>CM033648.1:41748151-42484174 GCA_019512145.1 Engystomops pustulosus | reverse complement strand
GCCAATTATTGGCGCGCTGGCCCTTTAAATCTTAGCGAGCCGGCGCGCGCGCCCTAGGAGACGGAGACGCTCGCGCCGAGCCACGGAAGCTGTGGAGGACGCTGCTGGAGCCGGGGAAGGTGAGAGGAGCCGGGGACCGGACCTTGAGGCGGCACGGGTGCTACCGCGATCCGAGACAGGGATCGCGGGAGCACCTGTGACAGTACGGCCCCCCCCCCCATCGGCCTTCCCCTCTTCTTCTTGGTCCCAAGAAATCTCTGGAGGAGAGTCCGATCCAAAATGTTCTCTTTGGGCTCCCAAGATCTCTCCTCAGGCCCGATCCCCTTCCAGTCTACAAGAAAGAACCGCTTACCCCTTATGGTCTTCATGTCCAGAACCTCCTTAACTTCATAGACATCTGGGGAATCCACTTCAGGAGCAGGAGGAGGGGATTGTTGAGAGAAGTGGTTCAGGATGACTGGCTTCAGGTGGGAGACATGGAAGGAGTTCGGGATGCGCATAGATGGAGGAAGGCGGAGTTTGTAGGCTACTTGATTGATGCGCTTGATTATCTCAAAGGGACCAAGGAACCGAGGACCAAGTTTGTAGCTGGGTATCTTAAGCCGGACGTATTTGGAGGATGACCATACTTTATCACCAGGAGAGAAGACAGGAGGAAGTTGATGTTTCTTATCAGCCTGGATCTTGGTACGGTCCGTAGCTCGTAGAAGAGACTGGCGGGTCTGATCCCAAACAGACTTGAGGTCCTGCACCAAATCTTCTACTGCAGGGACATCAGAGGGAGTAGACAACGGGAAAGGCGGGCGGGGAATACAACCCTAGACCACAAAGAACGCAGCTGAGCCGGTGGACCCAGAGTCCAGGGAATTGTAGGAGAACTCTGCCCAAGATAGAAGGTCAGCCCAATTGTCCAGACGGGCTGAAACGAAGTGACGGATGTAACAGCCCAAAGTCTGGTTCACCCTTTCCACTTGACCATTAGACTGCGGATGGTAGGCAGAAGAAAAATCAAGGTTGACCTGCAGTTGATTACATAAGGAACGCCAGAATTTTGATACAAACTGGACTCCTCGATCGGACACGATGTGTAGCGGAAGACCATGCAGTCGGAAGATGTGTTTGAAGAATAGACTGGCAAGCTGTGGAGAAGACGGAAGACCTGGGACATCTTTGAAAACCGGTTTGTCACTACCCAGATGACAGTACTGCCCGAGGAGACAGGCAGATCGGGGACAAAGTCCATTGCCAAATGGGACCATGGGCGACTGGGTATCGGCAACGGTAGTAACAGTCCAGCCGGTTTAAGACGGGAGACTTTGTTACGGGCACAGGAGGAGCAGGATCCCACAAACTCCCGAACATCTTGGACCAGGTCTAGCCACCAATAGTAGCGGGAGATGAGGGCCACGGTGCGTTGCACCCCAGGATGCCCAGCCACGCGGGAAGAATGTCCCCAAGATAAAATCCTCTTCCGGAGAGCGGGTCTAACATACCTCTTGCCGGTAGGTAGCTGCCAAAGATCCACTGGAGCTGCAACAACAAGCTGGTCCGGAGAAATTATGTGTCGAGGAGCCGGTTCTTCTCTGACAACATCCGAAGCCCGGGACAGGCCATCAGCCTTGACATTCTTGTCCGCCGGACAAAAATGGATCAGTAGGTCGAAACGGGAAAAGAACAAAGACCACCGGGCCTGCCTGGGATCAGGCGCTGGGCTGTCTGGAGGTTTAACAAGTTTTTGTGATCAATGTACACACTCACAGGATTCAGAGCACCTTCGAGAAGATAGCGCCATTGTTCTAGCGCAAGCTTGATGGCTAACAGCTCCCTGTCTCCAATCGAATAATTCGGCCATTCGAATAAGTTCGGCCCTTAGGCCCTTTCTGGGAGAGCACTGCTCCAGCTCCTACGGAGGATGCATCCACCTCAAGATAAAAAGGCTTGTTGGTATCAGGCCTAGAGAGGACTGGTGCCGAGGCAAATGCGGACTTCAACTTGGAAAAGGCTTCTTCAGCAGTAGGAGACCAGGCACGTGGATTGGCACCCTTCTTAGTGAGCGCCACGATAGGGGCCACGACAGTTGAGAAGTGGGGAATGAACTGTCGATAATAATTTGCAAACCCCGGGAATCTCTGTATGGCTCGGAGACCTTCTGGGCGTGGCCATTGAAGAACAGCAGACAGTTTTGCCGGATCCATCTGAAGGCCTCTATCGGAAATTATGTAACCCAGGAATGGAAGTCTTTGCTGGTGAAACTGGCATTTCTCCAGTTTGGCGTATAGATGATTGGCACGAAGTCGACCAAGAACTTGACGTACGTGTCTCTGATGGGATTCAAGGTCTGGAGAGTATACCAAAATGTCATCCAGGTAGACCACGACACACGTATAGAGAAGATCCCGGAAAATGTCGTTCACAAATTCTTGAAAAACGGCAGGGGCATTACACAGTCCGAAGGGCATTACTAAGTATTCAAAATGCCCGTCACTGGTATCCCCTCGTCACCTTTGCAGATCTGGATGAGATTGTATGCACCCCGAAGATCCAGCTTGGAGAACACCCTGGAACCCCGTAGGCGATCAAAAAGTTCTGTAATTAACGGCAGAGGGTAGCGTTTTTTAACTGTGATCTTGTTCAGCCCTCGATAATCTATACAGGGACGTAAGGAGCCGTCTTTTTTGCTGACAAAGAAAAAACCTGCACCAGCCGGAGAGGAGGACTTGCATATGAATCCCCTCTGCAGGTTCTCCTTGATGTATTCAGACATGGCTGCGGTCTCTGGAACTGAAAGTGACGCATAGGGACGATGTGGTGGCAAGGTCTCCGCTTGCTTCTTAGAAAAAAACGTCAGAAAAGTCCCAGTAACAAGCTGGCAGACCCTCCAGAGAGTTGGAAGACACAGAAGAGGATAAGACACAGAAGTTGGATAGGACACCAACGCAGGATCTCACCAGTCTTCCAATTGAGAATCAGGGCATGTAGCTGAAGCCAGGGAAGACCCAGAAGAAGAGCTGATGTGGAGCGAGGCAAGACATAGAAGACCAAATCTTCTTGATGTAAGGCTCCAACCTGAAGTCGGATAGGTTCTGTGCGGTACCGGACCTGATCGGAAAGAAGCTGTCCACTTACAGAAGAAATTACGAGAGGAGACTTAAGAGGAACCACCGGAATATGATGCCGGGAAACGAGAGCTTCATCCACAAAGTTCCCTGCCGAACCGGAATCCAGGAATGCTGCAACTGGCACGGGAGCACCGGTGTCAATACTGAGAAGAACCGGAATAATCAGACGTGGAGAAGCTGAATTCACACTTAGGGACGCCTCTCCCAAAAGCCCTAAGTGCTGCCGTTTCTCGGACGTTGGGGACGCACTGGACACGTCCCGATGAGGTGCTTGGGACTGGCACAGTATAGACATAGGCGTTCTTGGAAACGTCTGGATCGTTCCCCAGGTGTAAGTCTAGCTCTATCAACCTGCATAGGTTCACCAGCAGACGGAGTAACGGGAGGCTGGAATGGCTTTTGGAAAACCGGAGCCAAACGTGTCAGACGTAAGAACTGGACTAGAGATCGCTCGTTCCAGGAACCGCACATCAATCTGGGTGGCCAAGGTGATAAGACCAATCAGAGTAGCCTAGGGAGTCTGAAAAATAGTAAAAAATAATAAAAAAACCTAAAAATTCAAATCACCCCCCTTTCCCTAGAATTGATATAAATAAACAGTAAAAATCATAAACACATTAGGTATTGCCGCATCCGAAAATGCCGGATCTATAAAAATAACGGTTTTTCACTGCGTTTAACCCCGTAACTGAAAATCGCGCCCAAAGTCGAAAATGGCACTTTTTTGCCATTTAAAAAAATAAAATTCTTAAAATTGATCAAAAGGTTGTTACAGTCCTAAAATGATAACATTGTAAACGTCATCAAAATCCGCAAAAAACTGCACCACCCAAGCTCGTACACCAAAGTATGAAAAAGTTATTAGCCCCAGAAGTGGCAAAATCCCCCCAAAAAATTTTGTACAGGAGGTTTTTTTTTAAATGTATAAAAACATTAAAAAACCTATACAAATTTGGTATCCCTGTAATCGTACCGACCCAAAGAATAAAGTAGACATGTCATTTGGGATGCTTAGTGAAATCCGTAAAATCCAAGCCCACAACAATACGGCACAAATGCGTTTTTTTACCAATTTCGCTGCATTTGGAATTTTTTTCCCAATACACAGCACGGAATATTTAATACCACCATTTTGAAGTGTAATTTATTACGCAGAAAATAAGCCATCACACAGCTCTGTACATGGAAAAATAAAAAAGTTACAGATTTTTGAATGTGGGGAGTGAAAAATGAAAACGCAAAATCGAAAAAGGGCCGCGGCGGGAAGGGGTTAAGGACCTTCTACCTACCTCTTACTTGGTTATTGCTGCCAATTTGGACCATGACATCTGGTTCTCCACCATCCTCTCCCAGTCATTGGTTAACCCGATCCGCAACATGCCGAACCTGAGCACCCGGCAAACAACACACTGGTATGCACAGTTTGCCCTGTCTATTCCCCTAATAATAGAATCTCCCACTACCAGCACCTGTCTGATCCTGTTAGTGCCATTCCCCTTTCTTACTGGAGCAGACAGTCCTCTGGTTGTTAGAGGTCATGTCTTGCTGCAGCATTGCTGCCACCGTACTGATATTCTCCTCATCCGCTCTTCCCTCTACCACGCCTTCTACATGTTACCCCACTAGTTGCCCCTCACTCTGAATCGAAATGTTACTATCCCCACCCCATGAGTGTGTGCTCAATGAGCAACAAACTCTGATCCATATTGTCAATTGCCCCCAGCCTTCAAACTTGCTATTTAGATCCAGAATCTGGGCTTCCAGATAAGCAATTTTCACAAAACCCACACAGCAGTATGTCCCCTCAAATGTTTGTTCAAGCAAAGCATGCATGGCACAGAATGTACACTATATAGCATTGACACTTATGAAGTCCATTGTACTAATGGGAAATACAAGAGAAAATATGGAAGAAAAGCAGAATTCACAAAAAAAGAATACCACAAAAATACAGCAGTTACCTCCTAAACTCTCTCAAGCTTAAGTCCCTGAAAAGGGTATTACCACGAAGACAAGTTTCTTATATGTACTTAGAATAACAAAATAACACATTAAAAAAAATACAGCATTTCACAAATAGTCCAAGCCTGTCTCTATCAGTCCTTGTGTACACAATTTCAGTTGCCCCTCGACAAGACCCTGTAACTTCTGACTTAGGGTGAAGACACACATGGCGTTTTTGGGCCGTTTTTACTAAGTGCGTTTTTGCGGATCGTTAAAAACGCATTTGTTTTTAAAAATGCATGCGTTTTTTGAAAACGCATACGTTTTTGTCCGTTTTCATTGCGCAATTTCGGAAAAACTGACAAAAACGCATGCGTTTTAAAAAACGCATGCGTTTTTAAAAAACGGATGCGTTTTTTAACGCATGCGTTTTTAACGATCTGAAATGCACTTAGTAGAAACGGCCAAAAACGCCATGTGTGTCTTCACCCTTAGGGTCGGGGAAGCCATCTTGGATTCCTGTGTGACAGGGGGGAACTGAGATTTCTGTGCCTTTCTGCTCTGAGCGTGTAGCCTTGCCCAGGTTGGACTGGGAATGCCTAGGGCCCACCAGTGAAATTAATTATGGGGGCCCACCTACTGCTACATGTAAATATTAGTCCATTTTAGCCTCTGCATATGGATATGTGGATTAGAGCGCATCTTAAAATTACAACTGTATTGGCCACTGCTGTATAGCAAAGTGCGCTTTTCTTTTATAGGTAATGCAAACATAGCATCTGGTAGAGAAATGTTAAGGGTTTCCCATTTCAGCAAATTAATTAAAGTTATACAATTTTTCAATATACTTCTGTATCAATTCCTCACAGTTTTTTTAGATCTCTGCTTGCTGTCATCTATAGAAAGCTTCATTGTTTATTTGAGTGGACAGAAATCTGATTCTGGTCACACAGGGCACGGCTCGTATATCACACATCTCTGATTACTAACAAGCGTGCACCTGTGTGACTATGGTTAGATTTCTGTCCACTCAAATAAACAATGAGCTTTCTATAGAATGACATCAAGCAGGAATTGATACAGAAAGTATATTGGAAAGTTGTATAATTTTTACATACATACAAAACATTAATTTGCTGAAATGGGAATACCCCTTAACCCCTTAGCGCTCTGCGCTCAGCTTCGCAGAGACGATGCCGGTTCAGCTCTGCACAGGACAACTGGCATCGGGGGTCGCGGGATGTCAGCGGTAATTGGAGTGGCTCCGATCGCAGGTGTTTAACCCGTTAAATGCTGCGGTCTTTCCCCCACGATCGGTGCCCCCCACGGCCGTTTTTTGGGGTGCTGTCGCTGCTATGGCATCTCTGGGGTCCGATCGGGACCCCAGAGATGCCTGAAGGAGTGCATTTAAGATGGCGGTCTGTGACCTCATCTTAAAGAAGTAGTGCAGCCTATGCATGTGCATAGGCTGACACTGCTAAACCCTGCATACATTAGTATTGCAGGTTTTATCATGTGCCAAGGTGGATCAAGTAAAAAAAATGTTTTTCAATAAAAATAACTTTATCACTAAAAATGCCATAAGCCCCAAAACATATAAAGAGACATAGAACGCTCAAAAAAGTCTAAATCATAAACACAAACCCCACATAATATATCACCGCGTCCGTACAATCCGTAGAATAAAACTAATAAAACTATTGAACACCAGAAATGAATGCCGTAAAAGAAACTTTAAAACCTGCCAAAAATATGATTTTTACCTATTGAATCCCACAACAAAATGCAATAAAAATTATCAACAAAACATATGTACTCAGAATGATACTGATGCAAAGTACAACATGCCCCGCAAAAACAAGCCATCAACCAGCTCTGTAGCCAGAAATGTAACAAATGTTATGCCACTGAAGATGGCGATGCAAAATGATAGATTTTCCCCCACATTTAGGGTTTTATTGGCAAATTTAGTAAAACATAAGAAAAAATATTCATGTTGGTATCCCCGTAATCGTATCGACGCATAGAGTAAAGACAACATGATTATTTAGGCTATACGGTGAACACAGGAAAAAAAAAAAAGTAAATATCCAGTACAGCTTTTCTACTTGTGCCTCAAAATAAATTCCTAAATTTTCACAATAGGGATACCAACCCAAAATGGTAAAACTGGAAAAAGCATCTCACCCGCAAAAAGAAAGCCATCACATGGCCCTAAAACGGGAAAGCAAAAATTTTATAGCCTTCAAAAGGGGCCAATGAGGAAACTAAAACTCGGCAGCTGCAGAGCGCTCCTTCCCTCTGCACCTCGCCGTGCGCCCATAAAACAAGTAACGTCCACATGTGGTGGGGGTCTCTGCACTCGGAGAAATTGCTGAACAAATTGTATGGTGGATTTATCTTTTATCTTTGGAAATGTGTAATTTTAGGGCTAAATGAAAGTAAACCGACAAAATTTGACCATTCTAATATCACCTCCATTTTGATTCAATTACTATGAAGATTCAAGGGGTTAAAATCTTCCTAAAAGCGTTTCTGATAGCTTGAGGGGTGCAGATTTGAAATGGGTTGTTATATAGGGGGTTTTAATACTAATATGTAAAATTTAATTTCAAACAGTATTTGTCCCCAAAATAGTCAATTCTGAAAATACGGAAAATTGCTATTCGATTTGTAAGCGCTGACGTCAAAAATTTATCCAGACATTTAAAAATTATGAAAATGTTAAGTAGACAAATGGAAAATGTTATTCAGCAACTTATTTAGGTGGTAAATCTGCCTGAAGCTCAAAGCTTATCAGCCAAAATTTACCACTAAAAGGAGCACAACATGTGGGAAAAAAACAATCTCAGAATCGTTTAGATAAGTAACAGAGTTAAAAGTTATAACCATATAAAGAGACGCAGGTCAGAATCCAAAAAAAGGACTGAGCCTTAAAGGGAACCTACCACCACAAATCTACCTATAAAGGTAGATCGGTGGTAGGTGGATCAATGCACTTTTTTTAGTAACTTTTATTAGCCTTGTATGCAAATTTTGTGGAGCAAATTTTGTGGAGCAGCCCCGGCTTCGGAGCAGTGACGCGCAGGCACGGGCCTGCTGTCTGGATGCGCAGACAGAGGATCGTCAGACGAGGGCGCGCAGCTACGAGGAGCTGCACGCCGAAGATGCTGAGTAGGAGGGAAAAGAGACTGGGCGTGGAGTAGTCGCGTGGCCTAATGTCATGTGACCAGGGTGACATCATCAAAGGTCCTGAGCTACTTAATATGAAAACTATTCCCCATGTACATATCTGACACATAAAATCACAGCAGCCCCATGGACTTCTACTCTCTCCATGCAACATGCTGTGATTTCATGTTGATTAAAATATGCTGTGATTTCATGACATATATGCTTAGTTTACAGTTCCTAATGCTACAAAAGCTATAGGACCTGCGATGATGTCACTGGTCACATGGGGAGGAGCTGCTGGATTCAGCCTGAGGAGGCCACGCCCACTGGACTCGCTGTCGCCAGCTTAGTTACCAGATAAAATATAAAGTTGAAATAGGGAATATCAGGGGCATAATTTTTAGCTACAAGCAGGGTATAGAGAGTTACTAGAACTCTATAGGAACCTGTCACTACTGTATTGTGAAAATAGTGGTGAGGGTTCCCTTTAAGGGCTTTAAGACATGTCTACATTTTCTCAAAACATCCTGGTATTATAAAACAAGATTCATTTATTTCTAACGTCTGAACTGGACCTGTACAAACCATGGAGGTGTGGTGCTGTTTTGGAAGAAGGAAGTCATGTTTTGAAGTACCAGGCACCACTTTTAAGAATATTATATTTATAGAGTCTGCCCAATGTTTACTGTATAGTTTACACTTAAGATTACTGGGGGTAGTAGTAGTTGAACAGGTTTAAATTACCCCTGTAAATAAAGCTTTGACACAGGTAACATCTGCAAAGAGCTTGTATGCTCTCTCCGTATTTGTGTGGGTTTCCTCCGGTTTCCTCCCACACCCCAAAACAAACTGGAAGATTGTGAGTCCATTGGGGACAGGGACTGATTTGGCAAGCTCTGTGAGCGGTGGTAATCTGTGTGGCATATAATATAAAAAGGAATTAAAATGTATCAGTGGGCTCATTAACTTTTAAAGGGGTTGGCACTTTAGCAAATAATTGATATGGGTTGTGTAAGGAAAAGTTATCCAAATCCCAATATACACGTTTGTATCAATGCTGTTGTGTTTCTAAATCTTTTCTTGCTGTCATCATCTGTCATGGTCTTGTGATGGTATGCAGGTACATGGCCAATTATTATCACAGAGAGTAATTAGAGCCGTGTGATACTAATGGTCATGCATCTGTGTGTCATGCAAGACCATGACAGGTCTGTATTTTGGACGTAAAATAGAAGCTTTCTATAGTGACAGCCAAGCAGAGATCTAGAGAATTGTAAGGAATTGATACGAAAGTATATTGGAAAATTGTATAACTTTTCCTTACACAAACATATCATTTATTTACTGAGAGTGGATAACCCTCTAAGCGCTGTTAAATTGACATTTGTATAGTCTGTGGAATGTAAAAGCTTGGTTGCTACAGGGTGTCGTTTAAAGTAATCTTGTGGTGCTTTAAGAAGTTGGGACTAGGTTGAGTGACTAAAATAATTTAAACACATTCTCTAATTCACTGTTATTAAAAAAAATACAGCATTTCACAAATAGTCCAAACCTGTCTCTATCAGTCCTTGTGTACACAATTTCAGTTGCCCCTCGACAAGACCCTGTAACTTCTGACTTAGGGTCGGGGAAGCCATCTTGGATTCCTGTGTGACAGGGGGGAACTGAGATTTCTGTGCCTTTCTGCTCTGAGCGTGTAGCCTTGCCCAGGGTCGGACTGGGATGCCTAGGGCCCACCAGTGAAATTAATTATGGGGCCCCACCTACTGCTACATGTAAATATTAGTCCATTTTTAGGCCTCTGCATATGGATATGTGGATTAGAGCGCATCTTAAAATTACAACTGTATTGGCCACTGCTGTATAGCAAAGTGCGCTTTTCTTTTATTTAGCAATGCAAACATGGCATCGGGTAGAGAAATGTTAAAGGGGTATTCCCATTTCAGCAAATTTATTAAAGTTATACAATTTTTCAATATACTTTCTGTATCAATTCCTCACGGTTTTTTAGATCTCTGCTTGCTGTCATTCTATAGAAAGCTTCATTGTTTACTTTGAGTGGACAGAAATCTGATTCTGGTCACACAAGTGCACGGCTCGTTATATCACACATCTCTGATTACTAACAAGCCGTGCACCTGTGTGACTATGGTTAGATTTCTGTCCACTCAAAGTAAACAATGAAGCTTTCTATAGAATGACATCAAGCAGGAATTGATACAGAAAGTATATTGGAAAGTTGTATAACTTTTTACATACATACAATAACATTAATTTGCTGAAATGGGAATACCCCTTTAACCCCTTAGCACTCTGCGCTCAGCTTCGCAGAGACGATGCCGGTTCAGCTCTGCACAGGAGCCGAACTGGCATCGGGGGTCGCGGGATGTCAGCGGTAATCGGAGTGGGCTCCGATCGCAGGTGTTTAACCCGTTAAATGCTGCGGTCTTTCCCCCACGATCGGTGCCCCCCACGCCGTTTTCGGGGGTGCTGATCGCTGCTATGGCATCTCTGGGGTCCGATCGGGACCCCAGAGATGCCTGAAGGCAGTGCATTTAAGATGGCGTCTGTGACCTCATCTTAAAGGCATAGTGTCAGCCTATGCATGTGCATAGGCTGACACTGCTAATACCCTGCAATACATTAGTATTGCAGAGTTTTTATCATGTGCCAAGGTGGATCAAGTAAAAAAAAATGTTTTTCAATAAAAAATAACTTTATCACTAAAAATGCCCATAAGCCCCAAAACATATAAAGAGACATAGAACGCTCAAAAAAGTCTAAATCATAACACAAACCCCACATATATAGTATCACCGCGTCCGTAACAATCCGTAGAATAAAACTAAATAACTATTGAACCCAGACAATGAATGCCGTAAAAGAAACTTTAAAAACCTGCCAAAAATTATGATTTTTACCTATTGAATCCCACAACAAAATGCAATAAAAATTATCAACAAAACATATGTACTCCAGAATGATACTGATGCAAAGTACAACATGCCCCGCAAAAAACAAGCCATCAACCAGCTCTGTAGCCAAAAATGTAACAAATGTTATGCCACTTGGAAGATGGCGATGCAC
The DNA here is from genome assembly GCA_019512145.1 of Engystomops pustulosus. Taxonomy (NCBI): domain Eukaryota; kingdom Metazoa; phylum Chordata; class Amphibia; order Anura; family Leptodactylidae; genus Engystomops; species Engystomops pustulosus. Next base: position 42,472,850 of record CM033648.1, on the reverse strand, counting down.
AAATGATAGATTTTCCCCCACATTAGGGTTTTATTTGGCAAATTTAGTAAAACATCAGAAAAAATATTCATGTCTGGTATCCCCGTAATCGTATCGACGCATAGAGTAAAGACAACATGATTATTAGGCTATACGGTGAACACGGAAAAAAAAAAAGTAAAATATCCAGTACAGCTTTTCTACTTGTGCCTCAAAATAAATTCCTAAATTTTCAACAATAGGGGATACCAACCCCAAAATGGTAGGTAAAACTGGAAAAGGCATCATCCCGCAAAAGAAATGCCATCCATGGCCCTAATAACGGAAAAGCAAAATTTTATAGCCTTCAGTCTTTTTGCTGACAAGAAAAGACCGAACCAAGCGGAGAGGAGGATGCAGATGAATCCCCTTGCAGTTCTCCTTGATGTATTCAGACATGGCTGCGGGTCTCTGGAATGAAAGTGGATAACTCGACCCTCTGGGAGGGTAGTGCCAGGAGGAGAGTCCACTGGGCCATCATAGGGACGATGTGGTGGCAAGTCTCCGCTTGTTTTACGAAAAAAAAACGTTCAGAAGAAAAGTCCGGTAACAGTGGAGCCCATCCAGAGAGTTGGAAGAACCAGAAGGGCTAGACAACGAGTTGTGATAGGGACACCAACGCAGGATCTCACCCAGTCTTTCCAATGAGAATCAGGGCATGTAGTCGAAGCCAGGAAGCCAAGACCCAGAAGAAGAGCTGATGTGGACGAGGCAAGACATAGAAGGACCAACATATCTTGCAGAAGGCTCCAACTGGAGTCGGATAGTTCTGTGCGGTACCGGACCCTGATCGGAAAGAGCGTGTCCACTACAGAAGAAAGAGCGGAGGAGGGAATTAAGGGAACCACCGGAATATGATGCCGGGAAACGAGAGCTTCATCCACAAAGTTCCCTGCCGAACGGAATCCAGGAATGCTGCAACTGGCACGGGAGCACCGGTGTCAATACTGAGAAGAACCGGAATAATCAGACGTGGAGAAGCTGAATTCACACTTAGGGACGCCTCTCAAAAGCTTTCGGGACGCACTGGACAAGTCCCGATGAGGTGCTTGGACTGGCACAGTATAGACATAGGCGTTCTCTAGGAACGTCTGGAGCGTTCCCCAAGGTGTTAGTTAGCTACTATCAACCTGCATAGGTTCACAGCAGCAGACGGAAGTAACGGGAGGCTGGAAGGCTTTGGAAAACCGGAGCCAAACGTGGCAGACGTCAAGAACGGACTAGAGATCGCTCGTTACAGGAACCGAAATAAATACGTGTGGCCAAGGTGATAAGACCAGAGTAGCCTAGGGAGTATGAAAAAATAGTAAAAAAATAATAAAAAAACTAAAAATTCAAATTCACCCCCTTTCCTAGAATGTGATATAATAAACAGTTAAAAAATCATAAACACATTAGGTATTGCGCATCCGAAAATGCACGGATCTATAAAAAATAACGGTTTTCACTGCGTTTACCCCGTAACTGAAAATCGCGCCAAAGTCGAAAATGGCACTTTTTGCCATTTAAAAAAAATTAAAAATTCTATAAAATTGATCAAAAGGTTGTACAGTCCTAAAAATGATTAACATTGTAAACGTCATCAACAATCCGCAAAAACTGCACACACCCACAGCTCGTACACCAAAGTATGAAAAAGTTATTAGCCCAGAAGATGGCAAATACCCCCAAAAAATTTTGATACAGGAGGTTTTATTTTTAATGTATAAAACATAAAAAACTATACAATTTGGATATCCTGTAATCGTACCGACCCAAAGAATAAAGTAGAATGTCATTTGGGATGCTTAGTGAAATCTTGTAAAATCCAAGCCACAAACAATACGGCAAAAATGCGTTTTTTTACCAAATTCGCTGAATTTGGAAATTTTTCCCAATACACGCACGGAATATTAATCCCACACCATTTTGAAGTGTAATTTATTACGCAGAAAATAAGCCATCACACAGCCTATGTACATGGAAACAAAAAGTTACAGATTTTTGAAATGTGGGGAGTGAAAATGAAAACGCAAAATCGCAAAAAGGGCCGCGGCAGGAGAGGGAAGGGGTTAAGGACCTTCTACCTACCTCTTACTTGTTATTGCTGCCATTTGGACCATGACATCGGTCTCCACCATCCCTCTCCCAGTCATTGGTTACCCGATCCGCACATGCGAACCTGAGCACCGGACAACAAACACTGGTATGCACAGTTTGCCGCCTGTATTCCCCTAATAATAGAATCTCCCACTACCAGCACCTGTTTCGATCCTGTTAGTGCCATTCCCTTTCTTACTGGAGCAGACAGTCCTCTGGTGCTAGAGGTCATGTCTTGCTGCAGCATTGTGCCACCTTAATGATATTCTCCTTATCCGCTCTTCCCTCTACACGCCTCTACATGTTACCCCACTAGTTGCCCCTCACTCTGAATCGAAATGTTACTATCCCCACCCCATGAGTGTGTGCTCAAGGAGACAGCAACTAAACTGATCCCATATTGTCAATTGCCCCCAGCCTTCAAATTGCTAGATCCAGAATCTGGCTTCCAGATAAGCAATTTTCACAAAACCACACCGCAGTATGTCCCCTCAAATGTTTGTTAAAGCAAAGCATGCATGGCACAGAATGTACACTATATAGCATTGACACTTATGAAGTCCATGTACTAATGGGAAATACAAGAGGAAAATATGGAGAAAAGCAGAATCACAAAAAAAGAATACCACAAAATACAGCAGTTACCTCCTAAAACTCTCTCAAGCTTAAGTCCCTGAAAAAGGGTATTACCACGAAGACAAGTTTTTCTATATGTACTTAGAATAACAAAAATAACACATTAAAAAAAATACAGCATTTCACAAATAGTCCAGCCTGTCTCTATCAGTCTCCTGTGCTACACAATTTCGTTGCCCCTCGACAAGACCCTGTATTAATGACTTAGGGTGAAGACACACATGGCGTTTTTGCGCCGTTTTTTATAGTGCGGTTTCGGATCGTTAAAAACGCATGCGTTAAAAAAACGCATTTGTTTTTTAAAAATGCATGCGTTTTTGGAAAACGCATACGTTTGTCGTTTTCATGCGCAATTTCGGAAAAACTGACAAAACGCATGCGTTTTAAAAACGCATGCGTTTTTTAAAAACGGATGCGTTTTTTAACGCATGCGTTTTTAACGATCTGAAAATGCACTTCAGTAGAAACGGCCCAAAACGCATGTGTTCTTCACCTTAGGGTCGGGGAGCCATCTTGGATTCCTGTGTGACAGGGGGGAACGTGAGTTCTGTGCCTTTCTGCTCTGAGCGTGTAGCCTTGACCCAGGGTTGGACATGGGATGCTAGGGCCCACCAGTGAAATTAATTATGGCGGGCCACCATACTGCTACATGTAAATATTAGTCCATTTTTAGGCCTCTGCATATGGATTGTGGATTAGAGCGCATCTAAAATTACAACTGTAGGCCATGCTGTATAGCAAAGTGCGCTTTCTTTTATTTAGGTAATGCAAACATAGCATCTGTAGAGAAATGTTAAAGGGGTATTCCCATTTCAGCAAATTAATTAAAGTTATACAATTTTTCAATATACTTTCGTATCAATTCCTCACAGTTTTTTAGATCTCTGCTGCTGTCATTCTATAGAAAGCTTCATTGTTTACTTTGAGTGGACAGAAATCTGATTCTGGTCACACAGGTGCACGGCTCATATCACACATCTCTGATTACTACACAAGCGTGCACCTGTGTGACTATTGGTAGATTTCTGTCCACTCAAAGTAAACAATGAAGCTTTCTATAGAATGACATCAAGCAGGAATTGATACAGAAAGTTATATTGGAAAAGTTGTATAAACTTTTTCCATACATACAATACATTAAGTTGCTGAAATGAATGGGAATACCCCTTTAACCCTTAGCGCTCTGCGCTCAGCTTCGCAGAGACGATGCCGGTTTCAGCTCTGCCACAGGAGCCGAACTGGCATCGGGGGTCGAGGGATGTCAGCGGGTAATTGGAGTGGGCTCGATCGCAGGTGTTAACCGTGTTAAATGCTGCGGTCTTCCCCACGATCGGTGCCCCCACGCCGTTTTTTCGGGGGTGCTGATCGCTGCTATGCCATCTCTGGGGTCCGATCGGGAACCCAGAGATGCCTGAAGGCAGTGCATTTAGATGGCGTCTGTGACCTATCTAAAGCATAGTTGCAGCCTATGCATGTGCCATAGGCTGACACTGCTAATACCCTGCAATAATTAGTATTGCAGAGTTTTATCATGTGCCAAGGTGGTGGATCAAGTTAAAAAAAATGTTTTTCAATAAAAAATAACTTTATCACTAAAATGCCCATAAGCCCCAAAACATATAAAGAGACATAGACGCTCAAAAAAGTAATAAAATACTAACACAAACCCCACTATATAGTATCACCGCGTCGTAACAATCCGTAGAATAAAACTAATAAACTATTGAACCCAGACAATGAATGCCGTATAAAAGAAACTTTAAAAACTGCCAAAAATTATGATTTTACCTATGAACCCACAACAAAAATGCAATAAAAATTATCAACAAAACATATGTACTCCAGAATGTACTGATGCAAAGTACAACATGCCCCGCAAAAAACAAGCCATCAACCAGCTGTAGCCAGAAATGTAAACAAATGTTATGCCACTGGAAGATGGCGATGCACAAATGATAGATTTCCCCAACATTAGAGGTTTTTATTGGCAATTTTAGTAAAACATAGAAAAAATATTCCAGTTTGTATCCCCGTAATCGTATCGACGCATAGAGTAAAGACAACATGATTATTAGGCTATACGGTGAACACAGAAAAAAAAAAGGAAAATATCCAGTACAGCTTTTCTACTTGTGCCTCAAAAAAAATTCCTAAATTTTCAACAATAGGGGATACCAACCCCAAAATGGTAAAACTGGAAAAAGCATCTCATCCCGCAAAAGAAATGCCATCACATGGCCCTAATAACGGAAAAGCAAAAATTTTATAGCCTTCAAAAGGGGCCAATGAGGAAACTAAAACTCTGCAGCTGCAGGACGCTCCTTCCCTTCTGCACCTCGCCGTGCGCCCATAAAACAAGTAACGTCCACATGTGGGGGGTCTCTGCACTCGGGAGAAATTGCTGAACAAATTGTATGGTGGATTTTATCTTTTTATCTTTTGGAAATGTGTAAATTTTAGGGCTAAATGAAAGTATAACCGACAAAATTTGACCATTCTAAATATCACCTCCATTTTGATTCAATTACTATGAAGATCTCAAGGGGTTAACAATCTTCCTAAAAGCTGTTTCTGATAGCTTGAGGGGGTGCAGATTTGAAAATGGGTTGATTATATAGGGGGTTTTAATACTAAATATGTAAAATTTAATTTCAAACAGTATTTGTCCCCAAAATAGTCAATTCTGAAAATACGGAAAATTGCTATTCGATTTGTAAGCCGCGTGACGTCAAAATAATTTATCCAGACATTTCAAAAATTATGAAAATCTAAAGTAGACAAATGGAAAATGTTATTCAGCCACTTATTTAGGTGGTAAATCTGCCTGAAAGCTCAAAGCTTATCAGCCAAAATTTACCACTAAAATGAAGCACAACATGTGGGAAAAAAAACAATCTCAGAATCGTTTAGATAAGTAAGAGTTTAAAAGTTATAACCATATAAAGACACGCAGGTCAGAATCCAAAAAATGGGACTGAGCCTTAAAGGGAACCTACCACCACAAATCTACCTATAAAGGTAGATCGGGTGGTAGGTGGATCAATGCACTTTTTTAGTAACTTTTATTAGCCTTGTATGCAAATTTTGTGGAGCAAATTTTGTGGAGCAGCCCCGGCTTCGGAGCAGTGACCGCGCAGGCACGGGCCTGCTGTTCTGTGCATGCGCAGACAGCAGGATCGTCAGACGAGGGCGCGCAGCTACGAGGAGCTGCACGCCGAAGATGCTGAGTAGGAGGGGAAAAGAGACTGGGCGTGGAGTAGCCGCGTGGCCTAATGTCATGTGACCAGGGTGACATCATCAAAGGTCCTTGAGCTACTTAATATGAAAACTATTCCCCATGTACATATCTGACCACATAAAATCACAGCAGCCTCCATGGACTTCTACTCCTCTCCATGCAGGCTGCTGTGATTTCATGTGATAAAATATGCTGTGATTTCATGACATATATGCTTAGTTTACAGTTCCTAATGCTACAAAAGCTATAGGACCTGCGATGATGTCACCCTGGTCACATGGGGAGGAGCTGCTGGATTCAGCCTGAGGAGGCCACGCCCACCTGGACTCGCTGTAGCCATGCTTAGTTACCAGATAAAACTATAAAGTTGAATATATGGGAATATCAGGGGCATAATTTTTAGCTACAAGCAGGGTATCAGATAGTTACTAGAACTCTATAGGAACCTGTCACTACCTGTATTTGTGAAAATAGTGGTGACGGGTTCCCTTTAAGGGCTTAAAGACATGTCTACATTCTTCCAAAAACATCCTGGTATTATAACCAAGATTCATTTATTTCTATACGTCTGAACTGGACCTGTACAAACCATGGTCAGGTGTGGTGCTGTTTTTGGAAGAAGGAAGTCATGTTTCTGAAGTACCAGGCACCACTTTTAAGAATATTTATATTTATAGAGTCTGCCCAATGTTTACTGTATAGTTTAACATTTAAGATTACTGGGGGTAGTAGTAGTTGAACAGTTTAAATTACCCCTGTAAATAAAGCTTTGACACCAGGTCAACATCTGCAAAGAGCTTGTATGCTCTCTCCGTGTTTGTGTGGGTTTCCTCCAGTTTCCTCCCACACCCCAAAACAAACTGGAAGATTGTGAGTCCCATTGGGGACAGGGACTGATTTGGCAAGCTCTGTGCAGCGCTGCGTAATCTGTGTGCGCTATATAAATAAAGGAATTATTAAATGTATCAGTGCTGCTCCATTAACTTTTAAAGGGGTTGGCCACTTTCAGCAAATAATTGATATGGTTTGTGTAAGGAAAAGTTATCCAATTTCCCAATATACCGTCTGTATCAATTGCTTGTGACTTTCTAAATCTTTTCTTGCTGTCATTCTATCTGTCCATGGTCTTGTGATGGTCATGCAGGTACATGGCCAATTATTATCACAGAGAGTAATTAGAGCCGTGTGATACTAATGGCTCATGCATCTGTGTGTCCATCGCAAGACCATGGACAGGTCTGTATTTTCTGGACGTAAACCTAGAAGCTTTCTATAGGATGACAGCAAGCAGAGATCTAGAGAATTGTAAGGAATTGATACAGAAAGTATATTGGAAAATTGTATAACTTTTCCTTACACAAGCAATATCATTTATTTACTGAGAGTGGATAACCCCTTTAAGCGACTGTTAAATTGACATTTGTATAGTCTGTGGGAATGTAAAAGCTATGGTTGCTACAAGGGTGTCATTTAAAGTAATCTTGTGGTGCTTTAAGAAGTTGGGACTAGGTAGTGACATAATAATAATTCCTTTATTTATATAGCGCACACAGATTTTGCAGCGCTGCACAGAACTTGCCAAATCAGTCCCTGTCCCTAATGGGGCTCCCAATCTAATCAACCTACCAGTATGTTTTGTAGTATGGATGGAAACAGGAGGACCTGGAGGAAACCAATGCAAACACCGAGAGAACATGTAATGGCAACCTTGGTGACAACCTTACGTTTTTGGTTGCTCCGCAAAGATGGATGACACAGATTACACAGAGACTACATATGGATCAGAAACTGACTACTCTACGTTGACACATAGGCCTGGGACTATTATTCTGGCTGCACCAGTTTTCTGTTGACTTTGTACTAGAAAGAACATTTTGGAGCTTGCACAGGTATTTATAGTGTCTGCTCCAGATTTGTACCGCGGCTGCTCTGTGTTTTACACCTGAGGGCGCGTTCACAAGTTGCATTTTGGTTGGGTTTTCAGTGCGTTTGAAATGCATTACAACAGCTGAGGAAAGGTGATTTTCCTAATTAAATTACTGTTAACATTTCTGTTTAGAAGACGCATTGTAAATGCAATGTTAACACGTATGTTTTGTTAACACATGTGTTAATGTAAACAGTAATGTAATTAGGCAATTCACCTCTCATAAGTTGTTGTAATGCGTTTCAAACGCAATGAAAACACAACCAAAAGGCAACGTGTGAAGGCGCCCTCACTGAGCGAGTTACTGCTTAGTCAGAGTTACATTTATTACTGCAACTTGACAGAATTGTATCGCATGACACAAAATATTTGAAAAGACCAAAAAAAATGATGCGTGGCTATCGCAAAATATCAATTTTATTTCAATACAACATTAAAAGATGAATAAAACAATGTGAAGACAAAGATATTTAACAATTGGTGAAATGTATAGACCACACAAAGGAATAAAAAACATGTAGGTCACCAGGTAATGCCCTTATGGACTTAAGGCAGGTTATATGGTCAAACAAGGTGCAGACAATGTAAACGACAGATATGCAGCTAAATGCTGCTGTACAAAAATGCAAAGTGAGCAAACCAGAGACCAATACCATACCAATAAGTGGGACCCCACACGTAAGACCCCGACACCTGTTTCGCCGTCGCGCTTCTTCAAGGGAGTGATGAGTGTAAGGGAGAGTGAAACATTTAAGGAACAGCTGACCTATCAAGAAACCCCGCTAATTATGAGCTGGTATCGCGGGATTGGATGCCTGGGATAAGTAACAGAAGGACGTAATGAGTATAGAGAACTGCGCAGGCGCGGGATCCGAGGTGCACCGCGATACAGCCGCTAAGAACCAGGGCAGAGTGTCTGCGCATGCGTGAAAAAGTGGCGCAGCCGCACAATGGACAAAAATTAGGCGCACGCGCAAAGCAAGGCAGAATCCCAGGGAAGGTATGGACCAGCTGAAGATGTAGCGAGGCAAGAGTATATTGCAAAAAAGCCCTACGACAATAAAGTGACAATGCTAGAACTACAAAAAAGTGTACAATGATTATATATACTGCGCCACAAAAGATAATAATGATAAAATATACACATGGTGTTGTGGTTAGTACAAGACTAAAATGCAGGATAAAAGCATAACAGTGAAACATTATAATAAAGCCACAAAATGTAAAAATACATATGTAGTATAAAAGGGGTTGATAAAATGAAAATGTGAGAAAAAGTGATAAAAAAGTGCAATCCCAGTGCAAGTGAACACACGTGGTAAGTGAGTAAATGGGCAATGCAGGGGACAAAATTGTAGGGCAGCCGAACACAAATGTGATGCAGAAATCTGAAATAGAAAGAAAAAAGGTGAAAGACACACAAAAATATACAATCCAAAAAATGGAAGACAAAAATTAAATGAACTCCAGAACACTTAACCTAAAATTATGATTAAAAACCCAAACAACAGGATAAGTTCACAAGAATGGGGCAAAACTCAGATTCTCATTGAGACCTTTGGGTGTCACAGTATCCAACAAATATATCCATTTGGTCTCCCGCTGAGCAAGGATACGTCGCCAATTGCCTCCCCTGGTGTCAACATATACCTTGTCTATTCCTCTTAACTTAAACAGGGTATCGTCACAATTGTGATGCTCCTTAAAGTGGCGCGCGATTGTTTTGAGTCTGCATACATCGACCTCGTCTCTGGCAGCTCTAATGCCCAGAACATGTTCCCGGACTCGCCGACGTAGTTCTCTAGATGTGAGACCAACGTATATATATTAGACCGCATGGGCAAGTGGCAAAGTACATGACCCCTGTGGTGGTGCAGGATATAGCGTGCGTAATCTCATAGCTGCGTTGCCTAGAAGAATTGAAAAACACAGTGGTAGTCTCAATGTTAGGACATGCCACACAATCTCCACAGGATCGACATCCCCATTTTGGACCATGTGAACCGAATATCTTTCGGGAGGTCTGACCAGTGTAGGAGCTACGGACCAGGCAATCTCTTAAGTTTTTGGATCGACGGTATGTAATGGACGGATTTTTTTGTACATATTGTTGCAAAGATGGGTCCATTTGAAGTACCGGCCAATATTTAGATAAGATTTCTCTCATCTGAATCCACTGAGAATTGTATGTAGTAACAAATCTCACCTTCTGGTCTGTAGTTTTGTCCCGGGGTTTTGGTAGAAGAAGGTCCTCACGCTTCGTGCGTTTGGCTCTTTTATAACCTCCCATGATGGCACGGTCCGAGTAGCCACGTTCACGAAATCTTTGTTGAAGATCTTTAGATTGTTCCTCAAAGTTGTTGTCATCTGAACACAGTCTACGAATACGCAGAAATTGCCCAATGGGGATGCTGTCAATTAGTTTTCTCGGGTGGGAGGAGCTGGCATGGAGCAGAGCGTTGCTTGAGGTCTCTTTCCTGTGGACATTGGAGGAAATATTACCAAATTCGTCAACATCGAAAAGTATATCCAGGAATTCCATAGCGCAGTGATGGCGAACCTATGGCACTGGTGCCAGAGGTGGCACTCAGAGCCCTTTCTGTTGGCACTCAGGCCATCACCAGAGATGACTCCAGGTATCTTCCTGCAGTCCCAGACAGCCTAGGACTTGCTGTGCACAAAGGTATTTTAAAGTGACAGCTCTACCTGGGACTATTTTCTGCCTTATTGGTGCCTCAGGCGCTGGTATCAATGAAAACTGTGACAGAGAAGGGAGTATAAATCACAAATAGAATTTCTGTGTTGGCACTTTGCGATAAATAAGCGGGTCTTTGTTGTAGTTTGGGCACTCGGTCTCTAAAAGGTTCGCCATCACTGCCATAGCGTGTCTACCGGCCTTATACGTAAGTTTTATATTCAGATCATTCTCATTCAAAATTTGAATGAACTTCTGGAGTTCACTCTCATCTCCCTGCCAAATCATGATAATATCATCAATATATCTTGCATAAAGATGAACATTCTCAACAAATTCGGGAGGATTAGTAATAAAGACCTCCCTCTCCCACAGCCCCAGGAAAAGATTAACATATGAGAGGGCACAGGCTGCCCCCATTGCCGTTCCCTGGAGCTGTAGAATTGTATCGCATGCTGTATGTTAAAGGTGCAACAAAAAAAGGATGGTGCCCACTTCCTTAGCAGTGCAGGGGGCGTTAGATTACTGCAGACCGCCCGCCAGTATTCAGTCATCTGCCGCACATTGCCTCACTTCTGATAAATCTAGGCCATAGACGTGCAGTTACCATACATTAGCCGCATTTCTGTCAGTATATCCTATTCTGTGTCATATACTGGGAAGCAGGAAAAAAATCAGATGCGATAGAATAAAACACAGTCTATTGGTCAGAACGATCATGGAGATAAAACATGGTAATTTAAAAAAAAGGGTTTGTTTTTAATTTTCTGAAAGGTAATCAATAGAAAGTTGTGTTTTTTATACTTCGGTGTGGTAAGATGTCATTTTTTATGGGGTAAGCTGACGTTTGTATTGATAACATTTTGTGAAGAATATGCATTTTGGAAAATCTTGGTGGAGAGGGGGGGCACATGGGACAAAGGGGGTTAAAGTAAACCTATCGAAAATTAAAGTGTAATGAAGAACTGCATCTTCAGCATCTCTTTCAGTTGCTGGGAGTTGTAGTTCTTAGATGGGAAGTTATTAATGTGACATGTAGTGCAGTGTATTGCTGTAAATACCTATATGTCTGTGCAGGAGGCCACCATGCAGATCTGAGGAAAGGGAACAGCTCTTGAGCACCCAGGTCCCACCAGTGCGCAGCTCAAGGTTAGGTGGGGCAGAGTGATGATGCCTCAGCTACAAGCTACCTTCTCATTGGTGGCCCCAGGTGTCTGTCAGGAGCAGGAGGAAGGCCCACTGTGCAATCTAGTGGGCCCATGTCTGCTCAGCAGCTGCAGTGCTGGCTGCTCCCTGCTTGGCTGCTCAGTGCAGCACTGGCAGTCCGATGAAGCCATTCTTTACTAGGAGTCTCTCATCTTCCCCCAGCACTCGGGCAGTGAGAGTCACTGTGAGCACAAAACACCTCACTGTCCGAGGTTTGTGTGAAGATGAAAGACTCCTCCACTCTCCAGCTGATTCTGCCCTCTGCTGCTCCCGGAGGTATGAAGCTGACACAGTCCTGATGGTATTGCTGAATGTGTCTGCTCTCAATCACAGTCCAGAACTAGCGACTGTGAGCAGACACACTCAGTGACACTGATACCGTGGTCTCACAGGTGCAGGAAGCACTGCATCCACATTCCCTCTCATCCATAGTATAGTGAGGGGGCGGAGCCAAGAGCAGTCGGGGCCCACTGGGGGTTTTCCCGGCTTCCCGGTGGCCCAGTCCGACACTGGCCTTGCCCTTCTGCAGTCCTAGCACGGAGCTCACACTGACCGCTTCCTGCCAGCACATCATGAGCTGAATTAAGCTGCAAACTACACGCAGATAAGTGATCCAGGGGAAGGGGGAGGCAGGCACATTTCTGTGTGAACCGAGGTGTAGCAGTGCTGATAGTATAAAAGTCTGTCAGCCTCAGTCTGTCATGCCTCTATGTAATAAGCATCTTGTGCATCTGTCTCATCTTTCCTTCTATGTGTCAGTGTGTTTGTACAATGTCAGAAGCCAGATGAAACAGGGTACACCTGTACCCTGATAATGTAACCACATTGTCATCCCACACAACCAGATGGATCATGAAGTCTCTGCTTAGAGAGTTCCCGCTCACACCTTGGAATTATACACTAACCAGCCAAGGGAGTGATAGGAGCTGAAACAGCAATAAAACTGAGTCAAATTATAAAGTAATGGGTTAAAATGATCTTTATTGTGTAAACATCACTAGGGGATTGAGATTTGAGAATTTCCTTTTGTGGGAAAACACATTTAATCCTAAGCCCCACTTTGGACACTGTAGGATCAATGCACACCTGCAGGGCAATAAAGGAGCATTTCAAGGTTGTGGAGTGGCCTAGCCAGTCTCCAGATCTCAACCCCATAGAAAACTTTTGGGGGGATTTGAAAGTCCATGCTGCCCAGTGACAGCTCCAAAACATCATTACTCTAGAGCAGATCTGGGTGGAGTAATGGGCCAACATACCAGCAACAGTGTGTGCAAATCTTGTGAAGACTTAAAGAAAATGTTTAACTTCGGTCATTACCAACAAAGGATCTATAACAAAGTTATTTACTAAATACTTATTTTCCACCTTTTTTGCAAATAAATACATGTAAAATACATTTATGAAAAAAAAGGATTTGTTTTATCATTTTGTTTCTCATACTTAAAGGTCTACCCAAAATGCCAATTGCAGGCCTCTCTCATCTTTTTTAACTTTTTTTTCCCACTGTATACCCTTTTACAAGAAGCCAGGCACACCACAGGATAATGCTGAAATAGCATATTTATTAAAAGAATATAATTTCACTCCACACCCCTATATTGTTTTTTATGCAAAACAACCTCTTTGGCTTACACCAATCAGAAGCCAGAGCAAGAAGTGGACCTGAAGGAAAGCAGTATTTTAAAGAGGACCTATCATCACCCATAATTTTGGCACTAGGAGCTGCTTACTAAAGTAAATCTGTATTTTTGTTGATAACAGTGAATTAAAGAATGCATTATTTTGTCATCTGGGAATATTTTTGAATTTTCTCTTAGTGAGAATAGCCCTATACATTTATAAATATACGAAAGAACCTGAAGCACTTTTCCCCAGTTTGGGTTTTACCAAGTGGGTTACTTACGGGAAACACATAATATATAGTATAATAATTATTGCAATAACATAATATTATAATAATGAAAAACTTGACACGATTGGTTAAAAAAATAGGAAAAATGTTTATTCTTATTTAGCTTCAGATGAGTCTTGCCCACTGCATTGCGTGTTACATCTTGTGGACCAGGAAGAAGGAACAGCTTGTCTGGACACAGAGCTCATCAGTGGTGTGTTCCAGTAGAGGCTGGTTTATGACCAGAAGCCGTAGTGGTTCTTATTCCCCATTTCTAGCTGGTGGGGCTTTCAGAACTGAGAACTGTGACTGACTATACATGGAAATATGGCTAGATCTACAGTATATGCAATTAAATTAAAGGAGACCTACCATTTGATGCATTATAAAGCAATCATACCTTGAGAATGCTGTGGCTACACTGATGCGGGATCATATCTTGGTTAATCCCTGTGCTGAGTGGTTTTTCTGATAAAACAGATATATGAAAGGTTATGAACTTTAAAACAGAAATACACTATGGTAAATGTGTAATGTCCGCAAAACAATCCATCTAGTTACAATACAAAGAGCTTAAAGAGTAACTCTTTTTTTTTCACAAATCAATAGCTCTTGCTATATCCATCAGTTTCTTTGCTATACCCCTCCGATTACCTTAGTGCTGCAATGGCTGCTTCCTCTTTCATGCTGATAAGCCCTGGAGTCTCTAGTATAAGCAAACTGGAAAATTTCATGGGAAGGGGGGGGGGGGCCGCTGCTCTTTGTTTACAAGAGCAGACCTGTTCCTTATCACTCCCTCCATCCCAGTCAGTGATTGTACAAAACTTATTCTGTCTATCTCTGCACCTCATGCTGCTCCCCTCCCCCACCTTGTCATTAGCACTCTGTGCACTGTGCAGATAAGCTATTAACCCTTAGTGCTCGCACAGCACAGGCTATTGACTTCTTGTTACTGGTTTACTTATGATTTCTTTCACTTATAACATGTTCTCTGCTCCTATAACCTGGGGATCTCCTGTATATAGTGATATATGTACAGCCGCTATAACCTGGGGATCTCCTGTATATAGTGATATATGTACAGCCGGTATAACCTGGGGATCTCCTGTATATAATGATATATGTACAGCCGGTATAACCTGGGGATCTCCTGTATAAGATGATATATGTAGAGTTTTGTAAATATAGTGATTCTATGTATATTTCTGTTACATTGACTGGAGTAGATAATATATCACATTTTTTAAATAAACTTTATTTTGTAGCCATTTTACAACATCATTCCTTAGGTAAAAATGCAATCTTACATAAATATACATTTATCCCAAAGATCAACCTTTAAATATCTTTATTTCAGAGCCCATTCTGCCGGAGACTGGATGCCACGTGCAAGGAGGGGGGAGGAAGGTCTACATTAAACACCCGAGAGCTGAATGTTCCCACCGGGCCCTGGATAACTAAGGGGCCCAGCAGGAAGGCTGGAATAATGGAAGCAGAGAGGGGCTATCCTGGGGCAATGGTCTCCCATCGGTAGGTGTCTGAATAGCTCTCCAGTTCGTTTCCTTCAACTTTTAAAGGGACAGGTCTGCACAACCTGTGAACTAGACAGAAATTGCATAATATCATGTGAAAAACATATATTTAATTCTTAATTTTTTTGCTTAATTTCTTTTTTTTTTTTTACTGGCAGCTTTTGTTATTTTGGCAGTGTCTGCTATACGTTACTGTACAGAGGTATTCTGGCACCACAACCAGCCACGTTAACCACCACTACGGAGATAAAAGCTTCAGCTATAGAGGCTAGAGGGATTATTAACCTTTAGAGAGGGATTACTGGAAGGGGTGGTCTCACAATCTGTTTATTACTTCTGAATGTGATAAGTTAGAATTGTGACACAACCCCTTTACCCAGATTGCTGGATAGATGTATAACAGAGATGGGTATAATAGAGATGTATTATGCTCAAGTCTAGGGGGGTTAGTATTATGTATGAGATAACAGCATAGAGGGGCTCCATCTGGATTGTATGCATTCACCTCCTGTCTTTAAGGTTTTTCTTTAGGATCTTGTCTCGGGTAGCATTTGGAGAGGTTGTATCGCCAAAACCATTTGATTCACAATGATTAAACTCAATATGAAATGGTAAAAAAAAGCAATGTATTAAATAGGTTACAAATTTACACAGCAATGTACTGCACAGCAACACATCGCACAAATGCACCCACTGCAATGAAAAGAAAGATACAGCATTAACTCTTTTAAGCCGGGTGCGGCTTCATGATGGAACTGGTGAGCACAATGTGTCGTAAAGCAGCCACACTGGACGCTGTACAGGTTACATTCGGCACGGCTGCAAGTTTGCATCAAGTTATAAAATAAATGCAGAGTTCACTTGGAATATTAAAAAGCAGAGACCCAGATTCAAGTATTTCTGCAACAAACCCTTCATGCACAAATTAGCACAAAACGGAACGAAAACAGCCACAAATCACTTGGTAAAGAAGCGTAAAGTATCACCTCTCAGCAAGCGGCTTCAGCAGATGGGCGGCCATGTGGCACTGGTCTGTACAGAAGCTATAGAACTTGTATCGTATGAACATTCCTGTCAAAACTCAGTGCTAGGGGGCAGCAGCAAACGTCCCAGGGGGTGTGCATGGCAGAAAGCTGAGCCTTTCGGTTCTGATGTAGATGTCAGATTAGCCTCATCCATCAGGTCAGCCAGTGTGTGCTAAAAGCATTGGCCACTGCCTTCTACTAATAGTAATGGGAGACAGAGTAGGGAAATATTTTGCTTTATGTTAGACTCCACTGGGGTCATTTGCAACAGAGCCTTGATAGAGACCCAATTAAAAAAGACAAATCATTGTCCTTCTGATTTTGTGCACAGCAAAAAAGGAAAGCTAAGGAAAGTGCCCTATAGCAGTGGTGGCGAACCTATGGCACGGGTGCCAGAGGCGGCACTCCGAGCCCTTTCTGTGGGCACCTGGGCCATTTCCCCAGGACACCAGAAAGGACTCAAAGAATTTTTTGAGGACTGTGTGACCTTTTGATAACTTTTTATTACTCTTTTATATGATGTAAAATGGTGTAAAAGTGGCGTTTCAGTGTGTATAGGACTGCTGCCTCTTCCTCAATGTCACATGTATGAAACAAGTATAGGAGTTTTGAAATGCAAATAAAACGCAATAGGAGGGAAGCTACCTCTGATGGGGAATGTATCATTTTATTGATTCTAAACCGTCAGTTTTCAGGTTAAATTGCCGTACTGGCACTTTGCGATAAGTAATTAGGTTTTGGGTTGCAGTTTGGGCACTCGGTCTCTAAAAGGTTCGCCATCACTGCCCTATAGCAAGGATTTTCAGGGAGAATCCAAATTGTTGTGGTCTTATAGGAACACTGGTCCACATTTATTAAAGTGTTTGCACCAGTTTTCTGTCTGAACTTGCAAACTGCTTGCACATGTATTTAAGATGTGTTTGCACCAGTTTTGTGTTGCGGCTACACTGTCCGACAAAACAGAAAAAATGTGCACCAATAGGGGTTTTGCGGTGCACAGTTGGATCATGCGCCACTAGAAAGTGAATCAAGGAAAAAAAATGGTGCATTTCGCCAGAGACACAAGACTCATGAAGCACGTGTAAGGCCGTCGTCACATGTTCCGCTAGCGTCGTGTTCATATATACCCTGTTTCCCCGAAAATAAGACAGTGTCTGTTTTTTTTTAATTTTTGCTCCTAAAGAGGCACTAGGTCTTATTTTTAGGGGATGTCTTATTTTTCCATGAACAAGAATTTACATTTATCATTGAACAAAAAATCAACTTCTCGAACATCCTTATGACTTTCCAAACTCTGAATTTCATGCTGTATTTCTTGTGACTCCATTTCTATGAGAATCATTTGCCCCAGTCTCATTTTCACTTTCCATAAATGACCCCTCTTATCCTGGAAGCTGCTGGGATCACATTTGTAGCACAAATTTGTGTCACAGATTTACTAATACTAATGTATGGCGTGGGGGGAGCTGCTGCAATGACTGCCGCAAGGTCTTATTTTCAGGGGAGGCCTTATATTTCATACCCTGAACAAAATTGTACTAGGTCTTATTTTCAGGGGAAGTCTTATTTTAGGGGAAACAGGGTATGAACGCAACGCTAGCGGAACGTGTGACCACGGCCTAACACATTTCATGAATCTGTCGAATGCTGCACCCTCTACAGGCAGCAGTTTGCACTAGTTTTCATAAATAAGGGCCATTAAGTGGGGGACATAAGGCCCAAAAAATTTGTGTCCAGTTAGAGAACCAGTATTAAGAGAACACCAGTTGTTGGTTAACTAGGAACAAGCATTGCTGTTATTTCATATTGGTGACAAGTTTAATTGTTTATGCGATTGCATCACCCCCATCACTGGGATGCCCAGTGATCCGCTGTAATGTAAAGGAGCATGTGTTCAGTCACCGCAAGAGGTGACATTAAGTATTATACAATGCCATATTAAAATCTTCTGTGAGTAATGCAGGGACTTGTGGAGTCCTCCAGAGATAGATGATCACTATTTGTGGCCACTGTCTACCAAAACCCTTGATAAAATCCAAGGATAATAGAACAGGTTAATAATAACCAGTCTGTAAAGTCCAAACTCTACATTTCATAGATATAGATGATATGGAAAATAATTTAGGTGTAATAAAATAGACTGTATAGCACCACTAAAGGCCATGAGGAAGTATACAGAGGCGTATACATTAGTCATTTACATTTTACATTGACGTGAAGAGTTATTCATTGTAGTGTAAGTTTAGCATAGAGCATTTATATATTTGCATTTGTATTATCACATTCTTGCTGCGACCATTCCTTACTACTGTGTTTGGTTTATTTTTTAGGACCGAATTAGATGCATTGTTTTGCCTAAAAAGCGCCAGCCCATTGCCACATTGTGCCGGACAGCGTCTACCACTGTGCTGCGAGGTGAGATGACAATGAAGTGGTGAAGTTATAAATCAACATGCAAAATCTGACACGTGTTTCATATCAGCAATACAACATCCCTGAATGTCCAGGAAAAAAATATCTATTTATCTATATTATGTGTGTAGAAAGTTAGATTTCCTTTTAACAGTATTCCCCATTTTAGCAGCTATTAAAGACGACGCCAACTCGGTAATAAAATAGTGAAAAAATATATTTGCTAGCAGTTTTGGACACCCGCTATCCGCAAGCGTTGGCAGTGTGGTATTGCAGCTCAGGCCCGTGCACTTTAATAGAGCTGAACATCAGTACCAAGCCATGGGCAGAGGTGCCATATATGGAAGAGTGCAGTCATATATTTCTAAACCTGGACAACCCCTTTAATGTTATGTCATTACTCAACTGATGCTGATGGACCCAAAGCTTAGAACACATTACTACAATAAGGGACCTGCTGTGGAGAAGTTATGCTTCGAGTCCCCTTATTTATCACTAGGATCGTGAGAAGAAGATGGAAACACTTTATACATTTAAATACTCTACATTTCAGCCAAAACTTTTCCAAATGAATGTTACTAACATAAGTCGCAGCTTGGTTGGTCCATCTGCATCATCCAGCAGGGACAGCCAATCATAAAACAGTAAGGAACGGCACTGAAACGTGACAGCTGCACCAAATACATTGTATTTAACGGGAAGAATTAGCTGGATGACACAATTTTTCTTAGCAGCAGAGACGGTGATGGATGATGCAGCAGGAGCTTGAAAACATTTTGCATCTGTAGATTAATTTTCAGAAGGGGGAAATATATTTTGAGAAAGGAGACAGATGTGATCCACTGTGTAAAAAAAGGTTTCTCTGAAGATCCGTTCTCAGCTTTAAATTCTTAATTTGAAGGATCCAGGATGCCAGGTGACCCCCCAAAAGGATTCCAGCGGGTTCTCCAATCCCATAACGTAGAAAGTCAGCTCTGGATGTCCCACCCCCCCCTCCCGCCCCAACTAAAATGGATGAAGAACGCTGTTCTGGTCACTCCAGGTCACGAGAACAGTGAGGCACTTCTGAAACAAACTCATTAGGAACACCGAAAAAAAGAGAAAGAAACTGAAGAAGGAGCCGAAAACTCCTCCGGGAACATCCACCCTCTGACAAATTGGCATTTACTACGGCTCTTGTCTATGTGAGGCTACAGGCTGCTTACATATACTCGGCAGTCCTCCTGCTCGCCCTCGCTGTTCGCACAACCCGCTGAGTGTCCTGGCTCATCTGACCCAACCCCTGCGCAGTCCAGCCCCTGGTCCCTGCGTTTGGTGAATGGTGAGAGCTTCCCGTTTGGGCTGGGATTGCTATTCAAGAAGCTGTCAGCGGCAGATTCCATCTCCTCTATTGTCATGTCACAGGCATCTGCCAGCTCGTGCGTTGCCACCTGCAAGAAGCAGGGGTCCTGAGCAAACTGCGCCAAACCTTCGGAAATCAGCACCTACAAGGCAAATGGGATGTTTTATTGCATATCACAAATCTGTAAGAATGAAAGTGAATCTAAATCTAATCTGACAAAGCTTATGAACACTTAACACATACGTTCTTCCTTAAAGGAAACCTGTCAGCAGAAACTGATCTAAAAAAAACAGTATGTTGTCAAGCAGCTGAATACTTTCTAGATCAGGTTTCTTTCATGGTCCAGTGTGGTGGCATCATCCAGAAAATCAACTTTTAAGTGAATAGAAATGTGTTGTACAAAGTCGAGGAGGTGGAGATTTTAACAAGTCGAGCTCTCTCTTTCTCAGAATGCCACCTTCATTGTAATTAATGGTCGCCCAGAGAAATCACTATCCAGATCTCTAGAAGTCCTGTGCATGATGGCAGTCACAGGGGAGGAGGCATTCTGAGCCAGGGAGAGCATGACTTCCATGTTAAACTCTTCGCCTGCTTGACTTTATACAACCAATTTACATCTCACTTAAAAGTTGATTTTGTGGATGATGGAACCAAGCTGGGCCATGAAAGAAACATGATCTGGAAGGTGTAAGCTGCTAGAAAACATACTGGTAATCATTTATTATACCAGGAGTTAAGGGTCTATGAGTCAGTGTTCAGGAGCGATAGACGTATGAAGTTGGCCACTGTCATGAAGTTTATAAAAGTCCTTTCTGCCCTGGGCATGTGTAAATAGGACGTACATAGCCGTATAGCAGTCGTGAAGGGATTGAACTTCAACCAACTCCAGATAAGAATCATTATGGATGCAGAATTCCCTCAAAGATTTTGCAATATTTGGTTTAAATTATTCTCATTAAAAGCCCTTGGACTATCATGTTGAAAAATGTGTAGGTTTTGTAGATTTTCCACTTACCGCTTCCACCAAACTGCTTGCACTGCCATGGTGCTGCCGCGTCTGGTCCCGCGCATGGCAAGGAACTGTGAGGGAGGCCGGTCGTTCTCGGCCGAGGTTACAGTCGCTGCAGTGCACAGAGGGGAAGCTGCTGGTTAAACTGTCTTTGGGCCCTGGGTCTCCTTGTAGCCTCAGTGCCGGCACAGTCTGTTGGGTCCACCCTCGGGAGCAGGGTGTGGCAGGCGGCGTGGAACAGAGGCGTGAAAATGCTGTGGGCGAGTGACTCCTTCGTAGTAGAGGGCTGAGACCTGCTACTGCTAACGCCTGGAAATATAGAGGATAAAGTAGCGGCTAACTCATGAAAATCATTTCATTTCTGAATATACTTGGAGGGTTGGGAGTAAGCAATGTAAAAACGACACTGAAATCGTGACTCGAAATTAAAGGTACCTGATGGTGTACCAGATGCAGCTGCGGTAAGACAGCTTTTGGTGAAGTGTCAGCTCCTTGGTTCCGGTACCTCCGCAGACACTCTAGATGGAATGACGCCCGCCTGCCTGCAGATAAATCCATAAGAAGAGCTGCTTCCAATAATGCCTTGGATTGGACTTCATATTACATTAACCATTATGCTAAAAAGTCCCCCATATAATAACATTGTGGTCTACCTAAGGAGGCTGAACGCAGGAAGCTCCGCTTAGGAGAGGGGCACAACCCTCTTTCCATCTCGGCTTCTGATGGTGTCAATTGCCGACTCTCCTCATCTCGATCAGAAAACCTGAAGGGTATATGGAAAATTTCAGATTTTCCTGTTCATTCATAGATGGATTTTGCAATACACCATTGTCACAATGATTGGATGAGGCCAGTGATCTACTAAGAACCTTGTAGTTCTAATACTAGTTTAGGATGTAGTATCGTATGTACGCTATATAAAACTTTATTGGTCATGATCTTCACTTACATGTCAGAACAGAGGAGGCTGGGTTCGCTGCTGTACTCCACTTCCTCGCTGGCATCGTACGTTTCATCCTGTGACGCTTCCTCCCGACATATGATCGGCAGACGACTGTCCCTGGAAACTGAGCTGTGGAAGGAGGAGGTTATTAGTCACCCAGGTCTCTAAAACATATCAAGTACAACTGCCCTGATACAAGCAGGAACCTACCGTCCCCAGACCCCACAATGACATGTCCTGGGTAGCCATAAAGGAAAACAGAAACAGACAGTCACATTGAGACGACATAGACACCCAGGTACACGGATCTGTCATGGTGGCTTAGAGGACGTGTCTTCTGAAGGCAGACCAACCCATCCCCCAAACACAAACATTTATTTCCAGCTCTGTCTTACCTCTTGGATCCAAGTTTCCATGATCCGTGAGGACGAAATGGGCAGCTCTGTCCATCTACGGTGCTTACTGTGCTCTGGTATGGGAGCAGATTGGGAAGACGTACTAAAGCTGTATTGTTGGCATTGTTGATGTTGGCATTGGAGCCAGAAGACGAGTAACTGCTTGGAGTAAATGTAGAGTCCACCAGCTTTTCATGAGATGGGGAATCCAGGTCCCCGGGCCCCCCAGAGGTCTTGTTGATGTGAAGCGGCCGCTGAGTGGTGAACGTCTGGGGGAACGCACTCCGTACTTCACTTTGGTAGTAGCTGACGTGATTTCCAAACAAGCCTCCTGCTCTCTGGGGGGTGGAGGACACACAATTCAATTAGCATTAAAATCACAGATAAAAATTGATGCAAGCTACCAAAAAGAAACCTAAATTACAAATTGCCTTTTCATGTAGCATTAGCTGACTTCAAGCTGTTACTCTCTGTTATCAACCGTTTACAGTTTCAGAGTCACTTAGACAGAAACCTGTTGATACAACCTGTATTGAGTTGCATCACTTACCACTTTTATCTTATAAAAGGCAACTTGTATTTTATATTTGCAGTTTTTTCACTGCACCAAAGTCAATCTATTACTGAGGAGCTTGGACATAAAGATGGACATATATGCAGTGATTCCAAGAGCAGAGGTGATGTGGCTATTAGTAATGATATAAGCGTTCTGCTAAATGTTTCGGAATTAGTAGATGATACATCTGATCACACAAGCTGTGATACAAGGAGCTAACATGTCAGCTCTGCCAAGAAAACCAATCCTAATTTCTCTCAAGCCAATTGTTACCACTTATAGGAACAACAAATAACTAAAATACAGAGAATTGCCATTTACCGGAAAGTAGGTATAGGGTTACATAATGAAGAATGTAATGTGACCAGAACAGATGCTGAAAACACACAGCAGGTACAAAGATACAGAGCATATAATACAGAAGGATAAGTGGCAGCTCTATATCAGATGCAGAATGCAATGAAAATTCACCAGGGAAAGAAGAAGAATGATACAATGTTACCAGGGGTATGGGGTACAATGATACAATGTTATATAGGTTTCATAATGTTTTCATACATTTAAAAAAATTAAAACCTCCTGTACAAAATATTTTTATTTTATTTTGCCATCTTCTGGGGCCAATAACTTTTTCATACTTTGGTGTACGGAGCTGTGGATAGTGTCATTTTTGTGAATTTTGATGGCGTTTTCATTAATATAATTTTTGGGACTGTTCGACCTTTTGATCACTTTTTATTAATTTTTTTATATTTTTCAAAATGGCAAAAAAATGCCATTTTCAAATTTGGACGCTATTTTCCGTTACGGGGTTAAACGTAGTGAAAAAACATTATCATATTTTGATAGATCGGGCATTTTCGGACGCGGCGATACCTAATGTGTTTATGATTTGTTTATTTATTTTTATATCAGTTCTAGGGAAAGGGGGGTGATTAGAATTTTTAGGTTTTTTTATTATAATTTTTTTTTTTAACTTTTTTTTATTTTTACTTTTACTATTTTTCAGACTCCCTAGGGTACTCTAACCCTAGGTAGTCTGATCGATCCTATCATATACTGCCATACTACAGTATGGCAGTATATGTGGATTTTACTCCCCATGCATTACAATGTGCAATTAGCACATTGTAATGCATGGGTTAAAACGAAGTAGCCTCGGGTATTCGGAACACCCGAGGTTACCATGGCGATGGATCGCCGCTCCCCGTGACGTCATCGGGGAGCAGCGATCCACGACAAGATGGCGGCTAGCACCGATCGCGGGTGTTACCGGTAAGCCTTTGCTGCAATATGCAGCAAAGACTTACCGGCTATGGAGAGGGCTCGGCCCGCGAGCCCTCTCCATGCACCGGGACCTGGCGCGCGCCGTACTAGTACGGCGCGCGTCGGGAAGGGGTTACCTATGGATCGTCCGTAAGTCGGGTGTCCTTAAGTAGGGCACTACCTGTATTAGGGCTTGTTCCTTAGATTATATGAGACATTTCTATTCTTTGACACAGAGGCAATTTTTTTCTATATATCCAGCACATATAGGTGCTTACAGTCTATGAGGATGAGGGGGTGACACAAGAGCTTACAGTCTATGAGGATGAGGGGGTGACACAAGAGCTTACAGTCTATGATATAACCTGGGGATCTCCTGTATATAATGATATATGTACAGCCGGTATAACCTGGGGATCTCCTGTATATAATGATATATGTACAGCCGGTATAACCTGGGGATCTCCTGTATATAATGATATATGTACAGCCGGTATAACCTGGGGATCCCCTGTATAAGATGATATATGTAGAGTTTTGTAAATATAGTGATTCTATGTATATTTCTGTTACACTGACTGGAGTAGATAATATATCACATTTTTTAAATAAACTTTATTTTGTAGCCATTTTACAACATCATTCCTTAGGTAAAAATGCAATCTTACATAAATATACATTTATCCCAAAGATCAACCTTTAAATATCTTTATTTCAGAGCCCATTCTGCCGGAGACTGGATGCCACGTGCGAGGAGGGGGGAGGAAGGTTTACATTAAACACCCGAGAGCTGAATGTTCCCACCGGGCCCTGGATAACTAAGGGGCCCAGCAGGAAGGCTGGAATAATGGAAGCAGAGAGGGGCTATCCTGGGGCAATGGTCTCCCATCGGTAGGTGTCTGAATAGCTCTCCAGTTCGTTTCCTTCAACTTTTAAAGGGACAGGTCTGCACAACCTGTGAACTAGACAGAAATTGCATAATATCATGTGAAAAACATATTTAATTTTTAATTTTTTTGCTTAATTTCATTTTTTGTTTAATGGCAGCTTTTGTTATTTTGGCAGTGTCTGCTATACGTTACTGTACAGAGGTATTCTGGCACCACAACCAGCCACGTTAACCACCATTACAGAGAGAAAAGCTTCACCTATAGAGACTATATGGATTATTAACCCTTAGAGAGGGATTCTGGAAAGGGTGGTCTCACAATCTCAGTTTATTACTTCTGAATGTGATAAGTTAGAATTGTGACACAACCCCTTTACC
Source organism: Engystomops pustulosus (assembly GCA_019512145.1). Lineage (NCBI taxonomy): Eukaryota > Metazoa > Chordata > Amphibia > Anura > Leptodactylidae > Engystomops > Engystomops pustulosus. The sequence continues at coordinate 42,447,413 of CM033648.1, read as the reverse complement.
CAGATTGCTGGATAGATGTATAACAGAGATGGGTATAATAGAGATGTATTATGCTCAAGTCTAGGGGCGTTAGTATTATGTATGAGATAACAGCATAGAGGGGCTCCATCTGGATTGTATGCATTCACCTCCTGTCTTTAAGGTTTTTCTTTAGGATCTTGTCTCGGGTAACATTTGGAGAGGTTGTATCGCCAAAACCATTTGATTCACAATGATTAAACTCAATATGAAATGGTAAAAAAAAGCAATGTATTAAATAGGTTACAAATTTACACAGCAATGTACTGCACAGCAACACATCGCACAAACGCACCCACTGCAATGAAAAGAAAGATACAGCATTAACTCTTTTAAGCCGGGTGCGGCTTCATGATGGAACTGGTGAGCACAATGTGTCGTAAAGCAGCCACACTGGACGCAGTACAGGTTACATTCGGCACGGCTGCAAGTTTGCATCAAGTTATAAAATAAATGCAGAGTTCACTTGGAATATTAAAAAGCAGAGACCCAGATTCAAGTATTTCTGCAACAAACCCTTCATGCACAAATCAGCACAAAACGGAACGAAAACAGCCACAAATCACTTGGTAAAGAAGCGTAAAGTATCATCTCTCAGCAAGCGGCTTCAGCAGATGGGCGGCCATGTGGCACTGGTCTGTACAGAAGCTATAGAACTTGTATCGTATGAACATTCCTGTCAAAACTCAGTGCTAGGGGGCAGCAGCAAACGTCCCAGGGGGTGTGCATGGCAGAAAGCTGAGCCTTTCGGTTCTGATGTAGATGTCAGATTAGCCTCATCCATCAGGTCAGCCAGTGTGTGCTAAAAGCATTGGCCACTGCCTTCTACTAATAGTAATGGGAGACAGAGTAGGGAAATATTTTGCTTTATGTTAGACTCCACTGGGGTCATTTGCAACAGAGCCTTGATAGAGACCCAATTAAAAAAGACAAATCATTGTCCTTCTGATTTTGTGCACAGCAAAAAAGGAAAGCTAAGGAAAGTGCCCTATAGCAGTGGTGGCGAACCTATGGCACGGGTGCCAGAGGCGGCACTCCGAGCCCTTTCTGTGGGCACCTGGGCCATTTCCCCAGGACACCAGAAAGGACTCAAAGAATTTTTTGAGGACTGTGTGACCTTTTGATAACTTTTTATTACTCTTTTATATGATGTAAAATGGTGTAAAAGTGGCGTTTCAGTGTGTATAGGACTGCTGCCTCTTCCTCAATGTCACATGTATGAAACAAGTATAGGAGTTTTGAAATGCAAATAAAACGCAATAGGAGGGAAGCTACCTCTGATGGGGAATGTATCATTTTATTGATTCTAAACCGTCAGTTTTCAGGTTAAATTGCCGTACTGGCACTTTGCGATAAGTAATTAGGTTTTGGGTTGCAGTTTGGGCACTCGGTCTCTAAAAGGTTCGCCATCACTGCCCTATAGCAAGGATTTTCAGGGAGAATCCAAATTGTTGTGGTCTTATAGGAACACTGGTCCACATTTATTAAAGTGTTTGCACCAGTTTTCTGTCTGAACTTGCAAACTGCTTGCACATGTATTTAAGATGTGTTTGCACCAGTTTTGTGTTGCGGCTACACTGTCCGACAAAACAGAAAAAATGTGCACCAATAGGGGTTTTGCGGTGCACAGTTGGATCATGCGCCACTAGAAAGTGAATCAAGGAAAAAAAATGGTGCATTTCGCCAGAGACACAAGACTCATGAAGCACGTGTAAGGCCGTCGTCACATGTTCCGCTAGCGTCGTGTTCATATATACCCTGTTTCCCCGAAAATAAGACAGTGTCTGTTTTTTTTTAATTTTTGCTCCTAAAGAGGCACTAGGTCTTATTTTTAGGGGATGTCTTATTTTTCCATGAACAAGAATTTACATTTATCATTGAACAAAAAATCAACTTCTCTAACATCCTTATGACTTTCCAAACGGAATTTCATGCTGTATTTCTTGTGACTCCATTTCTATGAGAATCATTTGCCCCAGTCTCATTTTCACTTTCCATAAATGACCCCTCTTATCCTGGAAGCTGCTGGGATCACATTTGTAGCACAAATTTGTGTCACAGATTTACTAATACTAATGTATGGCGTGGGGGGAGCTGCTGCAATGACTGCCGCAAGGTCTTATTTTCAGGGGAGGCCTTATATTTCATACCCTGAACAAAATTGTACTAGGTCTTATTTTCAGGGGAAGTCTTATTTTAGGGGAAACAGGGTATGAACGCAACGCTAGCGGAACGTGTGACCACGGCCTAACACATTTCATGAATCTGTCGAATGCTGCACCCTCTACAGGCAGCGGTTTGCACTAGTTTTCATAAATAAGGGCCATTAAGTGGGGGACATAAGGCCCAAAAAATTTGTGTCCAGTTAGAGAACCAGTATTAAGAGAACACCAGTTGTTGGTTAACTAGGAACAAGCATTGCTGTTATTGCATATTGGTGACAAGTTTAATTGTTTATACAATTGCATCAGCCCCCATCACTGGGATGCCCAGCGATCCGCTGTAATGTAAAGGAGCATGTGTTCAGTCACCGCAAGAGGTGACATGAAGTATTATACAACGCCATATTAAAATCTTTTGTGAGTAATGCAGGGACTTGTGGAGTCCTGCTGAGATAGATGATCACTATTTGTGGCCACTGTCTACCAAAACCCTTGATAAAATCCAAGGATAATAGAACTGGTTAATAATAACCAGTCTGTAAAGTTCAAACTCTACCATTTCATAGATATAGATGATATGGAAAATAATTTAGGTGTAATAAAATAGACTGTATAGCACCACTAAAGGCCATGAGGAAGTATACAGAGGCGTATACATTAGTCATTTACAATTTATATTGACGAGAAGAGTTATTCATTGTAGTGTAAGTTTAGCATAGAGCATTTATATATTTGCATTTGTATTATCACATTCTTGCTTCGACCATTCCTTACTACTGTGTTTGGTTTATTTTTTAGGACCGAATTAGATGCATTGTTTTGCCTAAAAAGCGCCAGCCCATTGCCACATTGTGCCGGACAGCGTCTACCACTGTGCTGCGAGGTGAGATGACAATGAAGTGGTGAAGTTATAAATCAACATGCAAAATCTGACACGTGTTTCATATCAGCAATACAACATCCCTGAATGTCCAGGAAAAAAATATCTATATATCTATATTATGTGTGTAGAAAGTTAGATTTCCTTTTAACAGTATTCCCCATTTTAGCAGCTATTAAAGACGACGCCAACTCGGTAATAAAATAGTGAAAAAATATATTTGCTAGCAGTTTTGGACACCCGCTATCCGCAAGCGTTGGCAGTGTGGTATTGCAGCTCAGGCCCGTGCACTTTAATAGAGCTGAACATCAGTACCAGTACCAAGCCATGGGCAGAGGTGCCATATATGGAAGAGTGCAGTCATATATTTCTAAACCTGGACAACCCCTTTAATGTTATGTCATTACTCAACTGATGCTGATGGACCCAAAGCTTAGAACACATTACTACAATAAGGGACCTGCTGTGGAGAAGTTATGCTTCGAGTCCCCTTATTTATCACTAGGATCGTGAGAAGAAGATGGAAACACTTTATACATTTAAATACTCTACATTTCAGCCAAAACTTTTCCAAATGAATGTTACTAACATAAGTCGCAGCTTAGTTGGTCCATCTGCATCATCCAGCAGGGACAGCCAATCATAAAACAGTAAGGAACGGCACTGAAACGTGACAGCTGCACCAAATACATTGTATTTAACGGGAAGAATTAGCTGGATGACACAATTTTTCTTAGCAGCAGAGACGGTGATGGATGATGCAGCAGGAGCTTGAAAACATTTTGCATCTGTAGATTAATTTTCAGAAGGGGGAAATATATTTTGAGAAAGGAGACAGATGTGATCCACTGTGTAAAAAAAGGTTTCTCTGAAGATCCGTTCTCAGCTTTAAATTCTTAATTTGAAGGATCCAGGATGCCAGGTGACCCCCCAAAAGGATTCCAGCGGGTTCTCCAATCCCATAACGTAGAAAGTCAGCTCTGGATGTCCCACCCCCCCCTCCCGCCCCAACTAAAATGGATGAAGAACGCTGTTCTGGTCACTCCAGGTCACGAGAACAGTGAGGCACTTCTGAAACAAACTCATTAGGAACACCGAAAAAAAGAGAAAGAAACTGAAGAAGGAGCCGAAAACTCCTCCGGGAACATCCACCCTCTGACAAATTGGCATTTACTACGGCTCTTGTCTATGTGAGGCTACAGGCTGCTTACATATACTCGGCAGTCCTCCTGCTCGCCCTCGCTGTTCGCACAACCCGCTGAGTGTCCTGGCTCATCTGACCCAACCCCTGCGCAGTCCAGCCCCTGGTCCCTGCGTTTGGTGAATGGTGAGAGCTTCCCGTTTGGGCTGGGATTGCTATTCAAGAAGCTGTCAGCGGCAGATTCCATCTCCTCTATTGTCATGTCACAGGCATCTGCCAGCTCGTGCGTTGCCACCTGCAAGAAGCAGGGGTCCTGAGCAAACTGCGCCAAACCTTCGGAAATCAGCACCTACAAGGCAAATGGGATGTTTTATTGCATATCGCAAATCTGTAAGAATGAAAGTGAATCTAAATCTAATCTGACAAAGCTTATGAACACTTAACACATACGTTCTTCCTTAAAGGGAACCTGTCAGCAGAAACTGATCTAAAAAAAACAGTATGTTGTCAAGCAGCTGAATACTTTCTAGATCAGGTTTCTTTCATGGTCCAGTGTGGTGGCATCATCCAGAGAATCAACTTTTAAGTGAATAGAAATGTGTTGTACAAAGTCGAGGAGGTGGAGATTTTAACAAGTCGAGCTCTCTCTTTCTCAGAATGCCACCTTCATTGTAATTAATGGTCGCCCAGAGAAATCACTATCCAGATCTCTAGAAGTCCTCTGCATGATGGCAGTCACAGGGGAGGAGGCATTCTGAGCCAGGGAGAACATGACTTCCATGTTAAACTCTTCGCCTGCTTGACTTTATACAACCAATTTACATCTCACTTAAAAGTTGATTTTGTGGATGATGGAACCAAACTGGGCCATGAAAGAAACTTGATCTGGAAGGTGTAAGCTGCTAGAAAACATACTGGTAATTGTTTATTATACCAGGAGTTAAGGGTCTATGAGTCAGTGTTCAGGAGTGATAGACGTTTGAAGTTGGCCACTGTCATAAAGTTTATAAAAGTCCTTTCTGCACTGGGCATGTGTAAATAGGACGTATATAGCCGTATAGCAGTCGTGAAGGGATTAAACTTCAACCAACTCCAGATAAGAATCATTATGGATGCAGAATTCCCTCAAAGATTTTGCAATATTTGGCTTAAATTATTCTCATTAATAGCCCTTGGACTATCATGTTGAAAAATGTGTAGGTTTTGTCGATTTTCCACTTACCGCTTCCACCAAACTGCTTGCACTGCCATGGTGCTGCCGCGTCTGGTCCCGCGCATGGCAAGGAACTGTGAGGGAGGCCGGTCGTTCTCGGCCGAGGTTACAGTCGCTGCAGTGCACAGAGGGGAAGCTGCTGGTTAAACTGTCTTTGGGCCCTGGGTCTCCTTGTAGCCTCAGTGCCGGCACAGTCTGTTGGGTCCACCCTCGGGAGCAGGGTGTGGCAGGCGGCGTGGAGCAGAGGCGTGAAAATGCTGTGGGCGAGTGACTCCTTCGTAGTAGAGGGCTGAGACCTGCTACTGCTAACGCCTGGAAAAATAGAGGATAAAGTAGCGGCTAACTCATGAAAATCATTCCATTTCTGAATATACTTGGGAGTAAGCAATGTAAAAACGACACTGAAATCGTGAATTGAAATTAAAGGTACCTGATGGTGTACCAGATGCAGCTGCGGTAAGACAGCTTTTGGTGAAGTGTCAGCTCCTTGGTTCCGGTACCTCCGCAGACACTCTAGATGGAATGACGCCCGCCTGCCTGCAGATAAATCCATAAGAAGAACTGCTTCCAATAATGCCTTGGATTGGACTTCATATTACATTAACCATTATGCTAAAAAGTCCCCCATATAATAACATTGTGGTCTACCTAAGGAGGCTGAACGCAGGAAGCTCCGCTTAGGAGAGGGACACAACCCTCTTTCCATCTCGGCTTCTGATGGGGTCAATTGCCGACTCTCCTCATCTCGATCAGAAAACCTGAAGGGTATATGGAAAATTTCAGATTTTCCTGTTCATTCATAGATGGATTTTGCAATACACCATTGTCACAATGATTGGATGAGGCCAGTGATCTACTAAGAACCTTGTAGTTCTAATACTAGTTTAGGATGTAGTATCGTATGTACGCTATATAAAACTTTATTGGTCATGATCTTCACTTACATGTCAGAACAGAGGAGGCTGGGTTCGCTGCTGTACTCCACTTCCTCGCTGGCATCGTACGTTTCATCCTGTGACGCTTCCTCCCGACATATGATCGGCAGACGACTGTCCCTGGAAACTGTGCTGTGGAAGGAGGAGGTTATTAGTCACCAAGGTCTCTAAAACATATCAAGTACAACTGCCCTGATACAAGCAGGAACCTACCGTCCCCAGACCCCACAATGACATGTCCTGGGTAGCCATAAAGGAAAACAGAAACAGACAGTCACATTGAGACGACATAGACACCCAGGTACACGGATCTGTCATGGTGGCTTAGAGGACGTGTCTTCTGAAGGCAGACCAACCCATCCCCCAGACACAAACATTTATTTCCAGCTCTGTCTTACCTCTTGGATCCAAGTTTCCATGATCCGTGAGGACGAAATGGGCAGCTCTGTCCATCTACGGTGCTTACTGTGCTCTGGTATGGGAGCAGATTGGGAAGACGTACTAAAGCTGTATTGTTGGCATTGTTGATGTTGGCATTGGAGCCAGAAGACGAGTAACTGCTTGGAGTAAAAGTAGAGTCCACCAGCTTTTCATGAGATGGGGAATCCAGGTCCCCGGGCCCCCCAGAGGTCTTGTTGATGTGAAGCGGCCGCTGAGTGGTGAACGTCTGGGGGAACGCACTCCGTACTTCACTTTGGTAGTAGCTGACGTGATTTCCAAACAAGCCTCCTGCTCTCTGGGGGGTGGAGGACACACAATTCAATTAGCATTAAAATCACAGATAAAAATTGATGCAAGCTACCAAAAAGAAACCTAAATTACAAATTGCCTTTTCATGTAGCATTAGCTGACTACAAGCTGTTACTCTCTGTTATCAACCGTTTACAGTTTCAGAGTCACTTAGAAACCTGTTGATACAACCTGTATTGAGTTGCATCACTTACCACTTTTATCTTATAAAAGGCAACTTGTATTTTATATTTGCAGTTTTTTCACTGCACCAAAGTCAATCTATTACTGAGGAGCTTGGACATATATGCAGTGATTCCCAGAGCAGAGGTGATGTGACTATTAGTAATGATATAAGCGTTCTGCTACATGTTTCGGAATTAGTAGATGATACATCTGATTAGTAGATGATCACACAAGCTGTGATACAAGGAGCTAACATGTCAGCTCTGCCAAGAAAACCAATCCTAATTTCTCTGAAGCCAATTGTTACCACCTATAGGAACAACAAATAACTAAAATACAGAGAATTGCCATTTACCGGAAAGTAGGTATAGGGTTACATAATGAAGAATGTAATGTGACCAGAACAGATGCTGAAAACACACAGCAGGTACAAAGATGCAGAGCATATAATACAGAAGGATAAGTGGCAGCTCTATATCAGATGCAGAATGCAATGAAAATTCACCAGGGAAAGAAGAAGAATGATACAATGTTACCAGGGGTATGGGGTACAATGATACAATGTTATAGTTTTTTCACTTCCATTTTTCACTCACCAACTTCAAAAATCTATAACTTTTTTATTTTTCCACATAAAGAGCTGTGTTATGGCTTATTTTCTGCGTAACAAATTGCACTTCATAGTGACGCTATTTAATATTCTATGGCGTGTACTGGGAAGCGGGAAAAAATTCCAAATGCAGTGAAAATGGTGAAAACCACATTTGTGACGTTTTCTTGTGGGCTTGGATTTTACAGCTTTCACTCTGCGTCCCAAATGACATGTTTACTTTATTCTTTGGGTTGGTACGATCACGTGGATACCAAATTTGTATAGGTTTTATAATGTTTTCATACATTTAAAAAAATTAAAACCTCCTGTACAAAATATTTTTTTTTATTTTGCCATCTTCTGGGGCCAATAACTTTTTCATACTTTGGTGTACGGAGCTGTGGATAGTGTAATTTTTTGCGTCCCAGATAATGTTGACATTTTACTCCCCCATTACAATGTGCATTAGTACATTGTCAGGCATGGGTTTTTTTAAACGAAAGTAGCCTCGGTATTCAGGAACAAGAGGTTACCATGGCGACGGATGCCGCTCCCCGTGACGTCATCGGGGAGCAGCGATCCACAACAAAGATGGCGGCGCCCATGCGGCGCCTCTTTTGAAGCTGCAATCGAGGTGAGAACACCCGCGATCGGTGCTAGCACCGACGCGGGTGTTACCGGTAAGCCTTTACTGCAATATGCAGCAAAGACTTACCGGCTATGGAGAGGGCTTGGGGAGCCAATGCACGGGACGGCTGGCGCGGCCGTACTAGTACGGCGCGCGTCGGGAAGGGGTTAAAATGACTTACTTGGATTGTAGGAAGGGAGAATGTGTAGACAGGGCTAATTATCTTTCCTGCTGCCCCACTCTCTGTGTACAGAGGGACACTGAAATTGAGCTAAAATGATGAAAATTTTCGCTACTTTCTACTGTGTTGATGTCCTCAGGAGGCCAGTTTGATTGAACATTGTTGAAGAAAGGCAACAATAAGTTACTGCTTTAATTTTCGATTGGCACCTCGCCGGGTAAATGCGGGGTTTGGGTTGCAGTTTGGGCACTTAGTCGCTAAAAGTTCCCCATCACTGCTCTAGAGCAGATCTGGGGGGTGAGTAATGGGGCCAAACATACCAGCAACAGTGTGGTGCAAATCTTGTGAAGACTTAAAGAAAATGTTTAACTTCGGTCATTACCACAAAGGATCTATAACAAAGTTATTTACTAAATACTTATTTTCCACCTTTTTGCAAAAATACATGTAAAATACATTTATGAAAAAAAAAGGATTTGTTTATCATTTGTCTCTCATACTTAAAGGTCTACCCAAAATGCCAATTGCAGGCCTCTCTCATCTTTTTAACTTTTTTTTCCCACTGTATACCCTTTTACAAAGTACAAAAACACACTCGTGAAGTTGATATGTTTACGTTTCATTAAACTAAATGACTAAAACAAAAAATTCTGCCGACTAGAAACGTTTAAAAGACAATATAACATTTTATTAATTACTTTAAAAACGGAGGGACTAGTCCTCGAGAACACTGATACTTTTCAGGCATTGGCCAGCATTGGCGGACTAGTAGCAGGCCTTCTACAATTGCCATGGGGGGAAATGCTAGGGATGTGATTCAATACCTAATATCATCATCCTCTTACAGTTTTTAAGCACCTCTGAGGACGTATCCCAATACAAAATAGGGGGATGCAGAAACGCGTTAGGTGTAACTAACAATGTTTATCTGAAATTAGGTCACTGGTAAAAACACCAGCACCTTCACACAGGCCTATCAAAGCTATCAATATAAGCACTTTATGATAGACCACTTGTGGCTCGCAAAACCGGGACAGTGCAATACAATTCCCTAAACAGGGCTGTCCTGGGGATAGGACCACTGCACTAGTCCGCCAATGCTGGCCAATGCCTGAAAAGTATCAATGTGTACTCGATAGGACTAGTCCCATCCGTTTTTAATAGTAAATAATAAAATTTATATTGTCTTTTAAACGTTTCTAGTCAGGCAGAATTTTTGTATATACCCTTTTACAAGAAGCCAGGCACACCACAGGATAATGCTGAAATAGCATATTTATTAAAAGAATATAATTTCACTCCACACCCCTATATTGTTTTTTATGCAAAACAACCTCTTTGGCTTACACCAATCAGAAGCCAGAGCAAGAAGTGGACCTGAAGGAAAGCAGTATTTTAAAGAGGACCTATCACCCATAATTTTGGCACTAGGAGCTGCTTACTAAAGTAAGCAGCTCCTAGTGCTCGAACAAACGCTGCAGTGTTAGAAGGATAGCGTTACAAACGGACCTGAAAGGAAACAATACAGCGGATTCGAGAGAGAAATTAAAACTCATCTAACATGTATTGTACATATTGGACCTGAACTTAACTTCTTGTCTGTACCACAAGAAACTTGAAAGAAAACTTTCACATTACAGGTCAGAAATTTCAGTTCTAGCATACTAACCAGTGCAATAACGGTGACATGATCAAGGTACAGTGAGATAGCCTAAGCCCAGTTGTTTCTTTTATCAAAACCACTCATTTTAGGGATTAAACAAGATATCTTTCTGCATCAGTGTAGTTACAGCATTATCAAGGTTTGTTTGGTTTATAATGCATAAAAGCAAATGGTAGATTTCCTTTAATGGTTAAAACCTCTGGTTCCTTATGCTTGCCACGGATCAGCAGGGTGTATAATTGCCCTGGGATGTAGGGGAGTTGTTTTGAGTAAGAAGGGTCCCCAATGGCACAGGATTTTGTTGAGGATGATTCAAATCTTGGTGGAGCTCAAGTTGACACGTTCAACCATGCATGCATGTATTTTTCAAATATAGTAAGTAATATAGTAAATAATGAGAAAATTAAATCAAATGCCGCCTTTTCAAATGTATTCACCAAAGAAAATCCCATGCCGGATGACTTAATCAGAAATAATTAGTTAGGGGAAGGGCTTAATAATAATTTTTGGTTGCCGGGGCAACCGAAATTGTATATACTAGGACTGATAGAGACAGGTTAGAATTATATCTGTGAAATTCTCACAAAAATCTGTATTTTTGTTGATAACAGTGAATTAGAGAATGCATTATTTTGTCATCTGGGAATATTTTTGAATTTTCTCTTAGTGAGAATAGCCCTTTACATTTATAAATATACGAAAGAACCTGAAGCACTTTTCCCCAGTTTGGGTTTTACCAAGTGGGTTACTTACGGGAAACACATAATATATAGTATAATAATTATGCAATAACATAATATTATAATAATGAAAAACTTGACACGATTGGTTAAAAAAATAGGAAAAATGTTTATTCTTACTTAGCTTCCGATGAGTCTTGCCCACTGCATTGCGTGTACATCTTGTGGACAGGAAGAAGGAAAAGCTTGTCTGGACACAGAGCTCATCAGTGGTGTGTTCCAGTAGAGGCTGGTTTATGACCAGAAACGTAGTGGTTCTTTTCCCCATTTCTAGCTGGTGGGGCTCTCAGAACTGAGATCTGTGACTGACTATACATGGAAATATGGTATGATCTACAGTATATGCAATTAAATTAAAGGAGACCTACCATTGATGCATTATAAAGCAATCATACCTTGAGAATGCTGTGGCTACACTGATGCGGGATCATATCTTGGTTAATCCCTGTGCTGAGTGATTTTTCTGATAAAACAGATATATGAAAGGTTATGAACTTTAAAACAGAAATACACTATGGTAATGTGTAATGTCCGCAAAACAATCCATCTAGTTACAATACAAAGAGCTTAAAGAGTAACTCTTTTTTTTTCACAAATCAATAGCTCTTGCTATATCCATCAGTTTCTTTGCTATACCCCTCCGATACCTTAGTGCTGCAATGGCTGCTTCCTCTTCATGCTGATAAGCCCTGGAGTCTCTAGTATAAGCAAACTGGATAATTTCATGGGAAGGGGGGGGGGGGGGGCTGCTGCTCCCTGCTCACAAGGGAGGAGGTCATGTGACAGAGCTCCCTGTATATGTTGCACAGCTGGATGTGTTTCTTACAGTGGATACAGATGTCTCCTGCACAGAATAGTGATGTACAAGATCACACCTGTTCCTTATCACTCCCTCCATCCCAGTCAGTGATTCTACAGAATTTATTCTGTCTATCTCTGCACCTCATGCTGCTCCCCTCCCCCACCTTGTCATTAGCACTCTGTGCACTGTGCAGATAAGCTATTAACCCTTAGTGCTCGCACAGCACAGGCTATTGACTTCTTGTTACTGGTTTACTTATGATTTCTTTCACTTATAACATGTTCTCTGCTCCGCCATGTGATGGTAACTGCTAGGCTAGACTAGTCACCATATACATCCTGTATGTGAACTTTGCAGTGTTCAGTGGATTTACTTGTGGGAAACTAAATACTTTGAGATAGAACACAAAGCATCATGGGATCTGTGGGCAAGCTAACTGGTCTCGGCTTTAATGTATAGACAGATAGACATTGGCCCCTTATTGAGATTTGATGTTGTAGTATGTCTCGGGCGACCGTGACATACTACTATGTCCTGCTTCTGGCAGCGGCTGCCGAATGGAGTTGGTGCCAGACGCTGCGGTTGTCAGCTCTATATTACAGTCATTATCATATTCAAGCTGACCAGCTTATTCATGAGTAAGTAGGGGGCACAGCCACACCTCCAGTGCTTGACTGACAGCCTGTATAATGGTGTAATGGCTCCTCCATGTTCTTCCTGGTGCTGGCACCCGCTGCAGCATGGGTGTGTGTATAGGAGAGATACAACAGCTCCAGGCAGCCATGTTATAGCAGGAATGTGTAGCTGATGCCTGTGCCTCTCACATGTGTATTAGGAGGACAGAGCATGTCAGCAGATAACGCACAGACACTAGCAATGCTTTACTATACATTACACACAGACATGAGCAGGGGGAGGAGAGGGGAGGGGGCAGAGGTGACATCACTGCCTCTGACCAGATGACCAGCCTCATTTACATAATAAAGAAAAGATAATTTTGCAATGATTAATGTATGAATTGACTGGATAGCTGGGATGGAATCCTTGTGAGCTTCTCCAACAGGTAGTGGTGACAGGACTAGTGACAGAGACCTGATGACAGGTGTCCTTTAACTAAATAATGTAAAGTCCCCTAAACACCAACATTCCCTATACACGTTTAATAAAGTACAAAAAACACAAAATCACAAAAAAACCACATATTTGGTATTGCCATGTCTGTAACATTCTGTAAGATAATTGGACCCACTCAGTGAACGTCGCAAAAACAATATAAAGCAGACATTCAGTTAATTATCAAGTTTTTTGCTGTTATGACTATGTGTTGAAAAAGTTGATAATTTTGAATTTCAAAAATCAAGAATTTTTTAAAATTTTCACCAAATATCTGTTTTTTTCATAAATAAATGCAAAACAATTTCAAAATCACTTGGCAAAGTTATAACCACTTATAGTGACCCATGTCAGATTTGATAAAATGGGCCCTGTCCAGAAGGTGGCTTCAGCGATAAGTGGTTAGTATCCACTCACTTCACCTCTGGTGAGAAAATGTTTTGTCAAATACTTTCGGAACAGAAACTTTGGAAAGAAACTTTGGAAAGAAAAGGGTGAGCAGCACAAAGTTGGCATTTTGCTTTTAATCCCTCAGTAACGCGGCCTGAAAAGGCTCTAGTGACTGGGTATTTTTCGGAGATTTTTGTAAGCGCCAGTTTAAGGGCCCTACTTTTTTTTTTTTTGCATGCAACCTTAAAGTTTTTGCGGGTTTCTTTTTTGCAGGACACATAGAGCTAGTTAAAATGTAATAAAAGTTTAATCTTTTTTTCCATTTTTATTTTGTCATTTATAGTACATATTTTTTTTAAATTTCAAATTAACTCAAAATGAACATAATGAATTCCTTATTTTGTTTTGGTCGTTTTGAAATATGATCTTTATAGTCTTTGGCAAACGGGGCGACTATGGCAATGTTTTTTGTAGTTTTTTATTATATGAGGAAATGCGAATGTATTTTTATGAAAATTTGCTAATAATATTTGTGCATGATAAAGGGGGGTTGGGGAATAGGGTTTCTGTTCAGTTCCTCTAGGCTACAGTGGTTCTGTCCAGCCCCTTAGTCTGTGCTATTTACCATAAGCCTCTATTCCAGTCCTTCATATATCACAGGAATAACATACAACCCTCGCAGATACTTATATACAAAAAGACTTTACTAACAACATACATGTGACAAAGTAACTACATAAAATACAATACAAAATACATAGAGAACACAACTACACACAAACCTTCTTCTCCTGACCCCTCCCGGACACAGTAATGTGTATGTATATACAATATATAGTTAACACTACAGAAGCTCCTGGATGTACCCTGAAACAGGAGTCACATCCAGTACCTGACCGTATACATGTACGTATAGAGACTCATGCACAATAGCATCTATATATCTACTCCTCCAATACACGTGCAGGGCACAGATCCACGTGTGAATGGGATACGGCTACAGGTTATACATATAGTTACGCTAATATATACACACTCACTGTAAACACTTAGCTATGTATATATATGGTAAAACACATAACACCTGGAATATCTATAGGTACACATATAAAGTCTACTATATTATAATAAGTACTATGTTATAATTACTCTTATAAAGTTATATACATACACAGAAAGCACACACAATATATGACCTGTTCCTTTGTTAAGTGCTGTAATTTTACTTTATTCTTTTCTTTTTCCAAGTTATTCCCTGTAACTGGGGCAACCATAAGAGTCCCAGTTACAGTGGAAAACGAACACCTGTGACTGGGGATTCTGATCAGAGCTGTACTGGGTATAGTTAGCTCTGGTTAGTCCCTTTAAACCCAGTAGTCACTCGACTGCCAAGTCTATAGAGCCGGTGGCAGCGAATTCTCTTTTCTGTGTATTGCGCTCCCAGCGCGATGATGTGAGGGACAGAGAAGGGAGGAGCAGTAATCAACCACATCTCCCTTCTCCCTAGGGTAGGCTACCGCAGGAGCAGTAGTAAACAGAACTGACATCTAAAGATTTTGCTGCTGACTCGGGGCCTGTGAGCCATCCAAAACAAGTTGAAGGGGGAATCGCATATAATAATTTTGATAAACTCAAAATAATTTTACAGTTACGCTTTAGTTATATAAATGGATATAAATCGATTTCTGACTTAAATAAGACATCAATCTAAACATCTCCTCACATTGGGCCAATTGGCATCAGCCTTGTAGGGTTTTTTTTTGTTTTCCTCCACATCAACACCGTATGATTTATAGGTTAGACTTGATGGACCTACAAAAGTCCCAAATTTCATAAATTTTACTATTAAGTAAATCATAGGATTCAAAGAGAGTGTACTTCCTTTTCTAATGGCTGTTAACTGTCACAAACAGAAAAGTATTATTTTAAAACCTGTACAGTTATGTAAATAATCATTGTAATTACCTTGCCCATTATTTAATATAAATAATTTTGTCGTTCCCACAGGAACTTGTACTTGAAGCTGTGGAGAATGTGTTAAAATCCATGTATCCTGACGTCGCAACTTTGTCAATTTGCAAACCAGAAGCACAGTGCAAAGATGTTAA
The DNA here is from genome assembly GCA_019512145.1 of Engystomops pustulosus. NCBI lineage: Eukaryota > Metazoa > Chordata > Amphibia > Anura > Leptodactylidae > Engystomops > Engystomops pustulosus. The sequence continues at coordinate 42,431,932 of CM033648.1, read as the reverse complement.
AATGAGTGACACTAAATCTCCATGTACAGATCGTCATACAAAAAAGTTTGTTGGAAATGAAAGTATGCTTCTTGAAGATAAAAGTGAGAAAGAGATACATTCTTCTGTGCATTTAAAATGTCATCCGTCTAACCGTGATCATTCACCCAAATCAGACCCGAAGAAGGTTTCTGGAGAAAATTTTAGTTTTTCATTAGACCAACGAAACCAGTGTAATGATACTTTAAATGGAAGCCAGAAAGATGCAGAAGTTAGTTGTTATTCTGTCACCAATACTCCAGAAGTACTGCGAAATACAGCTTCTGGTTATGATTTTCTAATAACTGATGATACTTGGAGCAAGGGCAATGCTTTAAGAAATTCCACAGGAGAAAATATACAACCAGTGATGGTTTTGTGCCCTGATGGTAGCAAAGAGTTAAGTGAAACTGCTTTGTGTACAAGTCAAATTGAAGATGCATACCAGGAAACAACAAATAAAATAAGAGAGAAATCCGGATCTGTTACAGCTTATGATCTTGTGAACAATCAGGTGATCAAAAAACCTGTGACTGCCATAGATATCTTTACTCAGGAACACAAAGCTAAGGTTCTCAATTATAATCCAAAGGTTCAATTTGATGAAGTTCCTTCAGTTATTTTGGAGTTATGGGAACAACTGAGTGAGGAAGATAAACTCAGGTAAGCTTTCTTTTTCAGCACAACAGGACCTCTGTGACAGATGACTGCAATTCTGCAGTTCATCATTAGGAAATATACACTACCAGGGTTGACATTGCCAGGGGTTTTACTGGTGGGCTGGCTGCTACAGCTACTGATTAGAGGGCCACTACATACAGGGTCGGATTAAAGGGAAAGCACATGTAAAAATGTTTTTGGGATTTATGGGGTTCCAAGAAACTTCATAATAGACCAATTTATAAACATTTTTTGTTATGGGGAGTAAAGCAGCAAAGAAACCAACCACTATACCAACACTATATATTTTATGGATGATTGTGCGTGTGTGTGTGTATATGTATATACAAAAAAGTTATGACGGTGGCATATTTTGCAAAGTATATGTTGAAAAACTAAAAATGTATGTGTCAAATATTTTTAAATAATCTATCCAAAGCTACCAATCCCTGCCACAGACCAACCACCCCCTGCATTGTCCATGATCCTTTGTTGAAGATTATTGAGTGTTGTACTGTAGGCACAGGTTTTTAGATGACTTTAGAAGAAAAAGTCTAACAGCAACAAGTCAGGACAATGAGCTGACCAGTCAATTTCAGCTCTTCCTCCAATTTAACTGTTACAGCAAAGTGTAGCCCTGCATCTGCACAGGAGGAGGTGGTGTGTTGAATGTGGTAACATTGTATATCTTTTAGAAAAATATTGTACACGTCTATTTTCAGATTTTGTATTTGATGTTTATTTAATGTTTTACGTTTCATTTGTCACCAAAATTGTAAAAAGTGTAGATTGAGTCAATGTAATTTTCTCCTGGGAAATCCAGATCTGCAACAAAAATGTGGGTTCCCATTTGAAATTTTTAAAGTTGCCCCCACCCCAATCCACCCCCGGGGGCATCCAGCTCAAATGGTGGACTTTAGAGAATCATTTTTCTCTTATTTCAGATAAACAAAACAGTTGTTTTTGCTCCAGCAGGCAAAACAAAACATATAGGGGGAGATTTATCATTAGTTCTATGTAGCTTCTATATCTGTATAATTGTCGCAAATTTTTGCGCAAACATTTTTGCATTTTTTTTTAGGGAGAAAAAAATCACTCAGTGGAGGAAAAAATACACCACAGAGAGTGCAACACCACATTTAGAATTTTCAAAAGAACACAAATTTAAACGCAAAACTACACCACATAGGAGGTGGTCTATGTGGGTCCATTGCTACTACAGGGGGAAGTTTTTGCTCAATTTAATATTTGAGGTATCTGAGACTTTTCTGTGCAAAAACATTGCAAAAAGGCAGAAATTGAGCAGATGTTAAAGATACATGTGACTGGTGCAGTCCATTCTCATAGAGCACACACAGCTGATAGTCACATCAGAAGGCATTTAACACTGCACATACACCAGACTATAAATCAGACTGTTGTAAATCTGCCAGTCTAACACATGCACAACTGCTCAAAATGCTGCCTAATGATAAATCTCCCCCATAGTACGTATGATAAATTATAGTCCTTATCATCAGACACAGTACATATTATCAGGCACAGTACCATTCCTCAGCCCCCACTAATCATCATGTACCATCCCGCCCAGCACTTTGACTGCTCCAGAAAAACCTCTCCCAGCTCAGCTCCATTGCATTTATACAAATATAACACATTTGAATGCTGCTGATGCTAGAGGCAGACAAGATTAATGGTTTTTACTTCACCAAGGCTAGGCACCTTGGTGACATGTATGTACAACACATTGTGCCTTCCTACATACTCCCCCCCCCCCCCCCTGCCCAACAGAAGGGGTCTGGCCACCTTCAGCAGGGCACCTACAGAGGGGCATGATCTGATACCAGCCTTAATTTTTACCCACAAAGCAGTATTGGAATGAATCTAGCACCCACTTAATAGCCAGGCTTTCTCAATTAATTATTGAATACTTCTGTTCCACTGGGGTTAGCTTTCTGCTGAGGTAGCACACTGGATGTTCTTCCCCATTAACAATTTGTGACATTATAGTCCGTAGGTCTACCTCTTATGCACCTGATCTGTTTGCACCTCAAACTCGACTCACAAGAAAAATCAGGGCAATAAAATGCTGGTTGTTCACATAGGGCCACTTTAAGCTTCTGGAAAGCCCCATCAGCCTCTGGGGACCACTTGATCATGGCTGATATTGTTCCCTTTGTTAGATCTGTAAGGGGCATTCCATTTCAGCTAAGTTGTGGATAAATCTTCTATAATATCCCACAATACTGAGAAATTCCCTTGTTTCTTTGTACGTGGACTTGATAGATTATCCACATACACGTTGGATAAAAATAATTCTTAACTTATATAGCACACACAGATTATGCAGCGCTGCACAAAGTATGACAAATCGGTCCCTGTCCCCAAGGGGCTCACAATATAAACAACCTACCAGTATGTTTTTGGAGTGTGGGAGGAACACACAGACACAGAAAGAACATACAAACTCAGATGTTGACCTGGGTGGGACTAGAACCCAGGACTCCAGCGCTGCAAGGCAGAAGTGCTACCCACTCAGCCACCGTGCTGCCCTATATTGGACAGTAGTATTGCAGTATATAGTATTAGCAATCGGACACTGCAGGGTTAAATTACCCTGGAGGATCTGAAAAAATGGTAAAAAAAAAAGAAAAAATAGTAAAAAAAAGTATTAAGTTTAAATCACTCCCCTTTCCCTAGATCACATATAAAAGCAAATAAACAGTAAGAACCTCGTAACGGAAAATGGCGTCAAAAGTGACACTTTTTTGACATTTTGAAAAATATAAAAAATTCTATAATAAGTGATCAAAAGGCCGTACAGTCCTCAAAATGATAGGATTAAAAACATCAAAAAATGACACCAACCATAGCTCTGTACACTGAAGTATGAAAAAGTGCCAGAATATTACAAAATGAAGAATTATTTTTTGTACAGAAGGTTTAAATTTTTTTTAATGTATGAAAACATTGTAAAATCTATACAAATTTGGTATCCTCGTGATCGTACCGAACCAAAGAATAAAGTAGACGCATTTGGGGTGCTCAGTGAAAGATGTAAAATCCAAGCCCACAAGAATAAGGCACAAATGCATTTTTTCATCATTTTCACTGCATTCTGAATTTTTTTCCAACTTCCCAGTGCATGGCAATTTGTTACGCAGAAAACAAGCCCAAACACAGCTCTTTACATTAAAAAAATTAAAAAGTTACAGATTTTTGAATGTGGGGAGTGAAATGCAAAAACATAAAAAGGGCCACGTCCTTAAGGGGTTAAAGGTATTATAACATTACAAACCATAACAAACAGGATTTATGTGACAGAACTGAGCCAAAGAATAAAGGCAAGGTGTCAACTGGATCGCACCATGAAAGCTAAAAACAAAACACGTAAAAAATGGCAGAATGCAGCATTTGTGATTTCTTCTGTATTTGAATTTTTTCCCCCTTCACAGTACTTGGCATTAAATATTAATTGGTGCCAGTAGAGAGCACAACCTGTCCCACAGATAACAACCCTCTGTAAATGGCAAAATAAAAATAGTTATGGCCTTTGGAAAGTGAGGAGTAAAAAACAGAAAAGAGGCACAAGAACTGTGCAAGAATTGTTGTATCCCAAATTACTTGAGCGGCAGGATAGGGGTGGGGTCCCCTTTCTATAGTTGAACTCAGGCAGCAAAGAGGCTTGCTTCACCCCTGAATACATACATGGGGTAGACTTTGCAAATGTTATTGGGTGAAGGACCTTAGATGTCATTACTCTGGTCACATGACACAAAGTGCTAAATAGGTGAGAATGGGGCATTGGTAGGAGAAGAAATCAGGGAGGATGAGACGACAAACCACCTCTGACTTGCTCAGAATGTGGCTGGTAAGGAATTTTCAGCTTCATAAAAAGCACATTTCATACAAGCAGACCATAATTGCCATGAAAGGCCCTTGGGGTTTCAGGTGTGCTATATGCCCTTAATCATGGATAATTTTTATGTGGCAAAATCAAACATGCATATATCCATCATCCATATATGTCACAAATACTTATATGCTCAATATACTTAGAAAACTTGCAATCGTAGATCACCAAGTTTATTTGGATCTAACAGGTTTGGGAACCGCACATGGTTACATCAAAAGGGCTTTTAAAGGTGTGATTCATATCCATGTTAAAAATGTAAGGGATGTTAAAAAAAAAATTGGTCAAAATCTGACATCTCACAACAGCAGGAAGGTAATAGGCAGGATGTAACTACATGTGTAGCAGCTATAGAAACTGCGATGCAGAGCAGAGTGTCAGGGGGCCCCAAAATCTGACCTGACACACTAAAGAATAAAAGATTTGCACCATTATAAACATATTGTGGCAGATTTATCAAGCTGTCTAAAAGTGGAATATTCCTAATTGCTCATGGCAACCAATCACAGCTCCTCTTCATGAGCACTGGTAAAATGAAAGCTGAGCTGTAATTGGTTGCCATGGGCAGCTTGATAAATCTGCCCCATTATGCTGCACTTTGTATAGTATACAACTGTACAGTATACTACTGTAACTGTACACAGCTGAGCTCAGATAAATGTTGGGGAAGGGACATTAGGACGAGAGGACTAGATATCTCTAATCACTACTTCCCCCTAGTGATCAGCAGCTACTAGGCTGCATGAAATCATATATATAACAGCCCCTTGGGATAAGACGACTGCTTGACAGTGAGTATATACATCTGTATATGATTGTATAAATGTATGGATGTGTTCATGTGATGCATATATGCTATATGTGTGTCTATATGATGTATATGTGTGTTTATGTGATGTGTATATCCATTATATGTGTGTGCATGTATGCAGGAGGGTTTAACCCCTTAAGGACGCAGCCATTTTGTAGCCTAAGGGGTATTCCCATTTGGGCATTTACATTTAATTTAATTCATTTGCCATAAGTTAACATTTCTTCAATTGGATGTTATTTAAAAATAAGTAGTCATGTTGTCCTTTAGAAACGAGATGGCTTCCTCGGATACGACCACCTCACATTTTGGTAGCAGTGGGGAGACATGCACTATTGAACCCTGCCTGACCACCTGGATTCAGCGATCATTACCACAGGATGGCTGTGGAACACGCAGTTACTCTTAGAAATTTCATATACAAAATCCTTTTGTTTCTTTGTGCAATCACTCCAGCAGAAGTGGTCGTATCCAAGGAGTCAGTATGAGAAATTATCTTCACACAAGTAATTTTTTTTAATAACATATAATTGAAGAAATGTTTATAAGTGGCAGATTAATGAAACTGAATGTGAATGCCCAGACGCGAATACCCCTTTAAGGCTCAGCCCCGTTTTTTGTATTCCAACTTTTTTCGCGTTATATGGTTATAACTAGAGATGAGCGAACATACTCGAAACTGCTCGTTGCTCGGACGAGTATTTCGCCAGCCGTTGTGATTTTTGGCGGCCAGAAACAGAGCCAATCAAAAGCCAGGAGACTCTGCACTCCACCCAGCATGACGTGGTACCCTTACACGCCGATAGCTGGTTGGCTGGCCTGATCAGGTGACCCTGGAATAGACTAGCCCCTGCCCGCGCTGCTCGGATCATTCTCTGTCTGGATGCCGCTAGGGAGAGAGCTGCTGCTGGTCAGGGAAAGCGTTAGGGTGTTCTATTAGAATAGTGTTAGGCAGGAGTGATTCTACAAGAACCCAACAGCCCTTCTTAGGCCTACAATAGCGTTATATTTTACTTTTTTTTGGTTTGCTTGTGGCTGGGCTTGCTGGCATTAGTAGTGCAGCTAGTACCATATTGTGAGGAATTTGCTGGGAGACTTGCGACCGTTGTGTTTAGCTCTTAGTGACACACATATCCACCTCAAACACCGAAGTGGGACAATTTATTAGGGGTTTGATTTGAATTAGGCACAGTCTTAGGATTTATTTATTTTTTTACGTTTATTTCTTTTTATAACTCAAAGTAATCTGGCAAAGCAGTGTGCTTTCAGTGTAGGCTAGAAAATAGCCATAGGAGAACCCCAATGGCATACTTAGGCCTACAATAGCGTTATATTAAACTTTTTTTTGGTTTGCTTGTGGCTGGGCTTGCTGCCACTAGTAGTGCAGCTAGCACCATATTGTGAGGAATTTGCAGGGAGACTTGCGACCGTTGTGTTTAGCTCTTAGTGACACACATATCTACCTCAAACACCAAAGTGGGACAATTTATTAGGGGTTTGATTTGAATTAGGCACAGTCTGCTGATTTATTTTTTTTTATGTTTATTTACTTTTATAACTCAAAGTCATCAGGCACAGCACAAAATCCAGTTGTGTGCTGTTAGTGTAGGTTAGAAACTAGCCATAGCAATAGGATAGCATCGTTTTGTTTTTAAAAAAAAAAAAAAATTAAAGTTTACACTTTAATTTTGAAAATGTTTAACCCGAGGGGTAGGGGCAGAGGATGAGGGCGTGGACGTCCAACTACTGCAGGGGTCAGAGGCCGTGGTCCTGGGCGGGGTGAGACACCACCTGCTGATGAGGGAGCAAGGGAACACCAGAGCTACACTCCCTAGGTTCATCATGTCTCAAGTTACTAGGACTCACGGTAGAGCACTGTTGAGGCCAGAACAGTGCGAAGAGGTGATGTCGTGGATTGCGGACAATGCTTATAGCCATTTGTCCACCAGTCAGTCTTCCACGCAGTCCACCCATGTCACCGAAATCAGCACTCCTCCAGCTCCTCCACCTCAGCCTCCTTCCCCCCAGTCTGCCCCCTCCCAGCAAAATTTGGCATTTGAACCGGCATACTCTTAGGAACTGTTTTCTGGACCCTTCCCACAGTCAGAAACCACTTGTCCGGTTGCTGCTGAGCTATTTTCCGATGCCCAGGTTTTCCACCGATCGCAGTCTGTGGGTGATGATGACATTATTGACGTAGTGGAAGAAGTGTGTAAAGAGGTGTCGGACGATGAGGAGACACGGTTGTCAGACAGTGGTGAAGTTGTTGTCAGGGCAGGAAGTCCGAGCGGGGAGCAGACTGAGGGATCGGAGGATGATGAGGTGACAGACCCAAGCTGAGTTGATAGGCCGGGTGAACACAGTGCTTCTGAGACGGAGGTGAGTCCTATAGCAGAACAGGTTGGAAGAGGCAGTGGTGGGGCCAGACGGAGAGGCAGGGCCAGAGCTGGTGCATCACCGCCAAATGTTTCCCGTAGTCAAGCTCCCGTGGCGAGGGCTAGATTTTCAGAAGTCTGGAGGTTCTTTAAAGAAACAACGGATGACCGACGGACTGTGGTGTGCAACCTGTGCCAAACCAGGATCAGCAGGGGTTCCACCACTACTAGCTTAACTACCACCAGTATGCGCAGGGATATGAATGCTAAACACCCCACTCAATTGCACCAAGCCCATTCACCTCCGGCTGGGCACACCACTGCTCCTTCCCCTGTGTCATCTGCTAGTCAGCCTTCTGCCCAGGACCCCGGCCCAAACACCTCCCGTGCGAAAACCCCATCTTCGCCTCCACGATCTTCCACAGCATCCAACAGCGTTCAGCTCTCCAGGCTGGTAGAGGCCTTTCGAAACCTCATGGCGGAGGCCGCCTCTTGGTATTTGGTCTCCAGCCGCCACTACTTTTCCTGATGTGCCATCCCAGCCCTGCACAAGCACGTGTCAGACAACATCATCCGTGCCCTGACCAACGCCGTTTCTGACAAGGTCCACCTGACCACGGACACGTGGACGAGTGCCGCCGGGCAGGGCCACTATATATCACTGACGGCACATTGGGTTAACTTGGTGGAGGCTGGGACCGAGTCTGACCCTGGGGCTTGTCATATACTGCCGACGCCGAGGATTGCGGGGCCTACCTCGGTCCATGTCTCAAAGGCCTACTATGCCATCTCCTCCCACCCCTCCTCCACCTCCTCTTCCAAATTACCATCCGTGGGCATGGTGCCATCAGTCGGTAGCTCTAGGCACAGCAGCAGTGCCATCGCTAAGCGACAGCAGGTGGTGCTCAAACTGCTGAGCCTAGGCGATAAAAGGCACACCGCCCAAGAGCAATTACAGGGCATCACGGCGCAGACTGATCTGTGGCTGGCACCGCTGAACCTGAAGCTAGGCATGGTTGTGTGTGACAACGGCCGTAACCTGGTGGCGGCTCTGCAACTCAGCAGACTGACACATGTGCCATGCCTGGCCCATGTGTTAAATCTCATAGTTCAGCGTTTCCTCAAGACATACCCCAATCTGTCTGATTTGCTCACGAAGGTGCGCCGCATCTGTGCGCATTTCAGGAAGTCCAGCACAGATGCTGCCACTCTCAGGGCAGCGCAGCGCCGCCTCCAACTGCCCGCTGACCGACTGTTGTGCGACGTGCCCACGAGGTGGAATTCAACATTAACCATGTTATCCAGAGTTTACCAGCAGCGCAGAGCGATTGTAGACTGCCAGATGTCAACTTCCACCAGAACTGGTAGTCAGGTCAGTCAGCTTCCTCAAGTCTACAATGAGGAGTGGACGTGGATGTCTGATATCTGTCAGGTGCTGAGTAACTTTGAGGAGTCAACACAGATGGTCAGTGGCGATGCCGCCATCATCAGCCTCACCATCCCGCTGCTTGGCCTGTTGAAAAACTCTCTGGTCAGCATGAAGTCGGAAGCTTTGCGCTCGTCACAAGAGACGGGGGAAGAAGATTCCCTTGTTGATAGCCAAAGCACCCTTAGGTCTGTTTCTCAGCGCATATCGGAGGAGGTGGAGGAGGATGAGGAGGAAGAGGAGGAGAATGTTGGCGAGACACAAGAGGGGACCATTGTTGAGTCCTTCACTGTTCAGCGTGTATGGGCAGAAGAAGAGGAGTTGGAGGAGTTGGAGGAGGAGGAAATGGACAGTCAGGCCAGTGAGGGGAGTGAATTCTTACGCGTTGGTACTCTGGCGCATATGGCAGATTTCATGCTAGGCTGCCTATCCCGTGACCCTCGCGTTCAAAGAATTTATTCCAGCACCGATTACTGGGTGTTCACTCTCCTGGACCCACGGTACAAGCAAAATCTTTCCACTCTCATCCCTGCAGAGGAAAGGAGTGTGAGAATGCATGAATACCAGCAGGCCCTGGTGCACAAGCTGAAACAGTATTTCCCTTCTGACAGCGCTAGCGGCAGAGTGCGTAGTTCTGCGGGACAAGTAGCGAGGGAGAGTAGGCGAGCAGGCAGCTTGTCCAGCACTGGCAAGGGTACGCTTTACAAGGCTTTTGCCAGCTTTATGTCACCCCAGCAAGACACTGTCACCTGTCCCCAGTCTCGGCAGAGTAGGGCTGATCTTTACAGAAAGATGGTGAGGGAGTACGTAGCTGACCATACCATCGTCCTAAATGATCACACAGCTCCCTACAACTACTGGGTTTCAAAGCTGGACATGTGGCACGAACTGGCGCTGTACGCCTTGGAGGTTCTTGCCTGCCCTGCCGCTAGCGTTTTGTATATACCATTATTGTGTGTGCATGTATGCAGGAGGGTTTACCCCTTAAGGACGCAGCCATTTTGTAGCCTAAGGGGTATCCCATTTGGGCATTTACATTTAATTTAATTCATTTGCCATAAGTTAACATTTCTTCAATTGGATGTTATTTAAAAATAAGTAGTCATTTGTCCTTTAGAAACGGATGGCTTCCTCGGATACGACCACCTCACATTTTGGTAGCAGTGGGTGAGACATGCACGATTGAACCCTGCCTGACCACCTGGATTCAGCGATCATTACCACAGGATGGCTGTGGAACACGCAGTTACTCTAGAAATTTCATATACAAAATCCTTTTGTTTCTTGTGCAATCACTCCAGCCGAAGTTGGTCGTATCCAAGGAGTCAGTCAATATGAAGAAAGTATCTTCCAACAAGTAATTTTTTTTTAATAACATATAATTGAAGAATGTTTATAATTGGCAGATTAATGAAACTGAATGTGAATGCCCAGACGCGGAATACCCTTTAAGGCTCAGCCCCGTTTTTTGTATTCCAACTTTTTTCGCGTTCATATGGTTTATAAAATAGTAGATGAGCGAATATACTCGAAACTGGCTCGTTGCTCGACGAGTATTTCGCCAGCCGTTGTTGATTTTTTTTTGGCGGCCAGAACAGAGCCAATCAAAGAGGAGACTCTGCACTCCACCCAGCATGACGTGGTACCCTTACACGCCGATAGCTGGTTGGCTGGCCTGATCAGGTGACCTGGAATAGACTGTGCCCCTGCCCGCGCTGCTCGGATCATTCTCGTCTGGATGCCGCTAGGGAGAGAGCTGCTGCTGGTCAGGGAAGCGTTGGGTGTTCTATTAGAATATGTTGTTAGGCAGGAGTGATTCTACAAGAACCCAACAGCCCTTCCTTAGCCTACAATAGCGTTATATTTTATTTTTTTGGTTTGCTTGTGGCTGGGCTTGCTGGCATTAGTAGTGCAGCTAGTACCATATTGTGAGGAATTTGCTGGGAGACTTGCGACCGTTGTGTTTGCTCTTAGTGACACCTATACATCCTCAAACAACCGAAGGGAACAATTTATTAGGGTTTGATTTGAATTAGGCACAGTCTTAGGATTTATTTATTTTTTTACGTTTATTTCTTTTTATAACTCAAGTAATCTGGCAAGCATGTGTGCTTTCAGTGTAGGCTAGAAAATAGCCATAGGAGAACCCCAATGGCATACTTAGGCCTACAATAGCGTTATATATATTTTTTTTTTTTGGTTTGCTTGTGCTGGGTCTTCTGCCAACTAGTAGTGCACTAGCACTAGCACCTATTGTGAGGAATTTGCAGGAGACTTGCGACCGTTGTGTTTAGCTCTTAGTGACACACATATCTACCTCAAACCCAAGTGGGACATTTATTAGGGTTTGATTTAAATTAGGCACAGTCTGCTGATTTATTTTTTTTTTATGTTTATTTACTTTTATAACTCAAAGTCATCAGGCACAGCACAAAATCCAGTGTGTGTCGTTAGTGTAGGTTAGAAACTAGCCATAGCAATAGGATAGCATCGTTTTGTTTTTTAAAAAAAAAAAAAATTAAGTTTACACTTTAATTTGAAAATGTTTAACAAACCCGAGGGGTAGGGCAGAGGATGAGGGCGTGGACGTCCAACTACTGCAGGGGTCAGAGGCCGTGGTCCGGGCGGGGTGAGACCCAACCGTGCTGATGAGGAGCAAGGAACACCAGAGCTACACTCCCTAGGTTCATCATGTCTCAAGTTACTAGGACTCACAAGGTAGTAGCTGTGAGCCAGACAGTGCGAAGAGGTGATGTCGTGGATTGCGGACATGCTTATAGCCATTTGTCCACCAGTCAGTTCCACGCAGTCCACCCATGTCACCGAAATCACATCCTCCCAGCTCCTCCCCCCCAGCCTCCTTCCCCCCAGTCTGCCCCCTCCAGCCAAAAATTTGGCATTTGAACCGGCATACCTCTTAGAACTGTTTTCTGGACCTTCCCACAGCATCAGAACCACTTGTCGGTTGCTGCTGAGCTATTTTCCGATGCCAGGTTTCCACGATCGCGTCTGGGGGATGATGACATTATTGACGTAGTGGAAGAAGTGTGTAAGAGGTGTCGGACGATGAGGAGACACGGTGTTCAGACAGTGGTGAAGTTGTTGTCAGGGCAGGAAGTCCGAGCGGGGAGCAGAGAGGGATCGGAGGATGATGAGGGACAGACCCAAGCTGAGTTTGATAGCCGGGTGAACACAGTGCTTCTGAGAGGAGGTGAGTCCTATAGCAGAACAGTTGGAGAGGCAGTGGTGGGCCAGACGGAGAGCAGGGCCAGAGCTGGTGCATCACCGCCAATGTTTCCCGTAGTCAAGCTCCTGGCGAGGGCTAGATTTTCAGAAGTCTGGAGGTTTTTAAAGAAAACAACGGATGAACGACGGACTGGGTGTGCAACCTGTGCCAAACCAGGATCAAGGGTTCCACCAAACTACAGCTTAACTACCACCAGTATGCGCAGGATATGAATGAGCTAAAACACCATTCAATTGCACCAACCCATTCACACCTCCGGCTGGGGCACCCAACTGCTCTCCTTCCCCTGTGTCATCTGCTAGTTCAGACTTCTGCCCAGGACCCCCGGCCCAAACACCTCCCGTGCGAAACCCCCATCTTCGCCTCACGATCTTCCACACATCCATCCAACAGCGTTCAGCTCTCCGGCTGGTAGAGGCCTTTCGAAACCTCATGCGGAGGCCGCCTCTTGGTATTTGGTCTCCAGCCGCCACTACTTTTCCTGATGTGCCATCCCAGCCCTGACAAGCACGTGTCAGACAATCATCCGTGCCCTGACCAACGCCGTTTCTGACAAGTCCACCTGACCCACGGACACGGACGAGTGCCGCCGGGCAGGGCCACTATATATCACCTGACGGCACATGGGGTTACTTGGTGGAGGCTGGACCGAGTCTGACCCTGGGGCTTGTCAGATACTGCACGCCGAGGATTTGCGGGGCCTACCTCGGTCCATGTCTCAAGAGCCTACTATGCCATCCTCCTCCCACCTCCTCCACCTCCTCTTCCAATTACCATCCGTGGGCATGGTGCCATCAGTCGGTAGCTCTAGGCACAGCAGCAGTGCCATCGTAACGCGACAGCAGGTGGTGCTCAACTGCTGAGCCTAGGCGATAAAAGGCACACCGCCCAAGAGCAATTACAGGGCATCACGCGCAGACTGATCTGTGGCTGGCACCGCTGAACCTAAGCTAGGCATGGTGTGTGTGACAACGGCCGTAACCTGGTGGCGGCTCTGAAACTCAGCAGACTGACACATGTGCCATGCCTGGCCCATGTGTTGTTAAATCTCATAGTTCAGCGTTTCCTCAAGACATACCCCAATCTGTTGATTTGCTCACGAAGGTGCGCCGCATCTGTGCGCATTTCAGGAAGTCCAGCACAGATGCTGCCACTCTCGGCAGCGCAGCGCGCCTCCAACTGCCCGCTGACCGACTGTTGTGCGACGTGCCCACAGGGGAATTCAAACATTAACCATGTTATCCAGAGTTTACCAGCAGCGCAGAGCGATTGTAGACTGCCAGAGTCAACTTCCACCAGAACTGGTAGTCAGTCAGTCAGCTTCCTCAAGTCACAATGAGGAGTGGATGTGGATGTTTATATCTGTCAGGTGCTGAGTAACTTTGGGAGTCAACACAGATGGTCAGTTTGCGATGCCGCCATCATCAGCCTCACCATCCCGCTGCTGGCCTGTTGAAAAACTCTCTGGTCAGCATGAAGTCGGAAGCTTTGCGCTCGTCAAAGAGACGGGGGAAGAAGATTCCCTTGTTGATAGCCACCTCAGGTCTGCTTCTCAGCGCATATTGGAGGAGGATTAGGAGGAAGAGGAGGAGAATGTTGGCGAGACGAAGAGGGGACCATTGTTCAGTTCTTCACGCTTCAGCGTGTATGGGCAGAAGAAGAGGAGTTGGAGGGGGAGGAATTGGACAGTCAGGCCAGTGAGGGAGTGAATTCTTGCGTTTGGGACTCTGCGCATATGGCAGCTTTCATGCTAGGCTGCCTTATCCCGTGACCCCAATTTTTGGGAGTGCCACATACCAGGCATCAATCTATTTATTTTTTCTGGAGGATCACTACCCTGCTCCTCTGGTTTGAAAACTTTTTGGACTGCCACATACCAGACACTATCCAAATTAAATTTCTCCATAGCACCTCCACATGTGTCTTTTTAGCTGCCTCCACACGTTGTCTCCATTGCTACCTCCCACGTCATCGCATAGCTGCCCCAAAAGTCGTCCATATGCTGCCTCCATACATGGTCCCCTTATCACGAGCTGTGTCAGGCAGAATTTGGGTTGTTTAATTGGCTTCCAATCAAATTGTTAACTTTGTCGCACCCTGCTGTGTAATCCACAAAATATACTGGCAAACTTTTATACATTTCCGATTTATTTTTCAGCGCTTCTTGCGCATTGTGTTACATTCCCCTCACCGCCATAATCCAAACTTATAAGAACACTACTACAACTTGATCTTATACAAAAGGTTCTTAGAATGCTGTTTGGGGCGTAGCCGAGAGACAGGGGCTTGGATTGGCGAAAGCTCGCCTGGCAGCGGAGCGCCACTCCATCCCAAGATTCCAACTAACATAGTCTTACTGCAGCACCTTTAATCTACTACTCTACTTCACTGCCTCCATACATCGTCCCCTTATCAAACGACGTGCAGGCAGAATTCAGGTGTTCACCAGATACGTAGTGGAACTCGGCCCATCTGCCGCCGCCATGCTGGAGACCTGAAGTTGCAATCATAGCAGCGCAATAGTGATGCCCTACTGTCGCTCTTAATCATGAACCATTTCCGAAAAAAACAATTAAAATAGACCACTATGCTATTCCATTATTCCTAGGTGAAATATTCAAACGACCCCGCCTGCTTTGAAAATTATACGTTTTTCAAAGTAAACGCTTCTAGCCTTCTAGCATTTTGGTTTGGGAGGAGCCGAGAGACAGGGGCTTGGACAGGCAAAAGCTCACCTGGCAGCGGACCGCCACCACCATCCCAAGATTAGGCAGCCTCAGAGGCATCCATGCATGCTGCCCCTGCTGTTTCCTGTCCATTTCGGCTCACGATCCTCCCACAGCGTCCACCAATGTGCTGATTAGAAATTAAGTGTTAACGAGCAGTTGGACAGGTGTACCTAATAAAGTGGCCGGTGAGTGTATATAGATACAACCAGACAGGAGGGGAATGTTGACCATTTTGTAAGGGCTGTTTGGGGACCTGGGATTACAGCAGCCTGGGCATCTATGATCCTGCTATATACTTACTGTAGTCCAGCGAGACTTTGATCTCATAGTGTAATCAGGTTTGTAGACTAGAAATGATTAGTAGGATCATACAAGACTATATACCAGTGGTGGCACTCAGAGCCCTTTCTGTGGGCACTCAGGCCATTGTCCCAATTTCACCAAACAGGACAAAATCCACCAAATCTTCCTGCAGTCCCAGGCAACTTAAAAGATACTGCTCTCAGCGCTATTTTAAAGCGACAATTCATTGGCTGTTTGAACTGCGGGAAAAGTGAGAAGGTGTGGACAGAACTGCATTGTCTATGGATGTCCTCCTGCTGGACCCACCATTCTTCCTGGAGAGAAGCTACAATGATGGTCTGAATTTATTTGTACACCTTCTTTCAACTGTATTGGTGGCCTCAGGGGCCAATACATTGAATGATGTTGAAAAACAGGGAGCAATAAGTTACTGCTTGAAATTCCATGTTGGCACTTCACGGTAAATAAGTGGATTTCGGTTGTAGTTTGGGCACTCGGTCTCTAAAAGGTTCACCATCACTGCTATATACTATATACTCCTATATATAAGACTATATACTCCTATATACAAGACTATATACTCCTATATATAACAAAATACAAAAATTCTGCCTGACTAGAAACGTTTAAAAGACAATATAAATTTTATTATTTACTATTAAAAATGGATGGGACTAGTCCTATCTAGTACACATTGATACTTTTCAGGCATTGGCCAGCGTTGACGGACTAGTGCAGTGGTCCTATCCCCAGGACAGCCCTGTTTAGGGAATTGTATTGCACTGTCCCGGTTTTGCGAGCCACAAGTGGTCTATCATAAAGTGCTTATGCAATATGAATGCCCCATACTGTCGCTCTTAATCATGGAAGTCGTCACCATGGCTGCCTCCACATGTCGTCCCCTTATCAAAAGAGCTGTGTCAGGCTCATTTTTCGGGTGTTTCACCAGATACGTTATGGAACTTGGTCACTATGTCGCCGCTGTGTTATCGACTAAATATACCGTCACCTTTTGTTCACATAGGAAATCATTTCAGCGTTCTTGCTCACCTCCTTTGGTGAATCCATTTACCATGACACTCTCTAGCCTGCCGCTGCTGCTGCTGCCGCTGCCTCTGCATGCCGTCCCCTATAGTGTCAGGGTCAATTATTGCATGTTTTAGATGCTATCTTGCCTCATTCGGTCACTCTGTCATGGCCATGCTGTTGCCCATAATTTTGGCATAATGGTACGATTAAGCAGCCTCAGAGGCATCCATGCATGCTGCCCCTGCTGTTTTGGTTTAGCCACTTTACTGGTATCCATGATCTCGGGCATTAATAACTGTTGAGCGCCAGTTGTGAATTTCCTTAAAGTGATGGTCCTCTAATCAGGGATATCTCTCTGCCATGATGTAAGCTTCTTGCAGTGGGTGAGGGCTGGGAATCCATCAATGTTTTATAAAAAGTGGATGTTGTTTCCCAAGGTCTTTAGTTTTATTAGTCGCCTCCCTGGAACTATGCTCAAACTTTAGTTCATCCCCCCAAACTGGACCCCCCAGTGCATGGCGCCAATTCCAGTCATCTCTAGAAGGCGTAGAAGCTAGATCAACTCTTGGCTAGGGATGCACAGGTTTTGAGAATCCATCTGGTACAACTGAACCAGACTTCAAAGTCTGGCAAAGATTCACCAGGTAGAAAGGGGTTACACCACAAGGGGATCTTGTGAAAAGCCCCCAAATCATCCATCACTGACAATAAGGCATCAAGTGTAGCCAGTAGACCGCAGATCATCTATATAGAGAGACAATTTTTCAGTGATGATAGCAATACTCCAACCCCAATGTTGTGCTACTATTAATAAGGGCAGACAGAGGTTCCAGACATACACAGTCCAAAAAAAAGGGTAGAGAGCAGGCAACCTTGCCTAATCCCCCCCCCCAGCTGGAAATATTCAGAGAGCTATCTATAACCCATTCCTATATTTGGGTGTCGTAGAGGAGCCGAGCATGACAAACTCAGTGGAAAGCCCTGTATCAAGCACTTCCACATGAAATCCCATCAACTGGGATTGCTTTTTCATTATCTAGGGAGGCAATAGCCCTCTGTCCTCTATTGTCGGGGGTGGGTATAGAGGTTGGTAAATAGTCTCCTAGGTTAATATCTGTACATTATCCAGGCATACAGCAGGACAGAATAACTGATAGTATGACTGTGCTTAAGTGTATCGCTAGCACTTGTATTGCGTCTAGATTTTTTAAAAAATTCTTTATTTATCTAACAGTTTCAACAGTAAGTAAAGCATATCAAACAAATGCAAAAGACAAAAAAGCAAATAGGTGAAAGGACGCGAGAATCGATTTACCGTCGGCTGGATTGGGAGGCAAACGTTCGCAGGTATGCTCAGAGTGGCCAAACAGAGAGAAGAAGGGGCAAGGTGTTTTCTGTGGGATGATAGAGGGAACGGGGGGGAAGGGGGAGGGGGGAGAGAAAAGGAGAGGAGACAGAGGAGAAGGGGGAAAGAGGAAAGAGAGCGAAGGAGAAAAAAAAGGGTGGGGGGAGCCCTGTCTCAACAGGGATGGGGGAGGCAGGAATCTCCAGACAGCCCGGGCGGCCATTGGAATGGTGCCTATGCTGGTAGGCGGACTATTCACCGGTGGCCAAAAGGGACCTGTATGCTGCTGGCCGCGTCTCAACTGTCCGTCGCCCGCGCACACTGTTTCAAAGGGGGTAGGAGTTTCGTCGTAGGAATCTGGGGGGGGGGGGGGGGAAAGAGTGCAGGAGGGGCAAAATACCACGATACCATTAACCTAATACATCACGCCCACACGCACTCTAAGCCTTAGCATTATGTCTACAGATGCCAAAAAGGCGCTTGATAGGGTTAACTGGGTCTTTTAAAGCTTCCCCTTCCATAACGGTACGGCCTACTCTAAGGTATGTCACTCAGATGGTTAGAGGCCCTCTCATCTCCTCTCATCTACTATGTTCCTAATTGGGGAACCCTAAATTGCACCGGGATGAAATCCTGTTTCCGCAATTGGAGGGCAGCTGGCATATATAACGTCTCCCATTTCTGAGCAAACACTCTGGCGATCTCTGCTCAATGTAGCGGAGTCTTCAGGGGTCTCGGTTGGAGCCCCTGGCGCAACTTCGCACTACGACCGCGTTGCATACTTTGCCAACAGGATCTTCCAGTCCCGGTGCAAATTTAGGGTTCCCCAATATAGGGAACATAGTAGAGTGAGAGGAGATGAGAGGGCCTCTAACAACATCTGAGTGACATACGAGTAGGCCGTACCGTTATGGAAGGGGAAGCTTTAAAAGCCCAGTTAACCCTATCAAGCGCCTTTTGGCATCTGTAGACATAATGCTTAAGGTTAGAGTGCGTGTGGGCGTGATGTATTAGGTTAATGGTATCGTGGTATTCGGCTCTCCCGCAGACGCGGGGGCCAATCATGGGGAAAGACCTCCTGTAGGCAATTTAAATGCCGCAGTCACATCCAGAGTACCTCTAGCCGTGTAAGGGAGTTTAAATCGGAATTCCTTATTTATCAGAGAGATCCATTTGGCTACCATGGGGAGCTTAGGAGGTTCCAATTCAGCAAAATAACCTTCCTATCATAGAACTTTAGCAGTCTGAACAAAACCCTCCCAAATTTAGCCTGAAGAAGGTCCCCCACCAGGCCCAGAAGACACACTCAACGGACCAGACCCAGAAAGACCCAGATGCTAGTTAATGTAGGAATGAATGTCCATCCTATAATCCTGAATGGAGGGCGCATTCCCTATAATGTGAAAGAAGGTAGCCGTACCCTCCCCGCACCTAGGACCGCTATCTGAGGGCGTCTAAGCATCTGACAACAGAGCAAAGGGGCAAGTACATTGGTTTAGCCACTTTACTGGTATCACACTGATCTCGGGGCATTAATAACTGTTGAGCGCAGTTGTGTAATTTCCTTAAAGTGATGGTCCTCCAATCAGGCATCTCTCTGCCATGGATGTAAGCTTCTTGCAGTGGGTGAGGGCTGGGAATCACACAATTGTTATAAAAAGTGGATGTTGTTTTCCCAAGGTCTTTAGTTTTATTAGTCGCCTCCATGGAACTATGCTCAAACTTTAGTTCATCCCCCCAAACTGACCCCCAAGTGCATGGCGCAATTCCGTCATCTCTAGAAGGCGGTAGAAGCTAGATCAAATCTGGCTAAGGGATGCACAGGTTTGAGATCCCATTCTGGTACAAATGAACAGCCACTCAAAGTCTGGCAAAGATTCACCTCAGGTAGAAAGGGGTTACACACAAGGGCATCTTGTGGAAAGCCCCCAAATCATCCCATCATGGACAATAAGGCATCAAGTGTAGCCAAGTAGACCGAGATATCTATATAGTAGACACTTTTCTCGTGATGATAGCAATACTCCAACCCTCAATGTTGTGCTACTATTAATAAGGGCAGACAGAGGTTCCAGCACTAACACGTCCAAAAAAAAAGGGTAGAGAGCAGGCAACCTTGCCTAATCTCCCCCCCCCCAGTTGGAAATATTCAGAGAGCTATCTATTAACCCATTCCTATCATTTGGGCCTGTCGTAGAGGAGCCGAGCACTTGACAAACTCAGTGGAAAGCCCTGTCTATCAAGCACTTCCACATGAAATCCCACTCAACTGGGAATGCTTTTTCATATCTAGGGAGGCAATAGCCCTCTGTCCTCTCTTGTCGTGGGGTATATGAGGTTGGTAAATAGTCTCATAGTTAATATCTGTAATTATCCAGGCATACAGCAGGACAGAAATAACTGATAGTATGACTGTGTTAAGTGTACGCTCGCACTTGTACTTTGCGTCTAGATTTTTTAAAATTCTTTATTTATTAACAGTTTCAACCGTAGTAAAGCTATCAAACAAATGCAAAAGACAAAAAAGCAAATAGGTGAAAGAGGACGCAGAATCGATTTACCGTCGGCTGGATTGGGAGGCCAAACGTTCGCGTATGCTCAGAGTGGCCAAATACAGAGAAGAAGGGGCAAGGTGTTTTTGTGGGATGAAATAGAGGGAACGGGGGGGAAGGGGGAGGGGGAGAGAAAAGGAGAGGGACAGAGGAGAAGGGGGAAAGAGAGAGAGAAGGAGAGAAAAAAAAGGGGGGGGAGCCCTGTCTCACACAGGGATGGGGGAGGCAGGAATCTCCAAAGACGGGCGGCCATTGGAATGGTGCCTAGCTGGTAGGCGGATATTCACCGGTGGCCAAAGGGACCTGTATGCTGCTGGCCGCGTCTCAACTGTCCGTCGCCCGCGCACACTGTTCACAAGGGGGTAGGAGTTTCGTCGTAGGAATCTGGGGGGGGGGGGGGCAAAGTATGCAAGCAGCTGTAGTGCGAAGTTGCGCCAGGGGCTCAGAACACGACCCCTGAAGACTCCGCTACATTGAGCAGAGATCGCAGGAGTGTTTGCTCAGAATGGGAGACGTTATATATGCCAGCTGCCCTCCAATTGCGGAAACGGATCTTAGTCCCGGTGCAAATTTAGGGTTCCCCAATTAGGGAAATAGTAGAGTGAGAGGAGATGAGAGGGCCTCTAACAACA
This sequence comes from Engystomops pustulosus, assembly GCA_019512145.1. Taxonomy (NCBI): domain Eukaryota; kingdom Metazoa; phylum Chordata; class Amphibia; order Anura; family Leptodactylidae; genus Engystomops; species Engystomops pustulosus. The sequence goes on along the minus strand of CM033648.1, from coordinate 42,410,892 downwards.
TCTGAGTGACATACCTTTAGAGTAGGCCGTACCGTTATGGAAGGGGAAGCTGTTTAAAAGACCCAGTTAACCCTATCAAGCGCCTTTTTGGCATCTGTAGACAATAATGCTAAGGCTTTAGAGTGCGTGTGGGCGTGATTGTATTAGGTTAATGGTATCGTGGTATTTTGCTTGTCCGAGCGGGTTTTCAGGCGCTAGGTGGCATCATCACGATAAGCGTACACGCCTGTCGACTGACAGCGTGACAGGCTGACGCGTATTAAAATGAAATAAAAGGCTGGATTTCAGAATTTCCAATCTCCACAGGTGAAGGAAGCTCAACGCTGAATATTGATCCCACTCCTCCTACTCCTCCGCATTTTCCTCCTTTCATCCTTTTGACAGTAAAGGCAGAGGAAAATGGCTTATTTTTTGACCGGGGCCCACTGCTCTTGTATAATTCATGCATTTAATTTTCGGGAGGGGCACTACCCGGTCCTCTGTTGAACACCTTTTGTGGTGCCACATACAGGCAATCAATCTATTCCATTTTTCTGGAGGGCCCCCCTACCAGGTCCTCTTGTTTTGAACAATTTTTGGGACTTGCCACATACAGGGACTCATCATTCCATTTTACTGGAGGGCCACCTACCTACTCCTCTGGTGAGAATTTTTGCGGAATTGCCACCAATACAGGCACTCAATTATTCCATTTTAGGAGGGCCACCTACCTGCTCCTTGGTTTGAAGGAATTTTTGGACTTGCCACATACAGGCACTCAACTATTCCATTTTAATGAGGGCCACTACCTGCTCTCTGGCTCGAACAATTTTTTGTTGGGACTGCCACATACAGGGCACTCAATCTATTCCATTTACTGGGGGCCACCTACCTGCTCCTTGGTTTGAAGAAATTTTTGGGACTGCCACATAAGGCAATCAATCTATTCCATTTTAACTGGAGGCAACCTATGCTCTCAGTTTTGAAAAATGTTTGGACTGCCACCTACAGGCACTACCAAATTAAATTGTCTCCATAGCAGCCTCCATACGCTGGTGTCTCCATGCTAACTCCAAAGTGTACCATATAGCTGCCTCCATACATCGTCCCTTTATCAAACGAGGTTGTGAGGCCGAAATTTGGGTTGTTTTCTGGATTCCACATCAAAGTGTTAACTTTGTCGCCACCCTGCTGTGTTACCCACAAAATAGACTGGCAAATTTGTACCATTTGAGGGATATTATTAGCGCTTCTTGAAGCATCTGTTACATTCCCCCTCACCGGCATATCCTAACTTATAAGAAACGCTACTAACTTGATTCTTAACAAAAGTTCTTAGAAGGGCGGTTGGGAGTAGCCTAGAGACAGGGCTTGATGGCGAAAGCTCGCTGCAGCGGAACGCCAGCTCCATGCGCCATCATGCGCTTCTTGCGCATCCTGTAACATTCCCCAACCCGCCATATCCAAAACTTATAGAAACGCTACTAACACTTAAATGGGTGCAGGCTGGGACCGAGTTGACCTGGGGCTGGTCAATATACTGCCGACGCAGCGAATGGCGGGGCCTACTCGGTACAGGTCTCAAAGGCCTACTATACCTCTCCCACCCTTCCTCCACCTCTTCCTCCTCGATATTCCCATCAGTGGCATGGCGCCACAGTCGGTGGTTAGCTATAGCACCAGCATCAGTTGCCGTCGTAAGCGACAGCAGGCGGTGCTGAAACTGCGAGCCAGGCGATTAAAAGGCACACCGCCCAAGCCAAGAGCTATTACAGGGGGGGGGCCGGGCATTCACATCAAAGTGTTAACTTGTCGCCAACCTGCTCGTGTAAGACAAAATATACTTGCAAACTTCTACCATTAGGGATATATTTCAGCGATTCGTGCGCAAATGGTTTTACATCCTCACCGCCATATCCTAAACTTATAACACGCTTACTACATTGATCTTTACAAAAAGTGCGTTTGGGGAGTAGCCTAGAGGACGGGGCTGGATTGCGAAAGCGCCTGCAGCGGAGCGACAAGCTCCATGCGCATAATGCGCTTCTTGCGCATCTGTTACATTCCCCCTCACCGGCATATAATAACTTATAAGAACGCTACTACACTTGATTTAACAAAAGTGCTGTTTGGGGAGTAGCCGCGAGAGAGACAGGGGCTTGGATTGGCGAAAGCTCGCCTGGCAGCGGAGACGCAGCTCAATGGAATCAGCGCTTCTTGCGTATCTGTTTCCATTACCCTCACCGGCAATCCTAAAATTTATAAGAACGCTACTACAATGATCTTATTACAAAAGTGCTGTTTGGGGAGTAGCTAGAGACAGGGGCTTGGATTGGCGAAAGCTAGTGGGCAGCGGAGCGCCAGGACATGCCACGATCACCTAAACTAGCTTTAACTGCACACCCCTTTAATATACTACTAGTTCACTGCCGCCATACAGGGGACCCCATTATCAAACGAGCTGTGTCAGGCAGAAAAGAATTTGGGGTCGTTTCATGGGCTTCCATGTTAACTTTGGTCGCCACCCATGTTGATTATCCACTAAAATATACTGGTCAGCCTTTGTTACATGGCAGTCATTGTCAAGCATGCGTTTGCTCACCTCCTTTGGTCCCTGCACATGTTACCTAGTCATTTAGGGTATGTTGCCATGGCATCTTCTAGCGTGCTGCTGATCTGCCGCTGCCGTGCATGCTCCCTTAGTGTCAGGGTCAATACTATTGCATGTTTTAGTCTATCTAGCTATTCGTCACTCTGTCATGGCGCTGTGCCCTAATATCTTTGCATAATGTGTGACGTTAAGAGCCTCAGAGGCATGCATGACATGCTGCCCAGCTGTTCCTATGCTCCATTTCCGTGCTGTATCCATCCTTTTGAGGTTCCCAGGTTTTGGCCAAGCTTCCTGTGCGTAGTCCCTTGGTCCCCTTGAAAGCTCGAGTCTATCCATTGACTTCAATGGGTTCGTTATTCGGACGAGCCACTCGAGCATTGGAAAAGTTGTCTCGACTTAAAGTACCCGAGCATTTTATGTTCGCTCCCTCTCAGCATACTATATTCTAACCGTTACATCAAAGCTCAGCGCTCATATTACTGACATGTGGCAAAAACAGCACAATCAACAGACAATTGGATTAAGTATTAGGTAGGTAATAACCGTGCATTTTGGAAGCGAAAGGGTGTGAAAAATTTCAGCTCAAAGATCTGTGCCAAATTGGTGATTCTAAACGCGATGGTGAAGATTGGCGGACATGCACAACATATACTCAGCTTTTGTTGGTATTTCGGGTGTCACAGACAAGACAGACCACAGACCATAGAGAGGGCAGCAGCCACAGACCATGTGGACGGGCGGACCACAGGGCGGGCGAGAACGGCAGGAAACAGGGGGACACAGGTGAGATAGACAGCAGGGCACAGACAGTGTAGGGGACACAGGCAAGATAGGCGCAGGAGATAACGCGAGAGGGACACAGGCGCAAGTCGGACCGGACATAGGTGAAACGGGAGGGGCTGACACAGGCCGAGACGGCCTGGACCAGGTTAAATGGACCAGCAGGCCAAAGACGGGTGGGTGGGCCACAGATGAGATAGTTCGGACGGCAAAGATGAGATGGAAAGGTATGGCAGGGGGGCGGGGATGTATGAGGTGTGGTGGGTTGGTGCTTATCACTGCAGGCTGTTGCAAGCCGGGGAGCCACTGTGAGCAGGGAAGGAAACGGGCCCTTCCCTGACCCTGGGGAATGTGGGCACCGCATCGTAGAGTCCAATTGTGTGATCATAAATGAGGCATAGCCTAGCAGATACCATTTACCTTCAATACTATAATTGAAACAAAGAAACGTATAAAAAGATAAAGGGAACTGCCAACTCACCGAAAGGCGTCTTGTGCATGTATTAGTAATACCACAAACATGTTAAACAGATATTCATAGTGGAGAGGGAAAGACCGATGGAATCACAAAATGGAAAGGCAAACGACAGCTGTTCATGCTAGGTGGTGCTCATAATGGTTCAACTCGTTAAAACAAGTACTACACCGTCTATTATGCCAACGAAAGAGGTCCTCTTCTTCTACAAGACACTTGAGGGGTGCTACGTATGAAATTATTGGCTCTTTGCATGTCTATACTGGCTGGACTCATACACAACTCTGAAAGGAAAAGATACTCACGTGCTGAAACTGTGTGGGCTTGCCTGAGGGTTGTGGTCTCCTATTCCAATGCTGGTGCAAGCGGAAGTGGCAATGTGATTCGCCACTCCAAAATGGCACCGGAGCGTGCGCAGTCGCGCACCTCACCACCTCTCGGCGTACGCAGTGTCCATCATACTTGTGACGACAGATGGGGGAGGTCATCAGGATGCTGCTCCAAAGTTCACTTCTCACAAGTATGAGTCCATTGTACCCTCTCGAGGACTTAGTTACTAAGGGTCCTGTGGATCGCATTCCCCTGGGGTTTTCCAAATTCTGAGACGCGCCGCTGGGACAGGTACATTTAGCAGGTGATGTGTTTGCACCGTGATCAGAATTTTGGCTTAATCGGATCGCGGCTTTCATTGTGACACAAATCAGGGGGCAGCCGTCGGATGATCTGCCGGATTTGGAAAAACTGGCAGGATTTAACTTTAAATTGTGTTGCAACGACATGACTTAAATTACACCAGGAGGAAGATGGTGAAACTCTGGTGGACCTGAGCAGAGACGCAACACATGCAGGAATAGCGCCACAACTGTGGAATCGCGGCAGAAAGAAAGGAAAGCATTCTTGACAGATAACGCACGCAGGGATCGCGACTAGGAACAGGTAAGAAACATGCCCCATTGTAGTTGCTACCAAGGTGGTACAAGGCAGGTGTAGGTAAATAGGCCACAACTTATTCTTTAATTTGCTTATGTTTCAAAAAACCTCATTAGGAGGGTAATAGTCTTAAGGCCAGTGTGTTGTACAATAAAACTATTAAAACAATTTTTGGAACTAATACTAGTTACATACTCCTTTTCTCTTCAAAAATGTACAGTGTAATGATATTATAATACTTGTCAATAAATTAAATTAGAATAATGGGGTTGTACAATGTATGAGTGGATATAAAATACATCAAACTAATATGTCATTGAGGTCTATAGGTCACCAAGCTCCGTTACGCAAAAATCATTTGCCTTTTTTTTTTGGAGTAGCTAGTAGTACTATATGACGGGGGCATGTGGTGGCACGTTCTTAATGAGTCTGCCACACCTCCCACTTGCTCCGAAGACAACCAACTTTTTGGCGGCACCATTAACATAGGGCCAAGTGGGGGAGAACCTATGGCCAACGGGTGCAGATGCGGCACTCGGAGCCCTTTTCTGTGGGGCACCCGGGCAGTGCACTAGCACAAAAGACTGCAAGAATTTGCAGAGCCCAAAGCAACTTGAAGCAAAGATGCTGCTTTCAGTGGATCATTTCAGCAGTTAAGGACGTGCGCACCTTTTTCTGTTTATGCCATTTCTAACCCCACATTCAAAAAATCTAACTTTTTTTATTTTGAGCAACAGTAAAGAGCTTGTGGTGATGTTTTCTGCGTAACAACACATCGATGGTATTATATCCATGCCGACGGAAGGGGAAAAAAAAATCAAATGCAGTGAGATTAATCGATGATGATGAAAAAATCGCATTTCTGCGCCATTCTTGGGCTGGATTTTTACGTCTTTCAATGAGCACCCCAACATGACGTCTTCTTATTCTTTCGGTGTCTAATTCAGAGGAGTCATACCAAATTTGTATAGTGTGTACATGTTTCTACTATTAACAAAAATTTAAACCTTCGTACAAAAATACATTCTTTTTAATATTGACTTCGGAGCTATAACTTTTATACTTCGGTATGGTAAGGAGCTGTGGGTGGTGTCATTTTTGAATGTGTTTTCAATCCTATATTCTTGTAGGGACGGTACGGACCTGTTGACACTTTTTATTATAGAATTTTTTATATTTTCAAAATGTGCAAAAAAAAGTGACATTTCGAAACTTGGGCGTATTTTCTGTTAGGGGTTTTAATTAAAGCATTGTTGAAAAACCCGCCACTTTGTACTATGTGATATATGGGATTTGTTTTGCGAAATGCGTCGATACCTCCTAAGTGTTTCTGATTTTACTTTTTATTATTTATGTCAGTATGGTAAAGGGGGGCTGATTTGAGATTTTAGGTTTTTTATTATAATTTTTTTTAACGTTTTTTTATTTTTATTCTTTACTATTTTTCAGATTCCTAGGGGTCACTTTAACCCTAGGTTGTATGATTGATCCTATCATTACTGCCCAACTACAGATGGCAGTATATGGGGATTTTCTCCTCATTCAGTACCATGGCTACAATGAAGGGGTAGTAAAACAAAATAGCCTAGGGTCTTCCGAAAGAACCATGGCGACGGATCGCTGCTCCCCGATGACGACAGGGGAGCGGCGATCCCAGGAAGATGGCGCCCCGCCGCTTCTTTTTGAGGCTGCTGGCAAGCTTTGCGGCAGCTCGCTCGTGAAAAACACCCTAGCTAAGCACCGATAGAGGGGTTGACGGTAAGCCTTTGCTGCAACTGAAGCGCGACCCGACCGCCGCGTGATAAACGGCGGGCTGGTCGGACTGGTAAAGATACTTATTAGTACTGGAAGGGGAGAAGTGTAGCCAATGCCCTAATTATCCTGGGGGGACCTCTGTGGCCCTTGATCTCTGGAGTGTACTTAGGTAGGGTAGTAGTAGAGTAGATAATAGTAGATAGATAGAGGACTAGATAGATAAGAAGATAAAGGGTACGCGTACGCGAAACGCTTGCTATTATGGAATTAAGTTCACCCCTTGCACCACTAAAGGAGTGGCCTCTGCTTGACTACATGGAGGACCCTGGCCAAGGGAATCCTGCTTCTGCACCCAACGATACTGTGTGCTATGATCTCTACTTTTTCGATAGATACATAGATATGGCCAAGTAGGTATAGATATGAGTTAGATAGGATATAGGAAATATATTAGATAGATAATGATTAGATATGAGTCGCGAATAGATAGAGAGATGAGATATAACGATAGCTGGGTCTCATGGGCAGCACCATGCGCTGTGATGAGAGAACAGGCGCAGCTCCGCCCCTCCATCTTGCTGATTGTAGCTTTTTTGAGAGCTGAACCCTAGGCGAGGGGCCAAAAAAGGTCTAATGAGAACCAAGAGGAAAAAATTGAGGAATGATTCCAGGACGACCTGGAGCCGATTATGTATTTTATTTATTTATTTTTTTTGCTCAGAATGAGGTTACACTAATGATTTGGCACATTTGTGGAAGATTCTGCAGTTTTTTCTGGGCCTTTTGTAGAAAACGTCACAATTCGCATCGATATGGGATATTTAGGTGCAATGCAAAATGCAAAAACTGAAAATTGACTTGAGACGAACTCCAGACTAAAAGTGTAAAAAAAACACATAGAAAACACATCAGTCGGCAACAATGTAGTAGGATCTGTTTTATATGAATACAAAACATGCATCATACTATTAAATTAGTCCATTTAACTGAGTTTACATTTACATTTTAACTTTTGGCAATTATGTATAATCATTGTAACGGGTGCCCCTCTCAGTGCCCTATACAGTGCGGCCGCGGAATTCCCCCGGCCTACTACCTTCCCACACAGCCTAGGCTCTACCGTCCAAACAAGTTCCGTATCGGTCACGCTCCCTAAGATCGCATGCCAGCACTCAAAAATTTCTAAGGGACGTCCCCGCCGATTGCTGCGGGACCACTGCCGGGTTTCCAAAGCTTCCCGTGGCGCCACATTCATCCCCGCCGGTCTTCATGCCATCTGCCCTGAAGACTAAGCTTCGTAGGGTCCATGGCGTTACGGCATTCCTGTTCCTCCATTCCTGTTCCAGTGTTTCCTTTTCCTGTGTTACAGTTCCATGTTCCTGCGTTTCTGAGGTTGTGTTCCAGTGTTCCTTTCTGCAATGTAGGGAGACATTGGCTGTCACCCCCTCGGCTTGGACGGTGTTCTGGCACTACTACTTGGTTGCCACTGTGGCTAGCTGCACCTCTGCTGGAGTGACCTAGTGGCACCTGCGCAGACAAGACATACTTGATTTGCGCGCGCTCTGGTGACGACAGACTCCGGTCCCAGGTGTGGTTAGTACCATCTACGGGGTCCAGAGGGTCCTCTGACCGAACCCTGACAATATTTTGTTTATTGGTAAGGATGAAAACATTATTATTATCTGATCTCCTAAACTAATTACTTGTAGTTTCACCATGATTTGGAGAAACAGATCTAACCTTTACCCTTCTGTAGAAAGTTACAGTAAGATATTCATTGACTGCGAAATTATTGCCAGTTAAATGTACGTAAATGTACGATGTAGACCATTACAATGCATCTTTAGGTGGACTTACTAAGAGCAGACCAAATAGTGCCAAATGGATCTTCAATTCCAAATTGGATTCCCTTCAGCTCCCAATTCCACATGATGGTTTGAAGTTTTAACATACCTCCAAAAAATTGACATTGACACAAAAGGTGGCACCTAAGAAAAGTGTCCTTGCATATGATGTAAGAGGTGGAGGACAGTGTGATGGGGAGGGGTGAAGAGATATGCATATTGTTGGTATTTGGGAAAGTTTCTTATTTGAACCTAAGTAAAGGCTCTCAAAAAGCAATAACCTTTTACTTCAATACACTGTATCTGAGATGTTACACCAATATCTTTCTCCAATGTATCTTTTCCTATTACTAAGATTAATTTATAATAAGAGGCTGAACCGTATTAATGCAGATGTCTGGTGGTGCATATATACACATTGATCCTTTTCGTTTAATTCTGCCATCATGCCCACGGGAGTACATCATTAATGACTTATGAGGGACAATGTCTATGACTCATACGAGTGAAAGCGTGTGTTTTACCTGGTTTAGCAGAAGCTTGGCAGATGAGCATTATTCAATGATGAGACTATGGAGCTTATCATAACAATGACAACACCTTAGTTAATTGGCTTAGGAAGGAAAATGCACCAGAAGATGATGTTATAGGTAGCAAGAGATGACGACAAAGAATGAATGCTACCTTTTTAGACTCCTGTTGGATTGTACGTAAGACAAGGCGCATAAAGAATTACAGTACATGGATTATCAAAATTTGTGATTCAATTGAAGTCTTAAATTGCTACTGTAATTTGATCTATCAAGTCTAACAACTTCAGCACAGGTGGTTTTTTTTTCCCAATGGCTGATGGATAGAGTTGTTTTCCCTGGAAAGTCATTGCAATAACGAAGTTGGCTTTGGTAAAAGTGTTACAAAGTGGATAATCTATGAGTTTGATCATATTAAAATATATAGAAGCATTTAAATAAGGAAAGCACAAGTGTAAAATGACCACTTATAGTACAAGATAAAGCCAAACATTAACTTTTACATAGAATCGTAGAAACTATTCCATATATTTTACATGGCACCGAAATTGAATGCACGCCACATTTTAAAAAGCAGTTTTCATTTATTACATTTGGATTATTTTTCTACTAGTATTCCCAAACTAAATTCCGTAGCGTATCTATGAACCATATTTATCAGTAAATATCTGATACGTAGTTTAGTTTAATTCCTATAACCCCGCATTGTGCCATTGTCTACAAATATATGATTAATTGCCAAGGGTGATACCACTTGGCGGTCGGACTTCCCGTCTGATACTTGGCAATCAGTGTTAAACAGTGTCTTCTGAACCCTAATATGGTGCAAAATAAACTTCGTGAGTAAAAAACTTATAGGACAAAAATTTTTTATACCTACAATGTGATAGTATGCTCTCCAGAAGGACCAAGCCTTTTGACACATTTTTTAAAATTATAAGACCTTGCAACATCTTGTGGCAGAGAGTGGGTGGCAGTCTCATGCTGGGTAGTACGGATGTCAGCTTCCTTTGCCAATGGTTAGTAGAATCTCTTCTACGCTTAGCCCGTAGAGGATTGTCACCTTGTTCTGATCCCTCGGGCCAACGATCTTTGGAGTGATCATTTTCTTGCAGAATAACCCAATTTTTGTAACTTTCACTGGATTCGAGTTGCCTCTTCCACTAAGAATCTTTGATTGCTTCCTCTGCACCCTTTACATTTCGGTAAATGGCCCAAAACTATGGCCTTATCATGAGGATGTATATCTCTATTGATACACACCATTAATTTTTTTGCGATTGAGTAGATACTGATCTGATCGCTAAAATTGCTACAAATCAAAATTATTACAAAAAATTATAACCCAACCAAGCTTTTTCTTCATCAGTTTTACCAAAAAATTACCATTTAAAATATAATTATATGTTCCACTTCTTGACCCAATGTATACGGAACATTTATCCACGTTAAGCCCTCATTGCCAGTTGTCAACCCAGGACTACAAGTTTCCTTAGATCCTATCTGTAATATTAGAATCATATAATTAGTTACAGAGTTAGATCATCTGCAAATATTGAAACTTGTTACTGTACAACCTTTTGTGAGGGTTATTATTTAAAAATATAAAAACGTGACCAATACTGACCCCTCGGGAGGCCACTGGTAATTCAATCCAATCTGGACAAGTCCATTAGTGGACAAACTCTGTTTCTATCACTAAGCCAAGAGTTACCAAATTACACCAATTTTCCCCGAATCTTGGCAGTTCGTTTTACCTCGCCAGCCTTTTATGCAGAAACTGTATCAAATTACCTTGCCAAAAGTCCAGATAGCAACCATCCGCAGGCTCCCCAAGTCCAGTCTAAAACTACATCTCCTAGAATGGATATGACAAATCGATTCCTTATAAACCATGCGATGCTTGTGACTGTAAGATTATAGGCAGAAGAGGGGAATCCTGTCAAAGTATTCCCTATATGGGAGGGCTGCGACGCACTGTCAAAAATCTTGCCGTTAGAGTGAGAGGTGTCTGAGTGCCGATAACATGGACATGTTATTTAAATAATATGTAATAGAATAATGACCCAAAACGTGTTAATACAGTTATTGATAATTATATTAGAAAAGCATTTTTTTGAACATGGCAGCCAGTGGGAACAACACGTAGCCCAGTACGAGTGCTACGGGGCTCCGGGCGCAGGGGGGCCACGAGGAGGTAAAGTAACTTTATATTAAGTTGTCTGCCTCCGGCAGGAAAGCCACGCTGGTATGAGAGACGCAGAATTATACTATGTAATATATGTCTCCGGGGTCCGTCCCATACCTCCCTGACAAAGGCCTCATTACAAGGTGGGAGGAAGAGGTAGTGGAAGGGCCCACGGCGGGCCACATCCTAGCAAAGTATAATTCACTGCTGGTCCCGTACCTCCCCTGAATGAGAAGCTGCGTGGCCCGCGAGCTCGCTCACGTAATGCCAGCACTTGCGTCCGTCCCACGCCGGCGGCACTGAGCTGCCCCCATGCCGGTCTGCATCACAACTCACGCATGCCCCGACCGGCCAGCACCACTTTTCCAGCCGGGCCTGTCTCACAGCCGTCAATGTGCTCCCGCCCATCCACTACCGAAGATTTCCGCTCCCGGCTCCCCCTGCAACTCCCACGTCAACCAGATTCTCCCATTTCAACCGCTCCGTCCTGTTCAAATCGGCATCCGGGCTACGACCGCCCCAGTCAGCTCCATATCCACCTCACCGGCTATCAAGTCTTCCGATCCCGGCTCCCCCTCTTGCCTCCCATGTCAAACGCTTGCTCCCATTTATCCTGCTCCGTCTGTCTTCCCCATTCCTCGGCTCCCGGTCCCGGCTCCGACCACCCCCGCTCAAGCTCCAGCGCCCATTCCCCCCCCCCTCCCCCATCACCGGCTATCAAGCTTCCGATCCAAGCCTCCCCCACCGCTGCGGACAAGGCGCGAACACACGCACACAACAGAGAGTAAGGTTTACTGTATCTTTGTGATATCTATATATAAATATATATAATATTATATAGGTGATCGGACCAATTTTTTACATGCTTTTGTGCAGGGCTGCGTTAATTGAGTGCGCTATATAAATAAGATTATTCTATATGTGTTTGTGTGTGTATATGATGTATGTATACGCACATTTGTGATATTTATCAGGGCTTTTATTTTGTACTCATGGCGGGTATCGGGATGCATTTATACTACTGGGGTCTCTGTATGCATCTATCTATATTCGACGTTCGTGTATGCATGATTACCACCTGGCGGTCTGCGGTCGCATTTTTATAGACCTGACGTTACACTGTAGCATGCTTATACCCACATGGAGGTAGGCTGATGAATTTTATACACTGCGTTATGGTATGATTTTAAACCTGGCGATACGCTGTATGCTTTATAGTACATGGCAGGCCACTGTATGCCGGGGGGTGCATTCTATGATTCTATACAATGGGTCCGCTGTATGATTGTTATACCGGTGTTCAGATGCATGCAGTTTATATACATGGAAGCGTATGCATTTATAACATGACGGTCTGCTGTATGCATGTTATACGAGCTGCGGACGATGTATGCTGTTATACACATGGCGAATGCTTGTATGCCTTTTATACACATGAGGTAATGCGACGCATGGGAGCTATAACCTGGCGATACGTGTCTGCAGTTCTAATACCATGGCGATACGCGTAGCATGTTATACTACATGGCGATACGCGGTATGCTGTTATTACATGCGAGTACGCTGGGCATGGTTACTACAGGCGAATCCGCTGTATGCCATGTATATACTACATGGCGAGACGGTGTATGCATTTTATACTAATGGACAAGTCATGCCTGTATGCATTTAACTACATGGCGATCACGCTGAGGCCCTTTATACGAAATGGCGTACGCTGTAGGCATGTATACTACATGGAGGTAAGATATAGCATTTTCAATATCTGGCGGGTGTAAGGTTGGTAAAAAACTTATGAATGTTATTACTACATGCGAATACGTATGATGTTATTATACATGGCAGGACGCTGTCTGCATGGGTGCGGGGGGGGGTTCGTCCTTCTATGGCTCGCCCTAAGTCAGCAGACAGTCTAGGTTATACCCTGAAAACCCACCGAGTGACACAGAGGCTTGAGTGAAGGTGGGTAAGGTAAACCATACTGCATGTGTGTGTGTATATGGTAGAATCTGTGTGTTGTTGTATAGACGAGGTTAAGTACGTATGCTGTATATCTGTGTGTAGTGAAGACTGGATGCATGGATATATGCTGTAGATGTGGGTGTGTTGTGGTTAGTGGATGCATGGTAATATATGTATATGTGTGATGTTATGTGTATATAGCAGGATGCGTGGTATATATGCGTATATGTGTGTGTAGCCTTGTGTATATGGATTGTGTGGGTGTATATATGCGTATATCGGTGTGTTATGTTGTTATATACTGGAGCGTGTGTATATGCTGTATATCTGTGTGTATGATGTATATACTGGAGAATGTGTACTGCTGTAATACTGGATGTTGTGTGTATTACGCTGATGAGTGGAGGTGGTTGTATGTATACGTAATTACTGGCGGTGTGTTGTATTGTTGATGTATACTGGAATGGTTTATGTTTGCTGGTATAATGTGTGTTTACTTATATAACGGATGTGAGTGTATATATACTTATATCTGTGTGTATGCTGTATATATGGGATGTGTGTGGCGTACTGCTGCATCTGGGTGTATCTGTATATACTGGATGTGTGTGATATATACGTTTATATCTGTGTGTATCTGTATATACTGGATGTGTGTTATACTGCTGTATATCTGTGTGTATGTTGTGTATTACTGGATGCATTGTGTATTATATGTGCATTGTGTGATCCTGTATATCCTAGGATGCGTGTGTTATATGCTGTATACTCTGTGTGGTTTGGGTTATATGCTGTATATGTGTATATATAAGGGGAATGGGGCCCCATCAATGGTCGCTATGGGGCCAGCCTCTGCTAGTTACGCCCATGCTTGGCAGCATGTGTACCTTGCGTAATTCTAAGCTGTGTACTGTGCGATGGCAGGAATTATGATGTCTTGGTACTTGCAATTAGAACAAATTGTCTTGCAAGTTTAGATTTGATCTAATAATGGACTGTTGTGGAAACTGACCACAAGCAAACAGGTTATTGGCCAAGACTATAAGACTGCCACTTACTAAATTAAGTGCAATGTTTTAACTGATGGCCAAGTATATCAGTCGGAGGTGAACTGGTGACTGCCTTGCATAATAAAACCTATGACTTACAAAAGGGATGTCCAATAAGACTTTTTTTAATTCCTGCAGAAAGAATGTTGCATGCAGCAGACATTATTAATTGGCTGACTACGAAAATGTGCTATATAGATGTATCCAATGCTTATCTGAGACAGAAACAGAAACCATTCTTACTGAATAAACCTGTAAAATAATTTTGGATATAACAGACTAAAGTCACTTCTGGTCAAATATCAACCAACCTTTTAATAAATTGTGTTTGGAAGATCGGAAAAATTGCCGCAGCGTGAAATACAAATTATACTGCAAGGACGCTTGATTTTGTCAACCTTGTTCCTGCATTATAGGTCAGAACATTGGTCTAAAAACTAGAGTGTGGATATGCTTATACCCCATTAATTTGCATTGATTTACAGCACCATGTGTTTAAAGTACAGTGCAATAATAAAGATGTCAACGGTGTTGCAATTCAGGGAAGCATTACAGAGCAATGTAATGTTTTCTGTCATCTCAACATCAGAGAAAAGTTGAATTCCTGTTAAAGGAGTTTCCACAAAGTTCCTCAATTAAAAAGTGTTATTCGCAATAGCAAATACTTGGGAATAAAAAGTGTGTGTGTTATCTGCGACAGTCATTAAGGTTATCAGATTTGATAATATAAAAAGATTATTTACAAAAAGGAAACTTTTTTAATTGCCTTTTTGTAAATAAATTAGAAATTTGGTCAAAAAAATGTCCACGTCCTCTGGCTCATATAAAAAAGATTTATCTCAAATCTATTGTTGTATCAGCAATGTAATTGGGCCTATAAAAAATACAACCTGAAATAATTAGTAAAACATGCTTTCAAGATATAGCATGGCAGAGGTAGTTCTATAAGATTTTTCCCTGCAGGTAAGAAAAACTCAGGATTTTGTGTTCTGCACTGACTTAGGAGCCAATGCAATGAGTTGGTTGTAATCAGCGGTGGTAAATGAAGGACCAAAATCCTGTTCACATTTTGCACGGTTTAGTTTTAAATTCAAATCAAGCCCTGACCAAAAGATCATAAAAGTTCCACTAGCCAGGCACACTACCTCAAATGGGGTGAAGAGGTTGCTCATATTACATCCCGGTGTTAAATCGCCCTCAGGTACATATTAACCCTGCAAACCTCACCAAGAGCTTTTTGGACCTCCTGGACTTCAAGTTGGCTTGCTTGAACCAGGTCTTAAAGGGTAACTGTAAAACTATGGTGATTTTACCAAATTATTATATGTGATTCCCCCTTTGAAAACAAAACAGAATGATGCACTTTGTGCTGCTCGTGCCTTTTCTTTTCTCACGTTATGGCATTTGCCATTTTGAAAGTGGTTCACAAGATCTTTATCCTAAGAGGTGAAGAGGGAGTATTAGACTAATATATGTCAATTTCTGCCATTCGGCCAGCTATCTTGCCCACAGATACCATGAGGCTTATGTCTCTCTCAAAAGTAAGTTAGAAGTAAATCCATTAGTTTCCACTAGTAAATCCACTGAACATTGCACAGTGCATATACAGGATGTGATATGTGACCAGCTTGCCAGCTTCACAAATGGAGGAGCAGTGAACTGTAATAAGGAAAACGGATTAGTACTTCAGCTCTGCTGTGCTGGTGTGAGCACCAGGGTAAATAGCTTATCTGCCAAGGTCTGATACAAGGAACAGGTGGGTGAAGAGAGGAGGGAGACAGAGAAAAAAGTTCTGTAGGAATCACAAATTGGATAAAGGGATAACTAGGGAAAGGGAGATCTGGTACCTCACTATCTGTGAAGGAGGACATTGCATTCACTGTATGGACCTTATCCAACTCTGTTACATTACACTATGACAGGACCTCCTCCCTTGTGCGAGGGAGCCGAAGCTCCTCACCTCCTCATGAAAAACAACCAGAACATAGGGCACATTTACCAGGTCTGTGAGATCCCCGATCCAGACTGCCGGCAAGGATTAAGTCTGGGCGATTCACCAGATCACGCACCATTATCCTGCACTGTGTCGTTTCCCCGCTCAAGTCGCTGGAGTCACCTTCCCCGGGGTATGGTGTTGCAGTCTTGGACACAATTGACTGGGAAATCCCCCAGTAATTCCAAATCAGTCAGGTGTACGACGGCCACGCCCCCCGATTTGTGCCACACGAAAGTCAGCGCGGTTCGTGACGCCAAAATCGATCCCTGAGCCAAAAACATTGTTAATGTCGCCGGAAAATGCGGTCCGTGGACCCTTAGTAAATGTGCCCCATAGTGTCAACAAAGTACTGCAAATGGAGAGGAAGCGGCTATTGCAGCTCTGAGGTTATCTAAGAGGGATAGCAAAAAAACTACTGAATAGAGCTAACATAGGCAAAGTTGTTTTACATCCCAAGAGCTATTGATTTCTGGAAAAAAAAACTTTTAGAGTAACTCTTTTAAGGACACTATAGCGATCATGCAGGGAATGCTGGGTATCTCATTACTATTCAAGTGCTACCTAGCATTTTACAGGCCTTACAAGACTTACAATAGAAACTAATGTCATGGCGACCCACCCTGTCCGGACTGGGGATAAAACAGCCATATTAATTTGATCAACTCAATAGTGTTCCGACCAATCCACAACACTGCAGCTAGCTGTCATGATTATTAGAAGGGATTGAAGTGTCAGTACAAATGAGGATAGGAGGCAATCTCTGTGGCCCCTTGGGGAGGCAGAAAAGGGTCATTGCCTCCCACTGATATCACAGGGCTGAGTGTGTTCTCAAAAAGCGTAAATCCAAGTCCCGAATGGGAACTTTACCCCTATAGATGGAGAAATAATGTGTTAGATCAACTTACACAATCAAATGTGGTCTTTGTAAGTAATGGGCACTTTCCTGAATCCAGCACTATCTGTGCTCCAAACACAGGTCTGTAAGTGGCTAGAAGTAGCCAAGTGTCATACTGCATCTAAAGAATGTCAAGTTACTGTACATTACTACTGGGAGCATGGGAGAGGGACTAATTCACGTCTGTCAAGTAACGCCACTTCCTTCTCCCAGCATAGGAGAGGGCGGTGGAGAGGGCGCGCATAATTAGCAGCCTGGACCACCGAACATCTTGCCCCCACGCTCCGGCCAGCTAATTCTTTGTTTCTAGGTGATTCCAGGGTTAATAAAGACGAGCCACAGCCGTTGTACAATCAACTAGTAGAGGATTGGTGCAGCTGGTGTCAGTGCGGTTGATACATCCAATTATATTCAGAATAGTTGAATAAAATACATTTGTACAAGGCTGTATGATCAGATGGATTCTTAAAGAATTGTTATTGAACTTGTAAAGAACTCTGTTGGATAATATGGGGATCATAGATATGGATAACAGAACAGAGTATTGTACTATCACCACCAGCATTAAAGGTGGATTTCTTATATAATAAACCTAATCTGAATTTGTTACTATGAGTGCCGGAATGATGTGGTTATTGGAGTGAGTTCCATCCAGTGCAAGTTTTTTAAGAGACATGTCACCTTCAATGGGTCCTCTGTGACTGCATTATCATTTGACTAAGTTCAGTGATTTCCCTGATTGTTTTATCATTTTGTAATGCACGACCAGGGGTGGGCTGACTGATCTGGGGTCGGTCTGGGGACAGACCTGCCACTGCCAGCCAGACTGCATCAAGTAGTGGAGCTACGGGGGAAAGTCGGAAAGGTGAGTAGTTAATGGTTATTATGTTTTGTGCTGGGAGGGTGTAGGCTGTTTATAAGGGGGGGCTGTGGCTATGTATACTGGTGCAGGGGTTGGGTTGTATATGGGTGGGACTGGCTTGCCTATATACTGGGGAGGGCTGGAATGGCTACATATTGGGGGCACTGGTGCTTGGCATATAGTGGGGGGCCTGTTGCTGATATTGGGTGGCTGGGGCTATATCTGGAGAGAATGGCTAGATAGTATACTGGGGGGGACGGCTGTATAGGGACCGGACTGGCTATATTACGTGGGGCGGGAGCTATATATACTGGGGTGACTGGCTCTTGTAATTATGGGGAAGCGGCGCCTACACACTGGGAGGGCTGGCAGGGCCGGCACTATGGGTAGGCAAAGTGGGCAATTGCCAGGGAAGAATTTCTTCTTTCAAAGGAATCTTGAAATTTGTTTCTAGGTGCCATGGATCCAAAGAGATATCAGGTTTTTTAAAGTGAGATATCAGGTGCCATTTTTATATATAAAAATCACTCCATGGCGTTTAAAGTTAACGATCTCAGTTTTGCTGAAACTTAGAAACACATTTTGAGAAAGGGGTAATATCAAACTAATATTCATTTTTTAACCCTCTCCATGCAGAACTATTAAGAACACCAACTTCTCGTTATGCCTTGATTGTGATAGGATGAAATGTCAATCCTCAACAGTATCAGATACAGACGAGGCCGTAATATCAGAGACAGAATCGTACATAGTCACTACACGAGACCCCCCACATTGGCAATGTGGATCCGCAGATAAATTAAAGGCTGCTTCCGATGCAGCGGATGTATTGCCTGCAAAGTCATTACTAATGCTAAGACATTTACTAGCAACGTAACAGGCACCACTTATACCATCCGGAGATTCATAAATTGCCTGTCCAAAGGGGTGATATACCGAGCTTCGTACGTATGTGGTAAAGAGTACATTGGCAAATCCTTCAGAGAATTTCGGCGGCGAACATCTGGGGGACATCAGAAATGGCTGCGACAAACCTTTACCCCGGCACATCAATGAGACTCATAATGGGGACATTAACGGTATGCTTATAGGGATTGATCTTATTAATCCACCTAAGAGGGGGGTGGGGGGGGGTGGCGGTGGGTTGGGGGAGGTGACTGGGTCGGATACTGCTTCAGAAAGACGCAAATGGATAATAGCGTCCTAATAGAAAGTCACCCCCTCCGGCCAAATGGCAACTATTTCACTGTTTATGGAATCTCAACATACTTTTATTTAGTCACTCCTGCCCAGACAAGCGTTTGATCCAGCATCTTCTATACAACCATATGCTTATATGTACTGCATATTAGCATAACCGTACCCCATGTGTCATCCATCCTGTCCCCCTGAAAAGAAAACTAGTCTAAATCCTGTTAGGTGGTCCCCCCACGATTATG
Source organism: Engystomops pustulosus (assembly GCA_019512145.1). Classification (NCBI taxonomy): domain Eukaryota; kingdom Metazoa; phylum Chordata; class Amphibia; order Anura; family Leptodactylidae; genus Engystomops; species Engystomops pustulosus. Next base: position 42,391,597 of record CM033648.1, on the reverse strand, counting down.
GGTTAGGACACACCTCCTATAGGTCCGCTGACCACAAACTAATCATGTATTATGGGGAATCCGCACGGATTCACCCTTCTACCCCTTTTTACCCCTCCACACCCCATACCTTGACAACTTGCTCAGACCCACGTCTCCACCTTACCATAGGCATCCATGACAGTGCCTCTCTGACCATATTTCTTCCACACACTAGCGGTCATCTGCCGGGCACCTCCCACCTGCCGAGGGGGGGGCTTTCCCTGGTGCCTGCGCCCATGCCCCCTCTTCCCTTTGAATGCTCCCGGCTACCAGCATGGTGTGCGCAGTTGTCCACGTGGGACCCACCATTTTTTGAAGCCCTTGATCGGCTATTATCACCCACTGGCCCAACCTGGGAGGGGCGATGACGCCCATTTATTGTGGCGTCCACACCGACATCCATAGAACAAGTATAGTTCCACCGGATCCGTTTCCAGCCCCGGCCTCACAAGCCTGGCATAATGTGATGCCGGGCGTGTAACCTGACAACATTTTCCAACCTACACCAGCTCTATTTTTGGCCTGCATTTTCAAGTAAGGTAAGAATTCCCAGATATCTCAATTGAGTATACCCATTGAGCTCTCAACCTGGCCACTGAATGTGCCTTCCCCCTCATTCACAGCTACTTGATCTTGGTGCATATGTGCACACCCCCAGATTAACCATATTGTTTCTTACCCACAACCATCATTAATTTGGTAAGCGCTTCCCGCATCCATCTTAGAGATTACCGCATCCAATCTGCTACCTATAGAATGATGAAGCACTGAGTTCTTACAGGTTGAATTTCCCTGAGGAGGCCTATGTAATATAGTGAGTAAAAAAATGGCATGTAGGGAATCCTGCCTACAGAAATAATTTACACCGTTTTGGTGAATAATGACATTACAAAACATTTTCTCTTCATCGGGTATCTAGACTTACTGTATTTCACGGAACCTTGTAAGACCTTTATGTTTCTGTCTACGTCCTTGTGACTGTTAGGACATGACTTTCTCTGTGGGCACAATATAAGATCTTGCAGCTACCACAGCACTGAGCACAGCTTTCTCTCCGTGCCCCCGACACATTCTACCTTCGGCCTCCTTCACGTCCCATGTGGGTAAGGGAGCGAGCACAGGGTAAGGTTCCAGTCGGGGTGGTGGCAGCCCACTAGCATGCGGCCCCGCGTTGAGGTACTGTGGCAGGGGAATCAGGTCTGACACTCACCCAGCTAGGGTCGGATAGGGATTGCCCTGCCACTAAACCCCACTGGGAGCGCTACATCAGCTGTTTTTGTCGGTTTTCTGATCCGGTGCTCATCAATTACGTTTCTGGATAGTTATTGATTCGGAATAAACAGTTACTTTGTAAAAGTTTTCCGCCATTGTACTCCCGTCTCAAACTTTGTAGCTGAAAAGCAGATATCTAGTTATTACAGGTTTAGTGAGTATTATGTGGCATTTCATTATGTAACGTCTATCAATATTGGGACATTTGATAACTTCTAACCATGCCATCTGAATACAATTTAGGAGGATGATGAAGGTAAAGATTTCTGGGCACATTTTTGCCTATCAATGTCACTTTTTTTAAGTATTTTTATAACTGTTTCAGTTTGAAACCAAAATTGCAAAGACGCTATGTCATAACTCTTTAATGCCAATTGGGAAATGGGGCAAAAAGTCTGCTTTCAGAAATATGGGGGTTGCTGCAGTGTACTTTAAGTTCTTTATGACCTTGTATTTGAACTTCGCTTCTATTTTTAAACGTCCAAATTGTCAAATTCTAGTGGCAATTATTACGCAAAAAAACTCCAGAAATGCCGGGCGGTCTAACGGTTAATACCCCTTGGTGCATACCGGGTGAAATGCTTATCATCTAATCTGTGCTAGTATCTATCTCTTATAACTGATCATTTATCATAGATCGATTCCTATAAAATTATCCATATACAGTTTGCTTGACCAGACGTAAGGGAGACTCTTGCTGATCGGACTGTCATAAAACAGTTTATTTTGGGGCTTCCACTTTTAGTTTTGCCCAGCGCACACTTTGCTAGCCCGGACCCTGAAGGCTGGCTATATACTGAGGGATGGCTGGAATATTACTGGGGCGGATGCACCCGTGTACACTTGGGCGGGAACTGGCGGGCTGAATACTGGGGTTCTGGGATATATAGGGGGGCTGGTTGTCTATATATTAGGGGGATAGGCTGGGCTATATACAGCGCACGGATGGCTGTATACTGGGGGGATCTCTGGATGTATACTGCGGGGATGGATGGCTATTACTGGAAGGGATGACTGCGCCGGAATGCATAAAGTAGCGGAGCTGGGGGAGCACTCCGCGAAAGGTGATACATGTATTTATTTTGAGGTGCTGGGAAGGGGCCAGGCTATATAAAGCAGGCTGGGCTTGTATAATGGGTGAAAGTGCTGGCTGTATAATGGGGAGACTGAATAGCGATTATAATGGGGGGCTAGGATTGAATCTACTGTAGGTGGCTGGCCATATACTGGGAGGCTGCTACATACTGGGGGAACTGCTGGCATATACTAGGGGCACTTGCTGAAATATATCACTGGGGGCTCGGCTAGATAAGGGGGATGTGGATGTATACTGAGAGGACTGGCTGGCTGTATATAGGGAGGGTGGGGAGTGACTGGCAATAACTGGGGGGGCTGGATGGCTATTACTATGGGGGCACAGATGACTGGCGATAAATGGGGGGGACAAGCAGGTGGCTTTAGACTGTGGGGCTGGTTGGTAAATTACTAGGTGGGAATGGATGGCTATAAATGGGGGGGAACGTACGGCTACATACTGGGGACTGGCAGCTACATACAGGGGGTGATGGCTGGTTGGGGGGGTGGTTAATTGACAGGGGGAGTGTTATACAGGGGCTGGCTAATTACTGGTGGGCGCTGGCTGGCGAGATACAGGAGGCAGGCGGGTTATAATTGCGGGGACTGGCTGGTCTACTGCGGGGAATGGATGGCATAACTGGGGGGACTGGCTGGCTCTGTTACAGGGGACTGGCTGGCTACCTCCAGGAGGACTGGCGGGTGGTATTATATATGGATTAGTAGTAGCAGTATAGTAATTATTCCTGTACATAGGGGGCAGAGTATTGGTGTAGCTATGCAAACAAAGAAAATGTACTATTTTAGACAATGACACAGTAATCAAAAAAACATTCATGTATGGCATAACTGTGTCTACGAGGAGGAAGTCAACTTTAGCTTCCTCTTTATCCCCTAATTTTTCTCCAAATGACCTTGCCACGACCTGTTTATGTATAAAGGAAGTTTTGTGGCGCGTTCCTGCGCAAAGCTGTAATTGCATCGTCTCTTTATTACTACAGTTGCTAACTAAAAAAGACTTCAAGCCTCAACCGTCTACATATTGTGACAGACCTTTTGTAATTTACTTTAGGATGCTGATGCACCCACCTGCAGACGCAGTATGTCGGTGTTGTACTTAGAAAGTAAAGGATCGCATATCCGAGAATACGGGAGCAACACCAAGACAGTGGCCTAGAAGATACAAGGCTTGTCGAAAAGTTTCAGGAGATCCCTGGCGGCAATATGTCCAGCCTAAAAATTACTGCCATAAGACCACATTCCCGGCCAGCAAAAGAGGTGGGAGAGATTAAAGAATTGCACACTAAGAAGCAAAGTGGATCTCTCTCTCTGTACTAGACATCCGCTGGTTTTAAATACAAAAGCGATCTCGTGACATTATGACCAACATTGTTCTGTATATATTATTTTACCCCTTGTCATATGAATGGTCTGCACGGCACACCACCTGTGTTTCATCAACCTACTTTGACAATGCATTGATTTCTTTATACAGGTTTTTCTTTGCATTGACAATTTTTCCTGAACTGCCATGTCCCCCCTCTGCTGTTTAATATTCTGCTGTATTATAGTCATCGAGGTGATTTTGTATTTTGCATAACAACTAGGTTACCTGTCTTTTTGCCTGATTCTGCAGTCCTCATTAGCTATCACTGTGGACAGGTGGTGGGTGTAGAGGTGGAGCCCTCTGACACGTGATTCCCTTGTCCTCTATATCCTGGTCTCACAATTTTTGACTTTGAGTTATGACTAGGACACACGGTAGGGTCTGAAACGGATCACCGGGTTTTCCTACCCAGTCCTCCATGCGCAACTATCAACTCTCTATACCCCAGACGCTGGAGCACGAGAGGATATGCAGCACATCATCCCCTTATCAAACGAGCTGTGTCAGGCAGAATTTTCTCAGGTGTTTCACATAGTGGAACTCGGCCATCTGTGCTCGTCCGCCCTCCTGGTGGGAACCTGAAGTTTTCCAATCATAGCAGCGCAATATGAATGCCCCATAACTGTCGCTCTTAATCATGAAGTCGTCACCATGGCTGCCTCCACATGTCGTCTCCCTTATCAAAAAGAGCTGTGTCAGGCTCATTTTGGGGTGTTTCACCAGATACGTTATGAACTTGGTCACTATGTCGCCACCTGCTGTGTTATCGACTAATATAACCGTCACCTTTTTTCACATAGGAAATCATTTCAGCCTTCTTGCTCACCTCCTTTGGTGAAGTCCATTTAGGTTGTTCCATGACACTCTCTAGCCTGCTGCTCTGCCCGCTGCCTCTGCATGCCGTCCCCTATAGTGTCAGGGTCAAATTGCATGTTTTAGGTCTCTAGCCTCATTCGGTCACTCTTGTCATGGCCATGCTGTTGGCCCATAATTTTGACATATTGGTACGATTAAGTAGCCTCAGAGCATGCATGCATGCTGCCCCGCTGTTTCCTATCCATTTCCGTGGTGTTTCCATCCTTTTCTGAGGTTCCCAGGTGTTTGGCCAAGCTTCCCTGTGCAGAGTCCCCTTGGTCCCCTTGAAAAATGCTCGAGTCTCCCATTGACTTCAATGGGGCTCGTTATTCGAGACGAGCACTCGAGCATTGGGAAAAGTTTGTCTCGAATAACGAGTACCCGAGCATTTTAGTGCTCGCTCATCTCTATACCCAGTCCTCCATGCGCAACTATCAACTCTCTATACCCCAGACGCTGGAGCACGAGAGGATATGCAGCACATCATCCCCTTATCAAACGAGCTGTGTCAGGCAGAATTTTCTCAGGTGTTTCACATAGTGGAACTCGGCCATCTGTGCTCGTCCGCCCTCCTGGTGGGAACCTGAAGTTTTCCATCATAGCAGCGCAATATGAATGCCCCATAACTGTCGCTCTTAATCATGAAGTCGTCACCATGGCTGCCTCCACATGTCGTCTCCCTTATCAAAAAGAGCTGTGTCAGGCTCATTTTGGGGTGTTTCACCAGATACGTTATGGAACTTGGTCACTATGTCGCCACCTGCTGTGTTATCGACTAATATAACCGTCACCTTTTTTCACATAGGAAATCATTTCAGCCTTCTTGCTCACCTCCTTTGGTGAAGTCCATTTAGGTTGTTCCATGACACTCTCTAGCCTGCTGCTCTGCCCGCTGCCTTGCATGCCGTCCCCTATAGTGTCAGGGTCAAATTGCATGTTTTAGGTCTCTAGCCTCATTCGGTCACTCTTGTCATGGCCATGCTGTTGGCCCATAATTTTGACATATTGGTACGATTAAGTAGCCTCAGAGCATGCATGCATGCTGCCCCGCTGTTTCCTATCCATTTCCGTGGTGTTTCCATCCTTTTCTGAGGTTCCCAGGTGTTTGGCCAAGCTTCCCTGTGCAGAGTCCCCTTGGTCCCCTTGAAAAGCTGCTCGAGTCTCCCATTGACTTCATGGGGCTCGTTATTCAGACGAGCACTCGAGCATTGGGAAAAGTTTATGACTATCCTTTTGCCGTGTTCTGTACAGTCCTTTGTCGCTTGACCCTGTCACTTGTTTTGCAATGTTGAGGAGGAGAGGAACGCTGTTGGACGCAGTTGTTTGTGCTATTATGCGTAGGGCAAGTAGTGCAATCAGGCAGTGGACAGCTAGAGGAGGTTTAGTTGAAGGGCCCATCTGGTGTTTGGTTTTCACCAATCCATGTCGCTGCAACCTTGGCATATCATCCAGTTTACCAACAATACCTAAGGTGATTATCTAATTGGAACTGGATGGGGTGCCGGGCTGAAAGTATGGATAGACAGGAAATGTGGTTTGATTGTACTGACACAGAGTGAACTTATAAAGTGGTACTTAAGGCTGTTTGTCACTTGTGATGTACTCAGGTCTAAACCAGGTGGAACGCATAAATTCACTACTTAAATAAACAATCAGGTACTGCATCATGATAGCCATTCTAAAGAAGGCAAAATAGTCGCATGATGCATACAATCAGTGTATCATGTCCTTGTACGGGTCTGGTCGCAATTACACCATATGTGGGCAGGCCATTCCTCTATTTTCCTCACACCACATTGTTGTATTTACTTCATTTTAATATACGAATATCGTTTAAGTATGCCTTTAAGATCTCATTAGGGAAAACAGTTATTGCCGCTAACCATGCATTTAGTAAATATGCTAGCTAAACATGTCAGGTGAACTAGTATGTTTTGCGTGACAGCGTTGGTAAAACCAGGTTCATCTGCCTTCTGATGGAGCTATAAGGTCAGCTGAGAAGACTGCAAATTAATACTCAGCTCTCCAACTCTTTCTTTGCTGTCTTCAGATTGGTCTGTGCACCATTCCCGCCAGTGATGCGTGTTCTTCAGTGCGAGCTTTACAGTATTTAACCCCGTGTGCAGTCTATCCATGCCTCAAAGCTCATCACGTCCTTATTCCCGACTCCATAGCTATAAGGTATATCTATATTACTCTATACAACTAAAATTTGTTACACAACAGCCTTAGTTCACTGAAAGATTTCTTTCTTTCTGAAAATTGCAATTCTGCCTCAATTTATAAACCTAAATAGGAGTTCAATGTATAGCCTCCTACTATATTACACATTTTTCTTTTTTCCTTTGTGAATCATTTAACTTACCATTTAACCCATTTACTGGTTCAACAGAGCTATAGTAACCAGAGCACTTTTTTACTTACAATAAATATGAAAGTACTTTGGCTGGATATTTTTCATGTCGGAAATGAAGGCAAAAACAACTTGTTCAAATTCTAAATATGGTAAATAAATTTTTTCAGTCATAATTTAAAGCAAACCTGTCCACCAGACACAATTTTTCATCAAATGACCACTTCTTATTTAGCATTCTTCATACAATTAACATAACCATTTGCTTTTTAAAATTAACATAAGTGCTTCCAGTTTACACTTTTAAAAAATATATAAAAGTATCCACTGGCTCCCTGCCCATGGCCTCAGCAAACTCTTTTCAATCACACGGACTCAGTTCAATGCATCATCATTTTTTGCTCCTTTCTCTCTCTCTCTCCAACTTCTCTCACCCCCTTCTCACGGCATGGAACCGTTCGCGACCCCCATTACTCCAAACTCTGTCCACTCAAGTATTGCATTAGGGGAGGGGGGGGGGGGGAGGATAAGAGAAGGACACTACCAGAGCAGATGATGATGACATTTTGATAAGTACTGAGAACCTTCCAGTAGGTGAAAATGTGTGATGACAGGTTCCCTTTAAGCCAGTTATGGGCGAACTTTTTGGAGCCCTGAGTGCCCAAACTGTACTTCACCAAAGCCACTTATTTCGCAAAGTGCCAGCACATAGAATTTCAGACAGTAAATTTTTTTTCTCCTTGTCTTTGATAACGTTCAGCTCGTGTCATCTTTCCCTTAAGACACATGCAACGCATTTGACCAATTCATTCACCTATCACTGTAGGAAGATTTCTCTTAGTCCCTGTCTTTCTGGTTGAACCTCATGCTGGGGTGAATGGCTCTGGGTGGCCCACGAGGGTGCTTCAAGGATTGTGCTTTAGTGCATTGATTGGTCTTAGGTATTATGCTCTGCTAGGGAAGAGGCCTGCGAGGGTTCGGCAGTGCTCTACGCAAAGGGAGGTGTAAAAGAGGATCTTTTAAGTTGGATGATAAGGGGGAGGTGAAGAAAAAAGTAGAAAAGTGTTTGGATGTTTAGAACGGAGAAGGCAAAGATACAATAAAGGAGAAAAAAAAAAAGTGTACACTAGTTAGCGTAGACCTCACGATTGAATTTGCAAGAAGTAAAAGGTCTCTGTCTCTAGGTTTTTTCTCCCCGCTCTTTGGGCTTTCAAGTGCCTCTCTTCCTGCAACCATTTGCCATAGGTGTGCAATCACTTCTTTAAGGGATTAAAGACAGGTTTAATAAAAAATAGCATATAAAGAGACATGAGAACGTCATTGGATGGTATTTCGGGCCGGCCTTTATATCTCTCTATCTCATGTTATACACATCTGGAATTTGACAGAAATATTGCATATTAAAGCAAGGTATTGTAATGTGTATCTTAATTTTTATTTTTTATTTTGCATTAACAATTGTTATTTTAACAAGAAACTTTTAAAGCAGAATTTATGAAATATAAACACAAACGATATGTTCTTAAATGTCTTTCCAGATCCTGTTTCTTTTTCATAGTTCACTGTGGTGGGATCATAGAGAAAATCAACTTTGAAAGTGAGAATTTTAAAATGGAGCACTGACGTAAAGTTTGGATGCTCTTCACTATACGGAAGGTCTCCAAAAAGAGCCTGAGTAAATGGATTGTCATTCACATCTGCAAGGAGCGTTCTCGATTGTCAGGGTGAATCCTTTGACTTTCAGTGCCGAACTGATTTGTATATTTCAATTTATTACTCAATTCTCATTTCACAAAGAGGTGTATATTCTGGATTGATGTTTCTACACTGAGCACGAACGGAAATAATTTATTACAACATATACACTTGCTTGACACATCTTGCTAGTGGTTTATTTAGACAATTTTCCTTATTTTTTCTTCTTACTTTTATTAGGTTTTTATGGTTTTTAGGTCCTTTAATGATGTGGTCTCATGAATATTCATAAAATATATTCAAGTTGTCACGAGAGAAAATTACTGTATATATGCATTTATTAACCTAAGTTTGGCATGTGAAGCAATACAATGCCTGTGTTACATTTACTTACTACCACACTGTCCCAAAACTGATAGGAACTACATAAGTTATAATCTTTTTTGTATTCTTTCAGTCAAGTTATTTTTTTCTTTACCACTGTCTGTTGCTGCCAGTGTTTTCATTTTGGAGATTTCAACAATGTGTTTTTGGCGTTATTATAACTGTAAACCTGCCAGTCATGATGTTCTTCAAACACCAAGTATTTAGAAAACATTATTAAAAGAGTGAACACAAAAGTGTTGTGTAGCTTCACATTTTATTGCAGAAATCACATAAATATTTTGTGTCCTTTTGTATTTGTTCCTTAGATGAACAATACAATGTATTTTTTGTGATCCCTTATATTCCATGTATATTCTGCAACTAAACTATTCTCCACTACACAGAGGCCTTCCCATTTTTTCTAAATAATGCAAACTCTGTAGTTCGCCTTGTAGAAATGGTGCGCTTGTCGTTCAAATTTCATGAAATGTGTTTGGCTGTTCTTCATGAATCTTGGTGTCTCCCTTGCACTGCTTCCAACAGAGAGTCACCAACTTTGTTTTGTTGCAACCTTTACTATGGGCGTGGCATACACCTATTCTTGTGGGACTCTGCAAGTAAAGTTGGGGGGGGGGGGGGGCGGCTTGGATACTCCCTCTTGAACCTATTGGAACCGCGACACATATGTGCATGAAGTTTTTGCACTGAAAACAATGTCAAACATGAAAAACTGGTGCATGGGTCAGAATTGTTGGAGATACCTTGTATATAATCTAAGTTAGGGTAAATGGTCTGATATATTTTTTATTGATTTTTTGAGGCAAAGGAAGTGTCAATAAATCAAAGATAATTAACCTGCATGAGTGTAAATGTAGACATGATTACTTTGGCCATGTTCGCTGCTTTATTTTCAGTAAAGGTTTCCTGGAGTACAAGTAAAATACTTTTTCTCCACACTAGACATTAAAGTACATTTCCCCCATTGTACAGAACAGATTGATGGTGTATGATATAGAATGATGCGAACATGCTCGTCCGTTAGCTTGAATTGCTCTGTTCGAGCATTAGGTACTCGACTGCTCGTTTCTCTTACCTTACTCTACTTTACTCGGACGAATACTTCCGCCCTCGATTCCGATAAAATTTGTCATCTATTCCCGCCGTCCGTTTGCTTTTTATTATATTAGTTGGCGTTCCATACAAACTCCTTCCACTCCCCTATAACCAGGAAGACTCTGCCAGCTCCCACCCAGCATGAGTGGTCTCCTATCTTAGATCATTGTCCATCATGTCCCAGATAGCAGTGGTTTTGGGCTTGGGCCAATCAGGTACCCTGGGATAGGACTACCATCTGGCCGGTCTGCTTTTGCTCGGTTTGTCATTCTCTCTGGATGCCTGCTGGGAGATGAGCTGCTTGCTGGTCAGGGATAGCGTTATGGGTGTTCTATTTAGTTATGTTAGGCAGGAGTGATTCTCTACAAGAACCCAACAGCCCCCTTGCCTAACTCTCGTGGTATAATCGTTCTTATCTTTTTTTTATTATTTTTAATTAATTTGCATCTATTACATTTTGTGGAGGATTTAGGGCAGGGTTGGACTTGCGACCAACCAAGTAATGGCTGTGTTCTTGCGCTTAGTGGCGCACATATCCATATAATTTTTTATTTTTTGAATATATTATTGTTTTTTGAATTCTTTTTTACGATCCCTTTCTGTTTTCGAGTTATTAGTGAAGTTTGGGTGTACTAATGTGTGTTTTGTTATGGGCTATAATTCTGTATGTGTTAGGCTGATGAATTGTTCGTTATGTAGTCGAGAGCAAAGTGCCGAAGTGGAAAATTCATGTATGGGTTGGATTTCTATTTAGTGGTAAATAACTCATTGTCATCTCATCTTGGCAATGTAAGTTGTGCTTCCTTTGTACTTGGCTAGAAATGCCATAGGTAGAATATACAACAGAAAATGCTTCTTGAGCCTACATTAGTCGTTCTATATATTTGATTTCTGGTTGATCTGCTTGGGGGTGCTGTAGTTTTCTGTCAGTGCATGTACTTTGCCAATTGCTGACAAATTTGTAGTGAGACTTGTCGTACCTTATTTTTCGCTTGTGTTCTTCGCTTAGTGGCGCACATATCCATAGCACGGCCGAAGTGGAAAATTTCAGTTGTGGGTTGGATTTCTTTATTTAGGCAATAACTTCAGTTGTCCATCTCATCTGGCATATTAAGTGTGCTTTCCTTTGAACTTGGCTAGAAATAGCCATTAGGAGAATACACACATCTTCTTGAAGCCTACAGTATCGTTTATTATTATTTTGATATTTTCTGTTTGTTCTGCTGGTGGCTGTAGTTTTCCTGCAGTGCATGTACTTGTCCAATTCTGAGCAATTTTTGTGTGAGACTTTGCGACATTCCGGTGCTGTGTTCTCTGTCCTTGAGTGGCGCACGATATCCATAGCAAATGGTGGGCCGAAGTGGAAAACCTTCCTAGTAGGGGTTTTGGATTTCTATTTTAGTCATACTCAGTGTATCTTTCATCTGGCATAGTCGTTGTACTTTCCTTTGATAAATACTTTGCTAGAAAATAGCCAATGAGAATCAAACATGCTTTCTTGAAGCCTACAGTAGTCGTTCTATAGATTTGATTTCTGGTTGATCTTGCTGTGGCTGTAGTTTCTCTGCAGTGTCTGTACTTGTTCCAATCCTTCTGAGCAATTTTTAGTGAGACTTGCGATCCTTGCTTGTTGTTCTGCCGCTTATTGGCGCACATATTCCATCGCAAAGGCCGAGTGGGGAAATTCAGTAGGGGTTTGGATTTTCTATAGTGCACTAAACTTCATATTAACTTCGTTGTCTCTCATCTGGCATTGTAGTTGTGCTTTCCTTTGTTCTTGGCTAGAAAATAGCCATAGGAGAATACATGCCTACTTTCTTTGTGAAGCCTACATACGCTTCTATTTAGTTGTGATTTTCTGTCACTGTTGATCTGCTGGTGCTTTTAGTTTTTTCCTTTCTGCAGTGCATGTACTTGCCAAGTCTGTAGCAATTTGTAGTGAGACTTTGTCGACCGCGTTGTTTTCTTGCCGTTAGTGGTCTCCTACACATATCCCTAGCAAAGGTAGTGCCGAAGTGGGAAAATTTCCGTAGGGTTTGGATTTCTATAGTGCAAAAACTCAGTGTCATCTTCATCTCAATCCTTTTTTTTTTTTTTTTGTTTTTTTGTTGGCCTAGTAGTGTGTGCTTTCTTTGATACTTTGGTCTAGATAAAGAGTTCCCCGAGCCATAGTAGAATACAACCGCTTCTGACTAGCCGTACATTACGCGTTCTATATTTTGATTTCGGGTTTGATCTGGCTGTGGCTGTTAGTTTTTCTCTGCAACGATGCATGTACGTGCCAATTCTGAGCAATTTTGTAGTGACTTTGCGACCTGCTGTGTTTCTTGCGCTTAGTGCTTCACAATATCCATTAGCAAATGGCCGAATGTGGCAAATTCAGTTAGGGTGTTGGATTCTATTAGGCATAACTCAGTGGCAATCTACATCTGGCCATATAGTGTTGTTTTCCTTTGATATCTTGGCTAAGAAAATAGCCATGAGAATACAAACAGCTTCTTTAAGTCCTAACATGTAGCGTTCTATATATTTATCTTGTGCGATTTCTTGGTTGATCTGTCTGGTGGCTTGTATGTTTTCCTGAAGTGCAATGTACTTGTCCAATTCTGAGCAATTTTGTAGTTGAGACGTGCGACCTCATTGCTGTGTTTCGCGCTTATAGTGTCGCCTCATATCCATATCTGCAATAGCCTTATGAAGTGGGAAAATTTCCGTAGGGGTTGGATTTCTTATTAGTCAAAACTTCATGTCATCATCATCTGGCATATGTAGTTGTGCTTTTGACTTTGGCTACTTGGCTAGAAAATAGTCCATTAGGCAGAATACAACAGCTTTCTGTGAAGCTACAGTAGCGTTCTTATATATTTGATTTCTGGTTGATCTGTATCTGCTGGTGGCTGTAGTTTCTGCAGTGTCATGTACTTGCCATTTCTGAGCAATTTGTGTTGACGACTTTGCGATCTGCTGTGTTCTGCGCTTAGTGGCGCACATATCCATTAGCAAAGGGCCGAAGTGTGCAAAAAGTCAGTAGTGGTTTGGATTTCTATTAGGTTCCATAACTCTAGTGTCTATCTGCATCTGGCTAGTTAGTGGTGCTTCCTTTGATCTTGGCTAGTAAATAGCCATAGGGATACAAACAGCTTCTTGAAGCCTAAAGTAGCGTTCTAATATTTGATTTCTGTGATCTGTCTGGTTGGCTGTAGTCTTTCTTCTTGCAGTGCATGTACTTGCCCTAATTCTGAGTCAATTTGTAGGATTACTTGCTGACCTCGCTGTGTTCTTGCGCTTAGTTGGCGCACATATCCAATGCAAAGGCTCGCGTTGGGAAATTCAGTATTGGTTTATTTCTATTAGGCAATAACTCAGTGTCTCTCACGCATAGGTTGTGGTGCTTCCTTTGATAGCTTGGCTATAAATAGCCATAGTAGATACTAACATCGCTGTTCTTGAAGCCTCACAGTTAGCGTTTCTATATCTTATATGATTTTCGGTTTATCTGCTGGTGGCCTGTATTTTCGTGCAGTGGCATGTACTTGCGCATTCTGACGCATCTTGTAGTGAGACGTTTTGGACCGCTGTGGTGGGGGGGGTGTTTCTTTCTGCTCGCTTTTAGTGGGGCACATATCCATAGCAAGTGCCCGACGTGGGAAACTTCATAGGGGTTGGATTTCTTATAAGTCTCGAATAACGAGTACCCGAGCATTTTAGTGCTCGCTCATCTCTAGTTATAACTTTTGAACACTGTTACTTATCAAAACGATGCTGTAACGATTTTACGTATTTTCAGAATTTACTATTTTGGGGTTAATACTGTTGAAATTAAGAAATTTTACATATTTAACATCAAACACCCCCTATATAATCAACCCGTTTTCAAATCTCCATGCCTCAAACTATCAGAAACAGCTTTTAGGAAGATTGTTAACCCCTTGAGGTCTTCATAGTAATGAAATCAAAATGGAGGTGAAATTTAGAATGTCCAATTTTGTCAGCTATATGTTCATTTAGCCCTAAAATTTACACATTCCCAAAAGATAAAAATAAAAAACCTGTCTTACAGTTTGTTAAGCAATTTCTCAGAAACCCCCCCACATGTGACCGTTACACAGAAGGTAAGGACCGCCCCTTTTTCCAGTGTTACTATTTTAGTGTTGGTATCACCTATTGTTGAAAATTTTTGAACTTTTTTTTTTAAGGGCATCACCATCTTCCAAGTGCCATAACATTTTAAGCTGGTTGATGGCTTGTTTTTTGCACTTTGCAACAGTCACATTCTGGAGTACATATGTTTTTTGATCACTTTTTATTGCATTTTTTGTGGGATTAAATTGGTAAAAAATCATAATTTTTGGCAGGTTTTTAATAGTTTTTTTTACAGTGTTCATCGTACAGTTCAATAATTATTTACTTTTATTTTATGGGTTGTTATGGAAGCGGTGATACTATATATGTGGGGTTTGTGTTATGATTTAGACTTTTTTGTGCATTTTATGTCTCTTTATATGTTATGGGGCTTAGGGGCATTTTTATTGATTTATTACTTTATTTTTTTATCACTTCCACCATGGGCCATGAACAAGCAATCATCTTATTGCTTGTTCATGATAATACTCTGCAATACTGATGTATTTGAGGGTATTAGCTGTGTCAGCCTGTTCACATGCATAGGCTGACACTGTGCCTTTAACCCCTTCCCGACTTGATGCATGGAGAGGGCTCGCGGGCCGAGCCCTCTCCATAGCCGGTAAGTCTTTGCTGCATATTCCATGGAATTCTGGATCCAACGGCACGCTATAAAACAATCAACCCATTGTTCAGAAGCTCTCTTTATCATAATTGTCAGCACAGACAATTTCATAGCCATAGACACAGCGAAAAAAATCATAACTTAATTCACAAATAATGACACATAAATCCATGCTTAAAATTCAGACACACTAGGAATCTTGAATTCGGGCCAATCTGTTCAATGGCCAAAATCTCTAGATGTCATTCATTAGCATGATGGAAATCAATAAAGTGGCAAGTAGCCATAGCAGACTTGGCCCCATAGCAGACTTCTGAATGGGGCCCCCTTTTCTTAAATAAAAATACAATCATATACATTTACAAACACACACATTTATACACTTATGAGCAAATATTTATGTACCTACATAGAAATGTATACGCTTATACATAGTGTGTATACACATCTTATACAAATATATATCTAATACACACACGTAGTATAGATACATGATTGTCACAAATATAGTATATACCAGTGATTTTCAATCTGTGTGCCGTGGCAATATACAAAGTTGCCACCCAATCACGGGGTATGGCGTGCCGTTGCCGGGAAATTGTCTGAACCTGTACAAACAAAGTATTAGTACATTTTGGTGCAGTGATATACAAACCAGCACAATGTACAGTTACCAGGGGCGGAAGGGCCATATAACCCCCCGGGGGAAATCCCAGTGGGCCGGCCGGGCTGTGACTGGTGGGGCCAGTCTAAAAATAATAAAACAAGTACTCACCTTTTCAATGTTTCCCCGCAGCTATATTACTTGATGCAGTCTGGGCAGCAGTGACAGCTCTGTGCGTGCTGGCTGCGCACAGGCTATGATGTGTGACACATGGGCCTGTCATTTCCGGGGAGACTGCACCAAGTAGCGGAGCTACGGGAGAGCACTGGAGAGGTGAGTACATAGTTTATTATTTTTATGTGCTGGGCAGGGGACTGGCTGGCTTATATACTGGGGAGGGGGGGGGCTGGCTGTATACTGGTGGGACCGGCTGGCTTCATATAAGGGGGTGCTGGCTATATACTGGGGGCAGTGGCTGGCTTTTTACTGGGGGGGCTGGCTCTATACTGTGGTGACTGACTGGCTATTTACTGGGGGCCGTGGCTGGTCCTATACTGGGGGTCTGTCTGGTTATATACAGGGGGATTGGCTGTATGCTGGAGGGATTGGCTGGTTATATACTGGGGGGCTAGCTGGCTATATACCGGGGGTCTGGCTGGCTGTATACTGGAGGGACTGGCTGGCTGTATACTGGGGGGCAGCCTGGCTATATACAGGGGCTGGCTGGCTATATACAGGGGCGCTGGCTATGTACTGTGGGGGCTGGCTATATACAGGGTACTGACTGGCTATATAAGGGGGACTGGCTGGCTGGCTATATACAGGGGACTGCCTGGCTATATACTGGGGAGATTTAGTGGCTCTATACTGGGGGGGGGGGGGGCTCGGTGGCTTTATAAATGGCTGGCTATATACTGGGGGGACTGGCTGGATATATACAGGAGACTGGCTGCTGTTGTTATATGGCATTGTAGTAGTAGTAATAGTAGTTATATTCCTGTACATAGGTGGCAGTATTATAGTATCTACATTCCCTTACCTAGGGGGCAGTATTTTAGTAGTTATGCAAACAAAGAGAAAACAAATTGTGTCAGCTCACCTAGTCTGTAGCTCCATAGTGCGGGGCCGTGCTCAATGGTTTAACCCGGTCCAATCCCGGGGACTAGCGGTAATGGCACACAAAAATCGGGGTGTCCATCAGCATCAGGCAAGGGGTTGGTAAAATCAGGAAAAAAATTTTATTGAAAAAACATCAAAGTTAAAAGTGATCACAGGGAAAAACACAGGTTACGCGTTTCAGACCCCATCCATGGGTCCTTAGTCATACCTCAAAGTTGAAAAATGTCAGGTATATAGAGGAAAAGGAAGCACGTGATCAGAAGGTGCTCCACCTCTACACACCAGCTGTCCACAGTGATAGCTAATGAGGAGCTGCAGAATAAGCAAAAAAGAACAGGGTATACTAGTTGTTATGCAAAATACAAAATCACCTCAGATGACATATAATACAGCAGAAATATTAAACAGCAGGAGGGGGACAATGGCAGTTCAGGAAAAATTGTCAATGCAAAGAAAACCTGTATAAAGAAATCAAATGCATAATTTGAATGAAAACACAAGGTAGGTGTGAACAGGGGTCAAGACCATGCATATGAAAAAGGGTAAAAGAATATATAAATGCAAAGGTTTGTGTCAGTAAATGTACAAAAGATCGCTTTTGTAATTTAAACCTAGCGGATGTCTAGTACAGAGAGTTAGAATCCACTTTGCTTCTTTAGTGTGCAATTCTTTAATTCTATCTCCACCTCTTTTGCTGGCGGGAATGTGATCTATTGCAGTAATTTTTAGGCTGGACATATTGCCGCCATGTAAATATGGAAGAAGCAAAAGGTTTTTTGGAGCTATGTGCAGGTGCGCTATTAACCAAAATTAGGAGATGAAAAATAATAATAAGTAGGTAATGAATAGGTACAAGCTGAAAGATGAGAAAAATGATGTGTAATTTTTATTTTTAATACAGCAGTGAGAAAGTCCAATGGTAACGCGTTTTGGGTTACAATCCATTCGTCAGACCATAACTAGAATACATGATAAAAAATATTGAATAAATAAAATGAATAAAAAGTAAAAGTAAAATATAAATAGTAGAAAGAGCGTAATGATGGTATACATTATACTTGGTAGTAACACAAAGGTTTGCATAAATTGGAGTTCCATAATCGGACTAACTTAAACAAATGGGTATAGACACATGACAAGGTTTTGAAGCACATAAAATACATATGAATAAAACCGTATATAACATGAATTTAAATGTGCCAATATTTAAAATACAGTGAAATGTCATATAGAATGCATAGGTGGACATTTGATCTGTTATTTTACATATAGTGACTACAGTGAATATAAACAAACTAAGATGTATTGGATGATAAATAAATAAATAATTAAATGATTAAATAAATAAATATCTATCTAATTCAAAGGAAGCATTGCTGATTAGCAACACAATGTAACACTGAGTACTCCAAAAATGCTCCACACTACCTCTGGGCTATTTGATGTGAGGTATAAGTACTTACATGGAGTGGGGGATCGGCGGTGCATGAATGCTGCTGATTAACCGGGGCCTCTGTGGGAACTGAATTTATCGCGCCCGGAGATGCCGGCGCATGCGCAGTCCGGGAGAGAGACTGGCGCATGCGCAGTAGAGCGTAGTCGGTGGCTGGCAGTAGTAGAGATGATCGCTGCAGGGTGGTGAGAGATGCACCTGCGCGCACCTGGAGAACAGGAGGAGGGTAAAGAAACCTGTCTGTGGATGAGTGTCATCTGGTGAGTGGGTGAAAATACATTAAAGGGAACCTACCACCACAAATCTACCTATAAAGCCCTTTTAAGGGCTAATCCCACGTCACGCTGCCACTTTTTTGATAACTTTTATTAGATATATATTCAAATTTACTTATGGCGGCTACTGGGCTGGAGTAGCTGCATCTGAGGTTACACAGGCGGCTACTCCACGCCCCGTAGCCCTCTTTTCCCCTCCTACTCACCCATCTTCGCGGAGCTGCGTCGGCAGCACCATTTTCCATCGATCCTTGCCGTTTGCGCATGCGCAGAAGACAGGCCCGTGCCTTTTCGGAGCAGGACCGCCAGGGCGCGGGCCCTGCCTCTTCTGCGCATGCGCAGACGGCAGGATCGCCGGACGGGGGCGCGCGAAGATGGGTGAGTAGGAGGGGAAAAGAGGCTACCGGGGCGTGGAGTAGCCGCCTCGTGTAACCTCAGATGCGGCTACTCCACGCCTCAGTAGCGCATAAGTAAATTTGAATATATATCTAATAAAAGTTATCAAAAAAGTGCAGGGACGTGAGGATTAGCCCTTAAAAGGGCTATCCTCATGTCCCATTGATCCACCTACCACCCGATCTACCTTTATAGGTAGATTTGTGGTGGTAGGTGCCCTTTAAACTTTGCAGTTGCCAAGTGTCAGAGGTTTAGAGTAACGGCCACCAGAAGCTATGGGTTGTATAATAAAAAAGGCATGCACTCATGTAAAGGGTACCGATTAGGGCAGATGGGAGGACAAGTATATACCTGCATAATTAAATAAATGGTAGATAAAATAATTGATAAATGGAGGAATTAATACAATATTAAATAAAAAACTAATGGTGCATCGAGGAACAAGAAGATAAGTAAATGAATAATTACATCAATGTATAAATCAATGAATAATTACATCAATGTATAAATGGAACAATCATAATAAAGATAAAAAATGATGATAAAAGGTCATGATAAGAACAACAAGTGATCAATTTAAGTGCTATTATGTTTAATTGATTATCAGGTATCTGTGTGGTGAGTCTAGTTATAATGGTTAGAAGATATTTTCTAGAGATTCGTTAAGACCAGATGGTGCGAGAGTCTGGAGTTTGTAGATCCAGTACATTTCTCGTTTAGTGAGGTGGTTGAACCTCTGAGGAGTAGACGGAGGGATATATTCAATTGGAGTAATACTGAATTCTCTATAGTCACGTTTATGATGTTGGGCAGCATGTCTGGATACACTGTGTAGTGGAAAGCCATTACAGATGTTGCTTCGATGTTTATTTTGGCGCTCTCTCAGTGGTTGTATTGTACGTCCGATGTATTGTAGTTTGCAACTACATTCGATTAGGTAGATGACGTAATTTGAACTGCAGTTGAGGAAATGTTTAATCTGAAAAGACTCACCCGAGTTATTGGATGTAAATGCTGATTTTCTGTGACTGATTGTTTCGCAACATTTGCATAACTTATGGCCAAATTTGAAACTACCCAAAATTTTGGGAAAGAAAGAGGAGGATATGGTATTATTTTTGATGGTGTGCAAACAGCTGGGGGCTAATATATTTTTCAGGGTACGGGACCTTCTGAAGGTAATCTTTGGATTTCTTGGCAGGATGGTTTTGAGGTGAGGATCATGGAGAAGTAAACTCCAATGCTTCTTGAGTACTCTCCTGATTTCTCCGCCATCATCAGAAAAAGTGGTGATGAAATTAACATCATTGTTGGGGTCATCAGTAGATTTCTCTCTCGTTATCAGGCATTCTGTTTGGCTCAGGGTGCTGGCCTTGGCTTGTGCTGTTGAAATAAGGGGAGGGGGTAGCCTTTTGCCCTAAACCTATTACTCAAAATTTTACTTTGTGCTTCAAAGTCTTTATTTGTGGTGCAGTTACGCCAAATCCGTTTAAACTGGCCGTATGGGATGTTTGTTTTCCATTTTTTGAAGTGATTGCTACTGAAATCCAAGTAACTATTGCTGTCTACGGTCTTGAAATATGTCCTCGTATTGAAATAAACTAACGGTTGAAGCAGGCTATCCAACCAGGAGCTCATTCTTTCCGTTAAGGAGTTTGTGCATGAGACAATAGGACGGAAAGATGGAGGAATTTGCATTCTTATGCATCTTGGGTAGCATATAGAAATATGGACAAGAAAAATTATCTGGTAGAAGAAAGTCGGCCATCTGCTTGTTGAAAAAGCCCAAACGCAAGCCTTCAGAGATGAGATTCTCCATAGAGGATTTGATTTGTAATGTAGGATCAGATGATAAATGACGGTAAGTCATCATGCACAAACTCCTTAACGGAAAGAATGAGCTCCTGGTTGAATAGCCTGCTTCAACCGTTAGTCACCCGATTACCAGGCTACATCAAGGACACAAAATCTATTCTGTCTGTCACCGACCACCTCTCTTGGAGTGAATCGGACTCATGGCTTTCCTGCGATGTCACATCACGTTATACACGAGTATTCCTCACCACCTTGCAGCCGAAGCTGTTGCACATCATCTGGAAAATTATAGCTCCTACAGCTCAGAACTTCAACTTTATATTGTACAAGTTCTCATGTTTTTATTGCAGAATATTTTTTTTGATGATCATTTTTACTTACAAGTTTCTGGCTGCCCTATGGGTGCACGGTTCTCTCCTTCCTTGGCCAATATATACATGGCGACTTGGGAGGAGAGATACCTGTATAACGTTAAAAATCCATTCACTCATTTCATCAAATGGTATGGCAGATATATTGATGACTGCCTCCTGGTTTGGTCTTGTCCCCAGGAGGCAGTCATCAATTTCGTTTCACTTTGAAGAGAAAAATTACCAGCTCACCTCTCCTTTGATAATGGGCACTTGAAGTTGGGTCGGCACGGACCTATGTTTGTCATGATTAAGAGCGGAGCTTTCGCTCGAAACGCGTAGACACCGAGACGCAATTTATGTATTGGAACCTTCTATGATGCGTGTAAAATAAAGCTTTATTGAACTGGAGTTTTGGCTGGACCGTGACCTTTTTCGTATTTGGAATCAATTTCGTTTCACATATAAACCGCAATTCCCTCAATTTACGTTTTACTTTTGAATTTGGGGGCTCCACTATTTCGTTTCTTGATGTTCATTTGGTTGGCGATACATCGCAAGGGGTTATTCATACCAGCCTATACCGCAAGCCCAATAGTGGCAACACCACGCTTAGGGCAGAGAGCTGTCATCCCCGCCACACAATCCGAAATTTGCCTATTGGCGAATTCATTCGGGCAAAAAGAGCCTCATCTACCGAAACTGTCTATCAGTCAGAATGCCACATTATGCCCTCACGTCTACATCAAAGAGGATACTCACCGGCAATATGCAATCGGGCCAAACGCATAGTTAATCTTAAGCCACGTTCACATTATCTTGCTGAAAAAGCGCAAAATTCTGCTGCTTCTTATGCCAATCGACCTGTGTTCAGTACACAATTTTCTATGCAGTATCCACAGATAACAAACATCATAAAGAAAATTTTACCTATTTTAGACACTGACACAGTAATAAAAAACATTCTATCTAATGGCATAACTTGTGTCTCGAGGCGAGCTCCTACTTTAGCTTCCTCTTTATCCCCTAATTTTTTCTCCAATAATACCTCTGCCACTACCTGGCTTATGTATAAAGGAAGTTTTTGCTGCGGCGGTTCCCGCTGCAACATTTGTAAATTTATGCACAAATCTTCTTCCTTTTATTCTACAGTTGCTAAAAAAGACTTCAAGCTCACCCGTCACCTGAATTGTGAAAGCACCTTTGTAGTTTACTTGGCTGAATGCACCACCTGCAGACTGCAGTATGTCGGGTGTACTTTCAGAAAGTTAAAGGATCGCATATCCGAGCACATTACGGGAGCCAATCCCAAGACAGTGGCTAGTACATCAAATGCATAATTTGAATGAAAACACAAGGTAGGTGTGAACAGGGATCAAGACAATGCATATGAAAAAGGGTAAAAAAAAAAGGGTAAAAAAATATATAAATGCAAAGGTTTGTGTCAGTAAATGTACAAAAGATCGCTCTTGTAATTTAAACCTAGCAGATGTCTAGTACAGAGAGTTAGAATCCACTTTGTTTCTTTAGTGTGCAATTCTTTAATTCTATTATTATTCCATAATTTTTTCATATGGAAACTAATGACAAAGCTGCAGATATGCAACAAGCAGATTTTTCCAATGACCCTGATCGACTCAGCAAAGTCATGTCTATTTTTTCCAATACGGAGACTTACAACTCTGACTCTTTAACTAAGAATTGAATCAAAGATTTGGAAAAGGCTATGTCCACTCGTCTATGTGTATGGTGGGATCATACCACTTTACAAAATTACCTAGATAAGGAAATGATTCCTCGTGGATTACACATAAGAAAATTTCCCACCACTCCATATGACGAAGAATTCACCCTTCGTTGGAATCAAGCATTAACTGACTGCTCCTTCCAATTGATGACCCTTATCATACAGCAGGAACGTAAAATTTTGGAGGAAACCCAAACTAAAATTAATTTGTTGTCTACTCAAATTAAACAAACTATTACTGCAAGCCAATTTGATGAAACTCTCCAGAAAATCAATTTGCATCTTGAAGCGCAAGAAGCTCATATTATTGAAACTAAAAAATCCAAGTTCACTCGTGACAGCCTGGACTATGCTGAGAACAAGGTATACACCATGGAACATAGGAGCAAGCAAAGTATCGTTCTCATCCACAGACTACGATTCTGACACAAATCCGGACAATGACAATAACAACTCGGCTGTCACTAACATTAATTCCTCATCAAAAAACGGTCCTCCCACAACAACTACAGCCAATCCCCCCAAAGCAGCTGCTCCAAACACTTAAAAAAAAACGAGGAGGGCGGGGAGAAAGCACCGCAGTCACAACTCCTTAATGGAAAGAATGAGCTCCTGGTTGTATAGCCTGCTTCAACCGTTAGTCACCCAACTACCAGGCTACATCAAGGACACAAAATCTATTCTGGTAGTCACCGACCTCCTCTCTTGGAGTGAATCGGACTCATGGCTTTCCTGCGATGTCACATTGTTATACACGAGTATTCCTCACCACCTTCCAGCCGAAGCTGTTTCACATCATCTGGAAAATTATAGCTCCTACAGCTCAGAACTTCAACTTTATATTGTACAAGTTCTCATGTTTTTATTGCAGAATAATTTTTTAATTTTTGATGATCATTTTTACTTACAAGTTTCTGGCTGCCCTATGGGTGCACGGTTCTCTCCTTCCTTGGCCAATATATACATGGCAACTTGGGAGGAGAGATACCTGTATAACGTTAATAATCCATTCACTCATTTCATCAAATGGTATGGCAGATATATTGATGACTGCCTCCTGGTTTGGTGTGGTCCCCAGGAGGCAGCCATCGATTTCGTTTCACATATAAACCGCAATTCCCTCAATTTACGTTTTACTTTTGAATTTTGGGGCTCCACTATTTCGTTTCTTGATGTTCATTTGGTTGGAGATACATCGCAAGGGGTTATTCATACCAGCCTATACCGCAAGCCCAATAGTGGCAACACCACGCTCAGGGCAGAGGGCTGTCATCCCCGTCACACAATCCGAAATTTGCCTATTGGTGAATTCATTTGGGCAAAAAGAGCCTCATCTTCCGAAACTGCCTATCAGTCAGAATGCCACACAATGTTCTCACGTCTACATCAAAGAGGATACTCACCGGCAATATGCAATCGGGCCAAACGCATAGTTAATCTTAAGCCACGTTCACATTATCTTGCTGAAAAAGCGCAAAATTCTGTTGCTTCTTATGCCAATCGACCTGTGTTCAATACACAATTTTCTATGCAGTATCCACAGATAACGAACATCATAAAGAAAAATTTACCTATTTTAGAAACTGACACGGTAATAAAAAACATTCTATCTAATGGCATAACTTGTGTCTCGAGGCGAGCTCCTACTTTAGCTTCCTCTTTATCCCCTAATTTTTTCTCCAATAATACCTCTGCCACTACCTGGCTTATGTATAAAGGAAGTTTTTGTTGCGGTGGTTCCCGCTGCAACATTTGCAAATTTATGCACAAATCCTCTTCCTTTTATCCTACAGTTACTAAAAAAGGCTTCAAGCTCACCCGTCACCTGAATTGTGAAAGCACCTTTGTAGTTTACTTGGCTGAATGCACCACCTGCAGATTGCAGTATGTCGGGTGTACTTGCAGAAAGTTAAAGGATCGCATATCCGAGCACATTACGGGAGCCAATCCTAAGACGGTGGCTAGTACCCGCAATATTACAGGCTTGTCAAAACATTTCAGGGATTCCCATTACGGCAATATGGCCAGCCTTAAAATTGCTGCAATAGATCACATTCCTGCCAGCAAAAGAGGTGGAGATAGAATTAAAGAATTGCACACTAAAGAAGCAAAGTGGATTCTAACTCTCTGTACTAGACATCCGCTAGGTTTAAATTACAAGAGCGATCTTTTGTACATTTACTGACACAAACTTTGTGTAGATTTATTATATTTTTTACCATTTGTCATATGCATGGTCTTGACCCCTGTTCACACCTACCTTGTGTTTTCATTCAAATTATGCATTTGATTTCTTTATACAGGTTTTCTTTGCATTGACAATTTCTCTTGAACTGCCATTGTCCCCCTCCTGCTGTTTAATATTTCTGCTGTATTATATGTCATCTGAGGTGATTTTGTATTTTGCATAACAACTGGTATACCTGTTCTTTTTTGCTTATTCTGCAGCTCCTCATTAGCTATCACTGTGGACAGCTGGTGTGTAGAGGTGGAGCACCTTCTGATCACGTGCTTCCTTTTCCTCTATATACCTGGTCTCCAAATTTTTTAACTTTGAGTTATGACTAAGGACCCACGGATGGGTTCTGAAACGCGTAACCTGTGTTTTTCCCTGTGATCACTTTTAACTTTGATGTTTTTTCAATAAAATTTTTTTTCTGATTTTACCAACCCCTTGCCTGATGCTGATGGACCTTCCGATTTTTGTGTGCCATTGTAGTAGCAATATTCCCGTACCTAGAGGGCAGTATCATAGTAGTCATATTCTTGTACATAGAGTCAGTAGTATATTAGTTATATTCTTGTACATTGGGTCGGTATTATATTAGTTATATTCATGTACATAGGGGCAGTATTATCGTAGTTATATTCTTGTACATAGAGGGCAGTATTATCGTAGTTATATTCTTGTACATAGGGGCAGTATTATAGTAGTTATATTCTTGTACATAGGAGCAGTATTTTAGTAGTTATATTCTTGTACATAGGAGCAGTATTATAGTAGTTATATTCTTGTACAGAGGGGGCAGTATTAAAGTATTTACATTCTTGTACATAGGGGACAGTATTATAGTAGTTATTGTCTTGTACATAGGGGACGGAATTATAATAGTTATAATCTTCTACATAGGGGGCAGTATTATAGTAGTTACATTCTTGTTTATCGGAGAAAGTATTCTAGCAGTGGGTTTTTTTTTGTATATATAAGGCAGTATTAAGTTTTGTTCTTTTAAAAAGAAACCTTTATTCCTGTACAAGGGAGGCTCTTTATCTGCGCTGTTCATGTTGATTTAGACCATCTATCAACAGTTTGTGTGGAGTTTAGTAATTCCACCCACATCGCATGGTCACAGCTACTTATTTTGACCCAGTCCCCAGGAAGGGGCCACTTGCACATTGACAACTGTCACAAGGCAGGCAAAAATACCCTGTACCAAGGGGATCGGAGATATAGGTTGAAGTGGTACCGACTGAAAAGGCCTGACAAATTGGGACCCCCAGGGGACGACATTTACATTAGGCTGGTAAATTTCTTTTCTGAAACTTGTATCCAAGCAGAGTTTGAGTGGTTGAGTGTAGTATTTATTTGTAGAAGTAAAAATCTTTAAAGCAGCTATCCCTTTATTAGGGATAATATCCTTCTATTTCTGTAACTTCACCAGCTCTGGGTGTTGAGCACTATGCCACTCCAATGCACTGCTGTCTGCTATTCTCTGTGGCTGTTACATTGAACAGACGCAGTGAGTAGCAGATGTCAGAAGGGAGGGCAGAGAAAGCAGAAAGCATGGATAAACTTCTGAGGGGGTTGTGATGCCAGAGCCCACAGGGGCTCTGATAACGCCCCCAGAGCACTTCAGCCACATTAGCATAAATATTAACGTGGCTGTGCTTTGTAGAGGTTAATTTAGGCAGTAGATTTCCTTTAACTACTTATTGTAGTTATACATATGATTTTGACCTCAAAAAATCATACCAAAAAGCTTGTCTGAAATCTGCAATTTTATTTTTCCATTATCCAGCAAAAGGAATTTGCAGTATTTATAAAGATAACATATTTCCCAGATGTAGACTCCACAGTTTTGCATGTACAATCTTTAGATGCACAAATGATATAACGATGGCATATATTTCCGGCAATTGCTGAAATTAGTTTGCTTTAATTGAACGGCTTTCCAATATCTTGTGGCCAACTTGTCAAGCTTGCACATATACATTAATTTATGAACAGCTGATAGCCTGTGTATGTGAAAGCTTAATGCTAAAAACAGAAGAGCAGAATCAAGATGAGATTGTAAATAAACCAGTCAGAGACACATAAATTTGCCTTCCTCTACATTTTCATAATATCACAATAGCAATAGATAAATTGATAATCAATTAACAGTACCTGGTGCTAAGATCAAACTTCAGGGCAAGTAGCACAAAAATATAAAACAGTCCACATTGTGGGGGGGATTTATCGTGAGACAGCTCTTAATGTTTTCTCCACCCTGCATGTCGCGTCAGATACACCAAGTGTCCTATTAATATATCCAGCTCCAGCTGGGCAGCAGGATCAGTTCTACAATACACCATGCCTAGCATAGAATTGCATTTTTAACCTGCATCATGAACTGTAGTAATTCCGAGACTGGTGTAGAAGTCTTTATAAATCCCCCCTATATTATATTAACCTGTAAGGAGATACAGAGTGGAGTAAAACATCAAAATAGGCAATTACCCTCCTGGTTTGACCCCCCTTGGTAGGTAATGATAAAATATCTGACCCCAAAAATGTCAATTGATCTTTCTTATTTCTTTCATTTCTCCTTCAAGATGTAGTTATTTGATGGTTAACAATGACATTTTAATTTGTTTTTTTTTTTCTGGTAATATGATTATTTTTTAATAACATTGCAAATATGAAACACATTTAGGGTCAGTTAAACTCCTCAGAGAAGTGGCTCTGCTCTTGACATTTTTTCCATAGGAGACTTTGCCAATTAAGGCCACCGTTGAGGAGTGTGGAGATGTACAGTTACATAAAACAACAATTAATAACTATGGATAGACTATGCAAAGCACATTATAAAGACATAAAAAGATCAGAAATGTAGTTCAATCCAAATTATCAATTTTATAAAGTACATAAAGCTAATGTCATAGTCACTAGGACTTAAAAACACCCATTAAAACATAAACATAGGTGGTGAGCACATAGGTGCTTCTAGCAGACGCCACATTTTGGCGCCCAGGATCCTGGATAGCTCATGTGATGACCATGAGTAAGAGATACACAGAGGGGGTTGGGATTAAGTTCCTAATGTAGGATCTACTTTATTGGTTTATATTGTTTAGGCCCCACCTTTTGTACTTGTATAAGCCATTCTGTGATCATGCCCCATAGTACCCCATGAGAAAGTGACGGTAAAACAGGCGTCAGGATTCTGTGGTGGTGTGGTGACACTTGTGGTCAATTGCAATATGCAGTTAGGTCAGTATAGCTTATAAATATGTATATGCACTTGCTAAGTCACTTTATGTTACTATGTAGTGTTGGATATGCCGGCTATTGACGTTTATTCTACTGGGATTATATTGATACAATGTATATTTCATGATTGTATGTATGTAGGACCTGATGTAACACCTATGATGATTGAATGTAGGACCTGATGTAACACCTATAATGATTGTATGTAGAACCTGATGGAACACCTATGTGCTAGCCACCTATATTGTTTAAGTTTTTAATGGGTGTTTTAAAGTCCTAGTTAAAGGCATTATCTTTATGTATTCAATAAAATTGATATTTTGGATTGAATGTGTTTTGTATAATCCATCTATAGGCATTAATTAACTTTGCATATGATCCTATGTGTCTGGTCTGTTGGTATTTATAGTGTGGAGATTTACAGCCATAGATGCTTCATTGGTGGATTCTGCGAAATATGCATATACATTTCCTAGGATGGGATCCTTTTGACCTTTGTTTGCATTCCATCATCCGCAGGGGAGCTCCATTCACACGCCGACGACTATTGAAAATGACTGCCTGTGACGCAAATCCACAGCCATGTGTATGAGCCCATAGAAGCGAACGCGGGTGTGTACTAGCTGTGGAAATTCGGCTAGCATATGTCCTCATTACCTTGTCGTGTGCAGGTAGCCGTACAAGCTAGCGAAGAGGCAGTGTTTTCCTTAGCCCATCCTGAAAAATGTTTTTGCATATTTCCCATCCATAACATAGGAGAATATCATTTTAAACCTATGCCTGCCTCGGATAACAAGTTGTTGGCAGTGTGTCTACTCCTAACAGGTTCCGTTCAGTGGAGGTAATACTGAGACAATTGGGCCTTAGTGCACCATTTACTGCATTATGAGGGCAAATATATAAAGTAGAATTATTAAATCATTTCTGAGTGTTGATTTCCAGAAGCCATCCAATATATCGGGAGCTTTAAAGACATAAAATGTTGACTCACTGTAACCATTTCTGGAAACGGTGCTAATGCTTTAAGAGGAAAATGATTAATCACATTTTTATGGCTATGCTTATACAGTAAATTGAGCCAGTCGTTGCTGGCCAAGCTGTCTTTACTTACTGCATTAGTTAAATTATAGCTAGAGATAAACATAAAAGAACTAAAGACTAATAAATGCAAACAGTGAAAAAAGAAAAATTGAAACATACAGTATTAGTTACACGTGTGAGTTGTCAGGTTTGGTCAGTTGCAAGATTTTTTTTTTGTTTGAATCAAATAGTTTATTGTTGATGATTTTTCTGATTAAGGTTTATGTACACAAATAATTTAGTAATAAACAATAGAATGAATTTTTTTTTAAAAAAAGTTTAACATTGTCAGTTTTTTAACTGTGACATACAAATGGCCATTATAGAAAAACATTAAGACCATGGACAGTAAGGGGTAATTAACCCCATAACGCAAAAAGACGTTATTGTACATCTTGTTGCGTATGGGCGAGTATGAAGTGGGCTGATGGGCAGAGCCCTCTTCATACTTACCGGGCATTTGCTTTACAATGGAGCAAAAACCCGTTGCTAACACTCACGATTGGCTCTTGCACCAATTGCGGGTGTTAACCCTGTGATTGCAAACGGCAAAGCTGCCAGCGGCATTAACAAGCCGGCGGCTCGTGGGTGCCACCATCTTGGCTCAGATCGTTGCTCTACATGACGTCATCAGGGAGTGGCGATCCGTTGCCATGACATCCTCGGGTCACACAAAGATCCAAGGCTATCATGTTTTAGGCTATCTAATAAATGCTGTGTCAAATCCCCATATACTGCCATACTGTGGTATGGCAGTATATGGTAGGATTGATCACACAACCAAGGGTTAAAGTACCCTAGGGGGTCTGAAATATAGTAAAAAAATAAAATTTTTTTCCTGATTTTACCAACCCCTTGCCTGATGCTGATTTACCTTCCGATTTTTGTAGTTATATTCTTCTACACCGGGGCAATTTTTATTAGTAAAAAACAAACAAACATATAAAATAATATGTTCTGGTCAGAATGAACAAACAATACTTAACAGAAATCATACGTATCAGCAAATAATAAATTTATAATAAATTCCACTGGCAAAAATGGAAAAATGAAGCAATAAACAGAATTTCATGATACATAATCACTTTATGTTCCTCCATAACTGAACATTCTGAATTTTTTTCTTTAACTCTAAAGATCTGATCCACCTCCGCTCTGACTGTATCTGTGTGACTGCGGTCATTTGCTGGAAAGATTCACTATGGGCAATACTCTGGTCCTGGTGCCATTGATAGTACTTGGTCATGACAATGATCAGATACATGGTCCCCCTGTCTATGCCAGGAACTTGTGGTGTCAACCTATAGATTACATCAGGGTAGGTCAGAGACTGCAGTCTTGGTATTATCTGTCATATCTGTCTCCCTCCCAGGCACTCGGTAATAAAGGGCTGCATTGTATCCTCCTGTTGACATCCTAAGGGGCATATAGGATCTGAGACATTCAAAAACTTTAGATTTCCCCTAACAGAAAGCTTCCTGTGCAGAGAAAGCCAAGCGACATCAAAGAATTTTGGTAGGAGCCTTGGACTATTGAGGAACAGTATAATTTCCTGCAGGGTGGCTGTCATGCAGTCCCTCACAGCTGGTTGTAATATATAGAAGGTCCTGCAGACAGATGTCCTTTCTGGTCTTGCTCTCCAGATAGGTGTTCTCCATTCTCCACTTTTTCAAACACCTGAGACAATACTCCAGATACTGAGGGAGGTCACCAAGAGTCCATTGACCCCTCTTGAGACTGCCGCCTTGCATCCAAGACTTTGCAAATGGCAGTATCCAGTCCCTGACACTGTTTACCCAGAGGAGACCATTATTTGAGTCCAGGCTTCCAAACTTTACTTTGTACTTGTACAATACTTTCAAAGCCAGAACGGTTTAATACCAGGTTTCTGTTAGGTGTGGTACTGAATGCCTTACACAGACCCTACAGACTCCTTGTATCTGTGTGCAGAGCAGACATCGGACAGGGAATCCTTTTGAGAGATGTGTCGGGATAGCGGCAGAGCAGGGACAACGTCATCAGGGTAATATCATCATCTGTCCTTATATGGTGTCTACATCTCCTAAAGCTTCCCCAGAGCAGACATCAGGTAGGGAATCCTTTTAAGGGACGTGTCGGTTTAGCGTCAGAGCAGGGACCACTTCATCAGGGTAATATCAACCTGTGTCCATATATGGTGTCTACATCTCCTAGGGGTTCCCCAGAGCAGACATCGGGCAGGGAATCCTTTTGAGAGAAGTGTGGTTAGCGCAGAGCAGGGACCCCGTAATCAGGGAGTCATCACCATATGTCCATATATGGTCTCCACATCTCCCAGGGCTTCCCCAGACACAAGGTCTCTATTTAATTCAATTTAATGAATTTTTGCCCAGCCACAGACGGAGCCTTTGGTCACTAGGCTATGGGCTTAGTAGTTGTCCTGAGACCTAGAGGCCTAGAGGCCTGAGGCTCAGGCTCAGATGTCACCACAGTCACATCATCTGCGTAAACAAATACCTTCAAAAGAAAGCAATGGGGGACTGGCACCCCCTGAAAATCACACCTCTGCAGTGATTGTAGAAACAAGTCTGTGGCAAACATACACAGCAGTGGACTCAGGGTGCAGCCTCGTCTCACCCCCGCCTCTACTTCAAAAGTGTCACCTTGCCAACCATTGATGAGGGGAAAGCTCTTCACCTCTCCATACAAATTTCTCAGCCAATCTATAAATAGTCCCGGAAAACCATACTTTGACAAAGTTGCCCATAGATAATCATTGTCAAACCTGGCTTTAGCCTGGTCTACACTCACAACATATCTCCCACACCTCAGGGCTTTACATCTCTAAAACATCTCTCTTATCAAGATAGTTGTTTCAGAGATGTTCACCCCTTTCACTGTGCCATGCTGACAGCCTGCCAACAGTGCCTGGGACAAACAGACTAACCTAGAAAACAGAATTTTTGCCAAAATCTTCCTGTCGACATTCAAGAGGGTGATCGGCCTCCAGCTCTTGATGTCGCTAGGCTCCTTACCTTTAGACAGCAGGATTAGGGAGCACACTCTCATGGATGGAGGCATCAGGTGATTTTCTAGACACTTAGTAAACACATCTACAAAGATCGGGGTTAAGAGGTCTCTAAATGTCCTATAAAATTCACGTTATACCATCAGGACCTGGTGCCTTCTTTAGACGTAACTTATCAAAGGCCTTGTTAACCTCCTCCTCTATAATTCCTGCTGTCAAAGGAGAAAAATCCAAATCTCTTGTGTCAATTGAGCAATTTTCTCTTCATCCAAAACCTTTTTCTGAAATAATTCAGCATAGGATCTCACCACCCCCAGGATAACCTCCTGAGATTCCTGTAAAACACCCTGAGAGTCAGTGAGACTCTCGATTTTTTAGCCACACGTTCCCGGAAAATGTTCATACTGATCAGGGATCCCTAAATTCCCATAATCCATCTCAACAGCCAGGGATGTGTAACGGCTGTACTTATACTGCTTTATTTCAGACTTCAGTAGGTCAATCTTTTATTTGTCATCTCCACCCACCGACTACAGTGACTCTAATTCTTTCCACAGCTCGAGAACATGTCATGTAATGTTTTCTACAAAAAAATCTAAATACGAACTGGGGTTTAAAAATGAAGAACCTAAGAATCGCTTTCTGTAAAGGTTTAATGCTGCATTTTCGAGCCACGCCTTTCACATGTAAGATTGGTAAAAGCCTCGTCTTAGTGTTAGTCCCCGACCATGCCCCTCTAAGTTTGTGATTGGCCACAACTGTTACCCTGACTACACACAGCTCCTTAAACAGAGTTTTCTGATGCAGCCTTAGCGGTAAGCTTTGGCCATTTATGTGCTGATTGGAGGAAAATCATATCACAGTTTTTCTTCAGGTCCGGCACGATATCTTGCATAAACAGAGGTGGGGCCAAGAATGGCTCCACCCCTTAGAGTGGTTTTAACCAATAGTATTATCTTTTAGGTTGGAGGTGTGTTCATGATGTATTAAGCATTTACATGGCGCCCCATTTAAAACAGGTGAAGACGCCAAGATGAATCGCTAGACAGCGCAAAACGATTCATCCCTCTTACTCTCTCTCTTGTTGTCGTACCTCTCCCTGTGCACCTAAAGATTTCTAAAGATGTAAAATACAGGATAAAGAATGTTTTAAGGAAAAATGGTGAGTGCCAACTGTTTTTCTCTTTTCTCTACCATTTGTGATTGAAGATAAATATTGACTATTTGAAGTTAGAGCACCACCTTTCAGGACACTGGTCACACTCTCCACCAATAGTGCTACTTTCATATTCTCCTTATAAAGGAGCTTTCTAACTTAAGATGTGATAAATGTGCCCTGGTTTCTGGTTTTCTACTTTATATGACTCTTAAAGATGTCCCCCACTGGCTATACTTACTCTTACCCTGCTTAACGGACAGTTTTTTTTTTAAAGGGACCTGATGTCCTCCTTGACATCCTCCCACCAGTCAGATATGTTGTCCTAGTAGTCTACTCTCTTGAGCTGGTCCTTAAAAAGAGAGTGGACACAGTTCTGTAAATAGACATCATCCAGGATGCTGGAATTAAGCCTCCATAGCCTCAACCAATATCATAGTGGTTAGAGGCTCCCATGCAAAACAATAAGGCTTGATGGTCAGAATATGGGAAGACCTTTTCATTCATCCCACTAACAGTCTGTGACAGATTCATAAATGCCATGTCAATTCTACTTTTCCATGTGGGCCATGGATGGTAATCAGCCAGAGCCGCCCACCATGGATGGTCACTTCCAGCACCAGGCACCTCCACATAGTGACGTCTGTGGTGTTTCACAGCCAGTGACCTGTAAGAAAGACCAGACAAACCACTCACGCTCAGCCTCATGGAGATGCCCTAAGGTGGTCAGACGCATCTCCTGCAGGAAGATGACATCACCATCCAGACATCTCAGGTGGTCATTCACAGGTTGTCTAGTTTTTCTCACTTAAATGCTGTTGACATTGCTAGAAGCAACTTTTAGAAAGAATTCTGCCATTACAATGAAAAAAAGCAGAGCAGTGACCCCCATCATCATATGTCCCCCTGTCTACCACCAGTCTGCATGTATAACTCCACAGAGGCCTCTACAGGAAGAGGCTTCTTTTTTTATAATTCCTTTTTTATTAATAACAGACAGCAAAACAGATTATAAAAAAAAAAAAAATTCACCGGATAGTGATATGTCAAGTACAAAAGAATGCAAAGTCTCAAAGCTGTATATTCACAAAAGGCACTGTATTAACAGGGGACAGATAATTATAACATGTTGTTATGTAAACCAGTTTAAATAAATGAGTTCTGTATTCGCACCCATTCTGCATGTCTGTCTTTTAATATTTTTTAAACAATAAAGTTGGGTAACAAACCCTAATGGCCACGAATGGGCCTACTCAGGGTTTAGAGAAGTAATATGAGGGAAAAGAAAAAAGAATACAAGTAGAAGAGCGAATCTAAGAAAGAAGCAAGAGGCTTCCTTTTAGCTGGAGGATCCCTTGTGTCCACCTCATATTCTTTATCAATTCTTTCTAGTTCTTTTTCATAATCCCCATCTGATTCTGTCAGAGCATCAAACTGGTTAGAAAGAACCATGCCCCTGGCATCACCACTGTACTTCTTCTGTACTCCTCTGGCTTACGCAAGTATTCATCTTTTTTCTTTATTTTATTCTTTTTCACCTGCTCACATTCACTAGGTGCTACAGTGGTGGATGCCTGAAGCTGCTTCTGAGTTAAAACCTTCATACTCCCGTTAGCAGTATCTGACAAATGAGGAAAATTGGCTTGGAAATTGGGACAAATATAAACTTACTCTAGCCATCAGTGTCGTTGAATCGAGGGGAATTTATCCCAAAATCTATCCAGACTAGACATGAGCTTAAAGGTGACGTCATAGTCCTGTTTAGCTGGTAGCTTGATCACTACAAGGATGTCATCTGGTGAGAACCCCATCTGTTGGCACAGGAGATCCTGCACCATACACCACATATCTGAGAGATCTTCTCTGGCTCCTTGATTTTTAAAGCACAACACATTTCTCCTCTTAATTGCCTGCCTGGTGTTGTGTGTGCCAGAGGTGAAGGAGGGAGCCCTGCGGCTCCAGGCATTTTTGGTGGGTTCCTGATGGGGCTCACTACTCTGGTTACTAGGGGGAGGATATGATCTAGAGGGACCTGACTCATCTGGGGGGCTTGATTTTAAAGGGGGGGGTTACATCATCATTCCTTACAACCTTCTGCCCCCCATCCAACTCTATTTAATTATCAGATGGCTGTGCATCCCAGACAGACTAAGGGTCCCCTCTATCCCCCAACCTATCAGGTTCATCAGAGTGCCCACCAGTGTCCCCAGTCTATGTCTTAACAGCAGCACAGTTCTCCTGGGACAATACATCAGCCTGACACACAGAAAATGCATTGTCCTGCTGCTGCACAGTCTCTGTTTGGACTTGTTGTACCACAGCTCTATGCTCCTTCTCAGTGACTGCTGTGACTGATCCTGTGTCTGTCCCTTTTGGAAATAAAAACTTGCAGGTTTCAGTACTAGTGTTGACACATGGGGTGCATCTGGCATCCGGGGTCTAGGGTCACAGCTCTGCTTCGGTGAGAGGGGCTCTTTATTCCTATATGACCCAGCCAGAGGTCCCATCAATTCCAGAACACAGTCCATGTCCCTGACCATCATTGCCAGTTCTGTACTTAGTGAGTGCAGCTTAGAAACATACAGTTTGTTACTCTCTGCATGTACGGTTTTGAGGTTACAAAAACAGTCAATCTGAATCTGTAGCATTTCCTTATGGTGTTAGCCACCCCATCCTCCTTACCAGTGTCAACCTCAGCTCCCCTGCTGTGCTGGTCTGGGGTGCTGATCCTGGTGGTTTTGGAGCACCTGCCTTTTTTGCTACTCCAGCCTTTCTGCTTGTAGTAGCTGGGCCTGAGGCCAGTTCACACGGTTCAGGAACACTTTATGGCTTTGCTGCAGATCCTGCTGCTGAAGGTTTTCTTGCAGGGTTTTTCTCTCTAGTGATGTTCTCGGACTTAGCGCGGGATTTAACTTTCGAATTGTGTTGCAAGATCAAGCACTTACATGCAACAGGAAGAAGAAGGTGAACTCCGGCGGACCTGAGTGGGGATGTGACACATGCAGGATATCGGGCGCGTGATCGTAGTGAATCGTGGCAGAGTGCATAATCGTCGTACAATGCACTTTCTGTGAACTCCTCCGGATGGGTAAGTAAATGTGCCCCATATTCTTTTATATAGAGGGCAGTATTATAAAATGTATAGTCTTATACATAGAGGGCAGTATTATAGTAGTTATAGAAACAGACAATGGCAAAAAGCAAAGGAAGGGAATCCAGCATTCAACATCCGATAGATCCAAAGGAAAAAGACTCGCTGTTAAAACATGTCCAAAAATTTATTCTTCATATCCTTTAAAAAACAGAGGAAAAATTCCAATAGTAGAACAACATGGAAGTTACATGAATGGTAATCGCACAGGACCGACCAAAAAATACAGCGGTAACGCGTTTCAGACTATAGTTTGTTAGTCCTTAGTCCTTAATCATACCTAAGTTGCTGTGTCTCGCTCCAGACTTAAATGAGAGTGGATGCAGTATGCACAAGCGGCTTCCGGTGTGGGAGTGCCACACCCTGTAGGAGGTGTGCCCTTAACTCGTTAGTGTGGATGATAACAGGTGATGTTTACAAAAATGTTAACAGGTAATGTTAACGATTACATGCAAGTGTTTGTGCATTAGAAATGATTATGTCAATATATATATATATATATATATATATATATATATCAATCAAATCCTGTTTATGATTCAATCAGTGTGGATGGTAACAGGTAATGTTTACAAAAATGCTAACAGGTAATGTTAACGATTACATGCAAGTATTTATGCGTTAGAAATGATTATGTCAACATATATATAACAAATCCTGTTTATGATTCAATCAGTGTGGATGGTAACAGTAATGTTTACAAAAATGTTAACAGGTAATGTTAACGATTACATGCAAGATTTGTGCTTAGAAATGATTATGTCATATATATACAAATCCTGTTTATGATTCAATCAGTGTGATGGTAACAGGTAATGTTTACAAAAATTGTTAAGTGTAATGTTAACGATTACATGCAAGTATTTGTGCATTAGAAATGATTATGTCAATATATATATAACAAATCCTGTTTATGATTCAATCCCTTGGGAAAGCGAGTGTCCAGATTTAGAATCCAGAAAGCTTCTCGCATTAATAGTAATTTTCTCCAGTTGCCTCCTCTATTTGGGCGTGTGACATGCTCAATGGCCGTCACTATCATTCCACTCATGACCCCGGCGTGTTTATCCTTATAATGTCTCGAGATACCAGACAGATTACGTGAGCTAGAGATAGTGGTAGGATTTGCTCCTGTTACATGCTCGCTGATACGGTCTTTTAATTTTCTGACCGTACAGCCCACATACTGGAGGGAACATTTGGTGCAGTGTATGAGATAGACTACATGCGACGTCTCACAATTCATATAAGTTTTGATCTGGTAGGAAATGTTAGTAGTTACAGAAACGAAAGAAGTTTTTTTAGGAATGAATTTGCAGATGTTGCATCTAGACCCGCCGCAACAGTAACTACCTTTTGTTTGTAGCCACGTTTTGGTTACGGTATTAGTGGAAAAGGTATTTGGGGACAAAATATTGCCCAATGTTCTGGCTCTGGACGAAACAAAGGCAACCCCTTCGGATAGCACTTCCCTGAGTATAGTATCATGTTCTAATATAGGTAGATGTCTCTTAAGGACTTTGATAATATCATAGAACTGTGTGCTATACTCCGTAGTGAAAGTGATTTTGGCTCTTTTCTGTGGTGTGGACCCTTTAGGTTGCAGAAAAGATGAGCGGGGTCTGCTTCTCACTATGTTAAATGCCCTGTTACAAATCTTTTTGGTGTATCCTCTAGCTTGTAAATGTGTGGTGATGGTGTGAGCTTCTTGTAAAAAGGTTTTTTCTGTGGTACAAGATCTCCTAGCCCGCACATATTCCCCTATGGGGAGATTTTTGATGGTGTGTGGAGCGTGGCAACTAGAAGAATATAGTATAGTGTTGCCAGATGTTTTTTTTGCGGTAGAGTGTGGTTTGGACCTTGCCACTTGTAATATCACCAATTAAGTTAATGTCAAGAAAAGAAATTTGGTTAGGTTGATATTCATAGGTAAATTTGAGATTATAGGAATTTTTGTTGATGTAACCGACAAACAGCCCGACCGTCTCCTGGTCCGAATTCCAGACCAGGAGACAGTCGTCTATATATCTGCCATACCAAACAATGCAGGGTAGA
The DNA here is from genome assembly GCA_019512145.1 of Engystomops pustulosus. Lineage (NCBI taxonomy): Eukaryota > Metazoa > Chordata > Amphibia > Anura > Leptodactylidae > Engystomops > Engystomops pustulosus. The sequence continues at coordinate 42,353,033 of CM033648.1, read as the reverse complement.
AAACGGTTAAGTGAAGTGAAAAGATAATGCTCTTCCCACACAGCCATATACAAATTCGCCAATGACGGCGAAAAACTGGCACCCATCGGGCATCCTAATTTCTGTATATAGAAGCTAGAATTGAATGTGAAAAAATTATTAGATAGTAGAAATAGCAAAACCATAAGCATAAAGTCTTGTAGCATGACGTCATAGTTACTAAATTTTCTTAGATGGTATTCCAGGGCTTCCGTCGCTCTTGAATGTGGAATTGAGGTGTAGAGTGCGGTGACATCGCACGTAAGCCATCCAGAAGTTTCCGTCCAGTCAAAGTCCTCCATGGCTGTAAGTACTGATTTGGAATCTTGTAGAAAACCAGGTAGGCGAGATACTAACGGTTGAAGAAGTTTGTCAAGCCATATGCCCAATCTTTCATTTAGAGATCCTGTACTGGACACTATGGGCCTGAAAGGCGGTGGAAACATAGCTTTATGTGATTTAGGCAGGGCATAAAAGGAGGGAGTGACTGGATCTGGAGGTAAAAGGTACTCGGCTGTTTTTTTGTCAAATATACCTAATTTTAAGCCTTCATCCAATAATGCTTGTAAGTTATTTGAGATAGTGGACGTGGGATCCCCCGTGAGTTTACAATATACTGTATCATCATTCAGCATCTTTTCCACTTCTTGTTGGTATAAGTCCTTTTCCAGGACAATCACCGAGCCTCCCTTGTCGGATGGGCGCACATAAATGTAAGGGTTGTTCTTTAGTTGAGAGATAGCTTTGTATTCTTGTTTCGTTAAATTGCTGGTATTAGATGTAGAATGCGTGTTGTTACAAAGAACTTTTAGGTCTTCCTCCACGTTTTCTTGGAAAAGATCCATCTCTATAGACCTGGTGTTTATGGGGTAAAACGAAGGATTAGTGGTGGTTATCACATGTGACGTATTTAGGATGGTAGTAGATTCGGGTTCTTCCGTGTCCATTTCCAATAGGTTGGTGAGAGTGACCTGTTCTTGAAATGTGTTTTTGAGACTGAATCTTTCTCGTCCTCGTGAATTAACGGCCATAACAGTGTTAGAAGGGGTTGTGGATGTAACCGAGGCTTCTGATTGATGAAAGTGTTTTTTTACCGTAAGTAACCGTATGAACCTATTTACATCTTTAATGGTTTGGTAAAGATTCATGTTGTTCGTGGGAGAAAAACTCAGACCCTTGTTAAGTACTCTTAGTTGATCTCGGGTGAGAATACAGGCCGATAAATTAATCACACTAGATGTATTGGAAAGTTGGCTTTGTGAAGACATGTCATCATGGAAGGAATAAAGTGAATTAGAGGCAGAGCGGTGGTTGTCGTACGGTGGAGAGGGACCTATTTCTTGTTCTGGCGAGTTGTATATGTTTTTGCTGGTATTTCTTTTGGAATGTTTCCTGCCCGCTCTTCTACATTTTTTAAAGGCTTTTTTGCCCTGACTTTGTCGTTTTTTGACGTTTCTGTTGCATTGGAATTACGGTTGGTTTCTATGTCAGATATGTCAGTGTTTGGGTCTGATTCACATTCCGAGGAGGAGAAGGTAACCTTTGCCTTTGACTTCCTGCATTTGGGTTTGTGGCGTAGAATGGACTTATATCTGGACTGAGATGACTTTAAGTAAACTTGATTCGTGGCATAATCTTCAAGATCTCTGTTGAACTTGTCTTTTTTGGTTTTAGTGATTTGAGTTTCAAGAGTGTCCAACTTAACTTTTAATTTCGATTGTGGCAAGGTATATTGGTCTGATCCCACAAAAGGTTGAAGTTGGTCATGGAGTTGGTTAATTTCAAGTTGTAGAGACTGTAGCTGTTCTTGTTCGTTTTGTATTATCAACTCCATTAATTTTAGAGAACAGGATGAAAGAATTTTATTCCATTCAAGTTCAAACTCTTCCTTTTGGGTGGTGGAAGGAAATTTTTTAATTCGAAGCCCGCGTGGGATCATCTCCTTGGTGGTATAATTTTGTAAAGTGGTGCAGTCCCACCATATCCGTAGTTGGTTGATAGATAAATCTTCCAATTTGGAAAATAAGTTTTTTATCTGGAATTCCACATCATATCCTTTTTAAAGGATATGAAGAATACATTTTTGGACATGTTTTAACAGCGAGTCTTTTTCCTTTGGATCTATCGGATGTTGAATGCTGGATTCCCTTCCTTTGCTTTTTGCCATTGTCTGTTTCTATATACCTGACCCTGGATTTCCGGACCAGCGTCACAGGGATTCCCTTTGCACCCGGCCAGATTACTCCACTTGCAAGATTGAAACCAACTGTGGGTGAGCCGTTACCGTAAACTTTTTTTCTTTGATTTATTATAGTAGTTATATTCTTGTACAAAGGGGGGCAGTGTTGTAGTAGTTTATATTCTTGCACATGGAGGGCAGTATTATAAAAGTTCTATTCTTGTACACAGGGGGTAGTATTATAGTATTTATATTCTTGTACACAGGGCAGTATTATAGTACTTATATTCTTGTACACAGGGGCAGTATTATAATAGTTCTATTCTTTTACATAAGGGGCAGAATTATAGTAGTTATATTCTTGTACCCAGGGGGCAGTATTATAGTATTTATATTCTTGTACACAGGGGGTATTATAGTAGATATATTCTTGTACATAGGGGGCAGTATTATAGTAGCTATAATCTTGCTTATCGGAAAAGGTATTGTAGTAGTTTTTTATATATATATAAGGCAGTATTAAGTTGTGTTCTTTTAAAAAAGAAGCTGTATTCCTGTACAAGGGAGGCAGTATGAGTCTCTTTCTCTGCACTGTACATGTTGATTTAGACCATCTATCAACAGTTTGTGTGTCTACTTGTTTCTATCCCACCCACATAATGGGGCCACTTTTACAGTTTTTTTCCAGGGCCACTTTAAATTCCCAGTCTGCCCCTGACAGTTATGGAGTTGCAACAAATATTAAAAATAAAATAACCTACAATAAGGGGAACTCAAGAGTAATATGTTTAAATACAGTCTTAATTTTTATTTCATATATATTAAAACCAATACAGACATTAATTTATGCAAAAACTAAAAATGATCCCAAGATAATAGGGGAGACTTTAGCAGCCCATCTATAGCAAGCCAGTGTTACATTTTTTAACAGTACATCAGATAAAGAACATCTCTTTCTATAGTGAATAGTATACAGGTTATTACCTTCTTGCTATGGCTGTTGTCTGCCCTGCGCCCCGACGCGCGTTTGGCCTGTTGCTTCCTCAGGAGGCGCTTCCTGAGGAAGCAATAGGCGAAACGCCTGTTTATTATGGGAAAAATAAACTATGGGTTAAAAACTTTAAACATTTGCTTGTATTTTATTTAATCTGTACTTTATTTTAAATAAACTTAACATAACATATTTACATTCAGATATGAAGATAAAGCAACTAAGGACTTGCAGAGATATAAGACACATGCTGCAAAAGCTTCAGAAGGAAAACGACAGGCCATAGATACTGGAAAAAAAATGAAACTAAAGCTGGAGAAATCCCCTGCTCAAAGGATAAAACTGAAAACACCAATGTCCAATCAACAAATTTTGGATACATTTTTTTATTCTCAAGCTGAACATAAAACTGTGGTGCCTACCATCAAAACAATCAAAGTTAATTTTAACTTAAACAATCTGAAGCATCAACTTCACAAGCTTGGAAGAAAAGAAAAGTTTGATTTTGGAGAACCTGTTTTAATAAGTAATCTGAAACGAACTGGTGCCTGGATTGTAGCATCAAAATGCAGTGTAGATTTACTGAACCCATACAGAGTGGAAGAAGCCTTAATGTATAAGCGCCTTGTGGAGACCCATAAATTTCCAGTGGAAAAGTTGGATTTACCAATTGTATTAAATGATAGGTAAGTTAATTAAGTTAAAAGGGTAGAAACCTGGATTGTTTTATTAAGATGCTCTTGACCATATTTTATTATATACAGACAGATTACTTATGGGTGGGATTCTCCCTACTTTGGGAGGAAGAAGTCTGTCCCATTGCACAATACCAGAGAAAAATGTACCTATTCTAATCATCAATTCTAATATTTAAAATGTAATTTATATTAACACACTATTAAAATCAACCTTATGATGAAACTATTTAATTAATGCGTTAACTCATATATAGACAAAGACAGCCCCTTTACCAACCCATAAATACAAAAATGTTTTTGTTAGCTGCATAGATCCAGAAGGAATAAAACATACAACACCAAAACCATGTTAAAAACAGCACCATAGCCAAGATCATGCCATAAATACCAGCCCCATAACCAAGTTCTATAAACATATAGGACCAGAACAAAGCCCAATACTTACAGTAAAAACTACACTAAAACCAAATGTGTACATATTTACAATTCCAGAACCAATTTCAGTACATAAAGAGACCCAGAGCGGAGATTAAAAGAAAAAATATAGCACCAAAACTGAGATCAGTAAATAAATTGTTAGGATCAGTGGATCCTCTGGACCACCGCGGGAGATGGAACTAGCCAACACCCGGAACCGGAGCCTAGCGGCACCTGGTATTCACCCGAGCCCGCCGCAAAGCGGGTTGGACTTGCTGCGGCAGGATACCACTAGGTCGCAGGTCCCAGGTGTGACTAGCCCACGGTGGCAGCCGAGGTCGAGGTACCTTAGCGGATGACAATCTCGTAGACAGGTCCAGGCACAGGGTCAGGGCAGGCGGCAGAGATGCAACGTCAACTCCAAGTCTGGGGTCAGCAACAGGAGGTCCAGGCAAGTGGGAACGGGAACACAGGCACACGGAACACAGCAACATGGAGGAACTCAGGTAACACGGCAACACAGGACTCAGGAGCGGGAACACACAGGAACGCAGGAATACACAGGAATGCAGGAATACTCGCTTGGAAGCTTTCTCTAAAGCTATGAGGCACAAAGATCCAGCAGGGGACACAGGAAGGGGCAGGATTCTTAAAGGTGAGGTGTTCAGCCAGTGCACCAATTAGCAGTGCGCTGGCCCTTTACATTTCGGCAGGAGCGCGGCCGCCCTAGGAGGCGGGGACGCGTGCGCACAGCAGTTCGGGGAAGAGCAGGAGCCGGGAGAGGGGAGTGAGGAGACCGGGCTGCAGCGGGGGCACACGGGGGAGCACGGATGCGCCCGCGATCCAAGACAGGGATCGCGGGAGCACCATTGACATAAATGCAGCACAAAACCCAGCTCATAAGTGCATACTACATAGATATATTAAGTAACGAAAATATTGTGAACTCATGTAATGTCAGCACTTAGTGTAATCCGATGATGTTTGAAAATTTAGGTTCCTCTCTCTCGTCTTATCTCCTCTACTTCTCATCCCAAACTAATGTTCTGTGTTCCCTAGGATCATTGTTTTGTCCACACAATAGTCTGCAGTCACAGTGTTGGTTCCCAATAGCCAGAAGTCACTGCGGTTCCCTTAGTTGCCAGAGTTATGTGCTCATAACTCATGCTTATTTGTTATGCAATTTCTCCCGAGTACAGAGACCCTCCACATGTGGCCGTTACTTGTTTTATGGGCACACAGCGAGGCGCAGAAGGGAAGGAGGGCCAGGATTTTAGTCTCCTCGTTGACCCCTTTTGTAGGCTATAACATTTTCAGTGCTTTTTCCAGTGTTACCATTTTGGGGTTGGCATCCCCTATTGTTGAAAATTTAGAACCTTTTTTTTTAGGGCAGGAGTAGAAAAGCATCAATTCTGTACTGGATTTTTTACTTTTTTGGGGGGGTTGTTCACTAATACACTAATAATCATGACTATGGGTTGATACGATTAAGTGGATACCAAACTTGAATATTTTTTTTTATGTTTCACTAAATTTGCCAAATAATATCCTAATTTGAGGAAAAATCTATTATTTGTTCATTGCCGTCTTCCAAGTGGCATAACATTTTTACTTTGATCTCACCCGAGGGCTGCTATAGCAACGATCGGCTCTCCCGCAGACGCGGGGGCCAATCATGGGGGAAAGACCTCCTGTAGGCAATTTAAATGCCGCAGTCACAATCCAGAGTACCTCTAGCCGTGTAAGTGAGTTTATAAATCGGAAGTTCCTTATTTATCAGAGAGATCCATTTGGCTACCATGGGGAGCTTAGGAGGCTTCCAATTCAGCAAAATAACCTTCCTATCATAGAACTTTAGCAGTCTGAACAAAACCCTCCCAAATTTAGCCTGAAGAAGGTCCCCCACCAGGCCCAGAAGACACACTCCAGAGGAACAGACACCAGAAAGACCCAGATGCTAGTTAATGTAGGAATGAATGTCCATCCTATAATCCTGAATGGATGGGCATTCCCATATAATGTGAAAGAAGGTAGCCGTACCCTCCCCGCACCTAGAACGCAAGTCTGAGGGGCGTCTAAGCATCTGACACAGATGCAAAGGGGTCAAGTACATTTGGTTTAGCCACTTTACTGGTATCAACTGATCTCGGGCATTAATAACTGTTGAGCGCCAGTTGTGTAATTTCCTTAAAGTGATGGTCCTCTAAATCAGGGATATCTCTCTGCCATGAATGTAAGCTTCTTGCAGTGGGTGAGGGCTGGGAATCCATCAATTGTTTATAAAAAGTGGATGTTGGTTTCCCAAGGTCTTTAGTTTTATTAGTCGCCTCCATGGAACTATGCTCAAGCTTTAGTTCATCCCTCCCAAACTGGACCCCCAAGTGCATGGCGCAATTGCAGTCATCTCTAGAAGGCGGTAGAAGCTAGATCAAACTCTTGGCTAAGGGATGCACAGGTTTTGAGAATCCCATTCTGGTACAACTGAACCAGAACTCAAAGTCTGGCAAAGATTTCACCTCAGGTAGAAAGGGGTTACACCACAAGGGGCATCTGGTGTTAATCTGCCGGCTAGGACGAGGCAGCACCCTTCGCGCTGAGAACAGTTTTGTGACTGCTTGCACAACACGGGAAGGTGAGCGGATTACTTTTAAACACTGTGATATCCATCATTAACATACGGTATTGCACCAGCAAGCGCTTTCCCGTTTTTTCTGTTTCTATTAGAACCACAAGGGGGTAACAGGAGACCCTAGAGTCATCCATCCGATATTCCACTACTCTGTTCCATACTGTTACAGTTGCCACCATATTAGAAGTGTAGTAAGGCCCATGGACCTTCCCTCCCCTGTACACAAGTTGGTCTACAAGTTGAGCCCATAAATGCCGCCTCTAGGCCTACAGCTGGGTTGTTGGAGTCCACCCTTATCCATCACATTGCATATGTCAACTTTACTGCCTGGTAGTAGTTCTGCATATGGGTTAAAGCTAACCCTCCTCTGTCTGTCGGTGCCTTCAGGGTTTCTCTTGCAATTCTCGGGGGACGAATCCCCCATAGAAATGGGGTCGGGGGTTTATCAATGGATAGAAAATGGGATCTGGCCAATAAAGACGGAGCAGTGTGATACAGATAGAGAAGTTTGGGCAAAAGGACAATCTTAACCCCTTAACGCTGAAGCCACTTTTCACCTTCCTGACACGGCCCATTTTTTAAAATCTGACATGTGTCTTTTTAAGTGGTTATAACTTTGGAACGCTATAACATATCCAGTTGATTTTGAGATTGTTTTTTCGTGACACATTGTACTTCATGCTGGTTGAGAAATTTAATCAATATATTTAGTATTTATTTATGAAATAAATGGAAATTTGGCAAAAATTTTGAAAAAAACAATGTTTTCCAAATTCAAAATTTTCTACTTTTTGGAAAGTTGGTCATATCACTAAAATAACTTGATAACTAATATTTTCCACATGTCTGCTTTAACTTGGCATCATTTTTCAAACATCTTTTCCTTTATTTAGGATGTTAGGAGGCTTATAACTTTAGGTGCAATTTTTCAGATTTTCACGAAAATCATCAAAACCTACTTTTGGAGGGTCAATTTAGTTAGAAGTGACTTTATAAGGCCCACATGACAGAAAACCCCCACAAATGACACCATTTTAGAAACTACACCCCTCAAAATATTCAAAACTACCTTTGGGAATTTTGTTAACCCTTTGAGCGTTTCATGAGGGTGAAAGATAAATGAAAGTGAAATTAGAGAAATGTAATTTTATCTCACTATTGAAAAGCCCCCAAACTCATCCATCACTGACAATAAGGCATCAAGGTAGCCAAGTAGACCAGCAGATCATCTATATAGAGAGACAATTTTTCAGTGATGATAGCAATACTCCAACCCTCAATTGTTGTGCTACTATTAATCAGGGCAGACAGAGGTTCCAGCACTAACACTAGTCCAAAAAAAAAGGGTAGAGAGCAGGCAACCTTGCCTAATCCCCCCCCCCAGCTGGAAATATTCAGAGAGCTATCTATTAACCCATTCCTATCATTTGGCTGGAAATATTCAGAGAGCTATCTATTAACCCATTCCTATCATTTGGGCCTGTCGTAGAGGAGCCGAGCCACTTGACAAACTCAAGTGGAAAGCCCAGTCTATCAAGCACTTCCCACATGAAATCCCACTCAACTGGGATTGCTTTTTCATTATCTAGGGAGGCAATAGCCCTCTGTCCTCTATTGTCGCGGGGTATATGAAGGTTGGTAAATAGTCTCCATAGGTTAATATCTGTAGTCTATCAAGCACTTCCCACATGAAATCCCACTCAACTGGGATTGCTTTTTCATTATCTAGGGAGGCAATAGCCCTCTGTCCTCTATTGTCGCGGGGTATATGAAGGTTGGTAAATAGTCTCCATAGGTTAATATCTGTACATTATCCAGGCATACAGCAGGACAGAAATAACTGATAGTATGACTGTGCTTAAGTGTATCGCTAGCACTTGTATCTTTGCGTCTAGATTCTTTTAAAAATTCTTTATTTATCTAACAGTTTTCAACAGTAAGTAAAGCATATCAAACAAATGCAAAAGACAAAAAAGCAAATAGGTGAAAGGACCGCAGAATCGATTTACCGTCGGCTGGATTGGGAGGCCAAACGTTCGCAGGTATGCTCAGAGTGGCCAAATACAGAGAGAAGAAGGGGCAAGGTGTTTTCTGTGGGATGAAATAGAGGGAACGGGGGGGAAGGGGGAGGGGGAGAGAAAAGGAGAGGACAGAGGAGAAGGGGGAAAGAGAGAGAGAAGGAGAGAAAAAAAAGGGGGGGGGAGCCCTGTCTCACACAGGGATGGGGGAGGCAGGAATCTCCAGACAGCCCGGGCGGCCATTGCCATTGGAATGGTGCCTATGCTGTGTAGCGGACTATTCACCGGTGGCCAAAAGGGACCTGTATTCGCTGGCCGCGTCTCAACTGTCCGTCGCCCGCGCACACTGTTTCAAAGGGGGTAGGGTTTCGTCGTAGGAATCTGGGGGGGGGGCAAAGTATGCAAGAAGGTCTGTAGTGCGAAGTTGCGCCAGGGGCTCAGATCCGAGACCCCTGAAGACTCCGCTACATTGAGCAGAGATCGCCAGGAGTTGTTTGCTAGGAAATGGGAGACGTTATATATGCCAGCTGCCCTCCAATTGCGGAAACAGGATTTCATCCCGGTGCAATTTAGGGTTCCCCAATTAGGAACATAGTAGATGAGAGGAGATGAGAGGGCCTCTAACCATCTGAGTGACATACCTTAGAGTAGGCCGTACCGTTATGGAAGGGGAAGCTTTAAAAGACCCAGTTAACCCTATCAAGCGCCTTTTTGGCATCTGTAGACATAATGCTAAGGCTTAGAGTGCGTGTGGGCGTGATGTATTAGGTTAATGGTATCGTGGTATTTTGTGGTTTAGCCACTTTACTGGTATCCAATGATCTCGGGCATTAATAACTGTTGAGCGCCAGTTGTGATTTCCTTAAAGTGATGGTCCTCTAATCAGGGATATCTCTCTGCCATGATGTAAGCTTCTTGCAGTGGGTGAGGGCTGGGAATCCATCAATGTTTTATAAAAAGTGGATGTTGTTTCCCAAGGTCTTTAGTTTTATTAGTCGCCTCCCTGGAACTATGCTCAAACTTTAGTTATCCCCCCAAACTGGACCCCCCAGTGCATGGCGCCAATTCCAGTCATCTCTAGAAGGCGTAGAAGCTAGATCAACTCTTGGCTAGGGATGCACAGGTTTTGAGAATCCATCTGGTACAACTGAACCAGACTTCAAAGTCTGGCAAAGATTCACCAGGTAGAAAGGGGTTACACCACAAGGGGATCTTGTGAAAAGCCCCCAAATCATCCATCACTGACAATAAGGCATCAAGTGTAGCCAGTAGACCGCAGATCATCTATATAGAGAGACAATTTTTCAGTGATGATAGCAATACTCCAACCCTCAATGTTGTGCTACTATTAATAAGGGCAGACAGAGGTTCCAGACACTAACACAGTCCAAAAAAAAGGGTAGAGAGCAGGCAACCTTGCCTAATCCCCCCCCCCAGCTGGAAATATTCAGAGAGCTATCTATAACCCATTCCTATATTTGGGTGTCGTAGAGGAGCCGAGCATGACAAACTCAGTGGAAAGCCCTGTATCAAGCACTTCCACATGAAATCCCATCAACTGGGATTGCTTTTTCATTATCTAGGGAGGCAATAGCCCTCTGTCCTCTATTGTCGGGGGTGGGTATAGAGGTTGGTAAATAGTCTCCTAGGTTAATATCTGTACATTATCCAGGCATACAGCAGGACAGAATAACTGATAGTATGACTGTGCTTAAGTGTATCGCTAGCACTTGTATTGCGTCTAGATTTTTTAAAAAATTCTTTATTTATCTAACAGTTTCAACAGTAAGTAAAGCATATCAAACAAATGCAAAAGACAAAAAAGCAAATAGGTGAAAGGACGCGAGAATCGATTTACCGTCGGCTGGTTGGGAGGCAAACGTTCGCAGGTATGCTCAGAGTGGCCAAACAGAGAGAAGAAGGGGCAAGGTGTTTTCTGTGGGATGATAGAGGGAACGGGGGGGAAGGGGGAGGGGGGAGAGAAAAGGAGAGGAGACAGAGGAGAAGGGGGAAAGAGGAAAGAGAGGAAGAGAAAAAAAAGGGGGGGGGAGCCCTGTCTCAACAGGGATGGGGGAGGCAGGAATCTCCAACAGCCGGGCGGCCATTGGAATGGTGCCTATGCTGGTAGGCGGATATTCACCGGTGGCCAAAAGGGACCTGGATGCTTGCTGGCCGCGTCTCAACTGTCCGTCGCCGCGCACACTGTTTCAAAGGGGGTAGGAGTTTCGTCGTAGGAATCTGGGGGGGGGGGCAAAGTATGCAAGAAGGTCTGTAGTGCGAAGTTGCGCCAGGGGTCCGAACCGAGACCCCTGAAGCACTCCGCTAATTGAGCAGAGATCGCAGGAGTGTTTGCTAGAAATGGGAGACGTTATATATGCCAGCTGCCCTCCAATTGCGGAAAAAGGATTTTCCCGGTGCAATTTAGGGGTCCCCAATTAGGGAACATAGTAGAGTGAGGAGATGAGAGGGCCTCAACAACATCTGGTGACATACCTTGAGGTAGGCCTACCGTTATGGAAGGGGAATGCTTTAAAAGCCCAGTTAACCCTATCAAGCGCCTTTTCGGCATCTGTAGACAATAATGCTAAGGCTTTAGAGTGCGTGTGGGCGTGATGTATTAGGTTAATGGTTATCGTGGTATTGTCCCTGGCCTTGCGACCAAGGAGGAATCCTGCTTAGTCAGGGTGTACAATTTTGACTACCAGAGGCATGAGACGGGTGACAAGTATCTTGGCAAATAGCTTAGTGTCTACATTAAGAAGAGAAATGGGCTTATAGCAGGCACACTGCGCGGGGTCCTTCCCAGGTTTTGGCAAGACTGTGATGTTGGCTCGCAAAGAATCTGTTTGAGGGGGGCGAGTTAAAAGCGGCAAGCATGTGGGAGGAAAGTTCTACAGTGAGGCGTTTGTAATAGATGAGTGAAAACCCGTCGGGTCCGGGGACTTTCCCGTTCGGGGAGTTCTTAATGGCAGCCGTCAGTTCTTCCGATGTTATTGGGGCCTCTAAAGAAGTAAGTTAGTTTTCAGTGAGGGGAGCTCTGAAATTGCAATGTAGGCTTGTACCTGAGTTCGGAAACCTGCCCGTGAGGTGTCTGGATTAGTGCTGTCTACCGAATATAACGCGGCATAGTAATCACGGAACTTGGCAGCGATTTCTTTGGGCAGGGAGACACGGTTACCAGAGGTTGAGATTGAGGGAACATAGGTTACCGATCTTTGCGCCCGTAGGGACCTCGCCAATCCCCTGCTACTTTTATTCCCAAATTCGTAGAAGAATCTATGACATTTTGAAAGAGTATTTTTTGCTTTATCAAGGAGAACGGTTTTCAGTTCGTCGCGAGTCTGTGTCAGTTGGGCACGCAATTCCGGATCCAACGGATGTTTGTGGCGCGTTCCCAGATCCCTGAGTCGCACCAGTAGAGATGATATTTTTGCTGCCTTCTCTTTTTTGAGCCTAGCCCCTTGACTCATGAACGGAACGACTTACGGAGGCATAGGTGAGTTTCCTGTAAGAAAGCAACCTGCAATTTTATGATTATGGATTTGGGAAAGTTAAATACAGGAGCCCTCTTGATCTTACAATTCAGATCCAGGACATTCCAGGAGACTATTTGACATCCAGCCATAGTGTTTAACATTTTTATTGCTGAGGACAGTACAGCGCCCAACATCAAATCCCACATATGCAGCCTCATCCACACTTCATCCTTCCAATCACACATATCAGACACCAACCTCACACATACTTTATATACAACCTGAGTCCACAAAACTCCCTCTCTCCCACCCTGCCAAACCACCCCAACCTGGTCGGGCCTAGATCCCATGAACTAGAAATACATTTCGTCATACGTAAGCAATATTCAAAAGAGAATAGCCTCTAGTAGCCCTGTCGCTAGATGTGTGTCTCTAAAGGCTATTACTCCCTACTAACAGGTTTGGAAGAAAAAGCTCCAACTGAGCATATCTACATCTTTTCCTGCTTTGGAAAAGGAATTGCTGTGGGAGAAGGTTCCTACAAACCCTAAACATGTAGGCTGTAACTGAAGTTAACAGGATTAACCCCCCCCCCCCTCCATTACCACCCGTCCGCAACACCACAAATCTGCCACAGGAAGAGAAGCATATCAAAACATACTAAAGGTAGAACATTGCTGTCGATGAGGCCACCGGGGACTCTGGTCCATCCAGTCTGCGGCTTCCTCAGGTGTGGTGAAGAAATAGACCTTGTCGCCATCTTGAACAAGGAGTCGGGTCGGGAACAGCATGGAGTTTTATAGCCCAAGGTCCCGGAGGCGACCATGGACAGCTGAAAAATGTCTCCTTTTACGTTGGACTTCAGCTGTGTAATCTGGAAAGAAGGACAATCTGGTGTTCTCATACAGCACCTCTCCTTTGCAGCACGCTGCAGCAAGGTTACCATCTCTGTCCTTATAGTTTAGTAGAGGTAGAGGCCGAGTGGGGATGCGATGAGCGGGCTCCACCGCAAAACATTGCAAGATGGATAACTGAGGAAACAAGTCGTTAATTAAATTCTACACAAAGACTTCTGGTTTAGTCCCTTCAGCTCTTTCAGTGAATCCCAGGATCTGAACGTTGGTCCTGCGATTATGATTCCCAGCATCTTCCACCCGCTCATGTAGGACTTTTTGCACCAAGGTCTGGACCATCTGCTCTCTGGAGTGTGCAGAGTCCTCCACGTCTCCCAAGCAGTGTTCAACCTCAGACATCCTATATCATATTTTGTCAATATCACACCTCAGGAGGTCGATATCCCCTTGAACATGCTCGATTTTCATAGTAAGCGAAGCCTGGCATGCAGCGATGGCCACCATGATGTTTTTGGTGTCGCAGACTGCCCCTTATGTTGTGGAGAGCGTGGCTTACTTATTGTGGAGCTGTTAGAGTTCCCAGACCCAACATTTTTGGGTGCAGATTTAGGACCCATACAGAAGGTCCACGTATCACAGCTCTACCACTCAGAATGTCCACACAGTGGGGGAGTGACCAATGCAGCATAGCTCAATGTAGCTTGAGTTCAATAAGTCACTATAACCATAGCTGGAGAGAGCTGCAGATGTAGCAGAGTTCACTGTGATACAATAGCAATGGTAGGCGGGGGTCGCGGATGTAGCAGACTTCACTGTGTCACTATAGCAATAGCTGGAGAGAGCTGTAGATGTAGCAGCGTTCACTGTGACACCATAGCAGAAGCTGGGGGTGAGCTATGGATGTAGCAGAGTTCACTGTCTCACTACCTCAGAGCCTCTATTGATCAGCAAATGCAGCAGGGAGGTATGAACTGGAGGGGGAGTCTTGGTTGGGGAGAGCCCCTTTAATGCAGTCAAGACTCGGCAGATAGTGGCAAATGAGACCTTTATCTTGGGCACTTACCGGTCACGGCAGCAGAGAGGGGCGCAGATGCCTTATCACTCAGGCACTCACCAGCCGTTGATAAGAGCACATGCAGTGCTGGGCAGGTGGAGCAAGATGACGGCGCTCACCACTTGGCCACAGCCAAGCCGAGGATCTGGTGCTGGGATATCCCGGAGGCAGCCCCAGCAGGGGACTCAGTGATCTGTTAGGCAAAAGTTTTGCCTGGAGTAGCTGCTTAATAACACTCAGGCCTTGTATTCCTGGCCTGGGTGGAGCAAGATGGCACCCCCGGGATCCCCAGCAGTACATCAGGTGATTCGCCTAGAGCGGTAGACCGGCAGTGACCGAAGGGTCCCAGAGGGCCGCTGACGCCCAGGGGAGGTAAGCTGGCAGGCCACAGGAGAAGGGGGTAGGCTGATGGGCGGAGGGGAGGCCCAGGAGTGCATTGTAGCCAAACTGCAGCCAAATCACTGGGCAGTTGGGGGGGGGTTAAAGCACACAGCAGAGATAGAGTAGGGGTATGATGACAGCAGGAAAGTCAGGATTTAGCTGGAGCTCACGCACTCCATGTCTCACTCCATTGGTAGCAGGCCACGTTCCCCCTTAGAAAAGATGACAGCGACTGATGGCATGGAGACGAATGGCGTGGGCGGATGTCGTGGCACCGTTCCTCACTGGTGAATCGCAGAAGGCCTACTACATCCTGAGTGAGACGGAGCTCATGAGGACTGCCGGCTAAGGGCAGAGATCCTGACCCGTCTTGGGGTCACCATGCAAGTCTGTGCCAGTTGAGTCCACCAGTGGGCTTACTCAGAAAAGTTGCCCCCGTGCTTCCAAATGCATGACCTGATACGGAAATGGCTACAACCAGAGGATTGCACCCCAGTGCAGATGTTTGATAGAGTCGTTCTTTATAAGTTCACCCGCTCTCTACCCCCGCAGATCCAGCAATGTGTTGGACAGGCTGGTTCCACTGATGCTGACGAACTAGTGACCCTTGTTGAGAGATATCGGACTACAGAAGATCATCTGCTTACCTCATCTGGACGAAGCAGTACCAGTGACAAGGTGACCAGACCATCTGGTAAGACTGCTACTGCAGAAAAAGGAAACAGGTTAGGTTCGGAAGATTTTCCGAGGGGTTACGGCCGTATCCAGTGCTGGCAATGCCGTGAAACAGGCCAACTGTCCCCTTAGAAAAGATGACAGCCAATGGACTGCAACCAAACCCGGCAAATGTCACTGTTTGCCCAGCTGCAGTAACAGATGCAGAACCCAAAGTGTGTGTGATCACAATCAGTGGTCACACTGTGGAAGCCTTGCTATAATCAGGGTGCCTGTTCACCCTGGTGTGGGGGACTTTGGGTGATCCTGGACTTTGCAGTGGGTGTAAAGTGGGAATGTTATGTATACACTGGAACACTCACGAATATCCCACTACATTTATCAACCTACATACACCTTGTGGTACTATCACCCATGAAGTGGGGGGTGGTGGGGACCTTGTTCCACAAGGATATTATCAGTGTTCTGGGACCTCTGGTGTAAGTCCGGCCTTGACCCCTGAACCCTTTGATGCCACATCAGCAGTAGGGGTGATCCCAGGTGATGAATTCTCTCCCCTAGAGGTCCTAGCTGGTGAGGCCTTAAGAGGGGGTGGCCAACATGCTGAACCTTTACATTTCCCATTTTAATTGTAGGGCTTCACAGGACCCCACCTTATAAAAGGCATGGGAGAATGTTAAAGTGATAAATGGGGTGCTCCTAATGCCAGGGTCTGACAAAATATTCCCCCGAATGCTGATGGGATGATGTTGGGAATGTGTTATACAGAGATCACCAGATACTAGGCCAAGGAGGTTGAACAATTTGTGGTCCCCCAATCTCACCGTAGGGTGGTACTGGACTTGGCACATGAACGTGCTAGGAGGTCACTTAGGTGCTGAGAAGACCCACAAGAGGATCCTGCAGAGATTTTACTGGCTCGAGGTGTGGGAGGGTGAAAACTGGAATTGTAGTTCCTGCCCTGAGTGTCAACTAACTGCCCCTGTGTCCCACTTCAGAAGTCCTTGGTCCCATTCAGAGAGGTGTCGTTTGAAGGGATCGCAATGGATTTGGTGGGCCCCATAGTAAAATACACACTTGTTATCCTAGACTACGCTACACGGTATCCAGAGGTGATTCCATTAAGAAATTCCCCCAAAAACATTGCTAGGGAGATATTCCAGGTTTTCTCCCACACAGGCCTCCCCAAGGAAATCTTGACTGACCAGGGTACCCCATGGTCATTACATGTCCAAAATAATGAAGGAGATGTGTAAATTACTGCAGGTTAAACAGCTTCGCGCTTCTGTATATCATCCCCAGACAGATGGCCTGGTCATGAGGTTCAACAAGACCTTGAAGACGATGCTAAAAAGGATCATAAGCAAAGATGGGAAGGACTGGGACTGTTTACTGCCCTGTCTGATCTTTGCCATTTGTGAGGTACACCAGCCCTCCACAGGTTTCTCACCATTTGAGCTGTTATATGGCCGTTCCCCATGTGGGCTCCAGGGGGGGACAAGAAAGGACCCCCCACCGTAGCGTCATTGAAAACTTCTCCCTTATGCAGGACCACATAGAGGTGGTGATGCCCCTTGCAAAGGAGCACATGACGAGGGCTCAAGAAGGCCCAGTGTAAGGTCTATAATAGATCAGCCAGACTCAAGACATTTAACCCCCGGCCACAGGGTAGTCCTTGTGCCCACCGTCGAGAGTAAGTATTTAGCAAAATGGCAAGGTTCTTATAAGGTCATGCAGAAAGTGGGGGAGGTTAACTACAAGCCAGGGGGGGAAAACCCAAACAGATATACCATGTGAACCTCCTAAATCCATGGAAGGAAAGAGAATCCCTGACAGCAGTGGGAGTAAAAAAAACGAGTGACCCCCAGGAATGTGACGCAGGAGGTAGGTGTACCGGTGCCAAGATGCCTGAAGTACGGATCTCAGACTCCCTCTCCAGGCCCCAGATTCAGGAAGCGGAGGAGTTTGTTCTCCGATACATCGAGTTGTTCTCCAAACTACCAGGTTGTACTACAGTCATCAAGCATGACATCATAACCGAACCCCATATCCGGGTACACTTAAAACCCTATCTGGTCCATGAAGCACGCAGACAGGCAATATCCAAAGAAGTCAGGCAGATGTTAGACCTAGGGGTGATCGGGGAGTCTAAATGTTGTCACGGCTCGGGCATCCGGTCTTCACCAGAGCCCACCACAAAGCAGAATGGTCTTGCTGCTGCGTGGTGCCACACAGGTGCAACTTGCCCACGGTGGCAGCCAAGGTCGAGGTACAGGAACGTTAGGCAAACTCGTGGTCAGAAGTAGGCAGATGTTCAGGGCAGGTGGCAGAGATGTAGAGTCTGGAACGGAGCAGGAGCACGGCTGGCAGAACAGGAGCAACATCAGGGTCAGGTCCGGGGTCACAACGGAAGATCAGAGCAGGCAAAATCAACACAGGAGGAAGCATTCTCATAGGCACGTAGCACTAAGATCCGGAGGCGGTTGATGGGAGCAGCCAGTTTAAGTAGGGAATCTGGAAGTGGGCAGCGCCAATCAGCGGTGCGTTGGCCCTTTAAATCTTCAAGAGCGGCATGCGCGCCATAGGGAGTGGGGACGTGTGCGCCAACTAGCCGGGAAGGAAGCAGGAGTGTGGAGAGGTAAATGAGGGTCTCGGAGGGCTCCACCATGGAGAGGGGCATGGCCAGCGCTATGGGTAGGCAAAGTGGGCAATTACCCAGGGAGAATCTCTTCTTTCAAATGAATCTTGAATTTTGTTTCTATTTGCCATGGATCCAAAGATTTTAAAGTGAGAATATCAGGTGCCATTTTTATACATAAAAATCACTCCCAACGGCAGTTTAACAGCTTCATTTTCCTGACACTTAAAAACACAAATTTAGATTCTTATAAAAGAGGAGACTATCTTCTTTCTTAGGAAAACATAAGTGAGGTTCTATGTGTCAAAGAGCCAACGACACAGCTCTCTGAAGTGTACCCCACTCCTGATTCTAAGCCATCAGGCTACAGGGAGAATTTGCTGCAAACAGGAGCCGCTGCGACCTCCACAGATAATGGAATATTCATTTAATGTTCTACTTTTGAGTAAGGATAATATCAACTAATATTCATGTTTTAACCCTTCTCTATGCGGAACTATCTAAGAACACACTTTCTCTCTTATTGCCTTTTATTTTGTGATAGTTTTTTTTATTTTCGCAAATTGACTGATACGATGAACATTCGATCCTCTTCGCCTAATGTTGCTATTATATATTAACACCGCGACCCAGAACATGTCCATAAAGTTCTGGAATAAAATTTTTATTGCACACCATCCTCCATTATTTACACCTATGTTATGACGTTCTCACTCAGATTCTTATGAAGCATGAAGGGTTCTGTTATTGTGTAGCTAATCCAATGGCGTACATCTAAACTTAACTTTAATCTCATTAGCTTGGTTTATGGATATATAGTTATTTATTTGGGTTACCATTGTGTAAGGGAGCAAACAATGATAGATCTGTGTGAAGCTCAGTGCAATTTTCTCCAAAAATTGTTTGGTGTCCCCTGTGGATTTAACGTTCCTTTTGCTGCATGTTTTGGTGAATATATTGGTTTGGGTTCTATATGATCTCCTCACATCTGTCAGGCTTGCGGGTAGTGGATCCACTGGACCACTGCAGACGATGACTTAAGTCACTACCTGGGACCGGAGTCTAAGTGGTACCCGGTTTTCACCAGAGCCCGCCGCAAAGCGGGTTAGACAAGCTGCGGCATGGTACCACCAGGTCGTTCCACAGGCGTGACTTGTCTGCAGTGGCGGCTAAGGTTGAGGTACAAGAACGGCAGTCAATCTCGTGGTCAAAGTCCAGGCACAGAGTCAGGGCAGGCGGCAGAGGTGCAACGTCAGGGTTCAATCCGGGGTCAGCAACAGGAGGTCCAAGCAGAGGGGTACGGGAACACAGAACAGCAGGACGGAGGAACACTGGTACACGGAAACACAGAGGAGCTCAGGTAACACAGGAACACGGAGGGACACAGGAACGCAGGATACACAGGAACGCAGGCAAATCTCAGTAAAGCTTTCTCTCAGGCTGTGAGGCACAAAGATCCGGCAAAAGATACAGGAAGAGGCAGGCTTAAGTAGATTTGGTGAAAATGGCCAGCGCCAATTAGTGGCGCACTGGCCCTTTAAATTTGCCAAAGGTGGTGCGCGCGCGCCCTAGGAGGCGGGGACGCGCGCGCCGTGCTGTCGGCGTGGGAACGGGATGGGGTAAGTAAGATGCCGGGGGACCGGGGCAGCCATGAACCGGGGCACGGGTGCCCCTGCGACCCGGGAGGGGGGTCACAGAGGCACCCGTGACAGTATCCCCCTCCTCTTGGACTGAAGGAACCTGTGGAGAAGAGCACGATCCAGTATGTTCTCTTCGGGTTCCCATGACCTCTCCTCTGGGCCAAACCCCCTCCAGTCGACAAGGTAGAATCGTCTCCCTCTGACTGTCTTCATATCAAGGACTTCTTTCACCTCAAAGACATCAGAAGTATCAGCTTCAGGACCAAGAGAAGGTACATGCCGAGAGCATTGATTCAGGACGACAGGTTTCAGCAGGGAGACATGAAAAAGAATTCGGGATGCGCATAGTGGAGGGAAGGCGGAGCTTATATGCCACTGGATTAATGCGCTGTAACACCTCGAACGGACCCAGGAAACGTGGACCCAGTTTGTAACTGGGGATCTTCAACCGGACATATCTGGAGGAGAGCCACACTTTATCTCCAGGAGAGAAGATGGGAGGAGATCTGCGTCTCCCATACACAACGAAGAATGGGGCGGAGCCGGCAGACTCAGAATCCAGGGAATTATAGGAAAATTCTGCCCTTGGGAGCAGAGCGGACCAGTCGTCCTGTCGGGCGGAAACAAAATGGCGAAGATAGCAGCCCAGGGTTTGATTAACCCTCTCAACTTGTCCGTTGGACTGAGGATGGTAAGCAGACGAGAAGTCCAGTTTCACTTGTAGTTGAGGGCACAGGGACCGCCAGAAATGTGAAACAAACTGGACCCCTCGGTCCGAGACTATGTGCAGAGGTAGTCCATGTAGACGGAAGATGTGCTGAAAGAACAGGCTGGCAAGACGTGGGGCTGACGGCAGGCCTGGCAGGGGAACAAAATGGGCCATCTTGGAGAAGCGGTCGGTCACCACCCAGATAACGGTATTACCCACAGAGCATGGAAGATCGGTAATAAAGTCCATTGCCACGTGAGTCCACGGGCAGCTGGGTATCGGTAACGGCAAGAGAAGACCAGCTGGTTTAAGACGAGATGGCTTGTTTCGAGCGCAGGAGGTGCAGGCGCCCACAAAGTCCCGTACATCCTTGACCATATCTGGCCACCAGTAGTGTCGGGAAATGAAGGCGAGAGAGCGCTGCACCCCAGGATGCCCAGCCACACGGGAGCAATGTCCCCAAGTCAGTATTCTCCTCCGAAGGGCAGGTCGGACATATATCTTGCCTGGAGGAAGTTGCCGAAGATCCACAGGAGCAGCAAGAACCAAGCGTTCAGGAGGAACAATATGTCTAGGAGCAGGATCCTCCCCAATCACATCCGAGGCACGGGAGAGAGCATCGGCCCTCACATTCTTCTCTGCAGGACGGAAATGTATGAGAAAATTGAAACGGGAGAAGAAGAGAGACCAACGAGCCTGTCTTGGATTGAGACGCTGGGCAGTCTGGAGGTACAGAAGGTTTTTATGATCGGTGTAGATATTAACTGGAAAACGAGCACCCTCCAGAAGATAACGCCATTCCTCCAAGGCCAGTTTTATTGCCAGAAGCTCTTGATCACCAATAGAGTAATTCTGTTCCGCAGCTGAAAAGGTCTTGGAGGAGAACCCACAAGTGAGAGTTCTGCCCTTAGGGCCCTTCTGTGTGAGTACGGCTCCAGCACCAACGGATGAGGCGTCAACCTCAAGCAGGAACGGCTTCTCAGAGTCAGGTCGAGTAAGAACGGGAGCAGATGAAAAAGCAGATTTTAACTTAGAGAAGGCGTCTTCTGCCGCCGGAGACCAGTGTCTAGGGTTGGCGTTCTTCTTTGTCAGGGCCACAATGGGAGACACCACGGAGGAAAAATGTGGGATGAACTGCTGGTAATAATTGGCGAATCCCAGGAATCTCTGGATAGCTCGCAGCGCCACTGGACTTGGCCAGTGAGGAACTGCAGACAATTTAGCAGGGTCCATCTGAAGTCCCTTGTCCGAAACAATATATCCAAGGAACGGAAGACTCTTCTGATTAAATAGACACTTCTCCAGCTTAGCGTAGAGGCGATTGGTCCTTAGGCGCCTGAGAACCTGCTGTACGTGGGCCTGATATGATGCAATGTCCGCAGAGAACACCAGAATGTCGTCCAAGTATACCACGACACAGGTATAGAGCAAGTCTCTGAAAATGTCGTTGACAAAGTCGTGAAATACCGCGGAGCATTACAGAGACCGAAAGGCATAACAAGGTACTCGAAGTGCCCATCTCAAGTATTGAAGGCGGTCTTCCACTCATCACCTTCACGTATGCGTATGAGATTATATGCCCCTCGCAGATCTAACTTGGCGAAGATCTTGGCACCCCGTAGACGGTCAAAAAGTTCGGTGATGAGAGGCAAAGGGTAACGGTTTTTCACTGTGACTTTGTTGAGTCCGCGGTAATCTATGCACGGACGAAGGGAACCATCCTTCTTCGCCACGAAGAAGAAGCCAGCACCGGCAGGTGAAGAAGACTTCCGGATGAATCCCTTCTGCAAATTTTCCTTAATATAGGCCGACATGGCCGCAGTTTCAGGCATGGACAGCGGGTAAACTCGACCTCGTGGCAGGGATGTTCCTGGCAGCAGTTCAATAGGACAATCGTACGGACGATGCGGTGGCAAGGTCTCCGCTTGCTTTTCAGATTAGAAAAGTCCTGCAAAGTCCAGGTGAGCAGCGGGAAGACCCTTCAAAGACTTGGGAGACAAGGTGGAAGGTATAGTAGAGGCTGGACGAAGAGCCCAGAGACAGCGGGACTGTCTGCAGTGGCGGCTAAGGTTGAGGTACAAGAACGGCAGTCAATCTCGTGGTCAGAGTCCAGGCACAGACTCAGGGCAGGCGGCAGAGATGCAACGTCAGGGTTCAATCCGGGATCAGCAACAGGAGGTCCAAGCAGAGGGGTACGGGAACACAGAACAGCAGGACGGAGGAACACTGGTACACGGAAACACAGAGGAGCTCAGGTAACACAGGAACACAGAGGGACACAGGAGACACAGGAACGCAGGATACACAGGAACGCAGGCAAATCGCAGTAAAGCTTTCTCTCAGGCTGTGAGGCACAAAGATCCGGCAAGAGATACAGGAAGAGGCAGGCTTAAGTAGATTTGGTGAAAATGGCCAGCGCCAATTAGTGGCGCACTGGCCCTTTAAATCTGCCAAAGGTGGCGCGCGCGCCCTAGGAGGCGGGGACGCGCGCGCCGTGCTGCCGGAGTCGGCGTGGGAACGGGACGGGGTAAGTAAGATGCCAGGGGACCGGGGCAGCCATGAACCGCGGCACGGGTGCCCCTGCTTGCCAGATCACTTCCTGTCCCCATGGGGCTAACAATCTATTCAACCTACCAGTAATTTTTTGGAGTGTGGGAGGAGACCGGAGCACCCAGAGGAAACCCATGCAAAGCACTGCAAGGCTGTAGTGCTAACCTCTGAGCCACTGTGCTGCCCATCAATCTCCCTATCATCTATCTATCTCCTATAAAATTCTCCCATATTACAGTTTGTTTTACCATACTAAAGGGAGCCTCTTACTGACTATGACTGGTCATCAAATAGTTTTATTCTGGAGCCCCACTTTGTCTAGAACCGGCCCTGCATCCAGTGTAGTACATGTGACATTCACATTAATAGGTATTTCAACTGTGGTGGGAAAAACCACAAACTGGGAGACTAACTGCCCTGGATCAGTCCCCATTTGCCCCTATTTGTCTACATTTGTAGAATATAGTCACCTCAGTCCCCATCAGTCTACATTTGTAGAAATCATCTTAGACTCCTTGACTTACTTTAATCGACATCCAGAGCGTTGACTCTCCCAATCACAGGAGAAACAAGGGGCTTAGTTGTGGGGGTGCCCTTCAAGCCCTTCAATACTATTTGGTTGCATACACCACAGCTACCAGGATTTAAAAATAAACTGGGTGGGAGTAGAGGGGGCAGAGGTGGTAGGCTTACCTTCTGTCCAGTCATCTTTAGTAGGCCTCTGCAGGGCTGCTACTGGCTTGATAACATAAGTATCCGCTATCCATGTGGCCTTGCTGTTATCTTTAGGCTCTCGAGCCATTACAACTTGCTGCTCTGGGCTGAAGAATTTTGCACCCGGAGATGGGCAAACTCCACTTGGAACTCCCTCTTGGCTAGACGATCTGCAAATTCTTTTTTCCTCTGGGGTTGATGCTCTGCAAACTCTCGTTTCATCTAGGATTGACACTTTGCAATCTCTTACACCCTCTGGCCTTGAAGCTTTGCCAGCTCTTGCTCACTTTGAATTTGAAGCTCAGCCGACTCTTGATCCATCTGGGCTTCCCACTCCTCAAATTTTCGCTCAGCTTGACATTCTTGTAAAATACACCATAAATATGATTGTGGGTCAAACTCTCCCTGGAGGAGTAGTGCCCCGCTAGTGTCTCTTCCATTCACCTTCTTATAAGTAGCTGCCATCTCAGTAGTTACTTGCCAAATGAAAGATAGAAAAGAAAAACAAAAGGGGAAGGGACTGTTTTGCAAGTGTGTCTTCCCACATAAGCACTGAGTTATTCCTGGGGTGCTCCTCGCAAGGATTCCACCAATCTTTAAGTGGAAGGATTAATTACTTAAACCAAGCACTTTATTTTCTATTACAAATAAAAAGTAGCCCACCGATGCAAACCAATTTATCTTGAACCCCACACACTGGAGTATAAACACAGGGTGCTTATATTAGGTACATTAGGTAACCACACAAATTAGCCTTTAATTTACACTTATACAAAATGGTGTCCTTATGCTAATTCCTACTTCCAAGTGCTCAGAACACCCACTCAACTCAATTGTTCTGTCAGGGAAACCAAGTGCATCCAAATTCCAGACACTTCACTCACACACAGCCAAGGGGACGCACGACCACACTATGTACCCCCCAGTAGCGTAACAACAGCCGTAGCGGTTGCTACGGGGCCCGGTCGGCAAAGGGGCCGGATGAATACCAGAAACAAAATTTACAAATGCATACTGGGGCGATGGGTACAGAAATATGGGCCCCAGTGCCATGCCTCTGTCTGTGTCCGCCCACCTGGATCACTCCATCTACCCCCGCTTGGCCGGTCTAGTCCTTCTGCGGCCGTCCCACTCTGTACTCGGCCGGCCAACTCCATCCTCGGCCGGCCTACTCCGTCTGCCCAGCCATCCCACTCCGTCCACGGACGGCCTACTCCGACCATGGCCACCCGGCCTAGTTCATCCGCCATCCGCGGCCGTACAGCCCCCCCATCCGCGTTCACACACCCTCATTCCCGGCCGTCCAGCAGGCTTACCGCATCCGCGGTCGCGTGGCCAGCCTATTACTTCTGTGTGTTCCCGGGCACATAGGCCACCTGCCCTCCTGAAGAAACAGGCTCCCACAGCAGCCGGTCTGCAAGACGTGTAAGTCCCTTTATATGTATGTATAGTTAAATGTATGTATGCTGTATGTGTGTATGTGCTGTATGTATGTGTGTATATGCTGTACAGTATATACTGTATGTATGTGTGTATATGCTGTACAGTATATACTGTATGTATGTGTGTGTATATGCTGTACAGTATATACTGTATGTATGTGTGTATGTGCTGTGCAGTATATACTGTATGTATGTGTGTATATGATGTACAGTATATACTGTATGTATGTGTTGTACAGTATATACTGTATGTATGTGTTGTACAGTATATACTGTATGTATGTGTTGTACAGTATATACTGTATGTATGTGTTGTACAGTATATACTGTATGTATGTGTGTATTTGCTGTACAGTATATGCTGTATGTGTTGTACATTATATACTGTATGTATGTGTGTATGTGCTGTTCAGTATATGCTGCATGTATTTGTGTATGTGCTGTACAGTATATGCTGCATGTATTTGTGTATGTGCTGTACAGTATATGCTGCATGTATTTGTGTATATGCTGTACAGTATATACTGTATGTATGTGTATATGCTGTATGTGTAAATGTGTGTATATGCTGTATATACCATATGTATGTGTGTGCATATGCTGTATGTATGTGTGTATATGCTGTACAGTATATACTGTATGTATATGCTGTATGTGTGTATATTCTATATGCTGTATGTGTGTATATTCTGTATGTGTATGTGTGCGTATATGCTGTATATACCATATGTATGAGTGTATATGCTGTATATACCATATGTCATGAGTGATATATTGCTGTCTCTACCAGATGTAGCTGTTGTGTTAAATTGACACCGTTATTATTCTGTGTATGTATGTAGACACATGCATATAAATATATATTTATCGCATATGGTTGTAGGTGTGTATTGCTGTATTACTTATGTATGTTGTGTATATAAGTGTATGTATACTCACCGGCCACTTTATTAGGTACACCAATAGCTAGTAACGGGTTGGACCCCTTTTGCTTCAGAACTGCGATCAAATTCTTCGTGGCATAGATTCAACAAGGTGCTGCAGCCGGTTGCAGCCCAAACCTACGAAGTGCGTACTGGCATAAATGGTTGCATATATTCTCGAGGACATTAAAAATTATGTGCCATCTTCATCTTTAGGGTATATAGCCCTAACGAAGTTTTAGAATAGAGTGTTATGGCCAAATGTTGGTCATAGTAGCCTCTAGAGAGGGACTGCAAGGGAGGTTGTGCGTACACGTGAGCGTGGTAGTACCAAATAAAGATGAAGATCATCCTAGAGGTATTGGTGATGGAAACAAATAATTTACAATAAAAGTGCGCTTGCTACATCAAACGGAGCTCATAGATATGCAGTGAAGGTAAACCGTCATTGAGGCCCAAAGGGCTGACCGATTTAAGGCGATGGATCCATCCTCGATTCCAGTGTAGTGGTTTACGGTCGATGTTGGCCTTACGAGGTCCAGTTTGGACTTGATCGAGCGCCAAAAAATCTAAGGGTTGCTTGCATTCCCCATGAGAGTCTTCCATGTCTAGAAATTGGGGTGTCTTATTGTCGTATTTGAAATGACATGGCTGGGATTCTTCTCCGTAGTGTTGTTCTAGTTTTCACCAAACATATAGCCGCGGGGTACGGCACGGTGCCACATAGACACAGGCAGTGCTTTTACAATCAGAAAGTGTTATTATGGACACTATCTCTCCATTCGCTTGGTTAGTGAAGTTTTTTGTTCTGGGACATGAGGAGGGAGAGGTACAGGAAGCCACACAGATGTAGGGATCCACGGGGTAGTGGTGGGACTTCTGACACTCCGAGAATGGATGTTGCAGTCTCCAATAAAAGACTTGGTGTACCAATGTGATTTCTCAAGTTGGACCCCATGTATGGTAGGTGATAGTAGGCTATTAAGTCAATTTTTTATTCAAGTCGGATCTGCTGTTGAGAATTGGCAATATCTGGAGAGATCTTCTGATGGTATGCATAAGAGTCATAGTACCAAGCCATCTAATGGATTGCTGGGCTGTATTGTGGTTTTTCTGTTGAAGAAGAGGGTACTCATATCCGTGTTTTTTTTGCTCTGGAGTAAGGCCATGTATAGGCATTTTTAGGGTATCCCGATTCCTGAAATCTCCTGTATAAATTATCACACTCTGTTTTGAAGGTAAAATCCATCAGAGCAGTTTCTGCGGGCTCAGAGATATGCCCGATGATGGGTATATAGTATTATTAATGCCGTAAGTGGCGAGTGCAACGATTTGCCAAATCTAACAGCTGTGGTGGAAGTTGGGTTTTCTGGAAAAAATGTCATGTTTCACACTTCTGTCCCCATGACTGGGCGCTGAACCTGGAGGATTGACCTTCTTGACCTCTGCCAGGGACCGAGGAGAAGAAGAGAGGTAAGTATGCCCGCCCCCCCCAAACCCCCCGCAATCCACCGCCAGTGTGTTCTTCATGTCCATGCTGATGCAGGACAGAGACGGTGCCCTCTGCCTCCAGGGTGGGGGGGGAGGAGAAGGAGAGTTTCTATAAAAACTTATGGGTAGACCTGGCTGGCTAAATCCCGGCGGGCTGGGGCGTTCGGTCGGCTCTGTGCCTTCCCTGTCGCTGCCTTTCCAGTTCGTTTCCCCTGGCCGCCGCTCAGCGGTCCTAGGTGAGCGCGCGGCGGCCGAAGAAACGACATTTCCCGGCGTCCCTCGAGGTCCGATGACGACTTCCGGTCACGACCGGAAGTAGCGGTTCACAGGACCGCAATGCATTCCTGGGAACGGGAGCACGGCGTGGGGCCTCTACAGGGGGATGGACTCCCCATTAAGGTATTTAAGACACCTGGAGCGGGTTGGTCACCCTGATCTCAGGTCTAAGATCTGTGAGTGACACTGCATTGCTGTGCTGCTGTGCTCGTGTTTTCTGCTGAAAATTTTTCCTGTGTGCTTCCCTGGCTTTGTGATGGCTGATGATGCAGACCCGACCTTCCTGCATCCTCCGGTTTCTGTAAGTGGGGTCATTTGTGCAGGATTGGGCTTTTACTGTGTGTAAAGGTAGCGGGTCATTTATTATCCTCCACTTGCCTTTTCAGGAGAAAGACCAGGGGTCTAGGGGTAAAGGCAAGGAGCATAAAGGGGATAAGACAAGCAAGTCTGAAAAACCCGAAAAAAGTCGACTTAAGAAGTGTAACATGTGTTCTCACTCTATGTCCGACTCATACAAAAAACGATTTGCAAGTCATGCATCGACAATTTTATGAGAGAGGAAAAAACATCCTTCTTAGATGAATTAAAAGGGTTTTTTGAGGAGAAAATAAGTTCTTCAGTGGCCGCTGCTACATCCAGGCCCCCAGTAAGAAGCCTAGAGTA
This sequence comes from Engystomops pustulosus, assembly GCA_019512145.1. Classification (NCBI taxonomy): domain Eukaryota; kingdom Metazoa; phylum Chordata; class Amphibia; order Anura; family Leptodactylidae; genus Engystomops; species Engystomops pustulosus. The sequence continues at coordinate 42,324,597 of CM033648.1, read as the reverse complement.
GAGCCGGATTCTTCTCTATCTCAGGGGAATTCGTATTTGGACCAGCACTGGATGCTATACTTGAGAGAGCATGAGATAAGAAGAAGGGCTTTCCTGAGAGATCGATACCCAAGAAACAGCCCTTGCGGGACTTTAAAAAGGATTCATACAAGGACAAAGGGAAAAGGGGACACTGGAGCTACCCGAAAGGAGGTAAAGGGAGAGGGTTTCTGTTCTCCACCTCAACAGACCCTAATAGAAACAAAAAACAATGATGCCATGGTAGGGGGAAGATTGCTAAGGTTCAGAGAAGAATGGACAGAGATCACTTCAAATCCCTGGGTCTTAGATATATTACTACATGGTTACAATATCGAATTCTACAAGCTTCCCCCTACAACATACATGCCACCTTCATCATCTATGTCACTTACATCCCACAACCTAATATGGCAAGAAGTAGCTTCCCTTTTGTCTTATGGAGTTGTTGTACCTGTTCCACAAGATCAGGAAAAATCGGGGTTTTACTCTTCTCTTTTTTTGGTGAAGAAACCGAATGGCACAAACCAGCTGATTATCAACCTGAGAGGTCTCAACGAATTTATTGTCTACCGAAAATTCAGGATGGAGCGTAGGTTGAAAGACTTGCAAACGTATGATCGTAAGCGTCTCTCGTGATTCGGTAGAATCAACGTCTTGAAAATGGACGTGCTTCCTCGCTTCTTGTACATATTTCAGGGCGTGCCGATCCTGTCCCCTATGGGCTTTTTCTGCACCTTGCGATCTGCTATGTTGCGATTTGTAAAATCTGCTTGGTTTTGGGGTGCCAGTTAATATTAAATTAACAACAATATTCAATGGATCTTTATAGGGGATTTATTAAGGGTACAATACAGGGGAATACACATAGAGGGTAAACTAAGGGACAGAGAGATAGTAGGGAAGGAAGTGCTCTAACTAAAGATCTGTATACCATCTTATATACACACACACACATAGCTCACACACATTGCCCATCATCCCACCTCCACCACTGTCTTGGCCAATCCAATGATGATGTAGAATCAATACATTCTTATCCCACAACCTTGCAGGACAAGTAACTTGAGTCTTTGTTTCCCATAGGATCTGGTAGAATCTCCAGGGGGCGATGGCCTCCAGGTGTAATAGCACAGTCCATTGTAATCACATGCAGCTGTCTCTACAATCTTTATTAGGGGCAATGTAGGCATTTATGGCTTAGTTCTTCCTCTGTCCACAAAGACCCTTAAACTTTCTCAAGCCACATCATGTAATATTTCCAACACGATTCGTCTGGGGTTCCAAGCAACCTAGGATAGCTAGACCTCCCTGATCTTAGATTGTATCATCAGGCGTCTATACTTCTTAGATTGCTTGACTGGACATATAATTCGGTTTCCAAACAGTGGGTCGCGCTGGAACAGACGTACGCCTCATCACTTCTCAAACTGTTGCCGTGGGTTCCATCGGGGACCTTTCCTGCGCCTGCGCCCCAAGCGATACTCCTCAGGGACGCCTTACGCTTATGGAGATCCCCGATTGCTAAGAAGACCCTATCCCGGGAACTCAGTCCACTTACCCCGATATTTCGCAATCCGTGCTTTCCGCCGGGAATGGCCAGGTTGTCTTTTCTGGGCTGGGGGGTCCTGGAAGACCCACAGATGTATGATATTCTACAGGGATCCCCTCTACCTTTGTATGGGGATTTTAATCAACGTCAGGGAAGCACTGGTAATTTGTGGTTTGAGTATTCGCAACTGAGATCCTTCATAGTCAGGGCAGGGGACGTAGCAGCATTTGCCGGTTCCCTTACAGCATTTGAAGGGTTATTCCGACTAGATTCTACCCCTCCACATGCCATCTCTCAAATCTATTCTATTCTGACGGGTGACTCTGAGACATCAGGACTTCCATTTGTAAGAAGTTGGGAAAGAGAGTTAGGGGCCCCTCTGACGCAGGAAGACTGGGACAAATCCTTCCTCTTCACACACAAGATGTCTTCTGCCTGCTCGGCCCAGGAGAAGGGATATAAGATTATGTCAAGATGGTACCGGGTGCCGACAGTGTTGCATCTAGCCTTCCCTTCAGTCTCAGACTCTTGCTGGCGCTGTGGAACCAACAAGGGAGACATGCTGCATGTGTGGTGGAGTTGCGAGGCTCTTATGCCCTTTTGGAACCAGGTGTTCGAAACGTATCGCAGAATTTCAGGCAAACAGGTGGCTTCTAGCCCAGACGTGGCTCTCAGTTCTTCCCGGCCAGATTGGGACCCAAAAAAGACATATTTTGCGCTTTTGCTTAATCGCGGCCAGGGCGGTAATCCCACGCCACTGGCGCTCCACCACATGCCCGTCTATGGCCGAATGGGCCAACGAAATGTCTCACCTCTTCCGCATGGAGGAACTAGCTATTATAACCCCGGAGGCTCATGAAAGGTTTCTGCGTGTGTGTTCCCCATGGATGAGCTATAGGGACTCCCAGGATTTCAAAGCTCTTTTCGAAACCCAGGCCACCTGATGGGCTCCCTAGGTTCTCTTTTTAAGGGGTACTTATAACTCTATTATAGAGGTTGAAAATATCTGACCATTTCCTCACTTATCCCTTTTCATGATACGAAGGGTTAACACCCACTAGAACCCTCCTTCCACTGTGTTCTTCCCTAAATGTTGTCTATCTAATGTTGTGTGTTCTTGTCTTGTGTTCTTGGAGTTTGTCCTTCTTGGGCCATTTACTGGCACTTTATCCTCAGCGGACATATGGTTTCATACTATGCCCTAATATATACGTCAAGAGATAACAGGCCTCGAGGGGAAGAGGAAAGGGGGTTACTCGTATATCTTTAATGGTTTTATCTCCGAGTCTTGCCTCCCCATCACCTTGGAGGCATCTATACTTCCACAGGGCTTTGCTGAACAAGAAATGTATGATATGGATATATGTATGTTTCTTATTGCAAGTTATGTTTGTGTTTTTGGACTTGTGACTTTCATCGTTCAATAAACTTGATTCAACATAATGTGCACTATAGACTTAAAAGATGCATACTATCACATCCCTATACACCCGTTCTCACAGAGATTTCTAAGGGTTTCTGTCCTGTCTCCAGAGGGTTCTACACTACACTTTCAATTTTGTGCACTTCCCTTTGGAATATCATCTGCACCAAGAACCTTTACAAAGGTGATGGCAAAGGTTGTGGCGTCTCTCAGACTACAGGATGTACTGATCGTCCCGTACCTGGACGACCTGCTTATTATTGGCCAAGAAAGAGAGAGTTTACTCTTTTCAAGAGATCTCACCCTAAAGACCTGGTAAATTATCAGAAATCAGAACTTTCTCCAGCTACTGTGAGAAAATTCCTGGGAGTAAACTTGAACTCAGTTTACCAAATGCCGTTCCTTCCACAGGACAAGGGAGACCACATCAAGGATCAGATAACGAAGTTCAGGAAAAAATCGTGATCTCCATCAGAGAGGCAATGAAGAGCCTGGGTTCTCTAACAGCCTGCATCTCCTCAGTAGCCTTGTGCCAGGCTCACTCCAGAACTCTCCAGGGATGGATCTTAAGATCCTGGAACAGAAGACAGGAGGACCTGGACAGGAAAATTCCGATTCCTCCTGCTGTCAAGAAAGACCTGCTATGGTGGTTGGAAGACGGAAATCTGAGGAAGGGAATATTTTGGTCAAACAGTCCTTACATTCTGATCCAAACAGACGCGAGTCAGACGGGCTGGGGGGCAGTGATGCCTCAGCATTTTTCTCAGGGTACCTGCACAGAGGAAGTTACAAGAAGGTCCTCAAATTTCCGGGAGCTGCAAGCTGTATGGGAAACCCTCAGCGCACACACTTCTCTCCTTGCTCACCACCACCTTCTCATCTTGTCGGACAATACGACTACGGTCTCCTATATAAAAAGGCAAGGGGGAGGCAGGTCTCCTCTCCTGAGCGCCCTAGCTCGAAGAATATTTTTGTGGGCAGAACAAAACACTCTGTCAATATCTGCCACCCATCTAAAGGGCACGGAGAACTCAAGGGCAGACTTTCTAAGCAGAAGGAAAATCCTCCAAACGAATGGAGTCTCAAGGAAGAGATCTTCCAGGAGCTAACATCCTTGTGGGGCCATCCTCTAGTGGACTTGTTCGCAACAAGGGAGAATACCAAATGCCCTCGTTACTTTTCTCTAGAAAAAGGGCGAACAGGGAACAGCTGGACGCTTTCTCTCACTCCTGGGACATTCCAGTAGCCTACGCCTTCCCCCCTTTTCCCCTGATCGCCAGGGTCCTGAGAAAGATATTCCAGGAAAGCACCAGGATTATTTTCATCTGCCCAAACTGGCCGAAGAAAAGCTGGTATCCACTCTTGAGAAGAATGTCGCCACAGGATCCAGTCATTCTTCCACTGTCCGGGGACCTACTACATCAGGGTCCAATCCATCATCCGAATCCGGGAAGATTACAGTTGTCTGCCTGGATCCTGAATCCAGCTACCTAAGTTCTCAGGGACTTTCGTCTGAGGTTATCAAGACCCTGAAGGCAAGTAGGAAACCAGTCACTTTTGCCATCTACCATAACATATGGAAGAGGTTCTGTTCCTTCTGTAAGGACAGTCCACCTTCCCAGGCTAATCTTAATATTTTGCAGGTGCTCGAGTTTCTTCAAAGGGGTTTGGAGCTGGGGTTGTCTACCAGCACCCTGAAGGTCCAGGTGTCGGCGCTTAGTGCTTTCTTCGACCAACCCCTCATCGAACACAGGTGGGTCAAGAGGTTTATTAAAGCAGCTTCTATGTTAAAGCCCCAGACTGTTAAAAAATCGTCAGCATGGGACTTAACTCTAGTCTTGAATGCCTTAATGAAGGAACCATTCGAACCTATTGACTCCTCCAGTATAAAAAACATAACACTTAAGACGGTTTTCCTGATAGCCATCACTTATGCTAGAAGGTTAGGTGAACTTCAGGCTATATCGATTAGGGAACCCTACATGAAAATTCTAGATGATAGAATTGTACTGATGTTTGATCCAAATTTTGTTCCAAAGGTGGTTTCTGACTTCCACAGGAATCAGGAGATTATCCTGCCCTCCTTCTGTGAGAATCCTTCTTCGGCAAGGGAACAAGAATGGAATTCTTTGGATGTGAGACGTTCTGTCATAAAATACTTACAAATCACTGAGCCCTGGCGTATTGACTCTAATCTTTTCATCCAATTTCAGGGGGAAAACAAGGGGAGGAAGGCGTCTAAGGCGACTATCGCAAGATGGCTGAGACTGGCGATTGCTTCATGCTACGACCTACAGAAAATACCAATACCATCAGGAATCCGAGCTCATTCGACCAGGGCTACGTCCACATCCTGGGCGGAAAGAAGAGGAGCGTCACTGGATCAGATTTGCAGGGCTGCAACCTGGTCTTCATCCACTACGTTCTCTAAGCATTATAGACTGGACTTGCACTTATCAAAAGACTTATCATTTGGACCCAAGGTGTTACAGGCGGTAATCCCTCCCTAAAAGCTTACTAATTTTGTAAGTCTCCAGGTTGGGCCGTCATGGGGGACGAAGCGGAAATTGTGAATTAGATTACTCACCTGTAATTCTATTTCCGTTAGTCCACCATGACGGCCTATATATTTTCCCTCCCAGTTGGAAATTCCTCATTTCTGTATTTTGCTTTTCAGATGAGTTTTTGTATGTGGTGCAAACATACTAATAAATCTGGTTGTATCTTCCTCAGCATGGTTATTTTGTAATCACTGGTGGGAGGATGCGGGGGGGAGCATTTAACCTCTCTTCTTCCTGTCCCTGCAGAGGTCAAGGGGCATCCTCCAGGTTGGGCCGTCATGGTGGACTAATGGAAATAGAATTACCGGTGAGTAATCTAATTCACAATTTTCAAATGTCCCTGGGGGTCTATATGGATGGTCAGGTCTAGAAAGTTGATTTGAGTCTCATGAATCTCGGATGTGAATTTCATCCCAATATTGTTGTTGTTGAGTTTCTCAACAAATTCATGAAATCGTGCCTTAACACCCTCCCAGAGGATCAGCACATCATCTAAAAATCTGCCCCAATAGGCAACGTGACAGTTGTAAGCTGAAAATTTGTCAGAAAAAAACAGGGAGTCCTCCCACCAACCAAGAAAGAGGTTCGCATATGAGGGCGCACAAGTCGCCCCCATTGCGGTACCCCTGACCTGGTGGTAGAAGGACCCCCTGAACAGAAAATAATTCCTAGTGAGTATAAAGTTGAAAAGCTTCAACAGAAATTTATTATGTTCTCTGAACTGAATGCCTTTAGTGTTTAGAAAATACTCGACAGCTTTAAGGCCCAAAGAATGTTCAATATTGCTATACAAGGATTCTACGTCCAGGCTAGCTATCAATGTGTCCGATGTGAGTGTAAGATCTTGTATCTTCATGATGGTATCTTTAGTGTCCTGTAAGTAGGACGGGAGAGCACAGACAAAAGGCTGCAGCATTTTGTCAATGTAAATACTACAGGCTTGTGTCAAGCAGTCACAGCTGAGACAATTGGTCTACCCGGCATTGGTGTCCGACCTTTATGCACTTTGGGTAGTGCGTTAAAGGTGGCTATTGTAGGATGTTCATTAAACAGAACTTTGTATTCATCCAGGCTGAGTAGATTATCAGCCCTGGCCTCCGATAGGAGTTGTTCCAGTTGTTTAACATACTTCGGTGTTGGGTCAGTACAAAGTATTTCATAAGTGTTCCTATCAGAGAGGAGTCTCTGGACCATGGCAATATAGTCTGCGGTGTTCATGATCACTGTGTTTCCCCCCTTATCCGAGGGTTTCAGTGTTAAATCATGGTCCGAGCGTAATTCCTCCAGGGCTTTATCTTCCTCAGCCTTAAGGTTTTTGAATTTATGGTTCTTATCCATTTTCAGTTTTTCTATGTCGTTCGAGACGAGTTGTACAAATGTCTCAATATTTGAGTATTTCGAAAAAGTGGGTGTGTATTTAGAACAGGGTTTCATATCTGTAAGTGGTGCTTGGACATTAGATGGTCCTTTCATGTTCTCCTCCTCCAAAGAGAGTAACGCCTCTAGGGCCTGTGTTTCTCTTTGTTTGAGTTTTTTCTTGTCTGTTTCCTCTTCACTAAAGATACCATCATGAAGATACAAGATCTAACGCTCACATTGGACACATTGATAGCTAGCCTGGACATAGAATCCTTGTATAGCAATATTGAACATTCTTTGGGCCTTAAAGCTGTCGAGTATTTTCTAAACACTAAAGGCATTCACTTCAGAGAACATAATAAATTTCTGTTGAAGCTTTTAAACTTTATACTCACTAGGAATTATTTTCTGTTCAGGGGGTCCTTCTACCACCAGGTTAGGGGTACCGCAATGGGGGCGACTTGTGCGCCCTCATATGCGAACCTCTTTCTTGGTTGGTGGGAGGACTCCCTTGTTTTTTCCGACGAATTTTCAGCTTAGAACTGCCACATTGCCTATTGGGGCAGATTAATAGATGATGTGCTAATCCTCTGGGAGGGTGGTAAGGCACGATTTCATGAATTTGTTGAGAAACTCAACAACAACAATATTGGGATGAAATTCACATCCGAGATTCATGAGACTCAAATCAACTTTCTAGACCTGACCATCCATATAGTCCCCCAGGGACATTTGAAAACAGACATTTTCTGAAAACCCACTTCCACCAACAATCTGTTAGATTGGCAAAGTTGGCATCCTCAGTCATTAAGATCTGGCATACCCATCGGGCAGTATCTCTGAGCCCGCAGAAACTGCTCTGATGAGGTTACCTTCAAAACAGAGTGTGATAATTTATACAGGAGATTCAGGAATCGGGGATACCCTAAAAAATGCCTATACAGGTCCTACTCCAGAGCAAAAAACACGGATAGGAGTACCCTCTTTCAACAGAAAAACCAACAATCAGCCCAGCAAGTCATTAGATGCATTGGTACCTATGACGCTTATGCAGATACCATCAAGAAGATCTTCTCCAGATATTGGCCAATTCTCACAGCAGATCCGGACTTGAAAGAAAAATTGACTTATAGACCTACTATCACCTACCATAGGGGTCCCAACTTGAGAAATCAATTGGTACACAGTCATTTTATGGAGACTGCAACATCCATTCGGAGTGTCAGAAGTCCCACCCCAGGATCCTATCTGTGTGGCTCCTGTACCTTCTGCCCTCTCATGTCCAGAACAAAAACCTTCACTAACCCAGCGAATGGAGAAGATATTTCCATAAGACACTTTCTGAATTGTAAAAGCACTGCTGTGGTCTATGTGGCACAGTGTCCGTACCCACGGCTATATGTTGGAAAAACTATACAACAACTACGGAGAAGAATCTCCAGCCATGTCAGTTCAATAACGACCAATAAAGACACCCCAATTTCTAGACATGTGAGACTCCATCATGGAGGGAATGCAAGCACCCTTAGATTTTGGGCGATCGATCAAGTCAAAACTGGACCTCGTAAAGGCAACATCGACCGTAAACTACTACAACTGGAATCGAGGTGGATCCATCGCCTTAAATCATTAAGCGCTTTTGGCCTCAATGAAGGGTTTACCTTCACTGCATATCTATGAGCCCTTTGATGTTAAGCACTTTTTATTGTAAATATTTGTTCCATCACCAATACCTCTAGGATTATCTTACATATTTATTTGGTACTTTACCACGCTGCACGTGGACAGCACAACCTCCCTTGCAGGCCCTCTCTAGAGGCTACTATGACCAACAATTTGGCCATAACACTCTATTTCTAAAACGCATCCTGTGTCTTTTGGCCATTTTTTTCTAGCAATTTTTCCTACAGATGATAATGGTATCCTAGCGATATTCCAATAAGGCTTCGTAGGCTATATACCCTCAAGATGATATGGCACATAGTTTAATGTGCTCGAGAATATATGTATAACTCATTTAGCCAGTACGACTTCGTAAGATTGGCTGCATACCGCTAAATGTAGCCAATGTGACTCGCTATACCACTCATTTATCTTCTCCACACTTGCCCCAAGTAGGTTTCCTGGCCCAGCATATTACTGCAGGTCTCTGCAACTATTCACTGTATATCCTCATGGTGCACATCCAGCGTCTAATGCAATATAGCTATACATAAGATCTTCATGCTTTTCAAGTATCACACTAAGTAAGCTGTGTATAATATCTACTGATCAAGCTCTGATCTACTATTCTGTAAATATTGACCTACTGATCAAATTTTACATCCAGCCACAGCAAGATACTTACCATACATCATGCTGATTTCCACATCTCAAGGATGCAGTGGCGAAATTTGTCATGCGCACCTGTAGAGTACAGGGTTGTTTTCTGCACGAAGTCCGTGGTCATGCGCGGAGCTCCTTCGGGCCGACAGTCAGCTGATTCCCACGACTACTGGTAGGAGTCGTCATCTTCTTCTGCATACCTCATTGGTCACTCGTAATGCCCATCACTTTTGGCCCGATTGGGATGCATTCCCTCTTTGTGAGTAATCCACTCCTACAGGCCGAATCTGGTCCTGCTGGGAGAGGCTTTATTGTTATATATCCGTCGTGACAGCACCACGATTAGCAATTAGCCCAAACCCCTGATGAAGCCAGTTGTACTGGCGAAACATGTCGGGGGGGCTAATGTTTGGCAAATTTTAATCTGCAATGTGGCTTAGTCAGTAGCAGGCAGTGGCAACAATCATTCCTACATCAACTGTGATAGGGACATATAGATCCATTCCAGTCTTTCCAGCTTATGAATCGCTGACTATAGGGCTAGGATACCTAAGCAGTAAATACGAAAATATAGCCTTACTGCCATAGCGGCACCTGCTGGGGCAGTGGAGGCAACATTCTAGTCCACCTGGTCTAGGGCTTTAGTCTACACCAAAGCTGCATTACCCTAGCTCAGTGGTGGCGAACCTATGGCACGGGTGCCAAAGGTGGCACTCCGAGCCCTTTCTGTGGGCACCCGGCCATCACCCCAGGACACCGGATAGGATTTACAGAAATTTCCTGAAGTTCCAAGCAACTTGGAAGCAAAGATGCTGCTTTTAGTGATATTTTAAAGTGACTTACTGGGCTACTTGGGAATGTAGGAAGAGGGAGAATGTGTAGAAAGGGCCTAATTATCTTTGCAGGACCTCCTGCTAGCCCCATGATTCTCTTTGTACAGAGGGACACTGGAAAGAAGCTAAAATGATGCAAATTCTCCCCACTTCTTTCTACTGTGTTGGTGTCCTCAGGAGGCCAGTATGATTGAACATTGTTGTACAACAGGCAGCAATAAGTTTCAGCTTTAATTTTTGGTTGGCACCTCGTGATAAATGAGGGTTTGGGGTTGCAGTTTGGGCACTCGGTTGCTAAAAGGTTTGCCATCACTGTCCTAGCTGGTAGCGCTGCGTAGTATACTCCACGATATTTGGCCAATAGTGGACTTACAGCAGCCAATTTAGATGGGCATAGACCCAACATTGTGTCCACTATCTCATACATTTCATCATTGACTAGCTGCAACTGCCTGTGACCTAGTTCACATTGTGTTCTTAACTCACCTCTTGTCCCGTGCACCAAGTGGTTCATGCCATATCAGTTTGAAACTTACTGTAATTATTTTTAATATCTCGAATAAAAGTGATGTTTTATTTTCTCACCTGTCCGGATATGTGTCAATTTTGACTGCCCAGAGGCAGTTTTTGTAAAAAAATCTTTCTGAGTTTAACCCCTGCCGTGACAGAAGGTCCATTTGTTTTGTAAAGTATGGAATGCTACTGCACAGAGCCACTCTGCACCCGATACAATCAAACTTCTAACAGCTGCCCCCACTTGTGATTACGGCTTATGAGATGCCCACACCAGCACTGCACACATATACCCAGATACACACTTTTTTAGGTGCCGTACAGTTCACCTGGACACACACTATCTATAGCTCCTGCTAGTATACAGACACACACAAGCAGGGGTGTAACTAGGAGAGGCTGGGCCCCATAGCAGATTTCTGTACAAATGTATATATTTATATACACACACAAAGTTCTACACTCATACATTCACTTTATTCGGACCCACATAAATATATGTATACACTTATACACACTAGTTTATGTACTCATATATACATTTATACACTAATACATTGAGTATATACAAACTCGCATTATATACACACATATATTAGACACATCAAATTTATACACATTGGGGCAGATTTATCAAACTGTCTGAAAGTCAGAATATTTCTAGTTGCCCATGGCAACCATTCACAGCTCAGCTTTCATTTTACCAGTGCTCATGAATATTTTAAAGGTGAGCTGTGATTGGTTGCCATGGGGAACTAGGAATATTCTGACTTTCGGACAGCTTGATAAATGTGCCCCATAGTGTATGTATATAGAGAAACCGGAAGCACTCCATTCAAGTGAAAAAAAGTGTATATTCCATCCTATGCAATGTTTCAGTGTTAGGGTAGGATTCAAGACATCCTCTTTTAGTGTGCGTTGGCTGCGTGTTTCTAATCAATAAGCATGTGTGCACATCATAAGAAATTAATTCAGACAAATTGCTGATTTAAATCTCACTCATGCGATCATTGCCATGGCAAATCTGCACTGATAGATTAAGTCACTGCCCTCAGACTGACCCTGCAGGTCCATAAGGGACTCTACACTGGATCACTGCCTGACTAGACTGACTCTCAGGTCACTGTCCTTAATCATACGAGACCGCTCAGACTCCCAAAGAAAGTCTGTGGGCAACCCTTAATGACAAAACTGTATCTGTATAAACGTTGTCATCTAGGTGCTTCTCTCTTCCAGAATCCTTTGGGATTCTCTACCTTTTCTTTATGTGTCTGATCAACCTTATCCCTCGGGATCACGAGGAAGGAATGCAGAAGTTTTATCGCAGTACACTCACCTTCCCAGCCTCTAGGCCTGGCCTGACTCTCCTATCCCCACAAATCCAGTACACATCAGACACTGCTAATACAGGGTTACCTGTGCTGTCAATGTTAAAGAAGGTCATTGTCTTGTTGCACCAACCGTAGGTAAAGTCTCCTACCCTGGGGGCATCCTGGTCACCCCTATAGATACTGTGATAGTCATGGTTGGGATGTCCCTGAGCATACAGTCAGTCAGAAGAGACCGGCTAGCAAGAAGAATAAGTAAGTTTGTAAATAGAAAGCGTGGAAGCGTGCTGACTTCCCTCTAGCTTCACAGTCGTGGCACTGGTCAGCAAGACTTGGAAAGGACTGTCGTAGCGAGGCTCCAGACTCTCTCTCTCTGGTGTGTCTTTACCACCATGTAGTCTCCAGGCTTCAGTTTATGCGCCCTGAGGTCTGTCTGGATCTGAAAAAGGAATCAGAAACACTTTTGCCGACCTTTTCCAAGGCCTGGCTCAACTGTGTGGCATGTTCCACCTGGTTTCCTGCCATCAGCTATAAGGTCTATGGGAAGTAGAGGCCTAGCCTGGGTGCACAGCCAAAAAGTACTTCAAAGGGGGACAATCCCATCTTTCTGTTGGGGGTGGTCCTAACTGAATGGTGGGCAGCAGGAAAGCACTCACGCCATGGTTTCCCTGTTACCTCCATGGCCTCCTGGATCTCTAACTTAAGGGTGCCATTTAAAGTATCTCAAAAATCACCACCAACTTGGGAAGGGCAAGGGATGTGCAGGGCCTGTCCTACACCCAGGAGGGACAAGGCTTCAGGTCTTTACCTGTCCAGTGAAGTGGGTTCTGCGACCGGACTCTATGGTCTCTGGAAGTACAACCCTGCAGAAAAATCTCACTCACCAACTTCTTGGCTGCAGCTCTGGCAGTAGCCTTGGTCATGGGAGAAGCTTCTGGCCTCCCTGGAAAAAAATCAATGTACACAAGCAAGTATTCCTACGTACCACTTTTTGGTAGCTGGATAAAATACATCTGCAGTCTCTGGAAGGGATACAGCAGCTTGGGTGTCACCTTCTGTGGGGTCTTTACCACCTTACCCGGGTTGTGGCGGGCACAGACTATAAAGGCTTTCACTAGTCTAGTGACGGGGGAAGTAACGCCCGGGGCAAACCACTTGCGGTTTATGGGCACTAGCATGGCCATTTTGGATATGTGTGTGTGTGCCAGCTTAGGGCTATGGAATGCATCAATTGCCTCCTGACTTAGGGCAAATGGGGAAGAGGCAATGCAGTCATCAAGGGGCAACATCAGGCTAGAGGCAGCAGACCTTATCCCAGGCCTGCAGGAGCTGGCCAGTCCTAGAAACATGTGAAGAGGCTTAGGGCCTCAGGGCAGGGGCACATTCTGGACTGCCAGCTTTCGTTCCTCTGTCAGGTATTTGCCTGTGGCTGAGGAGCAGTGGCCTAGGAAGACCACCTTCTCCTGGCAATACTGGAGCTTATCTCTGGAAACTTTGCAACCCTTCTGGAACAGAAAACACATAAGGTCAATAAATGCATTCTGGCAAACAAAAACAGTAGGTCCTCCGCATACTGAAAAGGAGAACATCCAGTAAGGGGCTAGTCTGCCAGTCTACTCCCTGTAGGACCGTGTAGTTCTGGCTGGGTGAGTTTTACCCCCTTGTGGGAATCTACATCAGATATACTGGAATACTGAACTGGTAAAGGCAAATAGGTACAGTCAATCTTCATGTAGGGGCACAGAGAGGAAAACATTTGCCAAATCAATAACAGTGAATAATATGTCACTCTGTGGACTGCTGCCATTTTGGGCTAGGGACCACTGGGCTTCAGTACACTCATTGGCAGCTTGGAGGTCTTGGACCATCCTACATGCGTCCGGCTGTTCTTTCTGGGTCTTTTTCTTGACCGGGAATGGGTTAAAATCATCGGGCTAGCAGGGGAGAGTCACACATCAGTTCTACAATGAAAGGCACTAAACCTGTTTGGGGGGCGTTCAGAAGAGGGACTGTTCTCGCTAACATCCTTGTCCGTAAACCCCCCCCCCCCCTGTAGCCTTTGTCAAGCATTACTTACTTTTTTAATTTTTCTGGATAGATTGTGCTGCTCGACTTTAGTTTTTTAGTATTATATATCTCCTATACTTAAAGTATGCACTCGCCATATATTCACATACAGCATTGCATGCCGTTTACTCAAACCTCATGCTAGTACATGCCCTAGCTGGCAATTGTTACCATTTTGGAATTACTAGTCCTCGCACACTGTATTGCATTGTATTGTGTTGTACCATATCTCTATATTTTTGCATTTTTGTAGTCCATTTCTGCGCATACTGGAGTACACTAGTGATTTATCAACATGACTTCAGTGATGTGCCCTAGGGGGTCTTGTCGCAGGTAGCTAGTCACTATCGTATGACTTCACCTGCCATGTTCTGTCACGAAAGCAGTGGTGGCATTATTGTTTCTCTTCTGTTAACCATGGTTATCTCTAAAGAAACATGTGCAGTCATCATTGCACTGCACAAAACTGGCCTAACAGGGAAGAGTATCGCAGCTAGAAAGATTGCACCTCAGTCAACAATCTATCGCATCATCAAGGAATTCAAGGAGAGAGGTTAAATTGTTGCCAAAAAGGCTCCAGGGCGCCCAAGAAGGACCAGCAAGCGCCAGGACCGTCTCTTTAAAGTGTTTCAGCTTTGGGATTAGGCTACCAGCAGTGCAGAGCTTGCTCAGGAATGGCAGCAGGCAGGTGTGAAGTGCATCTGCACGCACTGTGAGGCGGAGACTCTTGGAGCAAGGCCTGGTGTCAAGTAGGGCAGCAAAGAAGCCACTTCTCTCCAGTAAAAACATCAGGGACAGACTGATATTCTGCAAAAGGTACTGCTGAGGACTGGGGTAAAGTCATTTAACAAATCCAAGAATATCAAACACCATTATGAAATGTTGGCCCAATGGTGTAATAGCTATTTTCTTGGCCCCCCAACTCTGAAATCCTTGGTGCGCGACAACCCTGGATAAGCAGATGATACTGATTACAGATTTGTTGACAAGAAATTGAAATATTGAATTTATATTTTCATGTTCTTAAGTAACCATTTTAAGACACATGGCTGGCGCATATGGCCAGTTGAGCCACCAAGTCTGTATCAATTAAAAATTCAATTTAAGGGACACAGGAAACCAATTTACATTCTTATTGATGTGGACAGGAAAATCACAGAGGGGGTGGGAGAAGTTGGTCTACAGACCATGTTCTAATTACGTTATCTTAAAGGGCAATGGTAACTTTCCCTTAGTACATAACATAAGAAGCAGCCTTATAACTCATAATTTATAACATATATGTATATTTGTGTATATATACACTCGCAATGAGCATGTTCCTCTCCCACCTTGGCAATAATCATGTCCCCCATGTCCCCCCACATTTCCTTGGCAATCAGCATGTCCCAGGCCCCCCCCCCTGGCAATGAGCATGTCCTCACCACATCCCCTTGGCAATGAGCATGTCCCCCTCACTCCCTTGGCAACAAGCATCCCCCACCCAACCACACATCCCCCAGTACGTCACAGGATGCAGAGCGCTGCTGATAGCACACAATGGGTGTGCATAATTATGATAATAACTGAGCGCCCTGTGTTAAGAGCGTCAAAGGGTCATTAGCACAATTTATAAAATTATTTTTGAAACGAATAATTTCTTTCACTAACCAACAAACTAACCGAACCAAGACATGATCCTGCATCAGCTTAACTACACCTATTTAAAGGTAGGTTCCAATGAAAACCACTGTTTATTAAGTGGTAGATATCCTTTAAGGCATCTATGGAAACATCTGCCTCGGCAATCTGTCACAAACACTGTGCATACCAAAGAGTTTATTGTTTGCCTGGTGCTCGGGTATGTTGAAGATCAGGTAGACCGATTACTGGGAGAGGCTGGTTTTGATCCAGAGCTCATGGTCCACCCCAATGACAAAGTAAGAGGTAGGTGGAAAGTCCTTCAAAATTATTTCATGTATATAAGGACAGGGCAAGGACCTTAAAGATGGCTGCAACTGAAATATGTGCCAAGAGAAGAGGGGGAGGTAAATAAGTGGCTCAAAAGTTGGTGTGGGAAGTAACTATGTCAACTGCATGAATAGTTCTGGTGTCTTATTAAACATATTAAACAGAAAACACAGTTTACAAATACAGGTGATTTGGATCCATGCTGGTTACAAGCAGGGAGATAGATAGGATCGACAGGGCATGAGTTGGATCACCCACACTTCGGCGTTTCGGGCTCTCCAGTTAAAATGGCACTCTTGGCTGTCTGGGAAAGAAACAGGGCTCTGTTGTGCTCAGTCTGGTAACCCAGAGCTGCATAGTATTGGCATGGCTCTCAGTTGCGATTCTGAGCATGGCTTTGGAAGCGGGATGGGGTGTGCTCTTTTTAACTAACTTGTTGAGCCATAGTGCTTGGGGTGGCAGTAGTGCATGGCTCAATTGAAATCCGGTCCATGTTAGGGGCCAGGGGCAGTGCAGTGGGACCTAGATCTGAGCAACTGGATCAGATGCCATGTGCTGCCAGGTTCCGGGGCTCTGACCAACGCCCTGATATTACCCGGTGCTATCCACATGGACACCTGGCATCTATGTTTCTTCATCTGTGGTCTGTCAAGGTGGACTTTCCAGGCCTGTGGTTGATTTTGGCCAAATAAGTGGCAGTGATCAGGGTAGTTGTGCCACATGGGTGGTGGCTAATGATGGATTAGTGCAGACAGTGGAGACCTGTGGTGGGGTTAATTAAAACACATTAGGTAAATATTTTTACACCATAATAAATGCAGTGCTTTACAAAAAAAATTCTCAGTAGGTATACTTAGCCTTTCAAATGTTTTCAGTGTACAATAGCGTGTTATACTGTTCTGTTTCCTTTAAATGAGTTTTCAGATGCATGGCATGAATGTGAATTTGTGTGGCTGAATCATTAGGAAGGTGGTAGTCAATGCGGCGCACACTGGTAGTGAATGGAATCCGGAGTAATCTTCATAAGAAACTTTTTGCTTGTAGCTCAACAACACAACGCGATTCGGAATCTCAAAGGATTACTTTTTCAAGTGGGAACAAGCTAAAAAACACGTACATACACTCACCGGCCACTTTATTAGGTACACCATGCTAGCAACGGGTTGGACCCCCTTTTGCCTTCAGAACTGCCTCAATTCTTCGTGGCATACATTCAACAAGGTGCTGGAAGCATTCCCAGAGATTTTGGTCCATATTGACATGATGGCATCACACAGTTGCCGCAGATTTGTCAGCTGCACATCCATGATGCGAATCTCCCGTTCCACCACATCCCAAAGATGCTCTATTGGATTGAGATCTGGTGACTGTGGAGGCCATTTGAGTACAGTGCCTTTTGTCATGTTCAAGAAACCAGTCTGAATGATTCCAGCTTTATGCCATGGCGCATTACTCTCTGAAGTAGCCATCAGATGTTGGGTACATTGTGGTCATAGGATGGACATGGTCAGCAACAATACTCAGGTAGGCTGTGGCGTTGCAACGATGCTCAATTGGTACCAAGGGGCCCAAAGAGTGCCAAGAAAATATTCCCCCCACAATGACCACCACCACCACCAGCCTGAAACCGTTGATACAAGGCAGGATGGATCCATGCTTTCATGTTGTTGACGCCAAATTCTGACCCTACCATCTCTGAATGTCGCACGCAGAAACGAGACTCATCAGACCAGGCAACGTTTTTCCAATCTTCTACTGTCCATTTCGATGAGCTTGTGCAATTGTAGCCTCATTTCCTGTTCTTAGCTGAAAGGAGTGGCACCCGGTGTGGTCTTCTGCTGTTGTAGCCCATCTGCCTCAAAGTTCGACATACTGTGCGTTCAGAGATGCTCTTCTGCCTACCTGGTTGTAACGGGTGGCGATTTGAGTCACTGTTGCCTTTCTATCAGCTCGAACCAGTCTGCCCATTCTCCTCTGACCTCTGGCATCAACAAGGCATTTCTGCCACAGAACTGCCGCTCCTGGATGTGTTTTTCTTTTTCGGACCATTCTCTGTAAACCCTAGAGATGGTTGTCCGTGAAAATCCCAGTAGATCAGCAATTCTGCAATACTCAGACCAGCCCTTCTGGCACCAACAACATGCCACGTTCAAAGGCACTCAATCACCTTTCTTCCCCTACTGATCTCGGTTGAGAACTGCAGGAGATTGTCTTGACCATGTCTAAATGCACTGAGTTGCCGTCATGTGATTGGCTGATTAGAAATTAAGTGTTAACGAGCAGTTGGACAGGTGTACCTAATAAAGTGGCCGGTGAGTGTATATACACACATTAAGAGGCATATCTAAAAGTGACAACATCAAGAGATGGAAAGTATTGACATATACCATATTAGCACTGCACATAACTATATAGCGAAGGTGATTACAATGGATAAATAAATGGATCAAATAAAAATAGATATACCGTATATACTCGTGTATAAGCCGAGTTTTTCAGCACAAAAAATGTGCTGAAAACGTCCTCGGGTAATACACGAGTCAATGTTAAACTGTGTAAACGTAAAAATACTTAAAAAATAATAAACTTATATAATCACCTTCCGGTCCCCGACGTGCAGCGCTGCTCCCCCGATGTCCGTGCCGCTGGTCTTAACAGGCTTCCGCGCCCGCTGTCTTGGCTCTCTATCTGCGCTGAGAGGGTGCGTGAGTCTCCAGGTGTCCCACTGGCGGCGCCTAGTTATGACGTCGCAGCGCGCTCATACTAGGCGCCGGCCGAGAGGAGCAATGGCGGCGCCCGGCAGAAGAAGAAGACGGTTGCGAAGCCTGAAGACAAGCGCGCGGACATCGGGAGCTGCGCTGTACGTCGGGGCCACCGGAGGTTGATAGATACGTTTTTTTTTATCGGGGGGAAAGCTGGTAACCACTGGGCAAGCTGTATACCACTGGGGGCAGTGCTGTATACTACTGGGGGAAGTGCTGTATACTACTGGGGGCAAGCTGTATACTACTGGGGGCTGTGCTGTATACTACTGGGGACTGGCTGTATACAAATGGGGGGCAGGCTTTTATACTACTGGGGCAGCTTATACCTGAGGGCAGGCTGTATACTACTGGGGCAGCTGTATACTTACTGGGGGCTGGCTGTATACTACTGGGGGGCAGGCTGTATACTACTGGGGGCAAAGCTGTTATACTACTGGGGGCAGTGCTGTATACTACTGGGGGCAGGATGTTACTACAGGGGGGCAGGCTGTATACTACTGGGGGCAGGCTGTATACTACTGGGGGCAGACTGGGCTGGCTGTATACTGTAGGGGGCTGGTTGGCTATATACTGGGGTGTCTGTGACCAATGCATATCCAACCCTCGGCTTATACTCGAGTCAATAGTTTTTCCCAGTTTTTGGTGGTAAAATTAGGGGTCTCGGCTTATACTCAGGTCGGCTTATACTCGAGTATATACGGTATGTATGAGAATAAATAAATATGAATATAAATACATGAATGTAAAAATAGATAAGGCTCAAAGTATTAATTTGAATACATGGAATGACTATTGAATAAAATGAAAAGGAATAGTTGGATTACCAAATGATCAATAAGAGAGGTAAGTAAATAAATGCATAAACAGATAAATTTATAAATAGATAATTTCATTCAACAATAAATAAATACATACAAACGTCACTCAATGATAGTAATTAGATATTAGATATAACGCCATGGGGCACCAAAATATACATATAGAAATATTTATATATCCATATATAAGACACCATTAGCAATAAGATGCAAAGGAGAATATGTAATAATTAAAAAGTAGTAAGAAACGGGGAAAGATTTCCTTGTGGAGGGTTCATACCTGAGAGCTTAGGGGCTGTCTGACTTGCCAGAGCTGTCACTGGGTGCTTCTGGCGTTTGTCTCTTTAAGAGCAAGTGGGGGGGGGGGGCTCGCACCAGTCAAAGGTGTGCACATGCGCGGTTCACGCATGGAGCCAAAAAAATGTCTGTAGGTGGCGACAGGTAGGCAGAGTGAGCGCAGTGTGATGTGGTTGAATCATGTAATCTTGTGATTGCATTGTTAAATTAGCACTCCTAATTGCCTTTTCTAGATTTTTTAAATGGCCTTGTCTAAGAAAATGCTAGTAATTGACCTTTTTGCTTAATTTTTCTTGATTTTGTTGTTGTATTCAGATTGTTTGGTGGACCAGAGTATTTCACAGCTCTGCTAAGTATGCAAAAGGATGAGCCAAGACCAAATGGGCATGTTAACTTCTCAGACGCAAGACTCATTTATAATGGATTTCAGATAAAAATGATACCAGGTATGTGATGCTTCTCTAAGAACACAATTAGTGTACTTATTTATGCATTGTAGCATGCCTGTGAACTTTAACTTACCAAAACGATTTTGAGATAATCTTTTTGTGACAAATTGCATGTTAGTGGTAAATTTTGGTTGGCATGTTTTGCATTTATTTATTAAAAAATTGTCATTTTATGTCATTTTAGTTGAAGTTTAAAATGTCAAATTTTGTCAGTAATACATACAGTGAGCCCTAAAGATTACACATTTTCAAAAGATGAAAAGAGAAAATCTTAAAATTTGTTATGCAAGTACAGAGACATGTGGACTTTACTTGTTGTAGGTGCGCATCGCAAGGGGCAGAGGTGAAGGAGGGCCATGTGCTTGTCCTGTAGAACTAAGTAGATTTATTATTCTTCATTGGGGCCCTTTTGTCAGCTATAAAAGTTTTGTTTTTCGTTATTGGGGGCCGTGTGATGGCATTTTATTTTTGCGGGATGAGATGCATTCCGCCCCTACCCCCCTGGAGACGGTGCGGGGGTGGGCGATCATGGCAGAGGTAATGTAAATGCCGTGGTCACGTTGGTATAACACTGGGGTGTCAGCTGTCAATTACAACTGACACCTGTGAACTGGCAAGAGGTTAACTGATAGCATAAAACCAGGCCCTGCAAATACCAATGTAAATTGAAATGTCTTAACTGTTTCACTTCCAGGGGTTTCCAAGTATTTGGTGCCTTCAATGGCCAGAACTATTGTAACCCCTTAATCCCTTGATGTAGAGTGACTCAGCACTCCATGCAGGACTAGTATGTCAAGGAGCCGATACAGAGCTGAACTGGCATCAGGAAACACGGTGTGTCAGCTGTAACATAAAGCCAACATCCCGTTGAGCAAGCGATGTAAACCCTTCAACTGCCACGGTCAATGTGACTGCGACATTTAAATATGCAACAAAATTTGAAAAGATAGCACTCCAATTAAAAAATAAAGATGTATGTCAACAAAAGTTAAAAATTCCATATCTATTGGTACCATGTTAAAGGGCTATTTCCACTAAGACAAGTTTCTTAATTGTACTCAGGATAGCAAAATAACACATTCTCTAATTCACTGTTATTAACAAAAATACAGCATTTCACAGATATAAGTCCAACCTGTCTCTACCAGTCCTGGTGTACACAGTTCCTGTTGCCCCAGGACACGACTCTGTAACTTCGGACTTAGGGTTGGGGAAATCATATTGGTTTTCTGTGTGACGGCCATGGAGCAGACATTTCTGTCTCTCTCTCTCTCTCTGCCCCCTGAACTCTAGCCCCTCTGATTCCAGGATGAAGCACACTGACACGGACACTGAGTTCCTGCGGGCAGCAGCCTGAGGAGTGTATAGGTAAGTTCTGGGGAGGAGGAAGGTACAGCAGATCCATGTGCTGTGGAATAGCAGAAATGTAGGGGAGCTAACTGTGTCATTGTGTGTAATAGGCATCTCATAGATCACATAATCTCTGATCTGTCTCATCTCTCTTTCTATGTGTCCGACGTAAGTCGTCACATGCAGGCAGCCCCGGACAATTGCCCGTGCCAACATAGTGGCATGGGAGCGGGATCAACAGTGGGTATTCTGCGAGGGGCACCCCAGGGACCAGGGTACCTCTGTTTCTCCTCCTCTCCAATGCGTTTGCTAAGGGAAGAGGCAGGTTCTTTAATTAACACACTGCCAGCACGAGGAAGTGGCCATCAATTGGAGCATCAGGGAAGGGGGCAGAGCAATCTGGAAGGCGTGGTTTCGCTGTCACATTCAAAGTTAAATGTTCCAAGTGAGCTTGCAGCATGGCTGCTCATAGTAGCTAGTCTTCTGCTAGTTGTGTTTGCTAGTCTCAAACTAGTTGTGTTTGCCGGAGAAGAGATATTGCTTCTTCCTCTCTGCTTTGCTGTTCTCTGCTCCTGCCTGACATGATAACAACACCCCATTCTGGAAAACCTGATGCACCTCAGCCTGTGAATCCTGCTGATCTCTATGGAAGGTCATGGGCAAAAATGTTTATGATCACAATTTTGATCATCTTGTTAGTTTTTTATATTGTAACTTATAGGCACCTAAGACTGATATGTTTTGTGTAATTAGCAAAAAAATCATTGTCTTCATCCTATTAAAAAAACTGCTATGCAAAAAAGTGAAAGAGAAAGGGATTAGAAGAAACCTCATCTTTACTATCCAGCTTTGAGACCTTGATTTAAAATGCTTACGAATGTGGTTGAGAAAAAACTAGCACCTGGTACTGAGCCCCAGCCACACCCTGCCAGTAACACCTACACCTCTAATTTGACATCCTATTGCCGAGGAAGAGGGTGAAATCTCTGATGTAGAAATGGACTATGTTTCTGGAAAGCCATTCTTTTCGTCAGATGATGCAGACTCTTTGCTTAGAGCCCTGATAGCAACCATTGAGCTAGAAGATGCAAAAGAAACCCTGTCTATCCAGGACCAGATGTTTCAGCGCCTAAGTGACAAAAAAACAGGGGTTTTGACATCCACAAAAACATAGAAGCATTAACTAAAAAGGAATGGAATGGAAAGACCTGGAAAAACGTACAGGAGAATCAAAAACTTTTTAAAAGGAAGTATTCTTTCTCTGAAGACGACTCTTTGTCGTCTTTTGTGGATGCTCCTATAGCAAAGGTTTTTAAGAAAACATCTCTACCCTTTGAGGATTTAGGGTTGCTCAAGGACCCTATGGACAAAAAAGTGGACAGCCTCCTGAAAAAGTCTTAGGAAAATTCAATGGCCATGTTATGTCTCAGCATAGCGGCCACATCTACAGCATGTACCTTGGGGGTCTGGCTTGGATAGCTGGAACATCCCTTGATTTTTGGCACACCAACAGAAGAGATCCTGGCATCAGTGTCAATTCTCAACAAGTAATACATTTTGTTGCAGATGCATCAGCAGACCTAATGGGGATGACAGCCAGATCAGCAGCTTTAGCAAATGCAGCTAGGAGGACAACTTGGCTGAAGCTATGCAGTGGTGATGCTGGGTCCAAAAATAAATTCATAATTTATGGGCTGTTCGGAAAAAGGTAAGATGACATTCTGGAAAAAGCGTCTGTTAAAAAGAAAGGTTTTCCCATGGAACCCAGGTATTTCCAGCACCGCCAGTCAGGAAAAGAAGGGCTTGTGGGGATTTACGAAAAAGGTGGACCAGAGAGATCTCAAAGTGCCAAAGGCTGAGGAAAAGTTTTCCTCTTCAAGGACGCACAGACCAGTGACGCCAGGGAAGGCCAAGGTGGTTCTACCCCGCCTTGGCCAGTCTATCACCTTCCCCATGGGTAAAGGCGTTGATTGAGGGGGGCTATCAGATTGCATTCAACTCCACTTCTCCCAGAAGGTTCCCCATTGTAAGATTGACTGAATTAGGCTATATTGGAATCATAAATATTGTCTCTGGTAGAGAAAGAAGTCCTAGTACCTGTCCCGTCCAGCCAACAGAGAAAAGGGTACTACTCCTCTAATTTTCTGGTAAGAAAACCAAAAGGCTTGTTCAAAAAGATTTAAATTATTTTCTGAAATACAGGAAATTCAAGATGAAGACAATACGGTCTACAGTACAGTTCTCTCTGGAGAAGGACCACTTCATGGCGACCCTGAACCTGAGCCATGCCTACTTTCATATTCTGATCCACAGGAACTCCCAAAGGTATCTGAGAGTTGCTCTTTACATAAAAGGGAACTACGTCATTTTCAATTTCAGGCATTACCATTTGGTGTTTCTTCTGGACCAAGGGTATTTACGAAGGTCATGGCTGAGGTAGTTGCAAGCCTGCATTTAAAAGGGATTCATATAGTCCCATAGCTGGACGACTTGCTTGTTTCCGCCCCTACAGAACAGTTACTCCAATAAAAAAAATTTGGGAGAAGTGGCAACAACACTTGGTCCTGTGCAGAATAGCCAAAGAATTGTTCAAATGGGCGGAGAAAAAACCTCAGTTCTATCACAGCACTACATTTGAAAGGCAAAGATAATTAGATAGAAGACTTTCTAACAGAAAAACTCGGCAGGAGGGAGAAAGGGCACTGAGGAAAGATGTCTTTTTGTCACTAACAGAGTTATGGAGAACTGTGCTTAGACTTATTTGCTTCCCGCAAATATCATTTAGTGCAAGCTTTTTTCTCCCTAGAAAAAACAAGTGCCTCATTTAGTACAGATGCCTTATGTCAACCCTGGCTCCAGGGTTTATTGTATGCCTTTCCCCCCTTTTATCTCCTCTCTAGGGTGATCACAAGGAGCTGGGCACAAGTGATCCTGATAGCTCCATATTGGCCAAAGAGGTTTTGGTTCCCGCTGCTCTTGGAGATGGTCAAAGGGAACTTCTGAAAACTTTCACATCATCAGCACCTCCTAGTCCAGGACCCAGTGGTACATCCGACAGTGCAGAGCCTCCATCTAACAGCCTGGATGTTGAACGGGACTGCCTAAGTACTAGAGGTCTGTCAGACAAGGTAATATCTACTTTGCTGATGAGTAGAAAGGCTGTAACTTCAAGAATATATCATCAAATTTGGAGGGTTTTCCTGAATTTTACCAAGGGCAGGTGGGACCAATCATTTGCTCCAGATATTAGTTTAATTTTGGACTTTCTTAAAGGTAGACTAGACAAGGGGCTTAGTGTGTCTACCCTTAAAGTTCAGGTTGCATCCTTTAGTGTCTTTTTAGACTTCAGGATGGCAGAGTCTCCTTTAGTTAAGATATTCCTTAAAGGAGCCTCT
Organism: Engystomops pustulosus; assembly: GCA_019512145.1. Lineage (NCBI taxonomy): Eukaryota > Metazoa > Chordata > Amphibia > Anura > Leptodactylidae > Engystomops > Engystomops pustulosus. The sequence goes on along the minus strand of CM033648.1, from coordinate 42,299,594 downwards.
AGGTTACATCCTCCTTGTTATCCTTCAGTTCCTCCTTAGGATATTAACCTTGTATTATCTGTTTTGACATGTCCTCCCTTTGAACCTCTCTAAGAGTCCCTTAAATCAATCTTTCTATTGGCTATTACTACAGCCCGTAGGGTGGGTGAAATACAAGCCTTCTCGTGTAAGCACCCATATTTTAGAATATTAAAAGACTGTATTGTATTAAAACATCAGCCCTCTCTTTTACCCAAGGTCTTCTTGGCTTTCCATTGTTAACAGGAGATCAGCCTCCCTTCTTTCTGGCCCAATCCTTCTACTGTAAAAGAGAGAGAGTTTCATTCCCTGGATGTACGTAGATGTATCTTCCATTACGTGCAGAAAACAAGTGAGTTTAGAACCACTGACCATCTTCTTGTCCAACTCTAGGGAAAGAACAAGGCTAAAGCTGCTAATAAGGTGACAATAGCTTGATGGATCAGAACTGCCATTGCTTCCTGTTATCAAATCAAAGAATTACCGGTTCCTTTAGGGCTCAAGGCCCATTCCACTCAGGCAGTCTCCACCTCCTGTACTGAAGGGGCTTCGGCTTCATTAGACCTGATATGTAGGGCTACCTGGGCTAATCCTTCTACCTTTTCTCGCCATTATAAGTTGGACATTTCATCTACTCATGACCCATCCTTTGGTCGATAGGTGTTGTCTGCTGTTGTTTTCCCCTAGAAAAATTTTTCTCTGTTATTACTCCTGTGGTGCCGCTGTGGAGGCGTAGGGGAAAGATGAAAATTACACCTACCGGTAATTGGATTTCCCTTTTAGCCTCCACAGCAGCACGGTTATTTCCCTCCCTATGGTATACTATAAATATACAATATTTTCCTTTGTACTTGCAGTTGGAAGATAATTTTTTTGCTGATATGTATATATGAATATGTTCTAATAAATTGTATACAATTGTATTGTACAGGTCATTGCAGACTTAGTGATACTTTACATGTGGGTTCTGTATGGTGTTTTTCACTTTTTTTATTTTATATCTAAGCGCCGATTGCAGTCTCCCTTGAAAGAGCTTCGGGGGTCGCCCATCGAGCAGGGAATCTCACCGCAGGCATTTAAATGCTGTGGTCATGTTGACCATGGCATTTAAAGGGACTCTAATGGGTATATGATGGTGGATGCTTCCAGAAAGAGCATTGGCTGGAAAACACAGAAGATCATTGAATTTAGCACTAGTACTAGAATTTTATGAATACAATAATACAAAATTAATAGAAACTTCTTCACCCTTCAGGGCTCACAATTAAATGCATGATTCCCTATATCAGGAGTGGGAGGTACATAACGTTCAACATTACAATGGAGAATATGTTTACAAAACAGGAGTAAGAGTGTGAAACACACTCCAGCAAGATATGGCCTAAACTATTAACCACTGAGAAGGCAGTGGCACAGTCACAGTGTGTGTGATGCATCATATTATTTCAAGAGTAGAGAAAATGTGTCATATTCCGCTAAGGCAAAGTACACAGGTTTCTTTGCCACAAGAATTGTGGCAGTGAGCATTGGGTGAGATGGAAAAACAGATTAAGGCCGCAAAAATAGAGACTGAAAGAAATATTACCAAGGAAAGTAAAAATAATCCTAAATTTTTTATCAAGTATATAAATCAGTGATTTTCAACCTTTTTTGAGCCGTGGCACACTTTTTATACTTAGAAAATCCTGGGGCACACCACCAACCAAAATAGCACAAAATGACACTAAAACAGTCATAAAAGGCCTCCCTTTACTTATAAAAAAATCCCTTTACTAATTAAAAGCCCCTAGCGGCCTCCCTTTACTAATTAAGAGCCCCTAGCGGCCTCCCTTTACTAATTAAGAGCCCCTAGCGGCCTCCCTTTAATAATTAAAGACCCAACGCTCTTCCTTTACTAATCACAGAGCCCTAGCGGCCCTCCCTTTAATAAAGCCCAGCGGCCTCCTTTACTAAATTAAAACCCCTAGCGGCCTCTCTTTACTGATAAGAGCCCCTAGTGGCCTCCCTTTACTATTAAAGCCCCTAGCGGCCTCCCTTTACTAATTAAGAGCCCCTAGCGGCCTCCCTTTACTATTAAGAGCCCTAAGCGGCCTCCCTTTACTAATTAAAAGACCCAGCGGCCTCCTTTTACAATTAAGAGCGCTAAGCGGCCTCCCTTCTAATTAAAAGACCCTAGCGGCTCCCTTTACTAATTAAAAGAGCCCTAGCGGCCTCCTTTACTGATTAAGAGACCCCTAGATGGCCTCCCTTTATAAATTAAGAGCCCCTAGCGGCCTCCCTTTACTAATTAAAAGACCCTAGCGGCCTCCCTTTACTAATTAAGAGCCCCTAGAGGCCTCCCTTTACTAATTAAAAGGCCCTAGTGGCCTCCCTTTTGCTAATTAAAAGACCCTAGCGGCATCCGTTTACTAATCAAGAGCCCCTAGTGGCCTCCCTTTACTAATTAAGAGCCCCTAGCAGCCTCCCTTTACTAATTAAAAGGCCCTAGAGGCCCCCTTTACTAATTAAAAGGCCCTAGAGGCCCCCCTTTACTGATTAAAAGGCCCTAGAGGCCCCCCTTTACTAATTAAAAGGCCCTAGAAGCCCCCCTTTACTAATTAAAAGGCCCTAGAGGCCCCCCTTTACTAATTAAAAGGCCCTAGAGGCCCCCCTTTACTAATTAAAAGGCCCTAGAGGCCCCCCTTTACTAATTAAAAGGCCCTAGAGGCCCCCCTTTACTAATAAAAAGCCCCAGCCTCCCTTTACTAATAAAAAAAAGACCCTAGCTTCCTTCCTTATACAAATAATAACATTATATACTTACCCTAGATGTCTTCTTCCGCGTAACTTCTCTCCTAATGGCGATCCGCCCATCTTCTGTAGCTCCTGCCCCGCACGGCCCATGTCACGTGACTTACGCGACCTGACGCGACTGTCACGTGACATGGGCCGCGCGGTGCAGGAGCTACTGAAGATGGACGGATTGCCGACGCGGGGCGTGTTGGTAAGTATGGGGGCCAAAACACGGGGGCATGGCGGCAACGCTACACAGGGGCTCCCCGCGGCACACTCAACCATGTGTGGCGGCACACAGGTTGAAAATCACTGATATAAATTATAAGAAACTCAAAACAGAGTGTGTGGACCCCTGAAGAATAACCTGGGGGTCATGGTGGAGGGAGATGAGGAAAGGGGCAATCTATTTATGTCACCTATTCCACTGTCTTCACCCAGGCATATCACATGGTAGAAGACATGACGAAGAATAATGTAAATTCTCTTTAGAATCTCAACAGTTTAAGGCTACATTCACACGAGGGCCGCCATATTAACGTCCCCCATAGGCCGGCAATGGTCAAACGGAGTGGTATGGTGTGGCACCGTACCACTCCGTACCCGGGGAAAGGATAAAACATGTCTTATCTTTCTATTACACCATTGTGTGCCATGTATCTCTATGGAGAGAGACTGGGACGGGCAGTGCTCACCCCCTCCTCCTCTCTTGTGTACCGACATGTGCCAACCGTGCTAACCCAGGAAGAGGTGCGGCGCCACCTCAACACCACTAAAATTGTCAAATCACCGGGTCGCAATGGCATATAACCCTAGGTACTGCATGAATTATGTTCTGTGGTGTCAAAATACAAAAAAAAGATCAAGCGATCCTGGAAACTACAGACCTGTGAGTTTAACTTCTGTTGTGGGGAAAAAATTTGAGGGGTTTGTTAGAGATGCTATCCTGGAGTATATCACTGTACCTAACCTTATAACCCAGAATCGGCATTGGTTTACTAGAGATCGCTCCTGTCAGACTAATCTGATTGACTTCTACGAGGAGAAAAGTTCTAGTTTGGACCTGGGAGAGGCTGTGGATGTTGGACTGGACTTTTCCAAGGCATTTGATACAGTGCCACATAAAAGGTTGGTGCATAAAATGAGACTGCTGGGACTAGAGGAAAATCTGTGCATTTGGGTAATGATAGAAAACAGAGTCATTAACCCCTAAGCGCTCCGTGCTGTAGTGCATAGGCTGAGATTGCTAATACCCTGCAATACATCAGTATTGCAGGATATTAATATGAACAAGCAATCAGATGTTTCCTGAACCCCAAAATGGTAACAATGGAAAAAGCATCTTTTCTCACTAAATAAAATTCAGTCACATGGCCCCAATAAAGAATTTTATAGCCTGCAAAATGGGCCAATGAGGAAACTAAACTCCTGGCAGCTGCAAGTCCCTCCTTCCCTTCTGTGTCTCGCTGTGCGCCCATAAAACAAGTAACGACCACAAGTGGGAGTTCTCTGTACCGGGAGCAATTGCATAACAAATTGTATGTTGGTTTCTCTTTCTATCTTTTGGAAATGTGTAAATTTTAGGGCTAAATGAACATATAAGTGACAAAATTTGACCATTCTAAATTTCACTTCCATTTTGATTCAATTATTATGAAGATCTAGAGGAGTTTGAGGGGGGCAGATATGAAAATGGGTTGGTTATATAGGGTGGTTTTAATGCTAAATATGTAAAATTTCATTCAAAACAGTAATTATCCTCAAAATAGTAAATTCTGAAAATACGGAAAATTGATAATCTAGTTGTAAACCGTGTGACATCAAAATAAATTATCCAGACATTTCAAAAATGATGAAAATGTAAAGTCGACATATGGGAAATGTTATTCGGCAAGTTATTTAGGTGGAATATTATGTACAGTTTTGGTCACCAGTATTTAAAAAGGACATTGTAGAACTAGAACAGGTACAGAGGAGAGCAACCAAAACCAAAATTATTAGGGGAATGGAGGGACTAGATTATGAGGACAGAATACAAAATCTGGGATTACTCAGTTTAGAAAAAGACGGCTGAACGGAGACCTCATTACAATATACAAATACCTAAACAGTCAGTAAAAGGATCTCTTCAAAGATCTTTTCATACTTAGGCCTATGACCAGGACAAGGGGGCATCCTCTACGACCTGGAGGAAAGGTGGTTCTAACATCGCCATAGACAGGGATTCTTTACTGTAAGAGCAGTGAGACTATGGAACTTTCTTCCACAGGAGGTTGTTATGGCAGCTATTTTGTAAATGTTCAAGAAAGACCTGAATGCCTTTTTTCCCCAGGTTGTGGGGAAAAAACTTTTCCCAACCTTATATACAGTGATAAACTGTATTTCCATGTACAGGATTTTAGGCCACATTTACTTACCTGTCCTGACGCGATGCCTGACAGCTACAATGCACGAAGATCATAAGCCCGAAATCTATCTGTCGGTTCCCCTCTCAGGTCCGCTGGAATTCACCTTCTTCTTCCTGGTGTATGTAAGCGCTTGATCTTGCTACACAATTTGAAAGTTAAATCCCGAGCTCAGTCGGATCATCCGACGGCCCAAACCCTGATTTCTGACGCATGAAAGCCAGTGCAGCTGCACCACAATCCAATCGCTTGCTACACAATCCCCAGTTAAATACCTGTCCCAGCAGCACAAATCCTGAAAACGTTGGAAAAACTGACGAAAGTGCGATCTGCGGACCCTTAGTAAATATGCCCCTCTATTTTACATTTATTGATACTGGTAGTTAAACATTTTTTATTTAAAGACAGTTATGCCAACAATTTGTGTAATAAACTTATAACTCTCCAAACGCTGAATTCCATCAGGAATTTGTGAACAAAAAGTAAGATTTATTCAAAATCATATCATCATCTTATGAAACATCATTATAACTCTTGAAACCCTAATTTTCATGTTAAATTTCTTGTGACTACTATTTCTTTAGAATCATTGGCCCCAATCACTCATGTTTAGCATTTTCCTTAAATGAGCACTTATTGCCGTCCCTTCTTTAGGTTTGCAGTGCAACTGATTTTTTGCCATGGTTTCTTTACCCATGTATCAACCTCCTGCAGTATCTAAAAAAAAATCTACTAATACTAATGTATAGCGTGGGGGACGCTGTTGCAATGACTGTTTATAGGTCTTATTTTCAGGGGGGGAGCAGGAAAGGAAACAGTGTTCTTAGAGTAATCAGGTAAGCCTTTTATGAGCACATTATTTTTTCTGCCCCCAATTTTCCTGATGGCCCAGTTAATTGCTATAACTGTAACCTGGGAGTGATGACCTCTTGCTCCAACACAGTGTCATTTAAAAGAAATCTACCACCAGGATAAAGGATTGTAAACCAAGCACACTGACATACTGGTATGTGCCCTCCATGGCAGAAGCTGCTCTTCTTGTAAGCTTTGTATACCTTTGTTTTTAAGAGAAAGAGGTTTTAAAAATTATGCAGATGAGCTTTCAGGGCTCCAAGCTCCATGGACATCTATATAGTCTGGAGCCCCTGAGGCTCATTTACATAATTCGTGAAACCTTTTTAATGTAAAAACAAGTTCCTAAGAAGCTAAAAGAATAGCAAGCCTGTCAGAGGGGCACTCACCAGTATGTCAGTGTGCTTGGTTTACAATCCTTCATCCTGGTGGTAGATTAACTTTAAAGCAACAGTGATGTTCTTAGTGATGACGTTACGAGCCACAACATGTTGATGGGAGACCTCTAATCTATGGATATTTGGAACCATATCTTGGTGGGGAGTTCCTGGATAAGCTCTCTGAGGAGCTGAAACTTTGAGAGTAATACACTCTCTACTGATGTCCTGTGTGTCCTGTGAACCGTGGGTGCTGTAAAACTGATCCAAGCTTTGACCTGATGTTAGACGATGGTTCCTGGTCAGGGAATTCTGACAAGCACTCCTCTTATGCCTGTAAGTCATACTCGGGGAATGGTGAGTAAGGCTAGCGAATGGCGGCTGTTAGGACAGACAGGCAAAATTAAGTTTTCTGTTCTAGTGGCATGGTGTACCGCTTACAATAAAAACCTGTCAAATGTTGATCATTGGAGATTGAAAAAAATCAAGTTATCAACATTATTCTGTAATTTTAAGGGAATTTATGGCCATCTGAGTTGTGTCTCCCCATCCCTCCAGCCTCACGGCTAAGGCAGCATGCAAGCAGGGTTACAGTAGGCCCCTGGGCAACAGAGCCTCAGTAGGCCCCTGTGCAGTGGCAGCATTAAACATTCGGAAACTGAAATAGTCTCTTGTTCCCAAAAATATTCCCTCGTTTATCATACTAAACAGCCCCCAGATGGTTATTGTACATAAGCCCCTCTCACACCTTATGGACTCAGTAAATGCAGCCCCCATCACCCCGGTGGATTAATTAAATACGGCCTTATGTGGGCCCCCAGTAGCTGGTGCCGCCCCTGATTACTCCTTTGGCCTTCATCTAGACAACCAGCTGCAAGAGAGTTTCAATAACTTTGGAACGGCACACTACTTTTGCAAAGTCAGTGCACACTGACTTTAAAGAGGATTTGTCGGATAGGGGCAATTTTCACACCAATAACTTGCAGTTATCTCATCTCAACAGTGTCTTTTTTTCAATTATCTGATTTTATTCTATGCTATAGAATATATACAATTTATGAAATAAGCTTAAAATACTGCTATTTTACTCATGTTAGGATATATTCACAGGACTACTGTTCCGGATGTCACTAGCAAAGACAAATGGCTCAGGCAACAGATTTATAGCCCATCCCACAGGGAAGATCACATGACCTCAGAAGGAAGTTATGAGATAAGACTGCAATGCGGAGAATCAGCTACCAGAGGGGGTACAGCGTTAATCCCTACACCAGCCACTAGAGGGAGTGCAGAATCGACAGCAAGTAATCTGCTATTAGCCAATAGAAGTATTCCGAGTCAGAATGCAGGAGTTCAGTGCAGAATCGTGACTACTACAGAATGACATTGACATTTAAGAAACTGTGTTCTTCTCACGGGGATGTTAATGATCACATGCTCCTGATGTTATCACAGATCTATTAGGGAAAAATAGTATCTACTTGTAGAGTCAATTTACTGAATTGAATGACGTGAATGACAGACCCTTTTTCAGCTTTCTGTAACTGGCAAAATGTAGTGGCTTTACAAGGTTGAGTTGCACTGTTAAAGTTTAATATTTAATATTTACAAGCTGCAGGCTTATCCTTCCATGTACTTTTCTTTATCATCCACAGGAAGGTGTGCTGTGGGAGGTATGAGGAACAGAAGCACCAGTAATCTTCTCCACACTTTCTGTCAGTGGCTGCTCCTGCTTTTGCCAGTGGGCATTGAGAAAAGTTAAAGAGATGTGTCCAGTAATCTCTACCAATCATTCAGTCAGCAGCCACTCTTGCCCTCCTCCCCTCTGGCTGGAGAGTCAAGTCACGTGTATGTGCCAAACACTGGGAGCTGGCACTTCTGCAGTACGCTTCAACCATTGTTTCATGCATACACATGACTTGATTCTTCCGTGCTTTTTGGGAATGTAAACTCTATACAAGAGGAATAGTGTGGCATTACTTGAATTATTATCAGGGTCAGTATACTGAATGATGGGAAACTTCTCGAGTGCTCTAAATCCATAATTGACGTACTGAATAAGAGATCTTTTGGAAGTGTTCCTGGTCCTTTTCTGAAGTTCTTTTTGTGTGTGTGTGTGCGGGGGGGGGGGGGGGTAATTAATTCCTAACCTTGTAGTCTTAGTGCAAGGTGCAGAAACCAAACTAATAACAAAATTCATTCAATTTAAGTTAAAAAAAAAAAAAAAAGGTAATCACAATAAAGTGACGGTAACTTTTAATTTCCTTTTTAGGGTCATCAGAATGTAATGTCCACGTTGAGGTTGCAGGTATAAATAGAAGCTTGCCTTTTTATGGAATATCTGACCTAAAGGAAATTTTAAGCTTTGCAATGAATGGAAATGCTAATGTATGTGAATGTAGGCCTCTGAAAGTACTGAATTATTTAGAGGTGAGTATATTTACAAAATATTATTATTACTAATGGACTGCATAAAACCAGTAAACTAAGGCACCTTTCTCATGAACATATGATTTCTCCAGTATGAATCCTGATATCTGTCCCAGAACGTCCATGTGAAAGTGGCCTTAGTCTGACTATGATACATTTTAATTTTTAAGAAACTGTGAAGTTGCACGTAGCCCCCATTTCCCTTAAAAATATATACATATTTGTACACATACACATTTGCATACTTATATAAACACATCCATAAACTTAAATACCTACACATAAAGTGGTACACTCATATACACACTCATATACGCACATTAATACACAAACATGTCTACAGACATATGCACACATTTTTGCTCTCATATATACACTTACACACTCATACATCTTATACATAGTCATACATCGAATACCCCTCTTAATTTATATGCAGCACCCTAATGATTTTATATACATCACCAGCCTGACTAATGAATATATATATATATATATATATATAGCACGTACCTAATGAACTTATAGATAGTTCCCCAATCTTAATAATCTACAGCCCACACAAATACATTTCTATATACCCCTCTATTTCATTTATATAATGTCTCCTTCAAATTTATTTATATTGCGAGAGATCAACTCAAATGGCAACTTCAGTAAAAGTTCAGGTAACTGTTTGATTTATTTGCAAAACAGTTTAACAAAACAAAATTGCCAGCATATAACAGAAAAACCACAGTCCACCTAAACTGGCTTGACTCACAGTCCTCTGTAGGTTGTGTATCCATCCAATAGCATGGGCAGTCAATGTCACTATTGCTGATCCTTTGCTGTGTAACACTTCCAGTTCTGCATGCATTATAGCAGACTCCCAAACTACAAAAACACACCGCACACAGCTCACCTGAGCGTCCTGGATTTATCTGATGGCACCCACACAGCTCTTTGACTACTCCAATAAAAGCTGGCCCGGATCAACTGCAAGTAGCAGCTATACTACATTAAACAATGTCAGAAACCTAAGGTTTTTGACCAAACATTAACTAGCTCACTTCACAGAGGGCACTTATCTACCATCAATAATGGCCCCTTTTTTAGGGCAACGTTGTGCAATTAACCCCTTAACGCTCTGCACCGTAGCTCTACGGCGCAGAGGTATAAGGAGTGTATGAAGAGGGCTCAAGGGCTGAGTCCTCTTCATACAAAGGTGGGGGTTTTTGCATATTGCAGAAAACCCCCACCGCTTGCACCGATCGCGGCTATTAACCCCTCCGTTGCCGCCGGCAAAGTTTCCGGCAGCATTTAAAAGACAGTGGCACGCGGGCGCCGCCATCTTTGTTACGATCGCCACGCCCCCAAACGTCATCAGGGGGCGGCGATCGGTTGCCATGGTAGCCTCGGGTCTTCGTTTGACCCGAGGATACATGGCTTCTGCATATCCATTACAATGAGCCTGTGGCTCATTGTAATGTATAGTGTGCAGAAATGCCATATACTGCGATACAGAAGTATTGCAGTATATGGTAGGAACGATCTGACTATCTACGGTTAATGTACCCTAGATGGTCTAAAAAATAGTGAAAAAAAAAATGAAAAAAAAAATTTTAAAAACAAAAAAATGTATAAAATATTAAAAATTCAAATCACCCCCCTTTCCCTAGAACTGATATAAAACATAATAAACAGTAAAAATCACAGGCACATTAGGTATCGCCGTGTCCGAAAATGCCCGATCTATCAAAATATAAAAACGGTTACGGCCGGCGGTGACCTCCGAGGCGGGAAATGGCGCCCAAATGTCCGAAATGCGACTTTTACACCTTTTACATCACATAAAAAATAGAATAAAAAATGATCAATATCTTGCACAGACCTCAAAATGGTAGCAATGAAAATGTCGGTTCATTTCGCAAAAAATTACACCTCATACAGTTCCGTGCGCCAAAGTATGAAAAAGTTATTAGCTTAAGAAGATGGCAAAATTTTTTTTTTTCTTTTTTGTACACATTCGTTTCATTTTTGAAAATGTATTAAAACACAATAAAACGTATATAAATTTGGTATCACCGCGATCGCACCGATCCAAAGAATAAAGTAGGCATGTTATTTGGAGCGAAGAATGAAAGTCGTAAAAACTGATCCCCCGTGCGTTTTTTTTTTCAATTTTTGCACATTTGGAATTTTTTTTCAGCTTCGCAATACACGGCATGTTAAAATAAATAGCATTACAGGAAAGTTAAATTTGTTACGCACAAAATAAGCCCTCACACAGGTCTGTACACGTAAAAATGAAAACGTTATGGATTTTTGAAGGTGGAGAGCGAGAAATGAGCAAAAAAAACCTGCGTCCTTAAGGGGTTAATTAAAATTTGGTGCACACTGAGGTCTAGCAATCTGCCAGTGTTAACGATAGTCTCACATAACCATCTAGCTGTTCCAACTACATAATCGGAAGCTTCTCAACCAGCGTGTGGTTTATACTTATGCAGTTTGTGTGCTGGGATAGGAGTGCTTACTATTGCATTCAATCAAAAGCAGGGGACAAGAAGGACACATTTGTGTAAACTTCTTTTGTGCAGTTTGCCTCACTCATGTGCAGGTTATGCCAGATAATTCAATAGTGGCGCATGGTGTTGGAAAGTTTGAACACAGTTGTACCTTTTTCTTTTTGGTGCACTTTTATTTTGAAGCGTGCAAGAATTGTGTCAAGGCACAGTAATAAGTGTCCCATAAACTATGAACACACACCAACAGGTCCTGGACCAAGTACAGCTGTGACACAAAAGTGGTGCAAACATTTAATAAACACATGTGCAAGCTCCAAAGACATTCTTTTAGTGCAAAGATAGACAAAAAACTAGCGCAGACACAATGATAGATCTTGGCCATTGTCTGCAAAGGACGGGACATTGACGACAACAAAAGCAGTAGAAGTTAGTGTGTGCTGTCGTCCGTGACTGGGCTAACAGTGATGGTAAATAATGAACACCTAAACACTGAGCTGAACTGCAGCAACTCCTCCTATGCAGTAAAACCGGGTCAACCAGCACCACAGGCGAGCAGAAGACAGGACACCACTAAGAACCCACAAAGTCTTTATAATAGACTGTAAAGGGAAGTATTTGAACACAAGGTGAATCTTCCCCGAGAAAAAGGGTCAATAACATCTATAGTGAATACTTTTGAACAGGTGTCATGGACAGACCATATTTCACCTATGTTTCCAAAATGCATTATTATCCACACCGAAACCAACAACCTCCAGTACCGACACCAGCAAATAGCAAAACACCTGGCCCCGCTAGCTCAGACCTCAGAACAAAAGCTGCAAGATAATCCTAACCTCCATGCTCTCAAGAAAGGACGGCCTTGACCACACCATCAAGGAGATCAATATCCAGCTGGCAGACAAAATCATCACCATGCCACACATCAGTTTGGCTCAATACCCCCTCATTAACCATCACCACCTGTATGACAGCAAACACCTCAACAAACAAGGGGTCAGAATGCTTGTCAAAGAACTGAAAGATCTGGTACTGGACAGAGAGCTAAGGCTTGGACCTTACACCATGCCACTCCAAAATCCTACAGTGAGGTCACCAACAATAGAACCAACCAGTCCAAAATCCAAATTGGTCTAAACCGTAATGCTCATTACAATGTATTTGAACCATATCCCTTATTATTAGTGGCTGGAACATTCAGTGTCTCAACGGCTTGGCCTGTGGGTGTAAAATGTACAGACAGAGATTTCAAGAAAGTGTAAAATGTACAGACACAGATTTCAAGAAAAGACTAGAATATATAGACAAATATAGACAAATCATCCTAGAAACATGGACTAAGACAGAGCATGAACTCAGGTGTCCTGGAAAATGGCACCCGTGAAGAGAGGAGGCAGCCACAAATGGATAAGACCAGGCTGCTCCATCCTCAATCTCAAACTGACTTCTACCTCTGAGCAGCTACATAGCACTGCCAAAGTTCCCCTACTTCAATCCAGACTACTTCAATACCCTAAAGACGGAAGCAGCTACTTTCCAAGCTCTGTGCAAAGTTCTTATGTATGGAAACCTCAATGCCAGAACTGGGTGGGAGAATGGCTCCCTGACCATGGATGGAAACATCTACATCGTTGTAGCAGAGACTGGCTGTAGTAGTCCCATACACACATATAGAAACAGATTCCACATACTAAATGGATGCACAAAGGGAGGCTCTCTAGGAAGGTGCTCAATGACCTTTTAAGTACCCAGCAATGTAGTGGACTACGTCATCACTAATATGGACTCTGCAAACATTGGTGCCTTCATAGTCACCCAACAAAAACATAACTCTGAACACAACCAGATGCTTCTATACATCAAGTCTACCAATAAACTATCATCACAAAAACCTCAGCAGACCGGCCTCTTCAGTCTCTCAAAGTCAAGGAAAAGCTCCATAATTTCTACAAAACCTTGTATGAGACAAAACCATAGGGGTAAACCAAACCATGACAGACTTCTACCACATACTGTACAAAATGGCAAAAATGTTGGATGTAAGGAGACACAACCACAAGCCTGAACCACTGGTACGATGTAATGCCCTAGAGCAGTGGTGGCGAACCTATGGCACGGGTGCCAAAGGTGGCACTCTGAGCCCTCTCAGTGGGCACTCAGGCTGTTTCCCCAGCACAGAATTCATCAAACAGGACTTAAGAGATCCTCCTACAGGACCACTACGTGACACACTCAGCGTTATTTTAAAGTGAGACTACAGGAAGAATAGATGTGGACATGGTTAGATTTTCATTGGAGCCATTGAAGCTCCTGCTCTTGGCCCCACAATTCTTCCTCTTCAGTGGGTTGTCAAGGGAAGCTCCAATGGCAATCAGAATTTTCCCTCCTGTCAACGATATTGGTGTCCTCAGGACCGTTAAAAGCTGTGCTACAGCACGGAGCAAGAAGATTTTAATAAGTTAATGCTAGAATTGCTGTGTTGGCACTTTTTAAATAAATAAGTGGATAAGGGTTGCGGTTTGGGCACTCGGTCTCTAAAAGGTTCGCCAACTCTGCCCTAGAGGAACAAAACCAAGAGCATAAAAACCTTGGAGGAAAAATTCAGAGAATTCCAAAACCCTCTAGATGCCCCGATAACCCTGCAGGAGGTAATAGAGCATCTTTTTCATAAGATATAAAAAAGCTTGTGGCCCTGATGGCATCTTACCAGAGTTGATAAAACACAGCTCACCCGCAAAAACCAAAGCCTTCAACATCAAGTGACAGCTACTTTCCTAAATCCTAGAACCAAGGCTTCATAACCCCCAAACACAAGAGCAGGGACCAGTACAACCTTCCCAATTACCGATCTGTGCCATTAGTAACTGGGGAAAGCTGTTTAATAGCGTCTTGAACAGGAGGATCTCTAGCTTCCTTAATAAGGACAATGTCCTCATCAATAGCCAAACAGGGTTCATTCCAAACCATTGCACCACACCTATAAACCCTGCACAGCCAGAACCACATTCAGAAGGCAAAGTGGGGAAGGATATAAGCCTGTTTTGTGGACTTTATAAAGGCTCTTGCCCAGGTCTCTTGAAACTTATAGAAAGCAGAATAGGAGGAAAGATCTACAATGTCATCAAAAGCTCCTATAGCAAGAACACCTGCAGTGAAGGTAAGATGTGAAGGTAAATGGAAGGAGAATGGCCTATTTTCAGCAGAGCTAAGTGGTCAGCCAGAGTCAAACCTGGAGTCCTGCTTCACACCAGAACTCATCCTCATGACACTGAGGGGAAATTTCTCCTTTATGCACATGACCTTCTTCTGTTATCACCAAATGAGAGAGATCTCCAGGAAAACCTGGAAATCCTGGAGAAATTCAACTCCTCCTGTGCACTACCCATCAATCTGAAGAAGATTAATATCATGGTGTTAAAGAGGAGAAAAACAAGAGCTTCCCTCCTTCACACTCAACAGCTGCCCACTGACAGTGACTCCTGTCAGCATTCCAGATGCCTTCCACCATAGAGCCTGGCATCAGCAGGGGGACCCTGGCAACCTGGGTACCTAAATCCAGCCAGGCACAAACATGGAGCAAACACAGCTGACCAAAGCCAAACTCATGGCAATGATAAACAAATATATCACTGATTGTAAGACCACCATCAAATCATCCCAGAAACTGACATCTACCAGAGTCTACAGAGAGACTAAATTCAAATGAAAAACTTGGTCCTGAAGAGTAAGGAAAAGAGTAATGAAGAGGTTTTGCAATCCAAATGCATAGATAACATTTTGGTCATCTTGGGACCCTTACCAGACATGGAGTAATGCTACAGTAAGAAGAGTTTAAAAGGGGCACAGACATATATACAGACTGCACAGACAGACATGCATGCCAAGGTAGAGCAGACTGTGCCAACAGTGCCAGGACTAGGAGGCTACCAAGGATGAGGTCCAATTCTTGCTACACTGTTCCAAAATCAGAGTGGGACACTCACTTCAGGAGACTCTCAGATCTCCTCCTGGGCTTCAGATCCATGGAGGATTCAACGGCCATATCGGCACAATGGGGCACACACTAAGGGTCTGCAAACCACGATTCTTTGGGGTTTTCAGAATATTTCCTTTTTGCGATGAAATGCCCTGGGTTTTTGGCGCACGTGATCGGATTGTTGCGCATTGGCGCCGGCTTGCATGCGACACAAAGCGGGGGGCTGGCCATCGGACAACCCGACTGATTTGGACAAACTGCGGAAATTAAAAACCGAAATTGTGTCGCAAGATCAAGCACTCACATGCACTGGGAAGAAGAAGGTGAACTCCGGTGGACCTCAGTGGGGAAGCGACACATGCAGGAGATTGGGCGCACGACCTTAGTGAATCGCGGCAGACCCAAATCCTCGTCGGACACCGTACAGTGGGGATCATGACGGGACAGGTAAGTAAATGTGCCCCAATATGTCACTGCTTGCCATAGGCTCTGAGAAACGTGATATACCATGGACTGATATAACCCCCCCCCCCCTCTCTGAGTAGACACATTATGACCCATCTAGTTTTTTTTGGGGTGACAATGTGGTTACATCAGGGTACAGATGTTAACACACTTTCATCTGGCTTCTGACATTGTACTAACACACTGACACATAGAAAGATAGATGATACAGATCAGAGATGCATGAGTTGATTACACAGAGGCTGATACTGTTACTGTGAGCTCTGCTACATCTCAAAGACATGTACCTGCCTCCCCCTTCCCCCGGGCCACTCATCTCCTTGTAGCTTGTAGTTTGCAGCCTCTCTCTCTGCTCACCATGTGCTGACAGGAAGTGATCAGTGAGTGTCTATGAGCTCCATGCAGGGGGCTGAGCTACAGCCACACCGCAGAGACAGACAGAAATCTCACCTGCACAATTTGCACAATGGCGGCCTGAGCCGAAGTCAGAAGTTACTGTCTAGGGCAGTGGTGGTGAACCTATGGCACGGGTGCCAAAGGTGGCACTCATAGCCCTCTCTATGGGCACCCTCGCCATCACCCCAGCGCAGAGTTTGCCAGACAGGACTCAAGGCCTCTTGCAGTCCCAGGCAGCCCAGGATCCTAGAACGAAGCTACAATGATAACCAAAGCTTTTTCTCCTTCTTTCTACTTTATTGGTGTCCTCAGGTGCCTATACAAAATAAACATGTGACAGAGCAGGGAGTAATAAGCTACTGTTTAAATTATCGCATCGGCACTTTGCGAAAAATATGTGGGTTTTGGATGTGGTTTGGGCACTCGGCGTCTATAAGGTTTGCCATCACTGGTCTAGGGGAAACTGAAAGTGTGTACACCAGGACTGATAGAGACAGGTTGGACTTTTATCTGTGAAATGCTGCATTTTTGTTAATAACAGTGATTTAGAGAATGTGTTATTTTGTTATCCTGAGTACATATAAGAAACTTGTCTTTGTAGGAATACTCTTTTAAGAGTGATGCTACAGATAGTCAAGCACGACCAAAAACTTTGCCTATATTGTAAAAGGTTAAAAATACAGCTATCATGTTAACAGTTTAACCGATTCCCGAACGCCCGCCGTGTGTTCGCAGTGCGCGTCAGGTCCCGGTGCATGGAGAGGGCTCAGGGGGATGGTCGCTCTCTGTGACATCATTGGCAATCCATCCCCATGACAGCCTCGGGTCTTCCGAAGACCCGGGGCTGTTTCGTTTTAACCCTTTCATTACAATGTGCTATCAGCACATTGTAATGAATGAGGAGGAAAATCCCCATATACTGCCATCCTTTAATATGGCAGTATATGATAGGATCGTAAAATAGTAAAAATAAAAATAAAAAAAAGTTTAAAAAAAAAATAAAAAAACCTAAAAATTAAAATCACAACCCCTTTCCCTAGAACTGATGTAAATATAAATAAACAGTAAAAATCATAAACACATTAGGTATCGATGCATCCAAAAATGCCCGATTTATCAAAATATAACGGTTTTTCACTGCATTTAACCCTGTAACCCAAAATGGTGCCCAAACTCAAAAGTGGCACTTTTTTTCTATTTTGAAAAATATTTAAAAAATCTATAAAAAGTGATCAAAAGGTCCTACAGTCCTAAAAATGACATCATTGAAAACATCAACAAAAGTTGCAAAAAATGACACCACCCACAGCTCCGAAGTACAACGGAGCATGAAAAAGTTATTAGCGCCAGAAGATGGCAAAATTTAATAAAAAATTAGTACAGGAGGTTTTAACTTTTGTAAATGTATGAAAACATTATAAAACTTACACAAATTTGGTATCCCCATAATCGTATCAACACAAAGAATAAAGTAGACATGTCCCCTGGGGCACACAGTGAAAGCCGTAAAATCCAAGCCCACAAGAATATGGCACAAATGCGGTTTTTCACCATTTTCACTGCATTTGGAATTATTTTTTTCCAGCTTCCCAGTACATGGCATGGAATATTCAATACCATCACTATGAAGTACAATTTGTTACGCAGAAAACAAGGCATCACAGAGCTTGTTACATGTAAAAATAAAAAAGTTAATGATTTTTGAAAAATTGGGAGTGAAAAATGGAAATGAAAAAACAAGAAAGGGTCTGGTCCTTAACTGGTTAAGAAAAGACAGAATAACACTATCAATCACAAATGAAGTTTAATTAACTAATATATTGCAATAAAATACCTGCTTATATGAATTTTCTCCAACTTTGGATCCCTTAATATTTAAAGGGACAATATACACTGAAAATGCATTAGGGGTCAGAGTGTGTACTCTGTAGGTGAAAATTTTACCTATACTCTGCCCTACAGGTTTTATTCTTTTTGTATCACAATAGACTATACACAATTGTCTAAATCTGATATTTTTAACAAAATTCAATAAAATTGGTCCAACCAGTATGGTAGCATGTAGCACCTTCCTAGCAAAGGCAAAAGCAACTCAAGAGAGGTAGTTAGTAGCCAGAAAAAAACACCTATACCAAAGCTAACCGTGCCCTATCATAACGTGCCATCAGGTAGTGTTGATTACATCTGGAATTCAAGATATAATTATAGTCCAAAATTTTTAAAATAATAATTAGAAAATACTATTTTTTCAAATATTATTTTCCAAATTAATTCTGTGTACAGATTTGAAGTTATATTGGCATATGGTCTGTGGAAAAGCCAACTGTTGCATCGTACATATATGGGCATCACGGGCTAAACACCCTCTATGAGAGCCACACACGGTCTATTAGCCAACCTATTTTAGTCACTTTACCTATTCGCCCCCCTCCCATCCATGGTTTCTACCCACTGAATAACAAGGTTGAGTAAAGAGGTACCTGTGAGAATGTTAAAAATGTTGTGATGTTTCTGTTTTGCTTGGTTTATTCACAATCGCCTGAAATGACATGTGATACTGCAGGATTTGCTACTGCTAGCTGGCATGTGCCCCAACCACCATGAAAGTTATTTATGTAAATGTCATGAGTAAAGTTACTTTTCTGTACATATCTTCTGGTATCGCCTAGCACTCTGTCATATTTGTACCGCTGATGCTTTGTGTTACAATATTGTAAAATCATAATAAAAATGATTGAACCAAAAATAATATTTTGATTTTATGTTTTAGGGTGAAGCTGTAAGATTAGCTCGACAACTGCCTATAAACCTGTCAAAACTTGATGTTCATGACACTATACATCGTATGAGAATACAGCTCAGTGATGACCAAAAAAATTGTATTCATGGTCGACCCTTTTTTCATCACCTCTCAGACATTCCTGAATTAGATGGCTAACTTGTTATTTGTCCTTATTTTGTTCATTCCCCTTTCAGATTAAAAAAGCATTTAGCAATGGCATAGATATGTTATCTGTCCTAGGGAGTTGAACCATTTTTATTATATCCTGGAATGGCAATTTCTTCAGAAATTGACTTTATAAAATATGCAGATCAGACACTGAAGTGCCTCCTGGCTGCTTCAACTGTTAATTTATGCAATGGAAGGTGCAAAAATTAACCACCAGCATAGCCAAGAGGCTTGATGATGTAGACCGGAGCACCACTAGCTCATTTGCATATTTTTATAAACTAGCAGGACCTATGAAAAATTGATTTATAATAAAGGGGTGTAGAATTGCATGAGTGACCTCAATCTGCTGTGTTTTTAGATCTTTACATTTAAAACTTAAAACCCCCTCCCCTTTGGTGTAAGCTTGCTACTGTTTCTAGGAAGGCTTTGGAGCAGTTTACTGCACAATCCTGTAATGTAAATGTATTTTTCCCTGTCCACTTCTTCCTACCAGTGCAAACCAAAGTATTATCACATAGCTAAATGTGAATTCCATACCTATACAAACCATTTAACTGTCCGGTTTGAAAATTAATATAAAAATGTTGTACTATTTCACATTTTGTACTACTGCATTACACTTATTAAAGTAATAAACGTTCATATTTTCAGAATTTTTATTTTATGTTGTGCTATTATTCACTGCACAGTATTTTATTGTTTTGTTTGTATTCATGCTTGTCTTTGGCAAGATTCAAGGAAATCTACCATCAAAATCAAGCATGATAAAACAGGTGCACTTACTCTCTGATCCAATAATTGTGACTGTGGAAATTTTCTAGTAATTTGTTATAAATGCATCCTTACTTCAAAAATCAACAAATTATACTAATGAGCCAGAAGGGCTGTGAGGGATGTTACCAGAGCCCCTCTCTCTGTGCTGTAGCTTCATATTCCATTACAGTGTCTCATCATCCACCTGCTAAGTTAGTTAGCAGCAGTGTAACAGCCTGTGAAGCTACAGCATGGAGGGGCTCTGGTAACGCCCCCACAGAGTCCTTGTGGCCATCAGCAGAATTTAAATGGTTAATTTTAGAAGGAAGGAGGCCATGGATAACAAATAAAAGAAGATATCCACAATCACGGTGCTTGGATCTATTAGTGTCAATGAATTATCATGCTTGATTTTCCTGGTACGCTTCATTTAATTTTGCACAATATTCACAATATAGGAACTGCTGAAGAGCGAGACCGCATGTCACTGGAGGCAGATTCAATCTTTATGCTCATGTCTGTACTGGATTGGAAAAATTAATTGTAGATCTACAAATTATTCACTGGTTACAGCTGGATACATGAACATTAACTAAAAAAGTAAAATGCCCTTTTAAGCAGTATTACTTTTCAGAAATTTGTAATTTTAGGACAAATCTTTTATTACATTTTTTTGTAAAGTTCACATCAGGAAATTCCCATTTTAGCTTTTTTGTCCCCGACTCGTCTTCAACTCACTTCATTGAAAACTCTTCTATTTGAGATGTATGAGTAATTCCATACAAAGCATTTCCCATAGTTAAACAGAATTATGTAAGCTAATTAATCGGGCAGAAAAAGTGTCCCAGATTTCATAATAATCATGTTGTCTTATGATGAGAAAGCCCCTTGGAAGTTAAATGAATTTAGAATCTACAGAGATGTGGGAAATGTTAAAAAATACAATAAATATTCATGTTTTGAATAACATGATGTAATGCAGGTCACTTCAGATTATGAGGTGTCCGTGTCGTTATGTATGTCTTTTAAAGTTATAATTTCCTTTCAGTCAAACAGTTGACATGTTGAATGCACCACATAAGTAGCATAGAGAATGTTTTATTTCTTTACAAAGGGTCTGTGTAGGGTGCTAACACCACACAGTTTGTGAACATTGTTCACCGATTATGTAATCTTCAGTACAGATTGTTGGGGTTTATTAATGTTTGCTTTTTTTTGTCTTGTTTTTAGCTGAAAGACTAATATTGCAGTCTTTAAGGCAACTAAGAAATAAATAATTAGGTCATCTATCCACATAAAGTTTGGCTGAAACTGGGTACAGAATATTTGAAAACAACAGGGAATTAGGGATAGTGGCCCACAGTTATTACCTCAACCTAATTGATTACTATATACTAAGGGGCATCGGTTGGGTATATAATAGGAGGCATGAGATAGCTGGCTATATACTGGGACAATAAAAGGCAGGCTATAAATTAGGGGACATGAGCTGGCAGGCTATATATGCTAGGGGGCATGAGCTGGCACGCTATATACTGGGGCAAAGACAGGGTAAAGTACTGAATTTTTCCATACTGGGTGCAGGCTGTGAGCAATACATTTCTCACCCTAGGCTTATACTGAAGTGCATAGGTTTTCCCAGTTTTTTGTGGTAAAATTAGGTACCTCGGCTTATGCTCAGTTCGGTTTATAATCGAATATATATCATAGGTTAGCATTTACAACACATGAAAAAGGAGCTTAATTTCCAAAGTAGTCACCACCTCTGTAGTCTATTTATAAACATACGATACAATACAGCTTTATTGATCCCCTTTTTTTGTACATAGTGTTCTGTCAATTGTTACACAGATACAGACTTTTTTTTTGTCCTCCTCACTGTTCTCAGTCTCATTTATCCTCAATGGGACTTCCACTAATATATATCCCCCTTCATACCCAGGCCAGACCACTCCCATCCTTTCCTCCCTTAACCGATAAAATCAGTAAGCCTCCCCTCTGTACAGGGACAGTGCGAACATTGTGCCCATCAGTAAAAAAGGAAAAAATTGGATTCAGCTCACCTCCCTTGGAAGCAGTGTGTCAGTCAAACGTAGCGGAAGACTTGTAAATCTTCATAGAAGAGGAAACTCCAGCATCCCAAACAGGTAATTGATTAAAAGTCCATTTTTTATTTCAAAAGGTTAAAAAATTCACAGCATAAGGTCACGATAACCGTCCTTAGACCTTATGCTGTGAATTTTTTAACCTTTTAAAATAAAAAATGGACTGAATTAGCTGTTTGGGATGCTGGAGTTTCCTCTTCTATGAAATTTACAATTGTGCCCCTCAGCTACGCACAGCAACATGTATAGCATAACCATTATTGTAGTCATAAATGAAAAAACAGGCAGCACCATAGATTGTAGTGAAAAATACCTTTGTGGATTTATTCCATGTGAAAGGGCAATGTTTTGGTTCAAAACAGTGAGCCTTTCTCAAGTTGAATACCCATGATTGTGTACAGATATATAAACAAAATGGAGGAGGTCATGTGATCATCATTAACCAATACAGACAAAGTGCAAAGTTGAAACAATGTGCAAAGTTCAAACAATCATAATGCTCATGAAATGTACTAAAATACAATATATCAAATAGATGCATCATTAGATTAAAGTGCATGTTCATGTGTCTGAATCCAATTCGAGTTTGTCGTAAAGAAACCACTCAATACTAAATGTGTGCGAATGGATGGACTGCGTCTGATTCAGAAATGTATTCCCATCGGTAACTTCAAATGTGGGTCTTGCAATTTTTGTCGGTTTAATTTACAGAAAGACATGATCAAGCTTGGGGGAGCTAACCGCAAGGTTAATTCGTTTATCAATTGTCGAACCTCATTTGTAGTCTACACCATTCTTTACCCCTTTGGATTTTTCTATATCGGCAAAACTATTAGAAACCTTTTCACTAGATTCCAGGAGCATTACAACTCCTTCAACACTGGTAAAGGATGTCCCCGCCTCATTAACCATATTAGAGAGAGCCATGGAGGCGACCCAGACGTATTAAGATTTGCAGGTCTCGCAAAAGTGGAGATTGATTCTCATGGGGGAGCCCGGGCAAAAGATTTACTACGCCTCGAAGCTAGGTTAATCTTGAGATATAATGCTCTGGGGAACATGGGACTTAATGACAGAAACGATCTTAGTGTGTTACATTGTGCCCATAATGTGTTACGCTTATTTCTGCTAAACGCTGTATGATGTGGTGATGTTTCATTGATGCATATCGCCTTCTATTTGTATCTATGTTGTATTGTGCATAAGTGTGTTGTTTACCGCTGCCAAGGCAACACACGCTCGGGGCAGGTATATTAGGTCAGCCCCGAGACCTAAATTTTTAGGTCCATTAAACTTAAATATTACTTCCAAGAACACATAGTAATGTGTAATAGCCTAACCATCAAACCTGCGGAGAAGGGTGGTGCTGTCGTTCTCATGGACATCAGCTCATATTTAGCAGAAATACACCTTTTTGATACTAATGTATACACTAATCCAAAATTTACATTGAATAGACAATGCAAAGGTATTCTGTTTGATGCACACACACAAGGTATTACTGACCAAGATTTGTGTAAATTCTTGTATGTTGAGCTCCCAATCACTCCAGTGATTTATATGCTCACCTGTTGGAAGTCTTGTTTCAGGTAAGATGCCCCAATGTTGGGGTCCTGGAGGTAAATGGTGTTCCTCTTGTCTATACAAGTTGGATCCCAGAGTGGAGGAAAGCAGCCACTAGCCAAAGATAGGTTTCCCAAAGGTCCCAAAAATAGGGAGCTCTGGATAAATTGCACAGAAACGTAGAAAAAATATATTGGCAGAAATTGTGGCGCTAATTGTCCGGGATATTTACCAACTCTCAAAAACAAAGACGATAGTAGTGATAACAATTTTATTTTTATACACCGTAGTCCAAATAGTTAAAACATAAATGAATAGATTGACGTCCTTACTGACGCGTTTCGGGCAGAGCCCTTTCTCAAAGAGTAGGACAAAAGTGAGTAGAGACAGCATACACCATTGCTATATATGCAAAAAAGGTGGGCCAATTGAGGCAAAACAACCAATAGGGCAAGGATTGGCGTCCTCATGGAGTTATTTGTGATATGCGCATTTTTTATCTACATATGTGAGTAGAACTGGAAATAAAAGTTTGAAAAGTTTGAAACTGTCTACACTATGTCTGGATATGTCTCTTATATGCAGTGAGTGGAGGAGACTAGGACAGGAGTGAAAATATTGACGGTTTCTGGTCTGAATGGTGACTTATCCCTGAAAGTGATCCCTTGTGTTTGGTGCACAAATAAGGAGGAAACGTGCATGGATCGTCTTTTTCGTTTTTGAGCTCCGGTCACAAAAGAGTTTCTTCTACTGGACAATAGAGAGAGAGCTTGACAATGGACCAATCACAAACAGTTGTGACTAATCACTAACAAATAAGAAATAACCTAACAACAGACCAATCACAAGTATTCACATATTAACCATTATCTGATGTAAACAATGCAGGGAATGTATGGAATCAAAATATTAAAATATTCAATGGTGAAATGTTTGGGGTATGACTTACAACTTACAGTAGTAGATCCTGTTGAGTCCTGTTGAGGCGCGCTTACGCGGGCGTGTTACGGCGTTCAGGGCTCCTAGGGTTGAGAAAAGCCGGGGTGAAGGCGCGCAGCAGGCCAATATGGCAGCTTGCGCATGCGCAGTGGGTAAAAAGAAGTATAGTGGATTGGGAGTATAAACATGGCCGCCCAAGCATGCGCAGGCTAGACTCGTGCCCTGTGTGGGGTAAAAACGAGCACTGTGAAGACGGAAATGATTAATTGATAGAGCGGCTAGTTTCTAGTGTGGGTAACATATAATTATAAAAATATGGCTAACTGAAGCTGTATAAAAATATATAAATGCAATAGTTATATACCCTTGCTTAACTGGCCTAAATAATGAATAAATTGGATATAAAAAGGCATGGTGCAATTACAGTGGGGATGATAAAATAATAAAATACAGTGGACAATGCAAGGATAAATGCATATATAAAGATATATCTATAAAAATATATAAAATTATATATATGTAAAAATGCATATAAAAAACATATAAGGAACATATATAAACAGTATATAGAAAAATATATAAAAAAGGCAGACAAAACCAGAGTGTAAAGAAACATGACAAAATACATATCAAACACTTTCAAGACTCTCATTCAACCCTGCAGGTACAAGTGTTTGGAGTTTGTATAACCAGAACATTTCTCTGTTCTTTAGACTATTGAATCTATGAAGGTCGGTGGTTTTTATGTGTTCTATTGGCGTAAGTTGGGCAAATTGGAAAGGGATAGGACAGACTATTATACCAATAACATCAAGTATTGGCACAACACCAACAAAAGGGATACACAACAATACAAACCCAGAAGAGTGGGCCAATATAAAGAATTTGGCTCCTATAAGGACAAATGATCACAGACCCACTCATACAGGTACTCTTAAAACACCGTATCATACACAACACAAAACAGGTCCTCCCCTCCGACCACCTCCTAGGAATATCCAAACAGGTCTCCGCACCTCTCAATCTAACACATCTCGTAATTTCAGACCAAGGAAACCTGACACCAGGTATAATACCCCTACCACCTTACCACCCGAACCATCCAAACAAAACTACATTTTTTCATCTCATAGAACTACAAACAATCCCAAACAGATCAAGTCTCACGCCATCATGAATAACATAATCCAGCTAGACGCGAACACACAGTTTGACATCAATCTGTTACCAAAACCCAATTTGCCATCCGGGAAATTTACAAATGAATTAGGATTAAACGAATCTACACTCACTACACATGATAGCCCATTGGAAGAAACCCCCACTGCTCTTTTCTACACCCCGGTAGCACACCAGCAGATGCTCCCTCAGATTAACACTTCACTTGCTGGACCTCCCTCCCCAAACACCTCCGTTTCTTTTTTAGGGCTACCCCTAAATCACGTGGGAGTCAATCGCACTCCCACGTACCAAATGACACCATCATTACAAATAACAGAAGTAATATACCATGCACCCCCATTAGGGATAAATAGGAAAAACAACTAAAGAGAAGCTGCAGAGGAGGAAAATCTAGAAGAGACAAGTATCTCCTCACAAGAGGACTCCCTCATATCAACTCCGAGAAACAAGAAACAATGCTGACCACATCAATCAGTAACAGAGGCCCAAATGACAAAACCAATCTAGTCAAAATTTTTAACTTATCTTCCCACACATTATCCTCAACAGAAAAAAAACTTGTTGGAAAAAGGTCTATCTTTTTGCCCCACATCGTCGTCAAATGATTTTAATCTTTTTGTGGATTTGAATTTGTTTATTCAGAAACTAACTCTTAAGCGTCATTTTAATCTCACAGACCCCAAACTTGCCAATGACCCTGTGGGGGACCCCACAATCCCCTGTTCTGTCGAGGAAGACCCTACTTTTAATCACACTAGTCTTAAGCCAAAATCAGTGTTTTACCCCACTCACCATAAAGCCAACCATATAGAAACTTTTTATAGCCTCGTTTCCCATGATCTTAGGAACTTACACACTCAGCCTCATAAAAGTAAGTAAAAAAACAATAACCTCACCTTTCTAGAAAGACAAGCAATCTATTTGACAACCAGGATCTGGTTATTAAGAGTGCTGACAAAGGGGGGGGGGATAGTGCTTCTAGATAGGGCTGATTATGTGGCAGAGGCCAATAGACTTTTGTTAGACCCATTATTTTATCACAAACAAGATGCTAATCCAACAAGACAATTCAAAGAATCTTTATACAAATTTCTAGATAAGGGCCATAAAGAAGGCATATTGAATAAGAAAGAGTTATTATATCTAAGAATTGAGGAACCAGTTACAGCCTTATTTTATTACTTACCAAAAGTTCATAAAAACACAGAAAAACCACCTGGGAGGCCCATTATCTCTGGGATTGATTCCCTCACAGCGAATCTTTCACATTACGTAGACATCTTCCTTCAGAAATATGTAAAAACTTGGATACAGCAGATCTTATTAAACACATATTACCCATACAGTGGAATGAAGATTACCATTTCATCGCAATGGATATAACATCTCTCTACACGAACATCGCACATGATTTAGGTAGGGATGCGGTAGCTTATTTCCTCAGTAAATTCGCCCCAAGTTTCGCCAATCTATTTGTAGGCCTATTCGAAGAAAAATTACTTTACACACATTCTTTATTCATCAACTGTGTAACCTTCAAAAGATATATAGATGATATTTTCATTGTCTGGAAAGGAAGTACACAGAGTGCTAATCTCAGACCTAAACAATAACACATGGGGATTAGAATTTACCGATAACATTGTTGATAATAATGCAGAGTTTCTCGATATAATCATTTTTCATGACCAAGCGAGAAACATAAAGACAAAGACTTTTTTTTAAACCTGTGGACAGCAATAGCTATCTTGATTTTAAGAGTAATCATTTAAAAAATGGCTTATAAATATTCCTTTTGGGCAGTACAAACGTAAATTGCACGATTCAGATTATGCACTACAAAGCAGAATTTTAAGTGACAAATTACACAAAAAAGGTTATCCATCCTGTCTCACGAATGAAGCCTGTACACGTGCAAGTACTTTAACTCAGAAAGATTGTCTGAAACCGAAACAAATTGTAGCAAGTGCCAATCTTCATACCCTCAATTTTATTACCACTTTTTCCAATGTAATTGCAGGCAAACCGAAATTAACGTTTAGACGAGCCAAAACCCTGAAGAATATTTTGGCCCCTAGCTGCCTGAAACCCCTTAAAAACGCTTTTACAACACCAATCTCATTCTTCCTTAAAACCCTGGGTTCCTTTAGATGTAACCACGCACAATGTAAATGCTGTGAGACAATTACACATAAACGCAAAGAATTTAAGTCTACCATCACTGGCGAAGCCTTTCAACTTAAAGATTTTATAAATTGCGGGACAAATTATGTTATATACCTGCTCGAATGCACTTGTAACCTGCAATATATTGGAAGAACGATTCTACCACTGAGGGAACGCTTAAACAAACATCGTAGTAATATAGAGAAAGGTTTCCTCCAGCACAATGTTTCTAGACACGCAACGGTCTTTCATAACCATAATTATAAAGACTTCTCCATTACGCCAATAGAACACATAAAAACCACCGACCCTCATAGATTCAATAGTCTGAAGAACAGAGAAATGTTCTGGATATACAAACTCCAAACACTTGTACCTTCAGGGTTGAATGAGAGTCTTGAAAGTGTTTTTTGATATGTATTTTATCATGTTTCTTTACACATCACTCTGGTTTTGTCTGCCTTTTTTATATATTTTTTTATATATTGTTTATATATGTTCCTTTATATGCTTTTTATATGCATTTTTACATACATATATAAAAATATATAAATACATGATAAATATATATATACCCTTGCTTAACTGGCCTAAATAATGAATAAATTGGATATAAAAAGGAGGCATGGTGCAATTACAGTGGAGATGATAAAATAAAATACAGTGGACAATGCAAGGATAAATGCATATATAAAAGATACATATATAAAAATATATAAAATTATATATATATCTTTTATATATGCATTTCCTTGCATTGTCCACTGTATTTTATTATTTTATCATCTCCACTGTAATTGCACCATGCCTCCTTTTTATATCTAATTTATTCATTATTTAGGCCAGTTAAGCAAGGGTATATATATATATATTTATCATGTATTTATATATTTTTATACAGCTTCAGTTAGCCATATTTTTATTCTATCATTCTACTAATCATTTATGTAATTAACTAATGAATTATTTATTTAATTACCTATGTGCACATCCAATTACCCTTTCCCATTTTTTTCTATTTTGGGGAATATGTAATTACATATTTTACCCTACAGTCAATTATATGTTACCCACACTTAGTCTAGCAACTAGCTGCTCTATCAATTAATCATTTCCGTCTTCACAGTGCTCATTTTCCCCCCCCACAGGGCACGAGCGATGGTCTAGCCTGCGCATGCGCGGGCGGCCATGTTTATACTCCCAATCCACTACACTTCTTTTTACCCACTGCACATGCGCAAGCAGCCACATTGGCCTGCTGCGCACCATCACTCCGGCTCTTCTCAACTCTAGGCGTCCTGAACGCCGTAACACGCCCGCGTAAGCGCGCCTCAACAGGACTCAACAGGATCTACTACTGTAAGTTGTAAGTTATATCCCAAACATTTCACCATTGAATATTTTAACATTTTGATTCCATACATTCCCTGCATTGTTTACATCAGATAATGGTTAATATGTGAAAACTTGTGATTGGTCTATTGTTAGGTTATTTCTTATTTGTTAGTGATTAGTCACAACTATTTGTGATTGGTCCATTGTCAAGCCACAATTGGCCCACCTTTTTGCATATATAGCAATGGTGTATGCTGTCTCTACTCACTTTTGTCCTACACTTTGAGAAAGGGCTCTGCCCGAAACGCATCAGTAAGGACTTCAATCTATTCATTTATGTTTTAACTATTTGGTGTACCGTGTATAAAAATAAAATTGTTATCATTACTATCGTCCTCGTTTTAGAGAGTTGGTAAATATCCTGGACAATTAGCACCACAATTTCTGCCAGTATATTTTTTCTACGTTTCTGTGCAAAGTGTTTATTGTCAGCGACTCTGTAGATTTTTTGATTAAATTGAATGAGGTAAATTTGTCATCTGAATAACGTATAACTTTGGTGTCTTTTGATGTTGTCTCTTTGTACACTTCTATAGACCATCAACGAGGCTTTATCTGGCCCCTACATATGCAAACATTGTAATGACTGTTCTGGAGGAAGACTTTGTGTATGCCTCCCCATTCTTTGTCCTTAGATGGGGAAGGTTCATAGATGATATCTTCCTCCTATGGACTGGTGACAGTAACATGCTTGCTGATTTTCACGTTTACATTAATACTATAGACAGTACGATCAAATTCACCATGGTGAGTGTTCACAGACAGAACTACAGTTTTTGGTTGTTTTGGTGTTTAGGGCTACTGACAACCTCATACATACGGATATATACATTAAAAAAATGGACCACAACAATTTTGTTGGATACAAGAGCAGTCATCCATGTGCAATGATTAGATCATTGCCATACAGCCAATTTTTGCATGTTAAACGTGTCGCCAGTGACCCTTTGAAACTAGAAAGTAATATGACAGACATGACAAAAAAGTTTTTGGAAAGAGGTTATCCGATTAATGTAGTTAATCTGAAAAGACATAAAGCCATGGACAAGGAAAGGATTGATTTGTTAAAACCCAAGGGGGAACAGAAGTCTATGACACGCATTCTGTTTGTATCAACATACAATGTCAGTAATGACTTCATAGTGGGAGTGAATAGGAAACATTGGTCAAAGTTAAATGGAGGCATATACCACCACTACACAGAGGTGGGGACTGTGAGCATATTTTGAAACGCAGGGAATTGGAATGGATATTTGTATTAAACACACCTACCAACACAGATCTACCTGTAAAGGGTGGTAGGTGGATCTATAGGACGTGAGGATAGCCATTTGATTGAGTTCGGTCTGATGCTTCTCCTCTCCAGTCCAAGGTAGCGATGTACACTGTGTCCACTAATGTAGGTGGAATAATGAATTACATGAGTGTTGTTTTTTTTACATTATTATAATGTCTGGGTTTTTTTCTCAGATTATGAAGTCAAATATCTCAAGCGATTTGAACATATGTCTTTCTCCTTTGAATTATTATTTGTGATATTGACATATTTTCTGAAAAAAATATGATTTTTATATAGGGTTGGCATCAAGTTCTTTTGTATTTCATATCTGCAGTCAAGTCTTATCATATATTATTTGTTATACCTTATGGCAGTGATGGCAAACCTTTTGGAGACCGAGTGCCCAAACTACAACAAAGACCCGCTTATTTATCGCAAAGTGCCAACACAGAAATTTAATTTGTTATTTATACTCCCTTCTCTGTCACAGTTTTCATTGATACCAGCACCTGAGGACACCAATAAAGCAGAAAATAGTCCCAGGTAGAGCTGTCACTTTAAAATAGCTCTGTGCACAGCAAGTCCTGGGCTGTCTGGAACTGCAGAAAGATACCTGGAGTCATCTCTGGTCATGGCCTGAGTGCCCATAGAAAGGGCTCCGAGTGCCACCTCTGGCACCAGTGCAATAGGTTAGCCATCACTGCCTTATGGGGTCAGCACCCAATGTTTTGCTACCGCTGTGGTTATTACCGCTGAAATACAGGTTAATATGCTGTTCTCTGTTTTTTTCCCCTGAGAAGGGGTTAGACATTAACTGCCACACCTCAATCATTATTAGGCACTATCGGCAACAATTGCAGTTTACTTGTGGTCAGTATACATTTTCTGTGTGGCCAATATGTACATCTTGCCGATACACAGGTTGCCGGGCTGCGTTTCTCCTATATATCGTCTGGTCCATACTGCAGTGTGACTACTAACATATAGATATTTACTTGATCATGGTTCCAGCAATTCGATCCTCTATATTCTTTTATTTTTTGTTCTGTTGACATGAGCTGCTGTCGGCCTTTTGATTGACAGTCGTTCTTCCCATAGACTTACAATGTGCCGATCCGTGCACTTGCGGTCGCCGCATCTGGTGTGCGTTCCACCCATGCTTGTCAGTTCAGCGCGATGGTGTATGCGGCTATGACATAAGGTGGTGAGACGATGGGGACTTTGTTTATGACTTGTTATCTAAGGATGTTTTAAGATATATAGATTTTTTTCACTTTTATTATGTCGGTGTTCACACAAATCAATCGGTGATCACCATATGTGTTAAAAATATATATGTATACGTATACCAGACACATGCACTTTAATGAAGTATCTATTTGATATTTGTATTTTAGTACATTTTATGAGCATTATGATTGTTTGAACTTTGCACATTGTTTGAACACATTGGGGCACATTTACTAAGGGTCCGCAGCCGCGAATCTGTCAGGTTTTTCCCAAATATTTCCGCTTTGCGCTGTAGTTCACTGGATTGTGGCGCACTCGATCGACAGAAATCGGGGGCGTGGTCACCGGCCAACCCGAAGGATTCGGAAAAACCGCGGAATTTAAAAAGCCATTTGTGTCGCAAGATCAAGCACTCACATACACCAGAAAAAAGCAGATGAACTCCGGCGGACCTCGGCGCAGCAGCGACACCTGGTGAATATCAGCGCACGGACCTTAGTGAATCCCGGCAGAACCCGAATCAGCACCGGGAAACACGCCGCTGGATCGCGACTGGACCGGGTAAGTAAATGTGCCCCATTGATTATCACATGACCTCTTCCATTTTGTTTATAAATCTGTACACAATCACGGATATTCAGCTGGAGAAAGGCTCACTGTTTTGAGCCGAAACGTTGCTCTTTCACATGGAATAAATCCATTAGGAATTTTTCACTACAATCTATGGTGCTGCCTGTTTTTTTCATTTGTCTCTATAACTGAAGGACCTGATGCTTGGCCCTCATAGGCTTGCACCCGCTTTTTATTTTGTTTACTCATTGTGTGTTTTGATAGTGCTGCTTGGATCTTTTGTTACTGCATTACTGTAGTCAGCTAGCAAACAATAGACTTCCTTCAACTGATAGGAAGCCTTCTCTACCAAAGGTAGCAGATGTGTCTAAAAAGATTCCAGATATGCCATCTGCTCCGCTGACACAATTTGTCCCCCCCTACCCAAATCTGCCCTCCAACTGTAAGGGTGCATCATGACAGCCATTTATAATCCCCCTTCACACTTCATTAGAAATATAAACAATATACTATGTTAGGTGGGTATTCTTGTAAACAAGGATACAACTCAGACAGTCAGCCTAAAATTTACATCTCACTGTCCATCCTGGTACTCCATCTTTCAATCTTAGTCAGCCACTGGATCTGGAGGCGGACAATGTGGTCACGGTTCATTTGCGTCCAGCCACTGTACAGTATCTCTTGGGGTGTCGAAGAAGTGCATTTAGCCTAGCACTATCATTCAAGCCTTGCAGGGTATAGCATGGAGTAGGGTATTTCCAGATGCTGCCTTATATCAAGAAACCTATGTTTTGAGTAACAAAATCACTGCATAGACCCTTTCCATACCATCCAAACTACTCAGTATTCCGTGTTCCTGTGTCTCCAGCGGTCCTGTGTCTCTGTCCTGTGTGCCAGCTCCAGGTTCCTGACGTGAGTCCTACTGTCTCCTGCTTCGCTACCTTGGCTACCACTGTGGGCTAGCCCCACCCGTGGAACGACCTGGTGGTACCACGCCGCAGCAAGACGATCCCGCTTTGCAACGGGCTTTGGTGAAGACCAGGTGCCACTTGGACTCCGGTCCCAGGTGTCAGCTATTACCATGTGCCGCCTTGGTCCAGAGTTTCCACATACGCACAACCCTGACAGGGCAGTAAAGGCTAGAGGGCTGAAAAATTGGTTGTAATAAGCTAGGGAAAGTACATAAAATATTAAATAAGTAATATAAATAAGAAAAATGATAACAAACTAAATTAGTAGAAAAAAAATGTCACAACAGTTAAAGGCGCTCTGGGTTTTCACACTCTTTCAGTGGTAAAAGAAGCAATGCGAAAAATACCAAACTTTCCTATCACTTCATTTAAAGGTGTTCTGGGTGTTCAGACCCAGCTACTCTCTTTGGGGTAAAAGAAGCAATGGGAAAACCACAAACTTCTTTTCCCTGCGGGTTGAAGGTTCTGCGGGTGTTCAGCCCTGTACATTGCACATTGACCTTAGGGAGGCAGAGATAAGGGAAACGTTCAAGGTGATTTACTGGAAGAGAATCTTGCAGAGAGTCCATGGCTATGTCTGTGTGATTCTTTGCATACATATTATTTAATATATGTTGTAAATTAGGAGCTGTGTGGAGGATCCTTTAGTGTGCCCGCTTATCAAAAAGAGCTTGATAGAAAGAGACGGGCAATATGAGACAGAAGTTGTTGTGGAAAGTAGATTGAAGAAAAAGAGGGAGATTTTATTTGTTTTCCCTCCCTGAAACAAAGAAGAAAGATGGCGCGGAGCAGTGCCCTATTAGACTCCACCCCCTTAATCCCATATCATCAGAAGGGTGCATTAATGGAGTGGGGAGAGACTTGTTATAATTGTGGTCCCCCACCCCACCCCCAGATTACCATGGCACCAGTCACGACCCTTTATCTTTGTTTAAGGCAAAAGCCTCTCCCCACCATGCTTTAGGGGTGGCCATCTTAAAACAGTTTGCCTATGACTAAGCACCGGCAGCCATTTTACAAAAACAGTTTCTCAGTCCTCATTAATTGACGATGACTTTACTCTGTTGTCAGCAATAGCAGCTGGCTGAGGATAATAAACTTTGAGAACAGTATGTTGTTTAAATTCAAGAGTAGGAAATGTCAGTGATGTTGTTGAGGGTAAGATTTATGGAAAATGATGGAAAAGTGCAAAGATGTTGGAATATGAAGGCTGGTAGCATTGTAGTGGTAAAGCAGGTGCATAGAAAGAACTGTGTTCAGGTGTTATAGGGAGAATTCTGGGAGTGAATAGTGCTGTTTGTTTTGTTTATGGTCGAGTTAAAGCATTTGATTCTGATGATTATAGAAACCCCCTGTGGTTGGAAAAATCATTCAGACAAGGCAGTGGGTGGTAGAAGTAATTTTAAAATAACATTTCCCTGTATTATTCTGTATTATTCCTGAGACATGTAGTTCAACAGTGGGAGACACTAAAAACAGCTGGAGAAATAAGACAAGAATGCCAGCATTCCATCTCATAGCACAGTGTTATATTGTCTCTGCAGGAGAGAAAAGGAAGATTAGAGAAAAACTCTTTACAAAATCCATTTACATTTTCTCTAGTTAATAATGATTAGAATTGGTAACCAGTGACATTAACATCAATTTCAGTTGACTTGTGAGAAGTTCATTTGGTTTACTTTGTGAGCAAGTGCTGAGTACCAAAAGCTTGTGGTTTATTGTTTCCTAATATTAAGTTATGTGGAGTTATGTCCCTGAGTATTTTGCAGTCCAGTTAAAATTCTCTTATCCATAAATGTAGGACAATTCCAGATTTATCTGCAGACGTTAAAATTCATTACCCCCAAAAGAAAGTGTATCCATCAGCATTGAGGATTTTCTGTTTCCAGAAGTAGTGTCACGTGATTGTAGAGCAAGCAGTTGCAGCCAGTGTCACACACTTGTTGGCTCAATTTCTGTACCTTTTGACTTTCGCATCTAGATTTTTATTTGTTTTCAGACATTAAGGGAAGTAATGTGTGGAAAGTCTTAGCACCAAGTGGCCAGGATTTTTTCCAGTGTACTTACAGTAGTTATACCCTCAAAGAGTATAGCAGAGAACTAGATGTTCTGTTTTTATATGTTTATGACCCTTTTATCTTTATCTAACCTTATATTGTACCTTTTGTGTTTTTGTAGCCCAGAGAGCAGTTGTACAACTTCAAGATGAAAATTAAAATTTTTCCTATAACCAGTGATTTTCCCTAGGGCAATGTATATCTTCTTGGTAGTTTATTCTAGAGAAAGTTTAGAGCTTAGAAATGCTCATAGAACTTCATATAGCTAATTCCAAAAAGACCAGTGATCCAAGGTCACCAGTATTGAGAAGTACTGGCTCGAAGCCATGGAAATAGATAACGCTCATTATTTAATAAGATGAGACCCTCTAGTGTTTGCGCATATAATAGCAGCTTATTCATTATTATAATTTTTTTTTCTTGATTGTCAGCAAATTACAGTTTACAGTTACACTATAATTAGAGATGGGCAAATTTTGTTCGTTTTTTTGTCCCGATTAACCGAATTTTTTTTTAAAAATTTGATTCGACCCGAATCGAATCATGACAGATCACGTTAAAAAACAGGCATTTCCTGGCCGCATGTTGTGCCATGCTTAAATATGCAGAGGGAGCGTGGTTGGGATATTTGCATGTCCTCTTTGTTCTGTACCCACTCCCGCTTTTGGCTATGAATCCTAAGGCTTTTCATTCCTTCTGACAGATGAAATGAAGGGGGAAACTAAACATAGTGGCAACGTCATAGAGCGATGGAGGGTGAAAACAGCATTATGAAAATCACAAGGTGTTTCAGGGAGACAGTGGTCAGTTGGCACCAGCATGAGTAGGCCGCAGAGTGGCACCATGACGAATTATGGAGGTGGCTGAAACGTGATAGGCCCGATTAACCGGATCTTTTGAAAAAAATTTGATTCAACCCGAATCGAATCATGACAGATCACGTTAAAAACAGATATTTCCTGGCTGCATGTTGTGCCATGCTTAAATATGCAGAGGGAGCGTGGTTTGGTCTTCAAACAATGCTGTGTTTTAATATGACACGCACATGACAGCCGCCATTCTTAGAATCGCTTCACTCTTCAATTCCATATGCA
Source organism: Engystomops pustulosus (assembly GCA_019512145.1). Classification (NCBI taxonomy): domain Eukaryota; kingdom Metazoa; phylum Chordata; class Amphibia; order Anura; family Leptodactylidae; genus Engystomops; species Engystomops pustulosus. The sequence goes on along the minus strand of CM033648.1, from coordinate 42,263,139 downwards.
ATTACAGAGGCCAACTTCACCAGATAAGCGAAGCGGGAACGCAGCCTGATAAGGTAATGTCTGTGCCAGCTTGAAAGGACTGAGCTGAGGCCCAAGATCCCACTATAAATAACATCAAAGAGTGCACTCTTTTTACACTGACATCAGATGATTCCATAGATTAAGACAGAACCTGTTTTGTTCTGTAGAAACACCCCAAAAGAGTACAAAGGGTGTCGCCAGCAATTCTACATTGACGTCACTGATCATTTTGCCCTTCATTTCATCCGTCAGTGTCCGCTTTCAATCGGTCAATAATCCATCATCAGTATTAAGAAAGCCAAAAACAAACAGGTGTGGATCCAAAACAGACATGACCAGTAAATGGGATATTTGCATGTCCTCTGTGTTCTGTACCCACTCCCGCTGTTGGCTATGAATCCTGAGGCTTTTCATTCCTTCTGACAGATGAAATGAAGGGGGAAACTAAACATAGTGGCAACGTCATAGAGCTATGGAGGGTGAAAACATCATTATGAAAATCACAAGGTGTTTCAGGGAGACAGTGGTCAGTTGGCACCAGCATGAGTAGGCCACAGAGTGGCACTATGACGAATTATGGAGGTGGCTGAAACATGGTATGCCCGATTAACTGAATCTTTTGAAAAAAATTTGATTCGACCCGAATCGAATCATGACAGATCATGTTAAAAAACAGACATTTCCTGGTTGCATGTTGTGCCATGCTTAAATATGCAGAGGGAGCGGCGTGGTTTGGTCTTCAAACAATGCTGTGTTTTAATATGACACGCACATGACAGCCGCCATTCTTAGAATCGCTTCACTTTTCAATTCCATATGCAACTATAGAGGCCAACTTCACCAAATAAGAGAAGCGGGAACGCAGCCTGACAAGGTAATGTCTGTCACGGCTCGAAAGGACTGAGCTGAGGCCCTAGATCCCACTATAAATAACATCTAAGAGTGCACTCTTTTTACACTGACATCAGATGATTCCATTGATTACGACAGAACCTGTTCTGTTCTGTAGAAACCCCCCAAAAGAGTACAGAGGGTGTCGGCAGCAATTCTGCATTGACGTCACTGATCATTTTGCCCTTCATTTCATCCGTCAGTGTCCGCTTTCAATCGGTCAATAATCCATCATCAGTATTGAGAAAGCCAAAAACAAACAGGTGTGGATCCAAAACAGACATGACCAGTAAATGGGATATTTGCATGTCCTCTGTGTTCTGTACCCACTCCCGCTTTTGGCTATGAATCCTGAGGCTTTTCATTCCTTCTGACAGATGAAATGAAGGGGGAAACTAAACATAGTGGCAACGTCATAGAGCAATGGAGGGTGAAAACAGCATTATAAAAATCACAAGGTGTTTCAGGGAGACAGTGGTCAGTTGGCACCAGCATGAGTAGGCCGCAGAGTGGCACTATGACGAATTATGGAGGTGGCTGAAACATGGTAGGTCACAGAGTTGCACAATGACAAAGCGTGGAAGTGGCGGCAGCAGCAGGAGGCTATAAAGAGGCACAATAATAATGTTGGAGGTGGCGGCAACAGAAGTAGCAGCAGGACCACACAGGTGGCAGCAACATGGTGGCAGCAACAGGGAAAGCCACATAGTGGCACAATGGTAGAGTGTGGAGGTGGCGGCAGCAGCAGGAGGCCACAGGTGGCAGCAACATGGTGGCAGCAATAGGGAATGCCACAGAGTGGCACATTGATAGAGTGTGGAGGTGGTGGCAGCAGCAGGAGCCCACCGGTGCCAGCAACATGGTGGCAGCAACAGGGAAAGCCACAGAGTGGCACAATGGTAGAGTGTGGAGGTGGCGGCAGCAGCAGGAGGCTACAGGTGGCAGCAACATGGTGGCAGCAACAGGGAATGCCAGATTGGCACATTGATAGAGTGTGGAGATGGCGGCAACAGCAGGAGCCCACAGCTGAGCAGGCCACATTGTGGAACAATGACAAAGTTTGAGATGAATTTGAAGCTGACATTTTACATTTAAATTTGAATTTGAAGATTAGAGACGCCACATGCATCATACATCACAGTTTTTCTGAAAATATCAGGTCTTTGCCCAAATAGAACTGCAAAAGTGGCACCAGCAGCAGCAGCAAGAAGTCAGTTTTGTGGAGGTGGCAGCAACATGGTAGGCCACAGAGTGGCACAATAATAATGCGACGAGTTAACCAAATTTTTCCATTTTGCGCTGATTTTCCCTGTATTACCCCGGGATTTCGGCGCACGCCATCGGATTGTGGTACATCGGCGCCGTCATGCACGCAACTGAAATCGGGGGGCGTGGCCACAAAAAAAACAGACGGATTCGGAAAAACCAGCGCATTTTTTTTAAAAAAAGTGTCGCTCGACACGAGCTTACCTTCACCCACGATGGCTCGGTGAACTTCAGTGCATTCCAATGGTCTTCAGCACAGCTGCGACACCTGGTGGACGTCGGAAGAACTGCATTAATGAATCCCGGCTGGACCCAAATCCACCACAGAGAACGCGTCGCTGGATCGCGAATGGACCGGGTAAGTAAATCTGCCCCATTGATTTCTTTTTGCATCACACGGAGCAGTTTCTCCCATGTGTGAGTTCGTTCACCCAGGCAAACCAGGTGTAGAACTGTGTGACATCGGCTGTGCCCTGCACTTGTGGTATGATGAGAGGCTGAGGTGGTGGTGGTGGAGGCAGACACTGGTGCAGGAGCAGCAGTTTGACAACGTGGAGGAGAAAGTGGCATCTTTTGTGGAAGTTGTTGATGTGGCTGGGAGTTCACCCAGTGGGCTGGCCCTGACCGAAGTTACAGCTCCACACGTCCTCCTTCACCTTGGAAGAAACTGATAAGATTAAGGACTGACCCACCTTCTGTTGTACATATTTGTGAAGGGCTGGCACTGCCTTTTTGGAAAAAAGTGGGGTTTGTACCCCGCGGCCGCTTGGCTCCCGTGCTCACCCTGCTGCTACCCTGCTGACTCATGGCCATAGTAGAGACTTGCTGCCTGCTCTGCTGCCTGACTCGTAAGCTGACACACTCTTCGCCCGATGATGATGAATCCCTTGCTACACCCATATCCCAAGTGCGATTGGCTACATCATTGTCAATTTGAGTTTCCCGGTCACTGCTACTCTCCTCAACGGTGTCAGTATGCACAGCCTGCCTACTGCACGAAGCAGAGGATGTCTGCCCCATCTCTTCACTGCCAAGCAGCTGCTGACTTTCCTCAAACACTTCATCCTCGCTGAATAGTGGTGCTGAGCGCAGACCACCTAGTAGCTCTCTGGATGAGGGAAATAAACAGGACAGAGGCTGATTGAGAACAGGTGAGGGCCGCTGACCTGCTCCTGGGCTATGCCAACTAATTGTTGTATCTGACGAACCCACGGAATCTTGGCTGGGGTTGTCATTGTTATATGTTACATGTTATATTTGGGGAATTGGATGACCTAGCAACCACTCAACAACCTTTGGGTTGTTGATCAACACACTGCCGCTAGATGACGACGGCAGTTTTGGCCTCACAGAGTCACCCCTGCTGCGACGTCCCCTTACTGTGCTGCGACCTCTGCCTGCTCCACCTGCCACCTTTCTGTCTGACATAGTTGTTAATCAACTAATTTGCGTTATACAGATACCCCATAATGGACACCCTGTCATTGGAGCGAAAATCTATAAAATATGTGGATTTGACACCTAAATCTGAACTTTAGAAAAAAAAATATTGGAATTTGCATTACACAGATATCCCACCACGGACACCCTATAATTTGAGCGAAAACAACTCTTTAACCTAGGTGGATTTGACATGTAAATCTTGCTCTGAACTTTAGCAACAAAAAGTGTTGAAATTTGCGTTATACAGATAGCCCACAATGGACACCCTGTAATTGGAGAGGAGCAATGAAGTGAATGAAATGTAACGCAGGAGCAGGAGGATCGGGAACAGTGCTGCGGAGTCACCGGAAATTGGGCTCCGTCGGCCATCTTGGGAGAGGCAGCAGGCGATTTAATTTCCGGTTTCGGGGGCGGGTACCGGAAGTCCCGCCCCTAGTCCCATCCATGATGATGTGGATGCTGAGCCTGACAGCGGAGCAGAGGAGGCCCGGACTCCAGCTCCTGCCCAACAGCAGAGTGCCGGCAGAAGAGTAGAGCGGCGATCAGGAGCGGATCCCTGGGCAGCGACTATTAACAGGAGACGAGTCCAGCTTCAGGGGGCCCTGTTCGTCGAGAACAAGGAGCAGGAACGGCTACGCCCGCAGCCGCAGGAGTGGCTGCGCGGTCAGGTGAGGTCCCTACCAGTGCATCCACGGGTTCAGTGGGAGGGGTAGGGCAGCTGACATTGGAAAGGTACTGTCATGATTGCTCAGGGTGCGGAGGAGCCCATAGTCTCTCCCACTTTTTTAAGAAGGGGCGGAACAGACCTGGGGAGGTTGAGCAGAAGAGGGGAGAAACCAGTGAAACTACTAAGGATGCTTCTGTATCTCGGAGAGTACCCAAACAGGGAAGCGGCATGCGATTGAGGGTTTCACCTATAGGGGTGGTTCCGAAGAAGGAGCCGAACAAATTTTGGCTCATTCACCACCTATCGTACCCGGCTGGGTTGTCAGTAAATGATGGGATAGCGGTTCAGTTTCGTACACTTCATTTGATGCTGCGTTGCAATGGGTCAGGGGATATGAAAAGGGGGCATTGATGGCAAAAACGGATGTGGAGGCAGCTTTTCGGCTACTTCCGGTTCATCCGGACAGTTTTAGGTTGCAAGTGGGAGGGGCAATATTTTGTGGATATATGTCTTCCCATGGGATCTTCTATTTCTTGTTCTTATTTTGAAATGTTTAGTAGTTTTGTGGAATGGGTGGTGCGCAGGGAGTCTCAGGTGGACTCGGGGTTGCATTACCTCGATGACTTTTTGCTGATTGGGCCGCCCGGGTCTTGGGTGTGCGGGTTATTGTTGCAGACAATGGAAAGGGTAGCAGGCTTATTCAGCATTCCATTAACGCCAGAGAAGACGGAGGGACCAGGGATGGTTATAAAATTTCTGGGGATTGTCATTGATAAAGAAAGAATGAAATGTCGAGGAGAAAGTCAGAGACGTGAGAGGCGGTGCATAGGGTTTGTAGGTCTCGGAAGTTCTGCTTGCAGGATTTGCAATCCCTTTTAGGCCAGTTAAACTGTGTTTGTAGGATTATGCCGATGGGTAGGATTTTTTGCAGACCATTGGCTATGGCTACGGCGGGTGTGCGTAGGCCAGATCATTTTGTGACGCTGTCGGTGGATTAGCGCGACAATTTGAAGGTTTGGGATGTTTTCTTGCAGGGATTTCAATGGGCGTTCGGTGGTGCAGGCGGGCCCGGTTCTAAGTGATGATTTGGAATTATTTACGGATGCGGCGTATGGCATATATTTTCTGGTGATGTGCAGGGGCGTGGCCGGATGAGTGGAGGGAGATGGAATTGTTGTCTAACTTAGCATTGCTGGAGCTGTTCCCTATTGTTGTAACCACTGAAGTTTGGGGGGGATAGGCTGCGGGACAGGAAGGTGCGTTTTTGCTGCGATAATTTGGGAGGTGGCTCCAGTAGCAGACGCAGAAGGGAAGTTGTGCCCGGAGCATCTATGGCAGCTGGTTTGACGGCTGGGTGGGCTCTTATACAGAGGTCAGTGTGCGCAGCAACTTGGGAGGCATACCTGGCGGTATGGAACGAATGAAAGTCTTGGGTGCAGTCCCTGGGTGAGATGAAGGTGGCCGGGGATTGGGAGTCCTGTCTGCTAATATGGGTGGGGATGGCATTTAATGATGGTAGGTCAGCAGTGACGGTTGTGTGCCGCATGTCAGGGGTGGCTTTTTGGTTCAAGTTTCGGGGATTGTAGGATTTTACTAAATTGTACTGAATTGTAAGACAGGCATTGCGGGGTTTTAGAAGGCTTTGAGTGGTAAGAGATGCTTGAAAAATGGTGTCCTTCCCAGTATTGCTGGAGTTGGTGAATGTGCTGGGTTCATTTTGTTGGTCGGCGTATGAGATATGTTTGTTTAGATTAGCCTTTTCACTTGCATTTTTCGGCACATTTAGAATCTCTGAGCTTGTGGCTCCTAGCAGAAAGCAGCCCAGTGGATTGATGGTGTCGGATGTGGTGAAGGTACTCATCCCATTCTTTTCGGATTGGGGCAGTTACAGAGGCAGCACATTGGGGGCTGAGGGATGAACTGATTTAGAAGATTGGGCGCTGGGAGTCAGAGCGCTTTGGGCTATATATCCGCCCGCACTTGTTGGACAGAGTTGAGTTGAGGCAATTCTAGCCGAGTGGTATGGGGATGATTTATAATTGGTCATGTTAACTTGTTATCTGTTTCTTTGATTCAGGTGCCCCTTTGTGCCTGATTTGGATTGTGTACTGGGGAGCCCAGCGAGCGGATGTACGACCGGCCGCCAGCTAGGTTTTTCCAGGTTTGAGGCGCAGGTGCGCTGAATAGGTGTTCGCGGGATGTTATGGTCCAAATTTTTGCCCGAAATTCACTACCACGCGGGAATGGATAGACCTCCGGATGTGGTAGTCATTCACGTGGGAGGAAATGACATGGGATTGAAAGCTTCATGGTCATTGATGCGAGATATCAAGTTGGATATTTTGCGGCTGTTGGTTTCTTTTCCCGGGTTGTTGGTGGTCTGTTCTCCGATACTGGCGAGGGCAAAGTGGCGTCAGGCTCGGTCAGTGTGGAATTTAAATAGAGCAAGGGTTAAGGTTAACAAAACAATAGGCCGGTTTATAGCACGAAACGGGGGTGTATTTACGTGAGGATGGGGTACACTTGACCGATGTGGGCCTGGATTTATGGTTACTGGGTAAACAGGAAGGAGCGGAGAAGGTGTTGAGGTTGTGGCGGGACAGCCGTGTGTGACGTCATCCCACACGGTCTCATGGCAGATTTAGGAGGGGTTCTCGGGGGCAAAAAGGAGGTGTTGAGTTGGGGGAGCTGGCACCACGGGGGAAGGGGGGTCCAGTCCCCCTAATAATTGGATTAACGGAGAGATGGTGAATTCCTGGGAACAAGGATCTCAGGAGGTGGGGAAGTTTCCATTTTGGGTCCCTGGTCAGGCGTATATACGGCTAGGGGCAAGTGAAACTTAGTGGCAACTGCTTTGATGGTAACTTTGATGCCCTCCAGAACCCCTTTCTAGTTGTGTTTAATGTAAATTGTAATGATATACAATGTTATTGATTAATGATGCTGTTTGTTATAATAAATGCGGCCGCTGTGGCCTTTACACCCAACATCTGTGTACGCCTTTCAATGAATAGAGGGATTTTTGGGGGTCAGGTTTCGCAGCGGTAATTTCCCAAAGTCCCAAAGCGGTAAAGTCCCAAAGTCATGAAAATTACTCTATAAACCTTGAGGATTTGACACGTAAACCTTGCTCTGAACTTTAGCAACAAAAAGTATTGGAATTTGCGTTATACAGAAACCCCACAATGGACACCCTGTAATTGGAGCGAAAATCCCTCTATAAAATACGTTGATTTGACACTTATTTGTTGGTCTGAACTTTAGCAACAAAAAGTATTGGAATTTGTGTTATACAGATACCCCACAACAGACACCCTGTAATTGGAGCGAAAATCCCTCTACAAACTAAGATGATTTGACACATAAATCTTGCTCTGAACTTTAGCAACAAAAAGTTTTGGAATTTGCTTTATACAGATACCCCACAATGGACACCCTGTAATTGGAGCGAAAATCACTCTATAAACTACGTGGATTTGACACGTAAATCTTGCTCTGAACTTTAGCAACAAAAAGTATTGGAATTTGCGTTATACAGAAACCCCACAATGGACACCCTGTAATTGGAGCGAAAATCACTCTATAAAGTACGTGGATTTTACACGTAAATCTTGCTCTGAAATATAGCAACAAAAAGTATTGGAATTTGCGTTATACAGATACCCCACAACAGACACCCTGTAATTGGAGCGAAAATCACTCTAAAAACTAAGGGATTTGACACGTAAATCTTGCTCTGAATTTTAGCAACAAAAAGTATTGGAATTTGCGTTATACAGATACCTCACAATGGACACTCTGTAATTGGAGCGAAAATCACTCTATAAAGTACGTGGATTTGACACTTATTTGTTGGTCTGAACTTTAGCAACAAAAAGTATTGGAATTTGCGTTATACAGATACCCCACAAAGCACACCCTGGGAGAGGAGCAGAAATGACTCTACAAACTAGGTAGATGTGACACGTATTTCTTGCTCTCAACTTTAGCAACAAAAAAATATTGTAGTTTGTGTTATACAGATGCCCCAAAATGCACACCCTGAGAGTGGTCCTCAAATCACTACAGCAGCAGTGTGGACATGAAACAGATTTCTTACTATTGGATTCAGTAACTAAAAAGAACTGCTATTTGGGGTATACAGATCCCCCAAAACACACACCCTGGGAGAGGTCCACAAATCACTATAGCTGCAGCATAGATATGAAACAGATTTCTTCCTATTGGATTCAGTAACTTAAAATAACTGCTATTTGGGGGATACAGATCCCCCTAAACGCACACCCTGAGAGAGGTCCACAATTCAATACAGCTGCTGCATAGATATGAAACCTAAAACCTTTTTTTCTGGAACGAAGTGCACCGGGTCTTTCTCCAGGACCTAAAAGGTAGTCCAATGGATCTCTTGCAATAGAGACCACTCTATACAATTGTTCCCATCGGCACCCATACCGAAGTGACTCCCGTTCCACTTCTCATCCTACATGCGATCATATGAGTTGTGCCAGTAGCACAACATAGAAAGGTGAGTGCGCACTTAGCATATGCACCAATCCGTTAAATACTGAGAATTTCTACACATCGAGCGCCCCCGATCTCTCCTCTCCCTCCCCCCTCTTTTTCTGCATAGATATGAAACAGATTTCTTCCTATTGGATTCAGTAACTAAAGAAAACTGCCATTTGGGTTATACAGATCCCCCTAAACACACAATCTGGGATTGGAGCAGAAATCGCTACAGCACAGTACACTAACAGCAGCTAGACGTGAAGTGTGAAGTGCCAATATTGAAAATGGCTGGTTTTTATGTGACATCACATAAGCCTGCCAGTTGCTGATTGGCTTACAGGTCTGTAGATGTCATCGAGGGTGTTCCTTTCTCCTTCCCAGAGTTCTATGCCCCATGCCCTCTGCGCTGTGCTCGTGCCCATTTAGCTAAAAAAAAGAGGGAAAAAAAAATCTTCGTTCCCACGAATCAGTGTAAACTTCATGATTAATCGAATTTTCTGTGATATTCATATTGAATCCCACTTAGTTCGCATCGATTTGCCCATCTCTGACTCTAATATTTTAGCTGTGTGCTCATAAGTGCAGCCCAGACACTTACTGGTACTAATGCTACTGGTACCAATGTTTACAATATGTTTTCTTTTTATTTCTGAGCAGGTTTTGTCCTTTTATATGCATCCAGTTGACATATTGCCTTTGGAGCAAGGGGGGATAAAATCCAGGTATTTGGTTAAATTTAATTAAATTTCTTCCTTCACGGAACACCATGATTATGCAGGTCCATATGGCCCAGGAAACGGTGGGATTTTCTCACGTCAAAGATTCCGTACTGTGACCTTGTACTCTTTGTGGATGGTTCCAGGAATTATTATGAAGGTAAATGTTATTAACATGTTATATGCTGTCATTGCACAACCCAACAAGGAACCAGGTATAAGAAACAGAACCACTTTCATTACATATTAGCACAAGAAGTGTAACACAACTGAAAGTATTGATAAAAGTATGTCCCTTAGCTTAGGGTAAGACAGATAGCATGAACACAGATTCAAGGTATGTTTGGAACAGCTCATGTTAACAGCCCTATGTTGAAAGCCAGAGCGTTCATCACACCAGCAGCAGGCACCTAATGAAACATGCAGACCTGATTAAGATACTTATAGAGAGGCTATTCGAACTAACATTAGAAACTATTAATAAGAGTAAGGCACGCTGCAAGGTGAACAGAAACACAAGGGTACCTTTGCATATAGAGCAGCCATGGAAGCTGCCAGGTCTGTACCCTTAGTCGCCACCATGACTGTGTTGCCAGCTGAGGAAACCTCTAACTTGGTAAGTCCTAACATGCTATAGGTCCTGCAGAGACAAGCATCGAAAGAAGGACAGAAGATGCAGCAAGAAGAAGGTGCCAGTCTTATCTATGGACAATGGACTCATTACAACCTATTGTTACCCAGATGACTTATGGTTATATCCACCAGTTTAAAACATCCAGGTGTTCCAGTATTTGGTGTAGTGGCCTCTGTGTTACAGACTGTAAAGGTGCCACCCCGGCATACTAAATATTTTTGTATATTTCCCAGAGAGAAGCCTATTGACTATGTTCAGCTCAAAAATAGTCTACAGGTATGAGTGACCAGAAGTGCTCAAAAGGTACCCACTTCTCAAGAGAAGTTAAGATTTAGGGATAGATAAGGTAGTTAACATCCCACTACATCCACAAAGTAGCAGGAAGGTTGAGAGGTTGATTGGGACTCTGAAACTAAAGATCCAAAAGGCAATGGTGGAGACCGGGAAACCATGGACCGAGGGTCTACCATTAGCCATTGTCACACATGGGGGTGTGGGAGAGTCTCTAGAGTCTAAAGTCTGTGGACTCCCTGGACCACTGTGGTAGATGACAGTACTAGCCGCAACCCGGTCTTCGCCAGAGCCCGCCCCAAAGCGGGATGGTCTTGCGACTAGCTCCGTGATGGCAGCCAAGGTAGAGAAGCAGGGAACAGGAACCACAGGATGGCACAGGAACCACAGGGACGGATCACCGGAGTAGGAACTGCTGAGCCGGACACAGGAACCTCGAGATGGCAGGACTCTGGATGGCAAAACCTCTGGATGGCAGGACCTGAGGATGGAAACCGAGATACAGGACCGCCACAAGAGTAAAGACCGCCACAGGAACACAGGACCATGGGAGTACCACAGGAAACACGTAGGCATCTGGAAACGCACAGGAAACACGGAGGCGTCTGGAAACGCTCAGGAGACTCTCACTTCAGCAGAATGACTTGAAGATCCCGCAGGGGATGCTTGGAGCCGCGGGATTATATAGCAGAGCCAGGAATGCCAGCACCAATTAGGAGGACGCTGGCCCTTTAAATGCAGAAGAGTCGTCGCGAGTCGGCGGCAAGCCGCATGAGCGCGGCCTAAGGAGGAAGCTGGCGTGGGATCTGTACGGGACCAAGGCGGCATTTGGAGCCAGGAGAGGTGAGTACGGACCTGGGGGGATGGCGCCACATCGGAGGACACGGATGTGCCCGCGATCCGAGACATGCCATTAGCCCTTTCAGTAAGTTATAGGCCAGTAAAAAGACAGGATCGAGTCCCTACGAGATTTAATTTGGTTCAGATCCTAGATTAGGATGTTTTTATCACAGTTGCTCCAAATGCAATATGGGAGACTTACAAACTATATGATAACCTCAAACACGCACTGTACTAAAGTATGTTTTTGAGTTTTCTCTTTCATTAGCCTCAACCTGGAGATCGGTTGGTGATAAAAAGCCATGTGGGGAAGAGAGATGACCCTGGAGATGATGCCTTCCAGGTTCTGCAGACAACAAGTATTTCAGTAAAGCCAAAAAGAAGTCCTAATTGGATTCACTAGTCAAGTTTTGTTACTTTTATTACTTTTCATTAAAGTTTTGAGAGGGACTAATAAACTTTTTGGGAAACAAATAAACTCTAGTAGTGACCACCCGTGGGACATTTAAATTCCGGTGGTTGGCGGTGATTGGCGGTCAGCCCTTAAACAACTAGGATTATTTCTTTTGTGTGTCCTTATTAGCCCTTCTATTATTCTGTTTTCTATTGCATTTTGGTCATATGTTGTGTGAAGAGGTTAATGTCTAAGGTCATTGAAGTCATGAGGCCTGTCGGAGAAGGGAAACCAGTGGGGACATTGGAATCTCAGTTCCCTCACTTAAAACCCAAGTGGTTTATAAGGATATCTAGAAAGGGAAAGAATAGGAGGAGTCTATTCAGCAGACAAGTCCAAGTACAAAGGGGGGTGGAGCGTAAGGTTCTGTCCGTCTCAAATTGGTAAAGAAATCCTATCCCTTTCCCCACAGCTGACTAACTCCTAAGGGATTAACTAAGGTGTGAGGGAGAGATAAAATAACATCATTTTAATGGGGACTGTGAAGTATTGTTATATGTTTAATGAAAATGTTTTTTATTTTATATACTTGCTAAATGCTGGAAACTAAGATGGTGCCAGACTATGTATGAAGATTGATAACAGACTCCTGTGCAGTGAAAGAATGTGGGCTTTGGCTGCTCTATGATACCACCCACGCTAAGAAGAACAGAGCTTTTGTTTTTGCAATGCCTATGATTTACTAACCAATGAACTATGGACATTAGTTCTCATCTTTGGCTAGCCAAGCCCAGGTCCAGCCCACTGAACGTTTCTGTAAAATCCCTTGTGACGTAAATAAAGTTCCCCATATCTGTCCAGCCTTTTATAGTTATACCATACATTGTCTTGGTCTGATTTCTTCTGAGGTCACTCTGTGACTTTTATCTGTAATTAGAGAACCTGAGGTTGTGTGAACAAGGGCAGAACTTGACAGTGTACAAATAAAATACATTTTTGCCATCTTGCTAATAACTTTGCCAATGTTTGCGTACAACCTTAATAATAGCATGATTCTGATTAGTAAATGTTGAAACAAAAGATATGAGTTTCTGATTCCTCTCTCTTATCCTTACATTTTTAATAAGTTCACTCCAATTCATTTTCTCAACCTTTTCTCAATTACGTGCTATAATGGCCCTAAAAATGTGGAATCCAGTCACACTGATTTTGATTTAAAGTGAATGAGACTTTTATTCAGCAAACAATTATACTGACGTTTCGGTCAAACTCTGACCTTCATCATACACAGTTTGCAAAGGTACAGGAGATGCATGACTGCTATGCAGGTTCAGCGCTAGAGAATTGAACGGTTTACCACTCTGATTTGGTGAAAGAGATTTTGAGAGAGGGGGTGCGGTACAACTCCTAGACAACAACTATAATGGCCCTAGTTATTATTTGATTTGATTGATTGATTTGATAACCTTTCATCATTACTTACTATTCTCTTCACTCTCAATGACTTACTAAAAGGTAATGAATTAACCATTGGTCATGGGTGGGGACTCTTAAAGAGCAATAGTTGATTTCTATCAGTTGATTTTACAAAGAGTTCCGTAGAAAGTAAAGATCCTTAATTGTCACATCCAGGAATTGTGTTTCTGTTTTTGACTTAAGGAAACCTACCACTTGTAGTGGCAGGTTTCCGATGGCAATACCGAGCACCAGCTCAGGGTGAGCTGGTGCCGGAGCTTATTTTAGTTAGTGTTTTAACCGTGGTATCGCGGGTTTAAAACACTTTTTAAACTTTATAGCCGGCGAAGGCAGGTACGCGCTCGGCGCTACCGTGCGCGCGGCTACATAGGAATGAATGAGAGCCGCGTGCACGATAAGCGCGAGCGCGTACCTGCTGCGCCGGCTTAAACGTTTCAAAAGTGTTTTAAACCGCGGTATCGCGGTTTAAAACACTAACTAAAATAAGCTCCGGCACCAGCTCACCCTGAGCTGGTGCCCGGTATTTCCATCGGAAACCTGCCACTACAAGTGGTAGGTTTCCTTTAACCATTGTGGACTTCTAAAATTGGTCCACAGAGCTAAGATCAGGCTGGGTGCACCCAACTTAGCCGGGAAAGCTCCGGGGCCCAAGGGTCCCAGAGAGGCCCACTCTGGCACTGAAAAAATAATTTCAGCCCCCAGATTAATTTTAACAGTGTTTCTTTAAGACACTGGTAGAAATGATCACAATCTGGTTCCTCTTGTCATCTGCCCCCCGATGTTATGTTTAATGGGAGTGTAGCATAGAGGCAAAATCCAAAACTGACCCTTCCTTGCTACCCCTAAGCTCTGTCCTGTACACAATGGCTCTGAAACCGGCAAATGTGTCATCATCACATTTGGCGGCTTCAGAGCCAGCACGTACAGTGGTTGCATGTTGAAGAAAGAGGGTGAAGTGCACATGAGACACAGACAACATTGTGAGATGCATCCACCGGGCTGGGTCAGTTTATTCTAAACTGAATATTCCAAATTTTGTTATCTGTCATTGTATTATTCTGGTCCCCCATTCCCCTTGCTCTCCTCTGAACCCGTTCCAGTTCCACTAGGTCCATTTTATACACTGGTGCCAAAACGTAGTACACATATTCCATGTGTGGTTTGACCCAGGGATTTATATAAAAGGGCAGAACTATGTCTTCTATGTTTATCATGAGAATCATTCCTCTTTGATATATCCATGATTTATTGCTTTATTCAGCAGCAATTAAGTTTGCCATCCACTAATACCCCCCAAGTCCTTTTCAGCTCCTCATCAAACCATTTCTCTGCCCACTCCTCAAGCTTCCACAAATCCCTCTGTAATGCTAAACTATCGACCTCAATTATTAATTTACACAGCTTAGTATCATCTGCAAATATTGAAACTTGACTGTGTAACACCCATACAAGGTAATATAAAAATATTAAGAGAATGGCCCCAATAAATTGACCACTGGGCGCACTCCACTGTTAACGTCATCTAATCTTCCATTGATGACAACCCTCTGTTTTCTATCACTAAGCCAATTACTTACCCAAATACACGAGATGTTTTTTTATGTTTTTTTTTCCCTATTAGCTACTACAGCAGCAGATGTGGCTAATAAGGGCACCGCTTTGGCTTACTGGAGGCAGGCTGGCGTAGTGGGCAGGCATTGGCAGCATTGTGACTCGTAGTAGGACAACACACTAGTAGTTGGGGGCAACACTGATGACTATTGAAGGAATACACTGCTACTGGGGGCAGAGCACGTGTATTAATGGGGCAAGCACTCTGGCTACTGTAGGGAATACCTGGATCTCTAGGAGAACACCATTAAGTAAATTTCATAGAAAGGCAGCCAGCGTACGACATACAACGGAAGGACGCGGCCCTTCACTGGACAGCGGAACTTTAAACATCACACGATTTGGTAAGAACGTACACCTTCCCCTTAAACCACTACAGGTTTATACCACATACATGGCCTAATAATAGGCACCTGCTTGCACGGTAGTCTCTTACCAAAGACTTCTCCGTTTATACATGGTGTTACTCCATCCGTCCAGATCGGTCTGCCTCATTCTTTCTTTTTGCATTTCCACCACTCATGATTTTATTGTATTTATTGAAAAGTGTATAGTGTTCACCAATAAAGACTTCTTGTTTCATAGGCACCTTTTTTAGTTATTCCTCTTTTCTCCCCTCTGCTTGAGGGTACAATTGTTTTCAATATTGGCCCATTAAGGACTAATATGACTAAATTGTCATTATATAGGGTGAACAAATAGAGAGCCACACACTAGACGAGCCCAGTTTACAGTTTAGGATGACTTAATCTCCCTAAACCCTATTACCTATCCATTCTTTTGCTGAAAATACTTGGTAGATTCATTCATGTGAAAGAGCAACCGTTTCGGCTCCAAACGTAAGCCTTCTCAATCCCTAGTTAAATTAGGTTAAATTGAAATAAAATGACTAATACAGCATCCACCTTCTTAAGAACACCTGACTACGACGACCTCTAGTTACAAACGGACCTCTGGATATGTTAAATTACTGTAATTTATCCTTAGGCTACAATAAGAGCTATAACAGTTATCACAGGTGTCTGCAAGTAAGATTTATTATTAATCTGGTTTCTTATGAAACCCAATATTTTTAAAATCCAATTGTCTCTTGGACCAAAAAAGTCTGGCTGGGTGTTACAATGATAAAATATACAGTTCCGACTTACATACAAATCACTTTAAGAGCAAACCTAGGGACCTAACGTAAACCTGGGACTGCCTGTATTTATGTTCAAAATAATCACAAGTGTAAACTAGTCAGATTAGGTCAATTACGCATTATACCTGTGTTCTTGAAATAATGTTTTATGTTTGATTACCGGAAAAATTTCTAAGTCTAACTTCCAAGTCAACCAATCAGGTTTTTGAGCAGTTCCAAATGTATATCCGGTCTGACATTGTCAGGATCCAAAGAGATCCTGTTCCAGATCAACACGCTTCTCCCAAAGTTGCACGCGCATGGAGAGGGCAAAACTATGTCCATCAAGCTCCAAGGCCGCAACTGGAGTAGTATCAAAACTGTTGCAGGTGCATACGATCCATTGGTATGTACTGTGATCATACGCAGGTCTGTACCCATACTAACGAGCAACCTAAAAATGAGGCCAATACAGCTATAAATTAGGGAACCATGTGACGGGCTCAGATTAGACAAAAAAGGCTTATTGCTTAGAATAAAAGGTGTAATAAGTTGATCTAGCTGACTAATACCTTATTCAGGCCTGTAGTAACCTAAAAAAATAACCAGGGATCTCCTGTCTGCTCAGCCTTTGGGACCATTAACCCCTAATCTGCGCCGTAGCTCTACGGGCAGAGGTGTAGGAGTGTATGAAGAGGCTCACGTGGCTGAGTCCTTCATACAAGCACAAGGTGGGGTTTTGGCATATTGCACAAAACCCACGCTAATAACCGCGGGTCGGTGCTTGCACACGATGCGGCTATAAACCCCTTCAAACGCCAGCCGAAACAGTCGCCGGCGGCGTTTAAAAGAGGCGGCTGCGGGCGCCGCCATCTTTTTTCCGATGCGCCCGCCCCAGAACGTCATCGGGCGGAGACGTTGCCATGGTAGCCCGTGTCTTCTTTTGACACGAGGCTATCTGGCAGCTGCAGATGTCGTTACAAGCCAGGGCCTGTAATGAATGTGCTGCAAAAATGCCATATATTAAATCAGAAGTATTTGCGTATATGGTAGGCGATCTGACCATCTAGGGTAATGTTACCTAGATGGCCTAAAAGATAGTGAAAAAAAAATAAAAAAAAAGTTTAAAAAATAAAAAAATATAAATATTAAAAGTTCAATCACCCCCCTCTTCCCTAGAACGGAATTAAACATATAAACAGTAAAAATCCAACAATAGGTATCGCGCGGTCCCCAAAATGCCCGATCTAATCAAAATATTAAAACGGTTACAGGCGGGGCGGTGACCTCGGGCGAGGGGGAAATGCGCCCAACATGTCCGAAATGCGACTTTTACACCTTTTTAACATAACAAAAAAAATGAAATAAAAAATGATCAAAATGTCGCACAGGACCTCAAATGGTAGCAATGAAAACGTCGCCTATTTCGCATAAAAATGACCCCTCACACATCTCTGTGCGCCCCAAAGTATATGAAAAGTTATTAGGCGTTCAGAGATGGCAAAAAAATTTTTTTCTTTTTTGTACACATTCGTTTAATTTTGATGAAAAGTTTAAAACCAATAAACACCTATATAAATTTGGTATCACCCAGCGATCGCACCAACACCGAAGAATAAAGTAGCGCTGTGTTATTTGGAGCGAAGAGTGAAATGTCGTAAAAACTGAGCCCACAAGAACGTGAAGCGCACGTGCGGTTTTTTTTCAATTTTTCCACATTTGGAATTTTTTTTTCAGCTTCGCAGTACACGGCATGTTAAAAAATAACATTACGGGAAAGTAAAATTTGTTAACGCACAAAATATGCCCTCACACAGGTCTGTACACCACGGAAAAATGAAAAAGTTATGGATTTTTTGAAGTTGGAGAGCGAGAAAAGAGCCGGAAAACCCTCGTCTAAGGTGGTGTTAAACTCATATTTCACCTCAGTCAGTCTATAATATAGATAATGCCATCACAACCAACAAGATGCCCCTATATGAGACTTATTATTAACAAAAAAGGGAACCAACAATATGCAGACAGAATGCCCCTGGAGTATACTTAAAAAAATATATATTTTTTTAAATTAAAAAAAAACAACAGGATTCTTGTTCTTATATTCTTATTGGAAAATACAAAAGTAATAAAGTATGAATTATATCAATTACATTTTTCCAAGAAATTTATTCAAAAGGATTCTCATGTATCCTATGTATCTTACCACTAAACAAGTTGTAAGGTGGTTGAGGTACAAAGATGATGTTTCCTCCTCTGGTTTGGAGAATGATGCTCAAATGGACTGGAAAACTCACATTAATGCAATCCATCCCCCCTGCGTAGCCACAGTGCTCCCCATAAGCCTCACACCCTACAAAAGCCACACTGTCTCCCCAAAAACCAACTGCTCCCCATAAGCTGCACTGTTCCTCCCATAAGTTACAGTGTCCTTATCATCTACGTAAACAACACAACTGTCCTCCCAGACCCCCTGGTAGCCACAGTGTCCCCCATAAGCCACCTGCCCCCTTTTTAGCTCACTGCCACCTGGTAGCTACACTTTTCCCCCACTCTGGGAAAAAAAAACTCAGCTTTCCGCGCTTCCCTAACCACATGCCAGCAGTTCAGAGCCAGCACGTACAGTGGTTGCATGTTGAAGAAAGAGGGTGACTGCTGGCATTGGTATGGGGAAGCGAGGAAAGCTGAGTTTTTTTCCCAGAGTGGGGGAAAGTGTAGCTACCAGGGTGGGCAGTGAGGCTAAAAAGGGGGCAGTGTGGCTTATGGGGGGACACTGTGGCTACCAGGGGGTCTGGGAGGACAGTGTGTCTACTGTAGAGGATAAGGACACTGTAACTTATGGGGGAGACAGTGCAGCTTATGGGGGAGCAGTGTGGTTTTTGGGGAGACAGTGTGGCTTTTGTAGGGGTGGTGAGGCTATGGGGGAGCACTGTGGCTACTGCAGGGGGGATGGAGTGCATTGAAATGTGAGTTTTCCAGTCCATTTGAGCATCATTCCCAAACCAGAGGAGGAAGACATCATCTTTGTACCTCAACCACCTTACAACTTGTTTGAAGTGGTAAGATACATAGGATACATGAGAATCCTTTTGAATAAAAATTTCTTGGAAAAAAATGTAATGATTAGAGATGAGCGAACACTAAAATGCTCGGGTACTCGTTATTCGAGACGAACTTTTCCCGATGCTCGAGTGCTCGTTTCGAGTAACGAGCCCCATTGAAGTCAATGGGAGACTCGAGCATTTTTCAAGGGGACCAAGGCTCTGCACAGGGAAGCTTGGCCAAACACCTGGGAACCTCAGAAAAGGTGCTCGATCGAGCATCAAGCTCGGACGAGTATGTTCGCTCATCTCTAGTAATGATATAATTCATACTTTATTATTTTGTATTTTCCAGATAAGAATATAAGAACAAGAAATCCTGTTCTTTTTTTTTAATTTAAAAAAAATATATATTTTTTTAAGTATACTCCAGGGGCATTCTGTCTGCATATTGTTGGTTCCCTTTTTTGTTAATAAATAAGTCTCATATAGGGCATCTTGTTGGTTGTGATGGCATTATCTATATTATAAGACTGACTGAGGTGAAATATGAGTTTAACCCCTTAAGGACGGAGGGTTTTCCGGCTCTTTTCTCGCTCTCCAACTTCAAAAATCCATAACTTTTTCATTTTTCCGTCTGTATTGCAATATATGGCATTTTTGCAGCACATTCATTACAATGAGCCACTGGCTCATTGTAACGAATCTGCAGCTGCCAGATAGCCTCGTGTCAAAAGAAGACACGAGGCTACCATGGCAACCAATCGCCGCCCTCCGATGACGTTCGGGGGCGTGGCGATCGGAAAAAAGATGGCGGCGCCCGCGCGCCGCCGTCTTTTAAACGCCGCCGGCGACTTTGCCGGCGGCGTTGAAGGGGTTAATAGCCGCGATCGGTGCAAGCACCGACCGCGGTTATTAGCGGTGGGGGTTTTGTGCAATATGCAAAAACCCCCACCTTTGTATGAAGAGGACTCAGCCCGTGAGCCCTCTTCATACACTCCTTACACCTCTGCGCCGTAGAGCTACGGCGCAGAGCGTTAAGGGGTTAATGGTCCCAAAGGCTGAGAGACAGGGAGATCCCTGGTTATTTTTTTCATCAGTCCTTACTATTCTCTAACTCTCAATGACTACTAAAAGGTATGAATTAACCCATTGGTCATGGTGGGGACTCTTAAAGAGCATATTTTTGATTTCTATCAGTTGATTTTACAAAGAGTTCCGTAGAAAGTAAGATCCTTAATTGTCACATCCAGGAATTGTGTTTTGTTTTTGACTTAAGAAACCTACCACTTGTAGTGGCAGGTTTCCGATGGCAATACCGAGCACCCGCTCAGGGGAGCTGGTTCCGGAGCTTATTTTAGTTAGTGTTTTAAACCGTGGTATCGCGGTTTAAACACTTAAACTTTATAGCCGGCGAAGGCAGGTACGCGCTCGGCGCTTACCGTGCGCGCGGCTACATAGTGAATGAGAGGCCGCGTGCACATAAGCGCCGAGCGCGTACCTGCCTGCGCCGGCTATAACGTTTAAAAAGTGTTTAAACCGCGATACCGCGTTTAAAACACTAACTAAAATAAGCTCCGGCACCAGCTCACCCTGAGCTGTGCCCGTATTTCCATCGAAACCTGCCACTACAAGTGGTAGGTTTCCTTTCCATTGTGACTTCTAAATTGCTCCACAGACTAAGATCAGCTGGTGCACCCACTTGAGCCGGAAGCTCCGGGCCCAGGGTCCCAGAGAGGCCCGCTCTGGCACTGAAAAAATTTCCACAGCCCACAGATTAATTTTAACAGTGTTTCTTTTAAGACACTGGTACAAATGATCACAATCTGGTTTCCTCTTGTCATCTGCCCCCCGATGTTAGTTTAATGGAGTGTAGCATAGAGGCAAAATCCAAAACTCACCCTTCCTTGCTACCCCTAACTCTGTCCTGTACACAATGGTCTAAACCGCAAATGTGTCATCATCACTTTGGCGGCTTCAGAGCCAGCACGTACAGTGTTGCATGTTGAAGAAAGAGGGTGACTGCTGGCATTGGTATGGAAGCGCGGAAAGCTGAGTTTTTTTCCCAGAGTGGGGGAAAGTGTAGCTACCAGGTGTGCAGTGAGGCTAAAAGGGGGCATGTGGCTTATGGGGGACACTGTGGCTACAGGGGGTCTGGAGGACAGTGTGTCACTTAGAGGATAGACACTGTAACTTATGGGGGAACAGTGCATCTTATGGGGGAGCAGTGTGGTTTTTGGGGAGACAGTGTGGCTTTTGTAGGGGTGGTGAGGCTATGGGGAGCACTGTGGCTACTGCAGGGGGGATGGAGTGCATTGAATGTGTAGTTTTCCAGTCCATTTGAGCATCATTCCCAACCAGAGGGAGACATCATCTTTGTACCTCAACCACCTTACAACTTGTTTGAAGTGGTAGATCATAGGATACATAGAATCTTTTGAATAAAAATTTCTTGGAAAAAAATGTAATGATTAATTCATACTTTATTATTTTGTATTTTCCAGATAAGAATATAAGAACAAAAATCCTGTTGTTTTTTTTAATTTAAAAATATATATTTTTTTAAGTATACTCCAGGGGCATTCTGTCTGCATATTGTTGGTTCCCTTTTTTGTTAATAAATAAGTCTCATATAGGGCATCTTGTTGGTTGTGATGGCATTATCTATATTATAAGACTGACTGAGGTGAAATATGAGTTTAACCCCCTTAAGGACGGAGGTTTCCGGCTCTTTTCTCTCGCTCCCAACTTCAAAAATCCATAACTTTTTCATTTTTCTTCCGTGTCAGACCTGTGGTGAGGGCTTATTTGTGCGTAACAAATTTTACTTTCCCGTAATGTTTTTTTATTTTAACATGCCGTGTACTGCGAAGCTGAAAAAAAATTCCAAATGTGGAAAAATGAAAAAAAAAAACCGCACGTGCGTCACGTTCTTGTGGGCTCAGTTTTTAACGACTTTCACTCTTCGCCTCCAAACCACGCCTACTTTATTCTTGGTTCGGTGCGATCGCGGTGATACCAAATTTATATAGGTTTTAATTGTGTTTAAAATACATTTTCAAAAATTAAACGAATGTGTACAAAAAAGAAAAATTTTTTTGCCATCTTTCTGACGCTAATAACTTTTTCATACTTTGGCGCACAGAGATTTGTGAGGGGTCATTTTTTGCGAAATGGGCGACGTTTTCATTGCTACCATTTTGAGGTCTGTTGCGACATTTTGATCATTTTTTATTTCATTTTTTATGTTATGTAAAAGGTGTAAAGTCCATTCGGACATTTGGGCGCCATTTCCCCGCCTCGAGGTCACCGCCCGCCTGTAACCGTTTTAATATTTTGATAGATCGCGGCATTTTGGGACGCGCGATACCTAATATGTTTGTGATTTTTACTGTTTATTATGTTTTATATCCGTTCTATGGAAAGGGGGGTGATTTGAACTTTTAATATTTTATTATTTTTTTTTTTATTTTTTAAACTTTTTTTTTATTTTTTTTTCACTATCTTTTAGGCCATCTAGGGTACCATTAACCCTAGATGGTCAGATCGCTCCTAACCATATGCAATACTTTCTGTATTGCAATATATGGCATTTTTGCAGCACATTCATTACAATGAGCCACTGGCTCATGTGTAACGAATCTGCAGCTGCCAGATAGCCCGTTCAAAGAAGACCGAGGCTACCATGGCAACCGTCGCCTCGCCGCCCCCGATGACGTTCGGGGCGTGGCTCGTCGAAAAAAGATGGCGGCGCCCGCCCGCCGCCTTCTTTTAAACGCCGCCGTCGACTTTGCCGGCGGCGTTGAAGGGGTTAATACCGCGATCGGTGCAAGCACCGACCGCGTTTATTAGCGGTGGGGTTTTGTGCCATATGCAAAACCCCCACCTTTGTATGAAGAGGACTCAGCCCGTGAGCCCTCTTCATACCTCCTTACCACCTCTGCGCCGTAGAGCTACGGCGCAGAGCAGGCTTAATGGTTTACGAATGACAAGGGGTTAGGCGGCAGCAGACCACTGAAGTAGGAACGGTTTTTGGCAGTAGTCTTGTGTAATCTGGTTCACATGGCGGCTGCCCTCACCCCATGCTATAGGCAAAATTCTGCACATGCACCCCTATCTCTTCTTGCATAGTAACGCCTGCGTACACCTCTTGTAATGCATATATCTTACCCCTTCCCCAGACTGACATAAGTGACATTCAGCACCTCACCCCTGGTGGCGATCTGGACCATCAGGTAGAAAGTGCAGGTGACTTCTTCAGTCTGATGCAGACTTTGGCCTCAGATGGGCACCTACAAACCATTCACCCTTATAATATCCCCTGGATCTAACAAAATACTGCTACGAAATAATATAATATCCACCCCTGCACAAGTCCTCCCCTCCTGTTTTTATGTTATTCCTGCTCCACCAAACTGCCTTTTCATGCCCCTAGAAAAAATATTATGTGCCAACTACGATATTAATTTACGGCTTTCTCCTTCAAAAGGGGCCTCTTTTTCCGTTTACAATGTTTTAGGGACTTTGGCTGTGGGACAAATTGTAACGTTTTAGTGCGCCATTATATATTCCATTCTGTTTATGGGAAAGTTGAAAACATTTCTACGTAGGGTGAAAGTGACAAAACCACATTTTCATGCAAGCAGTTTTCTTGTTTTTTAACAACTTTCCTTACACTCAAAATGAAAGCTGTACTTTAGTCTCAGGGTGGGTACAATCACAGTGATATTTATATAGCGCGTATATGGTTCCAGAAATTGAAAAAAGGTAATATTTTATACCAAAACTGGTGGTTCTCCATTTTCCAAATGCTGTAGTCCAAGAAACCGTATCAGACTTTGTATACGCAACTCTGTACGGTGGACAATTTTTGGCGCAGGGACATCAGTGAACGTATTTGGGGGGACCTACTGGACTGAGATCAGTGTTATTAAAGGAGGTGGGGCCCCCCAACCAAGGGTAGGCTTAGATACGAACCCCCAGCATACGGAGCGAACGGACGGGGCTCGTATGAGGGGGAGAGAGATGAAAAAAAACAGATCACGAGAAGAGGGGTACAACAGTTTGGGCGCAGGTTGCACTCAGCCGGGTCCTCCTTGGCTAGCTGGAGAGTAATGAGGCAGAAGGTCGGTCATGACCCGTTCTACTCCATTAAGAGCACTGGAGTCTGCTCAAAATGGCAGTTGCCACTTCCATTAATTCCCCAGGAGAGATAGTGGGTTTGCTGAGGTACCTGAGACCCTAATCTCACGTGGATAGGACCTAACTTGGTTTTGTGTGGTAACCCCCCTTTAAATTTTTTATCGCTGGAAAAAAGGGCAAATTGGCAATTTCTGGACATAGCTGTTCACATTACGGTGTTTTTTTACAGTTTGTTTTAAAGGCATGCTCCCCCCCCAATTAATTTAGTGTCCCCAGTCCCTCCCCATATAAACACCCTGGGGTAGTATCCCCATATTAGTTTCAGGGAAGGAAGTGCTTCCGAATTGAAATACAATCAGTGTGTGTTGTCCCCCTAAAACTGGCAAGGATAAAGGGTCCCCCAATTCTAATGCAAGGATTGTATTTATAAAGAAAAAAAATAAATACTACCTTGCACTGTCAGTCCCGCGGCTGCCTCCTTCTTCTTCCACAGCTCAGCCCGCGAAGTTCCCTGCTTCTCTCCCTCTTAACAGGCCGCTGTGCAATGACGCGTGAGTCGGCCTTTTTATCAGTACCATACCTGACACCGACGCACTGTGCTGCGCTGTGTCTCATGTGCGTTTCTCTTAATTGTACCTGCAGGTACAATTGATATTTGACCCCTTTAACCGCTCTAACACTACCGGCGCGATGTGTAGGGAAGGTATGAAGAGGGCTCACGGGCTGAGTCCTCTCATACAAAGGTGGGGGTTTGCATATTGCACAAAACCCCCCCTATAACGCGGTCGGTGCTTGCACCGATGCGCTATTAACCCCTTTCCAGCGCCGGCGGCGCGCCATCTTTTTTTTTATCTCCGCGCCCACGCGAACGTCATCGGGGGGGCGGGCGATCGTTGCCAGGTAGCCTGGGTCTTCTGGTTGACCCAGACTTATGCTTCAATGCGATTCATTAAATGCTGTCAAAAATGCCATATATTGCAATACACGAAGTATTGCAGTATATGGTAGGACGATCTGACCATCTAGGGTTAATGTACTTAAATGAGCTAAAAGATTATTGAAGGGTTGAAAGCGCGAAAGCAGGAAACCCTGCGTCCTTAAAGACTAGGACAGGGCCCAGACCAGATCGCCCCACTTGAATGCCTGCCGCCCGGTGGGATAGATGGCCAGTCCCCCCTGGCTCAGGGGCATCGCATTTTTAGCTAAACAGAGGGTGTCTCGTCAGGTCTACGGCTCTATAGAACTCACTAAATGTGTTGAGGTTCCCTTATAAGGAAACCTTCAACACTTAAAGTGGTAGTTTTTTCCACACAGATACAATTGCACCATCTGAGGTCATAGTTGTCTGCTACTCTTATTCTACTTTTTATTTTTTCTATATCTTATTTTCCGAGCTGAGATTCATACAACAATAAGGGTTTGTTCTTGTCCTTATCCTGCAACCAATATTATCAAGTGTCGATCTGGAAGGAGAAATAACACCATTGATTCGTGTACCTACCAATTTCCATGACTACCAACACCCCGACATGCCTGGGTTCAAAATTTCAAGCTGTCCTGAGTTATTAATTATATGATAATTTATCATAATTTTATGATCTATTTGTATGTAGTAATTCAAATACAGGCCGCTCCCTACTTACGCCCACTTACAGACACCCATAGTGTTACAAGACGTGACCCCTCTGCCCATTGACCTCTGGTGTAGCTCTCTGGATGCTTTACTTACAGCTCCCACTAGCAATGATCGCGGTCAAAGGCGGTCTGTACCTGAAGCTTATTGAATATTCCTGTGTCTCCATTACAAATAGAGCAAAATTTTTGAAACTCAATTGCCACTCGGCGGGCTAAAAGAAAAAAATTTGCCTAAAACTTCCATTGAAAATTCAGTTTCCGCCTTACAGAAAATTCACTTAAGAACAACAAACCTTTCTTTTCACTCCCCCCCCAGACCCATCTTGTATGGACTTGCCGGGACGGGCCGTACTTAAAATGCGGGACATAGAGATATGGCTATTTACACTACATTTCAATATGTCTAAGTAAATATTTAAGGTCTTTTCGGAGGAATATAAAAAATCTATAGGTTAAATGACAGGTCAATGCCTGGGGTAGGCACACGGATGATAGACGCTAACGATAATGTGGGGGGCCGATGTAGCGATCCTTACAAGCAAGCACGACAACTGGCGAGAGTTGTGTCAGCTATTGAAGGCCACCTCAACCTTCTCTTCCTTATCTTAAGAAGCGTTCCAAGAAATGCGTGTGTCAATAAAACAGACTGTGGGAGGTGGGCCCGATGGGAGGCCGGACACACTGGAGGGCGGGACTGGGGCAGGAGGGTCGAAAGGGATAGCTAAGTCCAAGCAACGCATTCAAATGGTGTCGGGGAACATACGGAGGGGAGGGTGTCCTTCGGGCCGGGTCGAATGAGCACTAGCACGGTGATATCGGAACACCACTGACCAACGTAGAAGCCGTAGGAGCGGCAAAAGTGTAACGACGGATAATCAGCGTCCATTGGCCAAGACGACGGAGGACATCCCAGGGGACGGGGGGGGCCACAAGGGGTGTGCAGGGAAAACGGCAGGGGGAGCATTTGCAGGGGATTTGAGTGCAGGTAAACAAAGAAAATGTAGCAGGTAAAACCCACAGGAGCGGAACAGGGAAGGGTGAGTTGGGAAGGGGGAAACGGGGCAACAATTGTCGCAGTGCAGCCGTGCCGCCCGCAAGGGCGTCCCACAGGGGAAAAGAAGAACTACGCACCGAAAACCACCGCAAACGGCAGGGGAGGCAGGATGGAAGGAAACATGGGACGCAACCTGTCAAGGGGTGACAGGGCAGTTGTGTGTGTGGGAGGCGCTGTTGAGAATACGGGTTCAGGCGTTTTCCATGTTAGCCCATGGCTTTTGCTGAGTTTGAAAGCAATGTCTCTTATTGCTGGAATGTAATCAGCGTGTTTAACAACACTAGGTGAAAACTACGCGCTTTAACAGTTGCAGCACTGACGAAAAAGCTAACGCAGTGGAAAAATTTGATATTCTCTCACACGCATGTTGGTAACAAACACATCCAAAAACACGGCATTGACCGCACCCTTATATGAGAAACCACCAACTGCGGAAGCTTCCCTTGCCGCCCTGGGCAGGGCCTACTGTGACCGTCCCTGTGCTGCCTGATTTGCAGTATAGGCGCCAAGGCAGTTTGCTGCATTATAGTGTATGGACGGGAGCGGAGAGGTATCAGCAATAGCGGCACAGGCAAGACTGCCTCAGAGTGTGGGCGGCAAATAACTAAATGATTCGAACTTGCTAGTGTGATCGGTCTCTTCTCTCCATGCAATGTTACATAATACCTACTCTAGTTTGCCTGCCTAGTTGGCTTGGTCTACCAATATGTGGGCAACCAAGGAGCAGTAGTGGATTCTATTAGAACAGTTTGGGTGGAGCCGTGTGGTGCTAAGCCCATTGTGGCCCCCCTACGTCTACACCCACCAAGGTATGAGAAAGAACCGTGTCAACCAGAATCCCTAGTAGACATTCAAATGTTTCCTCTCTACGGGAAGTACGCATTTACACGAGGAGTCATTTCAGGAGGCTTATTCGTAGTCCCCTAGGTGTGCCGGACAAACCCACAGATTTAAAGCAGGACCACAAAAGAGAGTAGTATACGGCAATCATGAGGTCTGCCTGACAAGCTTGCTCTTACGTACTGGAGGAATTCCCCATCAATGATAAGGGGGTTTGCATAGATCTATGGATTGGATAGTGTTAAGTAATAGTTTTGACTTTTTCGTAAATGCAATAAATTATGACCGAGCCGTGCTATGTGGGTCCTGTAGCAATAGGGTGCTAAGCCAGGTCCTGCAGCTGAGTGCATGATGAATCCCACAGCATACTGAGCATCTCTCAACGATCCAGCTGATGCCATGCAGATCAGCTACGGGGTACAATATTATCTAGTATACATGGATCTTCTCCTCCATGCTCCTCTGGCCCTAACTCTTGTTGTCTCTGGGGACATATAGTCTAGCATCTACACATTTTTTTTTGTGCATATATGTTACAGCTTGCCTCTGCTTTAGTGCCCCTTTAAAATAAACCTTAACCCTCTTGCCACCTGGTGTAACAGTGCCTGCCCTATGTTCGTATAGGTATCTCTTCTGATTGTCGTACTTTTCTCCCCTCTGTCCTCTGACTTCTTGACTTTTTTCTGTCTACTTTTGTTTCTTGCTCGCTGATGTAACGCATTCAATTCATCAGGAATACAAACTAAATTAACATTAGGAGCAACGTTATAAAATAACTGACACACAAGACCTTTTTTCTCTTTAACTGACGGGCCTGATCAAGCCAGGTTTCAACACAGCCGAGTTAAATATGAAGTCTTCCCACGGCGCTTGCTGCATCACTGGCAGCAACTAATTTGTGCAAAAACCTAGGGGCTTCATCCCAAGATGTATCGAAGGAGCCTGAGGGGCTAACCCTTGTCGCTCTCTGTCTTGCTGTACAGACTGCGATGCTGTACCTCACCCTCCCCCTGCTCCCTCAGCATGTTTCGTAACGACCATCCACGTTTCTCACCGCCTCAGGATCATTCTTATTAATCTTAAACTAGAAGTTGATTGTTAGAAGGAAGGCAGGCCTGAGGATCCCTAAATCTAAAGTTTACCTCCTGTCACGGTGCCTGGATCTATAGTAAGTATCCCTAATTTATCTTCAGGCTTGATTTTTTTGATGGTAGGATTTTCTTCACAAATCAATAATTGCGTTCTTGCACATCTTCTACTTTAAGACGCAAGCACTGCAGTCAAACTACATGATATTCCTCACAACTCAACCACATATGCAAAAGAAATTGCAGATCAGCAGGCCACACACTCGGAAAAGGGCGATGACTTCCAGATTACATAACATAAAATTAAATCTACGAGACCACCATACTTAGAACAAAAGCAAATGTTACTGATGTGACAAGAACTTTTCCCATAGCAACCATGTCCAGCTAGCCGCAAACCATATGCATATCGGTGGCTGCAAATTCAGCCTCTTCAACACAATCCTAAAATCAGCAAAAAGGCTACTTACGTATTACACCAGGCTGAATAATACCATGTCCTTCAGACCTCTGCAGCACTCAAACCACTGCAGTCCTCCAGGTGTTATGATTCACACTTGAGCAATCTGTAAATATCATTGGTCAACAATGAATATATAAGATGAAAACACTGAAAGACCGCTTGCACTAAAAACGCTATGCACTGTTGGCGTTTTTATTGCGTGTGAAACGCATATAACAACACTTATGTGAGGTAATTTGTGCCTAAGTACTTACAGTTTACGTGGTAAACGAAATGGTTATGCATGTGGTAACATCACTTTACTCGCGTGTTGTGTAAAACAATGTTAACATGATGTGAATTAGGCACCTCACCCCCTCCTCAGCTGTTGTACTAGGCTTTCAACACGCAAGTTAAAACGCTGATCAAACCAGAACACTCCCAGAATGACAGGTTCTGGCAGTGCAGGAAAGATTAGAGTCTTCCTTCCCACGCACCTCCGGATATGGCATCCACACTAATCACAACCCTTTGATCAACCATAAGCTTACACCATTTCTTTAATACTAATAAAACCAATCCTGTAATGCATAGATGCTTTTTAGCACTTTGATAATCACATGTATACATGGTAAACAATTTAAGAACCTAAAAATCACATAAAGAACAAATGGAACTTTGTCCAAGGGCTTAATGTACCTCCTTAAAGGACAACTGTCATCAGCCTCGTCTCTAAGTCCCTTCCCTACACTGTCTTGGAGCAGCTTACAAGATCCCTCCCAGCCTTTATCTAGTTTATTTCTACATTAATCATTATCAATCTCCTATGTTTTTATTATGTAAATGCAGGCGTCCACATGTCAGTAAGCGCATTGAAGGTCACCTCCGTCCCCCCTGCCCTCTCCTCCCCCTGCTCTGCTCTGTATGTAATTTACTTCGCTTGCTGTGTCTGTGCTTTAGTCTGCTGAAAATGCCTCTCCCCCATCTACTCATGTGGTAGTCATACCGCATCAGCTACACAAGTACCTGCACATTTCTGCTAAACATGGCTGCATCACTGGAAGCTGTTTATCTCTGCTCATACACACACACGCCAGGCTGCCAGGGGGCCTGGCCAGCCCAGAAAGCACATGGAGATGCCATTATACATTTACACGCGTCAGTCAAGCCTGTGGAGGTGTGGCTGTTAGCCAACTCATGATACGTCTGGCAGCTTGAATATGCGACTGACTCATGCATTTCACTAGTCATTTGCATACGCTTAAGGTACAGGCTGTTAAAGGGACAAGAAGGGATCGAGGCAATGTTTGTCTATGGTCGCGTTTTATATGAAATCTATTTGATTACAGGGATTATTTTGCATGAACGGCGTTCTCTTTAAAATAGATATTTGTAACGTTGCATCGCATGGAAAAGTCTCAATGCCTTATTCCATATTGATAAAATTTTATCAGGCTGTTAGAGCAAATACTACCGAACATTACTGGACCCTCAAAAGTTTTATTTATGTAATCTTTCTCATCTTGTTCCTGAAGCAAAATTACTTGGTTCCGGGACCAATTCTTTTTGCAGCCAGATAAAAGCCCATTTTCCGAACATGGCACCCTTATCCGCTATGCCAATGTGTTTTTATGGACGTGTATTAAAGATGTTTTCTTTACCAACACTCAAACCAACGATCATGTGTAAACAAAGGTACATGATATAACATATTCTGCACCTGGGAGGGCAAAGATACCTATAAAACGTTCACAACTATTGTGAAATTCCATTTACCAACTCCAATCACTTTAACATCATGATCCAGATACATTATAACCTTTCTGACCCACTAGGTTACAAAAATTCTGCAGACATCTCACAACGACCTTTTTCACAAAAACACTGACCCCCGAAACGCTTCTGACATTTCACCACTGTCCCGCTCCCCTCCGGCTACAAAAAGGCATCCCTAAATCCCAATTCATCGAGTCATAACTTCTGTCCAGCGAATACCTACAATCCCAGAAAACCTTTGTACACACACTTACCCACCCTACGCCCATCATCCAAAAATCCTTACAACAGTGGTCCACGATCTTATCCACAGCCCTACACTGTCCCTGTATTTCAAAACCCTTTCTACCTTGTTGCAAACACCCACATAATGAAAAGATACTCTTCTTATCTGATAGATATGGCTCTAATGTGCGTCCACAATTTCTGTGACATACCCAAACAGTGTAAAATTCCCCCTATCTGTCCTGCCCCTATGCCCTAATATCAGTTGTAGAAGGGACCATTCTTTCATCCCCCACACGTCAGTCCTATCTTCTATTAAAACTATTTCACATTGTGATACCATCCTTCGGTAGTGTATCTTCATCAATGATGACAACCTAAAGCTACAAATAAGGTCCAATAACCGTCTACTAACTCCCAGTCCCATACCCTTCCAGACAAACGTCACAATTTACCCAGCGACCTTTCCAAGCTATTTTTTGTTTTCTTTGGAACACATAACCCCAATCAAGGAGAGAGGAAATCACATCCAGCTTTTAATCACAGAAACAAGATCCTATTGGTCCCCTACTTTACAGAGGCATGAACATGATATGAGATATCAAATTTTGTCTACTTATCTTATTGTGTCCCTCTGATTCAGACTAGAATTATAACCTCATTTTTAAGTTTTTTCTTTTCCATAGACAACATAGAACTCACTGTTTTCTCTTCTTGGGTACGATGTTCTCACACTAGTCCTCCGACCCTATAACTGTTTTGTCGTACATAACCCCTTATAATATTCCTTACTTCTTTTTATTACTCTGTTATCCACCATCTCTTTCCCTTCCCCCTTACTCTTCCTATTACATACACTATACCAGCATTTCGCTGTGCTACTTCTTCTGAGCAGTTCATTACCATACAATACCCACTACGCCCGGTCTTGTGCACTTGCGCAAACGCACGGCCCTAAGAAACGTTTGTGCATTTCCCTTTGTTCTCCTTGTCTCCTCCCCCTCTGCTGAGGCACACTGCTTCACACCTGACTCCTCCTTACTCCTTTTAGCTATCATATACGAGGCGGCCCGCCCATTCAGGGGCAAGCCAACTCTAACATTTATATGCACTTCGGCACTGCCTGTATCTACACGATTGCCCCAGACCTACGTTGGGGTTCGATACACTTTTGCGCCAACTTTTGGTAGCCATTTGTTTTATGTAACTGCATGCGAGCTGGTCAACTTTGGTCTTATTCTTCTTTCCCTCTCAGGGACCAAGATAACATTAGAGCTCCTGTTGACTGCGCATTGTCATCACTAACTGTGCTGTGATATACGAGGTGATATTTTAGACAAGCGGATCTGATAAGGCGTAGAACCACCTAAGCATGTTGGGGACATTTGTATCGGTGGCCTTCGGAAATTTACCTATTTGAGAATATTATTAGGCAGATTTATTATATACAATTGGCTTTCAGATGACCAGCTAGTTTGAATTATGGTGTGACAAACTTGCGAAGTACTATGCAACTATGGACACCTATAATTTGAGCACTCTGAGTACATTATGCTTTCTCAGTATCCGTTAGCGTCTCCTTATCTATTCCTTTGTCATTCACTTGCTATTTTAACTTTTCTCTCATGTGGTTTTATTTATGTCTTGAGTGTTTGACAAAGGCTTGTGCGATCCCAAAACGCCACTCGACTTCTTGACTGATTCTTTCATTGGCATGCACTGATTACCAATAAGTTTTCACTTGGCAACAAACTAAAGTTTTGGTGGCGTGGATGACGGGTCATTGGTCGAACAATTATTAGAATTTTTTTGCTCTGGGGCCGCCAGTATTCCCCATTATACTCCACCAGGAGGACCATGGCTTAAGACATTGATGTCAGCCTGCGGCTTGTAACCTTAATTGTAATAGACGTGGATCACCTCTAACAACATACACTTTTATGGGGGGGGATGTGTTTGCCCACGTCTTTGGGTTCCTTATTTCTCTTTTCTATTTATGATTAAGAGAGGGTGTCAATCTGTTGTGCCATGTTTGTTGCGTGGTTGTTTGGCCCCTTTTGTCAGTATGACCCTGAACCACTAAATGTTGTTCCCACTCCGTAGCCTACATCCTTAGATCATGAAAACATAGATTTCATAATTACAACATTTTCAGGACTCAGGACGTTCTCCCTTACATCCTCCTGTACTGAACTCTCATACCAATGTGTCCGACTGTCCCCACTTTCCAAACCTTCATATGTAATCTGAAAACCCTCAAGCTTAATCGCCTACAATGGTACAATAACTGCAGTGCGCTGCTTCCCCTCATCTCGTCCTCCGCATATGATGTTTGTCTGTGCCTGACGGGCGGGTAACCCTGTTCGCGGTCTTCCTCGCTCACTTTTTGTTTTTGTATTTGGGTTACTTGTCATTTGTTTCTTGTGTTTGATGTATATATGTGAACCCCTTACTTGATTGGTACAGCACTAAGACCTTATCGTGCCTGATAAATAACTAAATAATACAGGCAGTCTCCCTACTTAAGGAAACTCGACTTACATAGACCCATAGTTAAAGACGGACCTCTCTGTCCCCCTATTAGCCACTGGGGAAGCTCTCAGATGCTTACTATAGTCCAGACTGCAATAATCAGCTGTAGGTGTTCCCCTTCCTCCACTGTATGAAGCTTTATTGATATCTTTCGGCCCAGCCCATTACAGCAAAAGAAATTGAAACTCCAACTGTCCCCTGGGGGCACAAAAAAAAATTGGTCAGAACTACCAATTATAATCTAGCATTCGCGCAATTACATCAAAGTACCCCTACCCCCACCACACCCCCCCCCCCTTAAGAACAAAAACCATGGACCCTAGCTTGTACTACTCGAATTAAACCCGACCATAGCCCGAGGCAAGGGCCGGGTCTAGCCTTTTTGCCTCTGAGGCGTAACATTGAAATTGCCGCCGTCCCCCTCCCTCCAAATTGGTAAAAAGTCCCAGTACCTCATCTAGATTGAATCAATCCACATTAAATGAAACATTGAGATATCATGAATCAGTTAGGACAGTTATATTGAATATTGCATAAGCTATAAGTAGGAAAATGATAACTTACCAAAAAGGTAAATCCAGCTTCTTTCAGCAAATTATCACATCATTATATTTCACTCACGTGCATACATCTACTATATAAAGACATGAAAATATGTGCATAATTAACCATTTTCCTCTTCCTAACTATACTTGGTATACACGCACCCGGCCCACTTATTAGGTACAACCTTTTCCAACTGCTCGTTCACATTAATTCTAATCAGCCATCACATGGGGGCCACCTCATTGCCATTAGGCATGTAGACTGGTCAGAATCGCCTGCAGTCATAACCCAGCATCAGTATGGGGAATGAAAGTTGAGCTTTTTCAGTGCCTTCTGAAACGTGGCCGGTTCGTTGCGGTGCCTAGAAGGGCTTGTCTGAGTAGTTCAGAAACTGCTGATCTACTTGGGATTTTCACGCACAACCATCTCTAGGGTTTACAGAGAATGGTCCGCAAAAGAACAAACATCCAGTGAGCGGACAGTGTCTGTGGGCGGAAATGTCCCTGTTATGCCATGAGGTCCAAGAGAATGGTCAGACTGGCTTCGAGCTGATAAAAGGCAATAGTGTGACTCAGAACGCTCACCCTTACAACAAGGTACGCGAAGAGCAATCTCTGAACCACTTACGGCGAACTTGAGGCACACCTTTGGTGCGTTCAGCTGCGCAGACTCACACGACGTGCCACTCCTTCAGCTCAATAACAGGAACATGGCGCTAGACAATTTGCAACAAGCTCATCGAAATTGGACAGTAGAAGATTGGCAAAACCACGTGGCCTGTCTGATGATCTCGATTTCATGCTGCTACATTCGGAATGCTATGGTCATATCTTGCGTCAACAACCTGAAAGCATGTTCCATCCTGCCTTGTATCAACGGTTCAGGCTGGTCGGTGGTGTGTTCCTGGTGTGGGGATTTTCTTGGCACCTTTTGGGCCCTTGGGTACCCCCAAGGAGCTCTTTCAACGACCACACCTACGAGTCCTACTGAGTTTTGTGCACCCTTCTCCATTCCCCTTTATGCACACAATGTACCCAACTCTGATGGCTACTTCAGCAGGTATAATGGCCATGGTTCATAGCTGGTCAATCATCTCAGACGCGTTTCTTGATCATGACAGATGAGGTGTCACTGTACTTCAAGGGTCCCCACAGTCACCCAGACTTCGCATCCCCTTGAGCATCTTTGGATGTGGTGGACACGTGAGATGGCGCTATCATGGTGTTGGCACCAACAAATCTGCTGCAACGTGTGTGATGCCATCATGTCATAGTGACTGACCAAATCGCGAGGAATCATCCGCACCTTGTTGAGCTATGCCACAAAGTAATGGAGGGCAGTTCTCTGAAGGCAAAAGGGGGTCCACCCGGACACTTGTGTACCAAGATAGTGGGCCGTGTAGTGATCTTGGAACTGCAATAAATAAGACTGTTCTAAGGCGAGGCTAAAATAGTAATTGTGACAGGAGAGCTGGAGAAAGGCGCAAGGGTGGAAAAAAAGCTCCTTCTTTAATGGTCCCAAAGGCTGAGAGACAGGGAGATCCCTGGTTATTTTTTTAGGGTAATCAAGGGCTGAATAAGGTTATTAGTCAGTAGATCAACTTATTACACCTTTTATTGTCAATATACTTTTTTTGGTCTAATATGAGCCGTACAGCAGTGGTTCCCTTATTTAATATGGTTGCCGCTAGTATGGGTACAGACTGCGTATGATCACAGTACATACAAATGGATCGCATATGACCTGCAACATTTTGATACTACCCATGCGCCTTGGAGCTTGATGACATAGTGTTGCCCTCTGCCATGCGCAGTGCACTTTGGGAGAAGCTGTTGATCTGGAACAGGATCTCTTTGGATCTGACAATTGTCAGACACGGATATTACATTTGGAACTGCTCAAAACCTGATTGGTTTGACTTGGAAGTAGACTTAGAAAAATTTTTCCGGTATATCAAACTAAAACATTACTTTCAAGAACACAAGGTAATGCGTAATTGACCTAATACTGCTTTAACACTTGGTGATTATATTTGACATAATACAGGCAGTCCCAGGGTTACGTTAGGTTCCCTAGGTTTGCTCTTAAGTTGAATTTGTATGTAAGTCGGAACTGTATATTTTATCATTGTAACACCAGCCAGAATTTTTTGGTCCAAGTGACAATTGGATTTTAAAAATGTTGGGTTGTCGTAAGAACCAGGATTAATAATAAATCTTACTTGCAGACACCTGTGATAACTGTTATAGCTCTTTATTGTAGCCTAAGGATAAATTACAGTAATTTAACAATATCCAGAGGTCCGTTTGTAACTAGAGGTCGTCTGTAAGTCGGGTGTTCTTAAGTAGGGGATGGCCTGTATTAGTCATTTTATTTCAATTTAACCTAATTTAACTAGGGATTGAGAAAGGCTTACTGTTTGGAGCCGAAACGTTGCTCTTTCACATGAAATGAATCTACCAAGGTATTTTCAGCAAAAGAATGGATACAGGTAATAGGGTTTTTAGGGAGATTAAGGTCATCCCTAAACTGTAAACTGGGGCTCTCTATTGTGTGGCTCTCTATTTGTTCACCCTATATAATGACACATTTAGTCATATTAGTCCTTAATGGCCAATATTGAAAACAATTGTACCCCTCAAGCAGAGGGGAGAAAAGAGGAATGACTAAAAAGGTGCATATGAAACAAGAAGTCTTTATTGGTGACACTATACACTTTCAATAAAATACAATAAAATCATGAGTGGTGGAATGCAAAAAGAAAGAAGAGGCAGACCGATCTGGACAGGATGGAGTAACACATGTATAACGGAGAGTCATTGGTAAGAGACTAGCCAAGTGCAAGCAAGGTGCCTATTATTAGGCCATGTATGTGGTATAACCTGTAGTGGTTTAAGGGGAAGGTGTACGTTCTTACCAAATCGTTGTGATGTTAAAGTTCCGCTGTCCAGGAAGGGCCGCGTCCCCGATGTACGTCGGGCTGCCTTTCTATGAAATTTTATTATTGATCTCCTAGAGATCACAGGTATTCCCCTACAGTAGCCAGTGCTTGCCCCATTAATCACAGTGCTGCCCCCAGTAGCTAGTGTATTCCTTCAATAGTCAGTGTTGCCCCCACTAGCTAGTGTGTTGTCCCTACTAGTCACAATGCTGCCAATGCCTGCCCACTAGCCAATGCCTGCCTCCAGTAGCCAAAGCGGTGCCCCTATTAGCCACACTGCTGCTGTAGTAGCTAATAGGAAAAAAAAACATAAAAAAACCAATCTGTGTATTTGGGTAAGTAATTGGCTTAGTGATAGAAAACAGAGGGTTGTCATCAATGGAAGATTAGATTGACGTTAACAGTGGAGTGCCCCAGTGGTCAATATTGGGGCCACTTCTCTTTAATATTTTTATTAATTACCTTGTAGTGGGTTTACACAGTCAAGTTTCAATATTTGCAGATGATACTAAGCTGTGTAAATTAATAAATATTGAGGTCGATAGTTTAGCATTACAGAGGGATTTGTGGAAGCTTGAGGAGTGGGCAGAGAAATGGTTGATGAGGAGCTGAAAAGGACTTGGGGGTATTAGTGGATGGCAAACTTAATTGCTGCTGATAAAGCAAATAAATCATGGGATATATCAAGAGAGGAATTGATTCTCATGATAAAGACATAGTTCTGCCCTTTTATATAAATCCCTGGTCAAACCACACATGGAATATTGTGTACAGTTTTGGGCACCAGTGTATAAAATGGACCTAGTGGAACTGGAACGGGTGCAGAGGAGAGCAAGGGGAATGGGGGGACCAGAATACAATGACAGATTACAAAATTTGGAATTATTCAGTTTAGAATAAACTGACCCAGCACCGGTGGATGCATCATCACATGTCGTCTGTGTCTCATGTGCACTCCATGTTACACACACCGCCAGCACCTGCACATAACATTTATGTTACACACAGACCACAACCTCACATAACATCCATGTTATACACAGCCTGCAGCCTCACATAATATCCATGTCACACAGCCCGCACCCTCACATAACATCTATGTGACAAAGTACACCAGCTTATGCTCAAGTATACATGAAGATGAAGACCCACACCAGCCCAAACCCAGTCGGACCATTGGGATTTCCCCCGGTGGGTTACATGGCTAGTCCGCCCCTGCACTAACTGTTATTGTCATTAACAGCAGTTATTTAAGGTCAAGTATACATATAGGCTCTATTATACAAACATACTGTTAAAGATAATTCAGCAACAGCATCCATTTGCTTTGCTGTCATGTTACTCCAGTATAATTGATTTGTGATTTTATGATTGATTGCAAAGATGTAAGAACAATCTATCTCCTGTTAACGTTCATAAATTAAGTACATGACCACAAATAGTTTCAGTGACTAAGTAAAAGTAAATATGCAATTTCAAGCTCAATTTTTGTTGAGTACTTTAGCTAAATTGTTGAATATTATTGCAGTGAAAATGATACACTTAACATTTTTTTTACCTTTGGCTTGTAAATTTGATATTGAACAGTTGCTGAATTGTGTGACTAAACGGGTTTTCGAAAGACATCTGCAACAATTAGCTGAAGATGCGGAAAATCTTATTTATTTGCTGAAATGTAGGCAAAAGCGTGTTCAAGATATTGAAAAGACGCTCTGAGAAAGAAAATCCAAATGTATTTAGAAACAAGAATGAAGGCAGGAGGTAGAGCATTAAAATACATTAAGTATTTATGTTGCACAGAAATCTGTTAAAAAGCCATGTAAAGTTTATAATTCAGTGTGAATAGTTGCCACCTGTTAGTCTGCTGCTCAGTGCAGCTGCTTTTTTATTGTCAATAAACAGATGCACAAAGTCCAAGAATGTCACAATGCAATCTGCTAATCCATTCTACCACAAGCAAATATTCCCACAATACACTTTGCGCCTAGCGCTGATTGCATGATAACTATGTAACAGCTGTTTTACAGAGATATTAAACTAATTTGATTTGTATTTCTCAAAAGTTTGCACCTCTATTGTCTGTGTACTTATTTAGAAAGTAGCATTGCATTTTCATTTTGAAAAGTAGCTAGAGAAATTGTAGACATGTATTTCAATTCAAAGTGCCCAGGATGTAATCATCATAATCTATAGACAGAGTTCGAAAATAATGATGATCTGATGTTGTTAAACCTTCATATTCTTCAGCATAAAGATATGCCCTTTCTTACCTTCCCTATTGGTTTTGTAAATTTCCATGCAGGGGCAGTTTTGGGCAAGAAGTGACAAAAATGACATCTAGTAACTCACAGATAACCCCCGTTGTGACTTATCAATGCAAAATATGCCACCAGATAACTTCCGTTCCTTGTAGCACATCTCTACATTTGTCAGCTGGATAACACTAAACCCTTAAAAATTATATAATATTCAGAACACAAATAACCATGCTGCAGACCCTTAATATCACATATTTACCCCTCCTAACACATATGTACATGATCCCCTGACTTCCCGCATTTATAAAAAAATAGCTAAAAAAAAGATGCTATTGTCCTGCACATAAAATATAAACAGTAAATATGTATTTTGTCCACTAAATAAATATATACAGTACCACCATAAATTGAAGCCCCCTTGAATTGATTAGATATGGTGAATAACCTCAAATTAATAATAGTATATGATAAATAGTGATTTCCCATAAATTAATGAAACCATATTAAGCCCCTACTGAATAAATATATACAGTTTTCCCTAAATTAATTTATATATACTGTGCATGCATATATATGAAATTGGTAAAAAAACACATTTGCGCCATTTATTTGTGGGCTTCATTTTTACAGTTTTTTACTCTGTGTCCCAAAGAACATATCTCATTTATACTGTGGGCTGGTGTCACCACAGAGATACACAATTTATATAGGTTTTATTGTGTTTTAATACAGTTAAAAAATGTAAACCTCCTGTACAAAAAATGCTTCATTTTGCCTTCTTTTGGCAAATAACTTCTTCATACTTCGGCGTACAGATCTGGGAGGTTTCATTTTTTGAGAGTTGAGATGATGTTTTCATTGCTACTATTATTAGGACTGTACAGCCTTTTAATCACTTTTTATACAATTTTTTATATGTTGCCAAAGTGGCATTTTGGACTTTTTGCCACCATTTTCCGTTACGGGGTTAAACACCAGGAAGCCTGTAGTACATGAATTTTAACTTGAAATTTTAAAATTCTGCAGTACAGGCAGTCCCCGGGTTACGTACAAGATAGGTTCTGTAGGTTTGTTCTTAAGTTGAATTTGTATGCAAGTCGAAACTGTACAGTTTATAATTGTAACCCCAGACTCCGTCTCCGTGACAATTGGATTTTAAAAATGTTGGGTTGTCATAGGAACCAGAATTAACAATAAACCCTATTTGCAGACACCTTTTATAACTCCTACAGCTGATTATTATAGCCTAGGGCTAAAGTACAGTGAATTACCAACATCCAGAGGTAACTAAAGGTCATCTCTAAGTCCGGTGTTCTAAAGTAGGGGACCGCCTGTATCTGAATTTAAACTGGAAATTTTCAGACTTTGGATTATCTGAATTTAACCTAAAAATGTAAAAGTCTGCAATTGTCAAATTTTGCAGCACCTGAATAAACTGGAAATTGTCACACCTCAGTGTCTACAGAGGAGCAGAGACATGCCCAGTGACATTATTACATTTAAAGGATTCAAGCTTTGCTAGTACAGGGTTGAAAGGAATGTTTCATACCACTAACGTATAAAATGCTTTAGAGGTCCCAATTGTGTGTGCTGCCTCAGGAAACAAGAAAAACAAAAGATTTTCTTGCAAAATACTGTGACAGTGAATTCATAGGTATTCATTGAGCACAAATCATGCAACTTATTGTATTTTTCTGATTATTAGACACATTTGGCCATCAAAATAAAGGGAAAAGATATTTGACACCAATTAAAATTTCCCTAGTGGTTTGCCATTTTTACAAATATTCCAACAATTCCCTTCTGTTTAACCCCACCCCCACCAGCAACACATACCACCAACTCTCAACCTCTTACAGTTAATATCCCCATCAGCTCTTGATCTTGTTGTAAAACAACCCCCTGCTCCTCATCCATGTACTGTATCTGCAGAGCACAAGCAGCTCTTCATATGTAGCAAGAAACTCTTATTCAAGGTCATGTGACTTGAGTCACATGACCCACTAATGTCACATCAATTTATTGTCTGTGACAGTTGGGACAGCAGCACCCAGTAACCATTAGTAATATTTCCCTCAGTTGTAACGGTGCCGCCAATAGACAGAAGTTATAGGGCTCCGAGTTGCAGCTAGTAACAATGACCCTGTAGTAATAGAACCCTCAAGTAAACAAAAAAAAAAGTTAATACCCCCTTTCTACCTTCTGACACTACCTTCATTTCATCCCATGCAATGTCTTGATGGCATCATCACATGCACCTGAGTCAAGTCAGATGTATCACAGGTCAAAGGCCTATTAAAGCCTATCTCATAGACTGTAAGCTTTTGCGACCAGGGCCCTCACTACTGTTGTTTCACATGACTGTTGTTTCACATGACTGTTGTTACTCTGTAATGTCTTTATGATTTGTATGTTCCCCAGAATCTGTAAAGCACCATGGAATTTGATGGAGCTATATACATAAAGATTATTATTATATTATAACCTGTACAGCAAAGACACAATTAGATAAATGGTTCAGCTCTGAAGCCTGCAGTATGGTGAATGCTGCTCTAGGGTATAATACACACTGAGAAACAGATTGGGTACAGGAAGAACCATTTCATTCCTTTACCACTGATGACATGCTAGTGATATAATGTGCATCTATAGAGCACTCACCTCTTTTTTGAAAATGGAGAATTTGGAGGCACAACCAAAGCACCTTCCGTCCATCTCCCCTGTCAGACAGGAGCAGACATTCACTTGTGCACTATGCTGAACCTGCAATCCCTGCACTGACTGTCTATAAAAACCTCAAAAGTTTCAGGAAATGTTGTGTTCGACCCTTACAGCGCGGAATTCTGGGAAATGTAGTCTTCCTCCAGTCCTCATTGAAAGAATTGAACGCATTCTCAGACTACACTTCCCAGCATGCAATGCGCGAAAACTCTCCGGAAACTGACAAGTCCTTCCCGTGTTGCCTCATGGGGATTATAGTTCTTTTCATGGAGCTGCGCGTTGTATTTACGATACTCTGTGAGTGTGAAGAACTACAACTCCCAGAGGGTCTTGATAACGGAAAGCGGAAAAGCGTTGACATATGTTTAGTCTGTTTCATGGTGTAAAAATTGTCATTTAGGAAATAATACACCATGGCTGGAGGGAAGAGTACGGCGTCCAAGGAGTTAATGCAGATGGATTTGTATGGGTTGCTTGGGATAGACCCGGAGGCTACTGAGAAAGAGGTAAGAAAAGCCCCAGATTGTGTGTTGGAGGGCAGCCGGTGGTCAGAAGGAAGGAGAAGGGGGGAGTGAGGAGTAGTTGCTCCTAGTAACCTATCCTGGCTCACATAAGGGTCCCACATAGAGGTTATACCCCTAAACTTCACAAAATCATGCAAATATGGCTTCAGTGGTCAAGAAACCGCGCCAACACTGTGCAGTGGTTGTGTCTGGTATTCCAGTTCTGCTCCATTAAAGTAAATTGAGCTAAAATAGCACACATGACTAGAGATAAGTGGACCCAATGGTCGGGTTCGAATGCCTGACCCACACATATTGCCGGATTGATATATGGCTGTAAATGGCCAGGGGGATCACCCCCTCAAAAGTGGCCCCCGGCCATCAGGTCCGCTCATCTCTACAAATGACCTGAGGACAAGGGTGGCGCTGTGGTGGGAAGAAAGCCGCTACGTTATTCTAATTTTGGACATTCCCTTTAATAAGCGGCAAGCCTCCAGTGCAAAGGCAGCACTTTCAATAGGTGCCAACCTTCATTTGTGGGGGTCATTTACTGTAGGTGTTCCCTCAAACATGTCCTTCTTTATCAGAGATTTTCGTGTTGATAAGGGTAGTTAAGATTAAAGGGGTTTCCCCACAATAAAAGTGGGACAGGGCCTAGCTTACTGATCCGCGGGGTTGTCAGTGATGAGGCCCCCA
Organism: Engystomops pustulosus; assembly: GCA_019512145.1. Lineage (NCBI taxonomy): Eukaryota > Metazoa > Chordata > Amphibia > Anura > Leptodactylidae > Engystomops > Engystomops pustulosus. The sequence goes on along the minus strand of CM033648.1, from coordinate 42,219,823 downwards.
CAGACCATGAGAACGGGATGTCAGATGAGGTCAAAAGTTCCCCCTTACGGACTCCTTGATGAGCGGAGCAGCAGAATGTGCATGTCCAGGCTGCCCCGTTCATCTGTATTGACCTTCACCTACCAATCTCCATCAGCTCTATAGAGATGAATGGGGCAGCCAGGGGAGCAGCAAGGGGTCTGATGTACACCGAGACCCCCAGCCATCAGCAAGTTTGGTCGTATCCTGTGGATAACGACCTAACTTGCTAAAACCCCTTTACCTAACAAATTTCCATTTTTAGGCACATTTTGTGTTCTTTTATCACCAAATGATGAAATGTTGCAGTTCTGATATAGGCCAGTAGATGTCAGCATACTACATAGCTGATGTCCTATGTATGTATGAATGAATGAATGAATGTATGTATGTATGTGTGTATATATATATATATCTGTACTGTACATAGGTGAATATTGTTAATATTTCTTCCCCTGAATCATGCTTCTTTTTCTTGCCCTTTTTTCTAGATTAAGAAAGCGTACAGACAGAAAGCTTTAACTTGCCATCCAGACAAAAATCCAGATAACCCCCGAGCAGGTGAGAACATTGCACGCATTAACCCAACTACAATCAGTGGGATCTTCTGTACCTGGACCATATTATTTATTATTATTATTGGGCTTATCCCATCATCCACATTCATAAGCTATTCACATAATAATAATCCTTTATTTATATAGCGCACACAGATTACGTAGCGCTGCACAGAACTTGTCAAATTGGTCCCTTTCCCCATGGGGCTCACAATCTAAACAACCTAACAGTATGTTTTTGGAGTGTGGAAGGAAACCGGAGTATCCGGAGGAAACCAACACAAACACGGAGAGAACATACAAACTCTTTGGAGATGTTGACCTGGGTATAAGGCAGTCACATGTGTGCAGTTACATAAACGTTGAATTAAAGGGGTTTTATATTTATACCATGCACACAGGATAAAGGATAACAGGCTGATTAGTGGCGGTCTGCCTGCTGGTACCCCACAACGATCACAAGGACAGACTCCTGTTGATCACCACAATGGGGGTCCGGTATTCACTAATTGAGCAGCAGGACGCATGTTCAACCTATTGCTCCATCAATTAATAAGAATGGGATCCCTGTTCTAGTTAGTTGGGGTCCCCGCTTGGTGGGGGGAGGGTCAACAACAAACCCTCTGTACATAGTATAGTGGTTGTGCCTCAGATTTCAGCTCATTTCCATTCAAGTGAATGCGACTGAGCTGGAGTAGGATGACCTGACTGACACGAGTGGCAATAAAGAAGAGTCCACAGTTCTGACGTGTCAATACTGATGGATATGCCATTAACTGAGAGATCTATGACTAACCCTTTCATCTCAGTGACTGCATCAGAGTGTAACATGCAAAGAATTAGTGAAATCTACTTGCTCCCCAAATCTGAACGCTGCGGCATGGGCTGCGCAGTTGCTCCTGGTGCTTCAGCAGCTCACCTACCATATAGAAACATTTCTTTAATTGGATGTTTATTAAAGAAATATATACCTGTGTGAAGATAATTTCCTGTAAGTGTAGCCAAGTAGCTGCACTTGGATACGACCGAAGCTTCTGGAGCTATTGTACAAGGAGGCAAATATTTGTGTGTCCAGGTAATGCCTCGCAGCTGTCCTGTGGTAATGAACGCTGAATCCAAGGGGCCGGGCGCCTCAATAGAGCATGCGTGGTCACCGCTTGAAAAGTGTGGGGGTAGTCGTATGCAATGACAGATATCTTGTTTCTAAGGGGCAACATTTATGGGAAGTTCTCTTCAGATGGGTAATTTTTTTGAAGAAATATTTGAAAATGTCAGATAAATTAAATGTCCAGATAAGAAGACCCCTTTAAGTAGATTCCTAGCGGTATATTTCCTTTAAATAAGTTATTTCCATTTCGTCACCATGACGGCCCCACTGGAGGTTGCTTCCCCTTCCTCTGTAGGGACAGGAAATTGAGAGCATTAAATAGCCCCTCCCTCAACCTCCCACCAGTGTTTTTCCTGTCCCTACAGGGAAAGGTTGAGAGTAAACCTCTCTCTCCTCTCTTTCCCCGGGGCTTCCCTCGTCCGGCCTCCTCGTGAGTCCTACTTGGGGTCTCCAGGTCCCGGATTGCCAAGATGGGATCTCCTGCGGCGTGCAGGAGGCAGCGGGCAGTACCGGCAGCTTTTTACGGCCCTCTCGGGGGTCCGCGGCTGCCGGCACATAGCGCATTTTCAGGCGCTCGGTCACTTCCGGGTTACGGAGCGCGAACCGGAAGTGACGTCAGAGACCTCAGCGTCTCGGCCTAGGAGACAGGCCATTAAAGATGACGTCAGACGCCGGAAGGTGAGCAAGGAGAGAAACTTCCACCAAGTCTGCAGGTCTGCTGAGGTCTATGTGGAGCAGGCTGAATTCTGTTCCTTAACCCTGGGCTCTGTAAGTAGGACATTAGCTGAACGCCAATAGGTTTTGGCACTATATGCTTCTTGGAGTCGGCTTCTAATAAGCAATACTCCTTTTCTTTTTCTAACAACAAGAGAAGGATATTCCTGCGGCTTGTACCTAAGCCTTACTCATGGTGAAAAGTTAAAAACAAATGATTACAAATCGTTTAAATTGTCTACATGCACCTGATGGCTGATTGACGTCATATCCGAGTCAATTCGGAAAAGACGTGATGCATAGAAACGAGGCTAGTGTATAGAGCAGATAATTTAATTTACCTGGTTTGCGTGGATATTTGTACAAATAGTGGCAAAATGCATATGAAATTGTACTCTTCAATAAGATATAGAGTGTAACAAAAGTATGTTGATCCTACATGTAGGTTGCGATCTGAATTTGCACTTAAACAGTTAGATACGGAGTATGGAGAGAATATACAGATAAAGATGGGTGAAGGGGGAAAGGACATATGCCTAATATATGTATGAGAGATCGTTTTTGGAGTTCATGCCTCTGGGGAACCTTGTACCCAAGGCTAGTATCCAGTACGCTTCGCGTCTTAGGAGTATTTTCCTCCAATCACCACCACGTACCGGGTAGTGGACTCGTTCCGCTCCAAAGAAACGGAAGGTGGCTATACTTCTATTGTGACATTCTACGAAGTGTCTCGCTGCTCCAGATGCGTTGACATCACCATTTTTTATATTTAGAATGTGTTGACTTATTCTTGATTTGAGTTTCTGTACTGTGCAGCCTACGTAGATGCTGGTGCATTCTGTACAGTATATCTGATATACTACGTGGTGAGAGTCACAATTTATGAATGAAGTAATTTTATGGGTTTTTTGTGAGTCTATTTTAAATTCCAATGTTCTGTTAAGAGCTAGTGAGCATACGTTGCAGCGAGACCCTCCACACTTATAGAAGCCTTTTACTGAAAGCCATGTGTTCTGTTCTGTTGCAGTATTGATCATACTGGGGGATAGGATATTGGCTAGTGTTTGGCCCCGTTTAGCAACACATCTATGTCCCTGTTTCAAGATTTCGTGCAGTGTAGTGTCTTGATTCAGAATTGGGATGTACTTTTGTATAATGTTTTTTATCTTGTTGAACTGTGGACTATAGGGTGTGCTGAATGTGGGAATACTTTGTGTCCTTCCTGTATTGTGGTTTCTAGCTTTTGTTGGATTTTTTGATAGAAGTTGTTGTATGTTAATTTTGTTGACTCTATTCTGGGAGGTAGTAGTAGTTTTTTGGTATATCCATCCTCTTTTAATTATTTATTTTCATATATTGATGGCATTGTTTTTGGAAAACTCGCATCGTGACATGTGAGAAGAATACAACGATACCTTTTCTTGGATTGCACGTCTAGTTAGTTTTTTGGTTGTTTTCGTTTAAATAAAATATGTTGCAACCTATACTGGCTGGTAGTTTTGATAACACTGGGGGAGTGAAGGGAGGGGCTATTTAATGCTCTACAATTTCTGTCCCTACAGAGGAAGGGAAGCAACCCTCAGTGGGGCAGTCATGGTGGATTATGGAAATTGAATTACCGGGAAGGACTAATTCCTTTTTTCTCCTCAGTTGTAACGGTGCCGCCAATAGACAGAAGTTATAGGGTCTCCGAGTTGCAGTAGTACACAAGACCCTGTAGTAATAGAACCCCTCAAGTAAAACAAAAAAAAAGTTAATACCCCCTTCTACCTTCTGACACTACCTTCATTTCATCCCATGCAATGTCTTGATGGCATCATCACAGCACCTGCAAGTCAGGATGTATCACAGGTCAAAGGCCTATTAAAGCTATCTTATAGACTGTAATCTTTTGCGACCAGGCCCTCTACTGGTTGTTCACATGACTGTTGTTACCTGTAATATCTTTGATTTGTATTTCCCCGAATCTGTAAAGCACCACGGAATTTGATGGAGCTATATACATAAAGATTACCGTATTTTTCGGACTATAAGATGCACTGGACCATAAGACGCACCTAGTTTTTGAGGTGGAAAAAATAAGAAAAGTTTTTTTCCAAATAGTGCTAAAACATTTAATAAAGTAACAGTAAAGTAGCGGCGCCTTACGGGGCGTGCAGCCATGTTTCTCTTTGGAAAGGGTAGGGGCGAGGCAGACTTTATTAGGGGAACATTTTATGGGCGACAGCTGTTACCTGGTGCATGAGGATGACTTGGTGCCGACACTACAAGTGATATGGTCAATTCAGCTCTATACATACCACTTGTTGGTCGGGGAGAGTGTTGTTCCTTTTGACCCAACACTATTGGTAGGGCTTGGCTAGCAACAAGCCTACAAGCCAACCATGTTGGGGCAGAATTAAATGTGATGGGAATTACGCTCTTTAGATAAATTATGCTGACACGTAGTCAGGGGTTCTCAAAGTTCCAAGGGTCTGTATAGGTATATAAATGTACAATTGGTGCACAAGAGCTTACAATCTATGAGAGAAGGCATCTGGCGGGGACAAGCTTGATACAAGGTCACACAGAGCTTACAATCTATGAGGAGGAAGGACACAGGAGATACAGGCGTTGTACAATGGTCACAAGAGCTACAATCTATGAGGAGGAACGAACACAAGGAGGGGACAGTGCTTGTACAATGATCACAAGAGCTACAATCTATGAGGAGGATGAAGGACAAGGAGGGCGATCGTCCTTAATACAAAGAAGCTACAACAAATCTAAACAATCAAGGACAGGGGGCGACACCAAAGAAGTGACAACATGCATGTAACATGGCCACAAGAGCTTAGTCTATGAGGAGGAGGACACAAGGAGATATCGCCGCAGTAATGTACAATGACCACAAGAGCTTACATCTATGAGGAGGAGGGGACACAAGAGGTGTGACAATGCATGTACAATGGCCACAAGAGCTTCTTGTTTAGAGGAGAGGACACAGGGATGACAGCGCTGGTACAATGTCACAAGAGCTTACACTCTATGGAGGAGGAGGAGGACACAGGAGGTGACATAGACTGTAAGCTCCTGTGATTTTGTACAAGCACTATTTGGGAATGTTCGTTTCACACATCTTCTGGTACTTTGGTCACATCTTCAGTGTTATTTGATGCCCCTGCAGCGACGACAGCTGGGAGAAGACAGTCACCTGTCCGGCATCAGTCACAGTGTGAGAGCTCGCTGATGGGGGCGTGGCTTTGTGCATTCCTTCAGCAATAACCTGGAAGTGGTGTCACATGCAGTGTGCACTGCACCCAGCTCCGCGTGCTCACAAATAGCAGGCGGCAGCAGTTGAGAGTGGAGCAGAGCTCAGCACGCCCTGCACTTACTGACATGTGCCGTCCTCCATTCCTCCGGCACATTCGGACTATAAGACGCACCACAAATTTTTTCCCATCTTCTGGGGAAAAAATGTGCGTTTATGTCCAAAAAATACGGTAGTATTATATTATAACCTGTACAGCAAAGACACAATTAGATAATGTAATTGTGATGCACTTTGCCTAGGGAGCTGGGATGGCAGTATGGCTTCTCCCTGGCTCGCTCAAAGCCGGCAAGAACTTTGACACTAACTTGAGCAAGAAGAGTGCTGGTGTCACTCTGTAGATCAGGATTACATTAAAGAGTCCACCAGACAACCGGAGCAACTGCTCGCCAGGAAGGGACAACCGTGCTAGGAGAAATCAGTCTGATAAACCTAAGCCACCTGAGAGACAGACGTAGAAACCCATATGGGTGTCCACTAAAGAGTTTAAAAAGGCTTGTGAATCAGATGAATTAAACAATTATAGTCAAGAGACGATATGTGGTCATAGTGGGTCTGTTAGACTTCTTTGCTGCAAGCATTGAGGCTTCTGAAGTTGAAAGGTTAATCCATGAATAATAGTAATAAGTGAACCACCAAATATATGAGTATATAAATAGAAGGACTAACTTACAGACCCTATTACACAACCGAAGACGGGCTAGAGGAGATTTACTTACTGCTTTCCATAGTTCATCAAAATATGCAGAGGCTTCTCAAAAAACCAGCTATCACCCTTTTAAAGACACTTATGTATAAAAAGGAGGCTGCTATTTTTAGTGACCAATTGAAGCCCTAATAAGGAGAAGATATAATGGTAATACTCAATCAATGGTTTAAATAGTTTGCAGAAACCATTCCTTGTTAGTCAAAAGCGCACCTTCTACCCTTCTCCCTACCTTCCATGTCCAAGCCACCAATTGATATCTAGCGGAAGTTACTGATTATATAAATTATGTAGTAAAGAAGAAAGCAACTGTCCGCACCATACTTGCATTATTACTTATGGTGGTGAACACCAAGGTGTGAGATAGATAATGTAATGGTAGTCTAGAACCCCATTACACAATAAGACAGAGCTAGGGAGAGGTTGTTGCTCCATGTGTCAGTCAAAATTCAGGGACTTTTCAAAACTATAGCAAGTGCCCTTTAAGGCTCTTAGGTATAAGAGGATGTTTCTACTGGGTAGGATGAGTTTCTCTTTGTGACAGGTGGAAATCTGAAGTAATAGTTTATCGATCAATATCTACAAATAACGATATGTAGATATTATCAAACAAAGGAAAAGAAAGTTCGATGTGTATATTGGACAAAAATGTTTTTTATTTATTCATAACATACATATAAAGGACAAATTAAAACCATTTTTAAAAGGCAAGATAAGGTATGGACACAACAGTGTTATCAAACTTCACGGCCCAAATAAACCCCAGCACGAAAAAGAAAAACAAGACCACAAAAGAACAAAAAAACGCGGACCCCGAGACCCCTTTACCCCCACTCAATAGTACTCCTGAGGACTCAGCCGTATAGGTTGCGGATATTATAAGACACAATCAATGGGTAGATACAAGCTATCCAAAGAAATATATAGTTAGATTTAGTCGGCCCAACAGGAGACCTAGTGGTTAGAAATGGGTTTAGAAACATTTTGTCGGTTAGGCCAAGCCCCATCAATAAGTTTGGTGCAAAATTCTAAAGAAGGTAAATATCCGTTTACAACCTATTCGTTCCTATACATATTTCATCTCACTGTAGTTTTTGTACACCTTTATAAAACCAATTCCTCAACCATACGTTGTTTATCCACTGTATTCATTTCATTCATAGATGTGCACGTTAACAATAATGAATTGAACATTCCATAAGGCTCCAACTACTTTCTGGATTTTTGAGCGCCGGTCCATTTCATTATCATTCTTCTACAGGCATCTGCAGAGTAGCAATCTCTCATCTCTACTTCCTGCTGCCTACTTCCCCCCCTGTGGTCTGCAGCTACACGGCTACATGAAATCATATGACTATGCCTCTGACACACCCCTGGGGTAAGAGCGCTGGCTGACAGTGAGTACATAAATGTGTGTATGAGTGTATAAATGTTTGTGTGTGTGTATCTCATGTATGTGTGAATATTCTGTGTACACTATATATGTGTATATTCTGGGTGTATATCATGTATTGTGTGTATATATTTTACTTATGTGCGCACATGACGTCTATGTACTTTATGTATTTGTGTATATGCTTTATGTATGTACATGGCCAGATTATAGGGAGGGCTCCAAGGGCACACGCATCAGGGCCCCACCACTTTAATCATAACTGGGCCAACACCTGCATGTGTGCCTACTTCCTCACTGTGAAATTGACTCTCAGTGTGAGTGTGGCTGCCCAGCGATAATCAATCACATTTTGCATGCAGCTTGTACTACAGAAACTGCCACTGTGCCAGCTAGGCCAGCAGCTATACTAATACCACTGTCACTGTGCCAACTGCCCAGCAACTAGACTAGCATGTAGGTAGAAGAAAGTTTAGAATATCAATGATAATTTAGAACATTAACGTTTACCACTGTGCAAGCTACATTCAGTGGGACCCCCACTTTCCATTTCGTCACCATGACGGCCCCACTGGAGGTTGCTTCCCCTTCCTCTGTAGGGACAGGAAATTGAGAGCATTAAATAGCCCCTCCCTCAACCTCCCACCAGCGTTTATCAAATAACTACACCAGTATAGGTTGCAACATAATTTTATTTAGTATGTTAAATTTCACATACATAGGCAAAGATCCGGAAAAAGAAAATACTTTTATATATATGGGAGGGAAATATCAGGGCCGTCATGGTGGACTTATGGAAATCGAATTACCGGTAAGGACTAATTCCTTTTTTCTACTGCCCTCAGGAAACAGAAAAACAAAAGATTGTTTGCAAAATTAATGTGACAGTGAATCATAGGTATTCATTGAGCACAAATCATGCACTTTATGTATTTTTGATATTAGACACATTGGCCATCAACATAAAGGGAAAATATATTTGACACATTCAAAACTTCCCTATGGTTGCCATTTTACAATATCCAACAATCCCGTCTGTTTAACCCCACCCCCACAGCAAAACACATACCACCAAATCTCAACCTCTTACCCATGAATATCCCCATCAGCTCTTGATCCCCTATGTAAAAAACCCCTTGCTCATCCAATTACTGTAATTGCAGAGTCAAAAGCAAGCTCTTCATATGTAACAAGAAACTCTTAGTCAAGGTAATGGACTTGAGGAAGACCCATAATGTCACATCAATTATTGTCTGTGGACAGTTGGGACAGCACGCTCCAGTAACCATTAGTAATTTCCATTTCGTCACATGACGGCCCCCTGGAGGTTGCTTCCCCTTCTCTGTGGGACAGGAAATTGCGAGCATTAAATAGCCCCCCTCAACCTAACACCACCAGCTTTTTTCTGTCCCTACAGGGAGGAAAGGTTGAGAGTAAAACCCTCCTTCCTCCGGGTGGGGGGGGGGGAGGAGGGAGAAACCTAATACCTCTCTGGGGCTGTGTCCCCGGGGCTTCCACTGTCCGGCATCTCGTGAGTCCCTACTGCGGGTTCCAGGTCCCGGATTGCCAAAATTGGGATCTCCTGAGGCGTGCAGGAGGCAGCGGCATACCGGAGCTTTTTACGGCCCTCTCGGGGGTCTGCAGGTTGCCGGTACTAAGCGCATGTTCTGGGCAGGTTCTGGGCGCACGTTTGGCGCATGGTCACTTCCGGGTTTACGGAGAGCGAACCGGAAGTGACGTCAGAGACCTCTAGCGGTCTAGGCCTAGGAGATAGGCAATTAAAGATTGACGTCAGTGCCGGAAGGTAATAAAGGAGAAGCTTCACCAGAGTCTGCAGGTCTGATGGGTCTATGTGGAGCACGCGAATATCCAGCATGGATGAGGCTGAATTCGGTTCCTTAACCCCCTGGGGCTCTGACCTAAGTAGCGACAGTAGCTGACGCCAATAGGTTTGAACTATATGCTGTGGGGAGTCGGATTCTAATAGCAATACTCCTTTCTTTTTAAAAACAACCAGGGAGAAGGATCAGACTGTAAAAGAAAAAGAAAAACCAAAGTGTGTGATAAAGAAAAACTAGAAGGCAACATCCAAAGTTGCCACATTATGTAATACAAAATTGCGATACTAATTTATAAGAAAAGTTTATGCAAAGATTGTTTGGATCAAGTGTTAAAAGAGGAAAAGTATCATCTTGGACGAATTGAGTGGTTGTTATGCGTGAAGAAGTGAGGGCATCAAAAGAGCCAACTCATAAAAAAGCAGGCAGAACCTGTATGTTTGGATTCAGATGATTGACAGCCATCTTGTTCTATGAGCTAGACATGGAGAACAGGAATGGTGCACGCTCCATCAATACAAAATGACCCAAATATTTATTTCTAATGAGGATTTGGATGGCTAATAAAAGGCATAAGGGGAATTTAAATATTGAAGGAACAAATAGAAGAAAGTCGGAGTAGATGGGAATTATGTGGTGGATAAGAAGGAAGAAGATAGAGTTTTTCCCATTATTGAAAACTAGAAGATCTTAATCCAGATGAAGGAAAGAACCCCCCAGAGAAAGGTTTAACCAGGCGAAGGAATTGAAAAACAGATATGTTATTTGATCAAGAAAAGCAACAAAGTCGGGGATAGCGTTCCTAAAGTGACATCACTATAGCTAAAGTAGTTAAAAAAACGATCTACCTTTGAAGATTCCACCCAACTAAAAGAGGCCAGGGACCGTAAATCCAGATTGTTTGCTCAAGAAAAGCTTGAAGCTTCCATGGCAATCCTAAATAACAAATAGTACAACTACCTCTGTTCAGTATCTGTTTTTTGGCTCAGGACAGCTGGAGGGACCATCTTGAGAAGGCACGGCCAGAGAGAAAAGCTTGACTCCATTCCGTTATTAAGATACAGCCGCAGCATTTCTGGCAGATGCCTAAGCAGAAAACATCGGTTTTCCGCAAAGAGAAAGCTGCATTATCTAATGCGACCGAGAGCCCTTTGGTTAAGGCAATGGTCTGGAGACGTGCGTCAAAAGCCAAAATGTGTAGCGTGGCCTTTTTCGCGTGATTGTTTATGTGGACCAGACTTGGATGAAAGCTAGCTCAAGCCGCGGATAAAAAGCCGGGGTTCCAGCGGCCAAAGACAGTTAGCACAAACCCCTGAAAGAGCACCAAGAACCAGGTACAAATTTTTTTAGGGGGGCAAAGCGAAGTTCGCAAAAGACACGGAAACGTAGACACAGAGACCAGAGCGGTAAAGAGAGAGAGGAAAAGAAAACCAAAGAAAGGGGAGGGAGTAAGAGACAGAGACAGAGGAGAGAGACAAGCGGACCTGGAAAACAGGGGTACTTGGAATACCAGCCCAAAGGGGACATAACCAACAATCCTTTCTTTGGGCCTCAAGTCCACAAGAGAAGAACACAATGACGCCAGAGGTGGGGGGGGAGATCAGTCAGATTGAAAAATGGGATAGGAGTGAAAAGGCAGCGGGGAGCGGAGCGAAGAAACAGGAATTGAATATAAAACTATAAAAAGCCACCCACTAGGTCAATATAGCGCGGGTACGAGAAGTGGAGAAGATGATAGAGCTAACGTGGCGCCGAAGCTGGCTATTTATAGATTTGTGTCTACCTCCTCCTCCCCTGTTTATCCTCTCCAGGCACCCCATCCCAAACCGCCTAACATGTCACCTTTGGAAGGAGTTCCGACTGCTCAACTTGAATGTCATCTGCCCCGTCCGCCAGACGCCCGAGGTCGGGTCCTTGGACGCAGAAGAAGACTGAACGAGGGAAAAAGCGGAAGAAAACGGGGGACACGGGGGAGAGAGAAACGTCCCCTTTGTGGTGATGTGGAGAGATGCTTAAAAAAAGAGAGACAAGCCAAAGTGGCACCTGAAGGGTGCGAGCGGCACATTTCCGATTAATACAACCGGGAGTGAACTATTGAAGACAAATGGGCAAGAGACGAAAAAGGCACCCCTCCAAAGTGAGGGTCAAGCCTAGAAAGGACACGGAAGACATCCCAGCTGTCCAGAGACCCCCCCCCCCCCCAGAGGGAGAGGAGGAAGAAATCATATCAAATCCACACGCCTTTGATACAAGACGACAGAAAGCTGGAAAGTTATGTACCTTGGATCTCAAGGATTGCCTATTATCCCGTACCTTCCATCGAAATCACAAAAATATTAAGATTTGCCGTATTATCTACTGGGAAAGAATGTCATTTTCATTTACGCATTACCCGTGTGGCTACTCCTCAGCCCCGGGTTTTACCAAGTCATGGCAGAAGCAGTAAATATCTACGAAGGAAAAATCAGCTGTTCCATACTTAGACGACTTCTACTATAGGAGATCCGAGTCATTTAGCAGCCAAAAGGAATCATCAACAATAGAAGTTTTACAAATCTCTGGGATGGACTCCATTAAATTTAGACAAATCAGACTAATTCGAGTCACATAAAAGAAATTTTTAGGAGTTGTATGTTAATTCTCTAACCCGACCTCGTATTCTTCCACAGGGAAAAAGATGAAAAAATCTTATTGGGGAATAATCAAAGAAATTCGAGAAGAGGAAGTCGTCTCAGTAAGGACAGCTATGCAGTCTTCTGGGGACAGACATTATGCATTCCAGAGTGTGGCCGTGGTGCCAAAATCACTCAAGAAACTAAAGTCATGGTTATTAACAAAGGAGCAAATGTGGGAAAGGACGCAGAAAATATCACATCTTCATTTCACCATTTGATAGTCCCTCAAAAAGTGAAGGAATCCACTAAGATTGGGGGGACGAAGAATCCCGGGAATTACCGGAAAGGCGTAATTGGTCAAATGCGAGGGGCCATTGACCCAGATAGCAACTCCGACGCCATCAGCTCGGATGGGGGAATGGAGAACTCTACTTCCGGGCAAATATATCCAGGGTTGCGGGACCCAGGAAAACAGACAACAGTACCTCTCTGAGAACGGAGAGAGATGGCTAAAAGGCAGTCCTGAGTCACACTAGACTAAACAATCATGTAGTGCCAGCGAGCTGCAGAGGTGGCACAATGTAAGACAAAAATTAATGTCGGACAACCCACTTATAACCGAAGCAATAGAGGACAGCGTTCGCCTATCTAACGAAGAACAAGGAGGTACCAGATCAAAAAGGACTACTTAAAATATAACAACAATATTTTCCGGGGCAGAAGAAAAATCCAGTCGATATCGGACATCCATCTGAGGGGCTCAGAAAAGTAGTAGCAGAGTACACTCAGCCGGTTCACAATTCTTCCCAACGATGGAGCTTGAAAGAGGAAGTCTTCCAAGAGATTGTTATAAGGTGGGGACTGCGGGACAACCCACCCCCCCCCCCCCCAACAAACCAACCAACCACAACACCCACAAAAAAAAAAAATAAAAAACGATGATAAAAACAAACACAAAAAAAAAAAAAATAACATCAAAGCACAAAACACAAGACCAAAAAAAAACACCCCCCCCCCCACCCCCCCCCCCCCCCCCCACCCCGCCCATCCCCTTCGACTGTTTGCATCCAGAAAGAATTCCAAAGTGAAAAGTTTCTTCTCCTTGAACCCAAAAGAAGGTCATGGGGACTAGGACGCTTGTTCACAGAACTGGAACCAGGACCTAGCTCTGTAGATTTCCCACGATCCATTTATAATCAAGGTGTTGCACAAATAAGAGTAAGTCCAACAAAGCTCATTTAGTAGACCATTTTGCCAAAGAACAAAATTGGTTTCAAGTCTACCAAAATGCGATGGACCTTCCGTTTATCTACCCAGGAGGCCGGACCTTGGACATAGGACCAGTCCTTCATCAGAACCAGGTTTTCCTAAACTATAGCCGCCTGGATCCTGAAAAGCACCTTCCTAAGACAAAGGGTTATCATATAAGGTAATAAAAACCTTAAAGAATCGGAAGAAAACCTGTAACCCAGCCATATACTTTAAAAATATGGACAAGTTTTGTCTGGTCAAAAGATATGCTAAAAGGGTTCCCCAAATTCTGTCAGATTCTTGATTTTGCAGAGAAGGGGTTCGAGAAAGACTACGACCTAGGCACCTTGGAGTCCAGTCTCAGCCTGAGCGCCTACTTGATACAGCGCTGACGAACACAGGTGGTAAAGAGGTTCTTCAAGCCGGTCACGCTTAAGTCCTACTGTTATAGGATTATACCCTCAGTGGGAAATTATATCTAGTTCTGAGGCGTTAACTATGGGGCCCTTCGAGCACGATAGCCCCTAGTACATATGCGTTTGTGACACCAAAAAACTGCTTTTATCGACCATTACATATGCTAGAAGGAATGGCGAGTTAAGGCCTTGCCAGTTGTGAACCCTATTTATCTGTGTCAGAAGATAGGATCTACGCTCAGCTTGACAGAAATTTTACCAAAAATGTCTCAAATTTTCCATAGGAAAACCAGGAGATAATCTTCCCTAGTTTTATCGCTATCATTACAAAAAATCCTGTGCGAAGAAATGGCATCTACTGGATGTAATGACGTACTCGTTCTTTAAAATGCTCGAAGCATCCCATACTTGGAGAAAATTTAAATTATTTGTTCCAATTTGCCAGGAAGAATACAGGCAAGAAAGCTTCAAAAGCCACTATTGACGCTGGATTTACATGATACCATTAAAGATGTTATAAAAATCAAAGGTGTTCCACTACATCTCTCCGTCAAAGACCATTCCACTAGGGCCATGTATACATCGGGGGCTGAGGAGAGGAGGTGCAGTCCATTGAAGAAATCTGCAAAGCTGCTACGTGGGATGTACCAAATGTACATTTGAAAAGCCACTATAGGCTAAATGTCTTAGCTGCAAAGATCTGGCAATTTGGCGAAAAGTGCTTCAGGCTGTAGTCCCTCCCCTAAACGGGCATAATTTGGTATGTCTCCAGTGGGGCCGTCATGGTGACGATGGAAAAAAAGGAAAGTCCTTAACGGTATTTCAATTTGTCATAAGTCCACATGGACGGCCTGGATTTCCCTTCCCATGATATAAAAAAGTATTTTGGATCTTTGCCTATGTATGTGACATGGAACATACAATAAAAGGTATACCACAAAGAGGAAAAGGACCTATATAGAAGTTCGTCTACATACCATGTGGAGGCAAGTACTTGAGGTAGTGCGAAAGGCGTGTGCCGGAGTTGCTCGGCGTCTTGGCTGATGGCTTTATGTCCAAACGAAACCAAAAAACGAAAGACAGGGAACTCAAATAAAAGGTCAGTTTATTACTCTACAGTAAAAATATCTTGCCAGTTGGTAGTGAGGCGAGCCACCTACGCGTTTCGGCTTGTAACTAAGCCTTAATCATGGTGAAAAGTTAAAAACAAAATGATTACAAATCGTTTAAATTGTCTACATGCACCTGATGCTGATTGACGTCAATTCCGAGTCAATTCGGAAAAGACTGAGATGTAGAAACGAGGCTGAGTTAGAGAAGATAATTTAATTTACCTGGTTTGCGTGGATATTTGTACAATAGTGCACAAAAGCTAGTGAAATTGTACTCTTCAATAAGATAATAGAGTTAACAAAAGTATTTGATCTCATGTATGGTGCGATCTGAATTGACACTTAAAACGTTAGTAGGAGTATGGAGAGAATATACAGATAAAGATTTTTTTTTTTCATGGGTGAAGGGGGAAAGCGAATATGCCTAAATAGAGTTGAGAGATGTTTTTTGGAGTTCATGCCTCTGGGGGGAACCTTGTACCCAAAGGATAGTATCAGTACGCTTGACGTCTGGAGTATTTTCCTCAATCACACCACGTACCGGGTAGTGACTCGTTCCGCTCACAAAGAGAAAGGAAGGTGGGCATACTTATTTGTGACATTCTACGAGTGTTCGCCTGCTCCAGATGCGTTGATCACCATTTTTTATATTTAGAATGTGTGACTTATTCTTGATTTGAGTTTCTGTACGTGCGCGCCTACGTAGATGACTGTGCATTCTGTACAGTATAATCTATACTACCGTGGTGAGAGTCACAATATGAATGAAGTAATTTTATGGGTTTTTGGAGGCTATTTAATTCCAATGTTTGTTAAGAGCTAGTGAGGCAACGTTGCAGCGAGACCTCCACACTTATAGAAGCCTTCTTACTGAAAGCCATGTGTTCTGTTCTGTGACAGTATTGATCATACTGGGATAGAGTATTGGCTAGTGTGTGGCCCGTTTTAGCAACACAATCTTGTCCCTGTTTCAAGATTTCGGCAGGAGTGTCTTGATTCAGAATGGGATGTACTTTTGTATAATGTTTTTATCTTGTTGAACTTGTGGATATTAGTGGTTGTGCTGAATGGGGAAAACTTTGTGTCCTTCCTGTATTGTGGTTTCTAGCTTTTGTTGGATTTTTTGATAGAAGTTGTTGTATGTTAATTTTGTTGACTCTATTCTGGGAGGTAGATAGTAGTTTTTTTGGAATATCCTCTTTTAATTAATTTATTTTCAATATTGATGGCATTGTTTTGAAAACTAGCATCGTCTGAACATATTCTTTACGCACGGAGAAATTCTCCATAGGGAATGGCATGTATAGTGTGAGTAGGATGACAGCTAGTGGCACACAATGTAGAGTTACCTGCTAGGGGCTTTGTAAACATGGATGTCTTAACTGTTTTTGATGTTGTGGATGCTGTTAGTGAGATATCGAGAAAGTTAATTTTGAGGGAAGGATTTTCATTAGTAAACTTTAAATTAACATTGTTGTTGTTTATATATCGGATGAAATTTGAAAATGTAGGGGAATCTCCTTGCCACACTAAAATGATATCGTCCACATAGCGACCATAAAATATTATGTTATGCAGAAATGGATTCTGAACGGAAAAAATAAAATGTTCCTCCCACCAAGCAACGAATAATATGGCTAGTGATGGTGAAAATTTTGATCCCATTGGGGCTCCACAAATTTGTAGAAAAAATTCTTTGTTGAACATAAAAAAATTGTGTTTTAACAAAAATTCAATTGCAAGTAAAATGAAGATTTGAAGATTGGATTCATACATACTGTACTTTGTTAAATGATATGTGATGGCATCTATGGCAATATGATGGGGAATGCATGAATATAGGTTAACCACGTCACAAGTGGCAAATCTGAAGGTGTTCTGCCATGTAAATTCATGAAATGTTTTTAGTATGTCAGATCCGTCTTTGAGAAAGCCTGGTGTGCGTAGCACTAGAGGTTGTAAGTGAACGTCAACCCAGGCACTGAGCCTCTCATTGAGAGACCCAATGCCTGAGATGATGGGTCGGAGGGGTGGCGGAAAAGTGTCTTTATGAGTTTTTGGAAAACCATGGAATATGGGTACACTCGGATTTTCAATCAGTAAGTATTTAGCTGTTTTCTGATCAAGAACTCCTAAGGCAGTACCTTCCGCAACAACCTGTTTTAAGGTCCCTTTTATGGAATCTGTGGGATTGTGAGGGAGCTTACGATATGTTTTTGTGTCATCTAAAATTTGATGAGCTAAATGGATGTATAATGTCGTATCCAAAACTACCACTGACCCTCCTTTGTCAGATCTGCGTACCACTATATTGTGATTGTTTTTTAGTGTGTTCAAAGCTTTAAATTGTTTGGGAGTCAAATTGGCTTGTCTGTGTGCCTGATGTTGAGAAATGCTGTTATTTAATTCATGGAGCTCTTTTTCAACTAGTCCTTGGAATTGATCTAACACTTTAGACCTAGAGTTGATGGGGTAGAAAGATGCGTTAGACATTGTGAAATTGACATCATTTATATCTATACGAGGTGTATCCTCCAAATCATTTAAATCTTGTAGAGCCATAAGGGCAGTTTGTTCGGAAAAATTAAGTCCTGAAAATTCATTATTTTGAATAGTGATTTTTCGTAATGCTTCCGTGTCCAAGTCTGTATCTGTTGAAAAAAAATGTTTTTTGACGGTAATAAGTCTGACAAATCTGTTGACGTCCAGTAACGTTTGAAATAAATCAAAATTCTTCGATGGTACAAAATTAAGTCCTTTGGATAAAATATATTGTTGGTCTTCTGACAATATAATGGGTGATAGAATGATGACATTATCTGAATTTGATTGTGTATTTTCAAGTGTTACTTTTTGTTCTTCCTGGTTGTGTATCTTTTTCCTATGGAATCCTCTTCTCTTATGTTTGCCCCGTTTTTTGGAGTATTTTGGGGAGGTTTATTCTTGGTATATTTTTTCTTTCCATTATGTGCATTGCTGGCTGTATTGTCTTCTGTGTCATCATATGTATCGGAAGTATCGTATTCAGATGAGGTAAAATTAACTTTCTTCTCATTCTCAGATGTTTCTGAACCTCTTGAACTGTATTTATTTTTTAATATGGATTTTGTGTATCTCCGTGGTCGGGGAAATTGATTTTTCCAATCGTATATACGATTTTTTGCGTAGTCTTCTACATCTCTCTCATATTTGTTGCGCTTTGTATCCATAATTTGGTTTTCCATTGACTCCAGGTCTTCTTGGATTTTTAATTTCATTCGATTAAATTCCGTGTTATCATTGTATGTAGACATAGTGGATTCTAGTTCCTCTATTTCTTTTCGAATTGTTCCTATTTTTACTTCTTCGTGGGATACGATAAGAGTCATGAGGTCAGTGGAACATTTCGTTAGTATACTGTTCCATTTGTCTTGGAATTCATCATTGAATATTGTGGTGGGAGTTTTATATATTCTGAGACCACGAGGGATTAGATTTTTTTCAAGATAAGTTTTCAGAGTATTGTGATCCCACCATACTCTTAGTTCTTGTTTAGATGTTTTCTCCCAAATTCTGAGTGTATCTTTCCAACTATTAGTTTGCATAGAGTTAGAGTGTGAACTGTGTCCAAAAACTGCTGCTAACTTTTGTAGCCTCTGATTGTTAGCCATGATACCAAACACTTGTGAGGAGAAATTTTTGGATTTAAATTTACTAGATTGTATCTAGTAGCTTCCACTTGAATGAGTATGTCAAAACCTCTGCCTCTTTGTTTTAGACCTTATTTATAAGCAAAACAATAGCAGTCTTTCTTCAAGAAGATATGTGTGTATATCGTCTGGCATAGATAATTCTTATATTGATATAGGACAAATTTCCTTGATTTTTATCACATGCCATTAAGGTCTTTTACATGGGTATAAAGAGATTTAAGCAGCCATTAGCTTATATAGTATACCAACAAAGAGAAAAGGACTATATAGAAGTTCGTCTCACATACCCATGTGGAGGCAGTCTTGAGGTAGTGGAAGGCTGTGCGGAGTGCTCGGCGTCTTGCTGGCTTTATGTCCAAACGAAACCAAAAAACGAAATAGACGTGGCACATCCAATAAAAGGTTCTTAACAAAAGAAATGTGGGAGGACGACAAAAATATCATCATCTTCATTTACCAATTGATAGTCCCCAAAAAGTGGAAGGAATCCACAAGATTGGGAAGACGAAGGAATCCCGGGAATCTACGGAAAGGCGTAATTGGGTCACAATCAGGGGCCATTGACCCAGGATACAAAACCGACGGCCACAGCTCGGATGGGGAATGGAGACTCTCTTCCGGGCAAATATATCCAGGGGTTGCTGGACCCAGGAAACAGACACATACCTCTTCGAACGAGAGAGATGCTAAAAGCAGTCCGAGGAACACAGACGAAAAATCATGTGTGTACCAGCGAGCTGAGAGGGCACAATGGTAGAAAAATTAATGTCGGACAACCACTTTACACAGAACAGGTTCGCCTATCTAAGGAAGACAAGGAGGACCAGACTCAAAAAGGACTACTGAAAATATACAACAATATTTTTCCTGGGGCAAAGAAGAAAAATCCAAGTCGATCTCGGCATCCATCGGAGGGGTCAGAAAAGTAGTAGCAGAGTTACACTCAGCCGGTCCCAATTCTTCACAGATGGAGCTTGAAGAGGAAAGTCTTCAAGAGATTGTTATAAGGTGATCGGCACCCCCCACACAACCACACACCAAAAAAATAAAGTGATAACACACAAAAAAAATACATCAAGCAACCAAGAAAAAAACCCCCCCCCCCCCCCGACCGCCCGACCTTCGACTGTTTGCATCCAGAAAGAATTCCAAAGTGAAAAAGTTTCTCCTCCTTGAACCCAAAAGAAGGTCACCTGGGGACTAGACGCTTTTTCACAGAACCCTGGAACCAGGACCTAGTCTGCTAGTTTCCCACGATTCCATTATAATCAAGGTGTTGCAAAATAAACTAAGTCCAACAAGCTCATAGTAGTAGACCATTTGGCCAAAGAACAAAATTGGTTTCAAGTCTACCAAAATGCGATGGACTTCCGTTTATTCCTACCCAGGAGGCCGGACCTTGTACATCAGGACCAGTCCTTCATCAGAACCAGGTGTTCCTAAACACTAGCCGCCTGGATCCTGAAAAGCACCTTCCCTAAGATCAAAGGGTTATCATATTAAGGTAATAAAAACCTTAAAAGAATCAGTGAAGAAAACCCTGTACCCAGCCATATACTTTAAATATGGACAAGTTTTGTCTGGTCAAAAGATATGCCTAACAGGGTTCCACAAATTCGGTCAGATTCTTGGATTTTCTGCAGATGAGGGGTTCGAGAAAGGACTACGACCGGCACCTTGAGAGTCCAGGTCTCAGCCTTGAGCAGCCTACTTCGATAAAGCGCTGACAGAACACAAGGTGGTAAAGAGGTTCTTTCAAGCCTGCTCACGCTTAAGTCCTACTGTTATAGATTCATCCCTCTAGTGGGATTATATCTAGTTCTGACGGCGTTAACTATGGGCCCTTGCGAGCACGATCAGACGCCTAGTATCATATGCGTTTGTGACACAAAAAAACTGCTTTTTAATCGACCATTACAATTGCTAGAAGAATGGGCGAGTTAAGGCCTTGTCCAGTTGTGGAACCCTATTTATCTGTGTCAGAAGATAGGGACTACGCTCAGACTTGACAGAAATTTTACCAAAAATGTCTCAAATTTTCCATAGGAAAACCAGGAGATAAACTCCCTAGTTTTATCGTAATCATCAAAAAAATCCTGTGCGAGAGAAATGGCAATCTACTGCGATGGTAATGACCGTACGTTCTTAAAATGTCAAGCACCCAACTTGGAGACAAGATTTAAATTATTTGTTCCAATTTGCAGGAAGAATAAAGGCAAGAAGCTTCAAAAGCCACTATTGACGCTGGATTTACATGATACCATTAAAGATGTTATAAAAATCAAAGGTGTTCACTACATCTCTGCCGTCAAAGACCATTCCACTAGGGCGCATTGTCTACCTATCGTGGGCGAGAGGAGAGGAGGTGCAGTCCATTGAAGAAATCTGCAAAGCTGCTACGTGGATTACCAAATGTCACATTTGCAAGCACTTATAGGCTAAATGTTCTAGCTGCCAAAGATCTGGCATTTGGCCGAAAAGGCTAGGCTGTAGTCCCCCCCATAAACTGGGCATAATTTGGTATGTCTCTCAGTGGGGCCGTCATGGTGACGATGAGGAAAAAAAGGAATAGTCCTTAACGGTTAATTCAATTTGTCATAAGTCCACCATGACGCCTGAAATTTTCCCTCCCATGTATAAAAAGTATTTTTTGGATCTTTGCCTTGTATGTGACAAATTGAACATACTAATAAAAGGTATACCAACAAAGAGAAAAAGGACTATATAGAAGTTCGTCTCATACCATGTGGAGGCAGTCTTGAGGTAGTGGAAGGCTGTGCGCGATGGGCTCGGCGTTCTGTGGGCTCTATGTGCCAAACGAAACCAAAACGAAATAGACAGTGGCTGCACATCAATAAAAGGTGTTTATTCTCTAACATTAAAAAATCTGTGCAGGTCATGAGGCGATGCACCTACGGTTTCGGCTGTAACTGCCTTACTCATGGTGAAAAGTTAAAAACAAATGATACCAAATCGTTTAAATTGTCTACATGCCCATGATGGCGGATTGAGTAATAGCCGAGTCAATTCGGAGAAAAGATTGGATGCTAGAAACGAGGCTGAGTGTAGAGAGATAATTTAATTTACCTGTGTTTGCGTGGATATTTGTACAATAGGCGCAAAATGCTATGAAATTGATCTTCACATAAGATATAGAGTTAACAAAAGTATTGATCCTACATGTAGGTTGCGACTGAATTTGGCACTTAGTAAACGTTAGATACGGAGTATGGAGAGAATATACAGATAAAAGATTTTTTTATGAGCGTGAAGGGGGAAAGGACATATGCTAAATATGTATGAGAGATCGTTTTGGAGTTCATTGCCTCTGGGGAACCTTGTTACCCAAAGGACTAGTATCAGTACGCTTCGCAGTCTTAGGAGTATTTTTCTCAATCACACCACGTACCGGGTAGTGGACTCGTTCCGCTCCAAAGAAAAGGAAGGGTGGCATACTTCTATTGTGACATATACGAGGTGTCGCGCTGCCTTGCTCCAGATGCTTGACATCACATTTTTTATATTTAGCAATGTGTGGACTTATTCTTGATTTGAGTTTCTGTGACGTGCAGCCTACGTAGATGCTGTGATTCTGTACAGTATATCGTATACTCCGTGGTGAGAGCTACAATTATGAATGAAGTAATTTTATGGGTTTTTGTGAGTCTATTTAAATTCCAATGTTCTGTTAAGAGCAGTGAGGCAAACGTTGAAGCGAGACCTCCACACTATAGAAGCCTTTTACTGAAAGACATGTGTTTGTTCTGGTGAGTATTGATCATACTGGGGGATAGGATATTGGCTAGTGTTGGCCCGTTAGCAACACATCTAGTCCCGTTTCAAGATTTCGTTGCAGGTTGTAGTGTATTGATTCGGAATGGGATTGACTTTTGTTATAATGTTTTTATCTTGTTGAATGTGGACTATGGGTGTGCTGAATGGGGGAAACTTGTGTCCTTCCTGTATTGTGGTTTCTAGCTTTTGTTGGATTTTTTGATAGAAACGTGTTGTATTGTTAATTTGTTGACTCTATGTCTGGGAGGTAGATAGTAGTTTTTGATATCCTCTTTTATTAATTTTATTTTCAATATTGAGGCATGTGTTTTGAAAACTAGCAGTTGAACATTATTCTTTACGCACGGAGAAATTTCCATATGGAATGCATGTATAGTGTGAGTTAGGATGGACAGAGCTAGGACACCACAAGGTAGAGTTACTGCTATGGGGCTTTGTAAACATGGATGTCTTAACTGTTTTTGACGTGTTGGTGGATGCTGTTAGTGAGATATCGAGAAAGTTAATTTTGAGGAAGGATTTTAATAGTAACTTAAATTAACACTTGTGTTTGTTTATATATGGATGAAATTTGAAATGTAGGGGAATTCCTGCCACACTAAAATTGAATCTCCACATAGCGACCATAAAATATTAGTTATGCAGAAAGGATTTCTGAACGGAAAAAAGTAAAATGTTCCTCCCACCAAGCATACGAATAACTATGGCTATGATGTGAAACTTTTGGATCCCCATTGGGGCTCCACAAATTTGTAGAACAAAATTCTTTGTTGAACATAAAAAAAATTGGTTTTAACAAAAATTCATTGCAAGTAAAGATGAAGATTTGAAGATTGGCTTGCATAACATAACTGTACTTTGTTAAATGATATGTGATGGCTATATGGCAATAGATGGGGGGGAATGCATGAAATAGGTTACACGTCACAAGTGGCAATCTGAAGGTGTTCTGCATGTAAATTCATGGAGAAATGTTTTTAGTATGTCAGATCCGTCTTGAGAAAGCCTGGTGTGGTAGCACTAGAGGTTGTAAGGTGAACGTCAAGCCAGGCACGGAGCCTCTCATGAGAGGGGACCCAATGCTGAGATGATGGGTCGGAGGTGGTGGCGGAAAGTGTCTTTGAGTTTTTGGAAACAAACATGCGAAATGGGTTACACTCGGATTTTCATCAGTAAGTATTTAGACTGTTTTCTGATCAGAACGCCTAAGGCAGTACCTTCCGCAACAAACCTGTTTTAGTCCTTTTATGGATATCGTGGGATGTTGTGAGGAGCTTACGATCTGGTTTGTGTCATCAAAATTTGATGAGCTAAATGGATGTATAATGTCGTATCCAAAAACTCCACTGACCACTCCTTTGTCAGATCTGCGTAACACAATATAGGTGATTGTTTTTTAGTGTTCAAAGCTTTAAATGTTTGGGAGTCAAATGTTGGTGGTCTGGTGTCCTGATGTTGAGAACTGTTTATTTAATTATGGCGCTCTTTTTCACTAGTCCTTGGAATTGATCTAAACACGTTAGACAGAGTGATGGGTAGAAGAAGATGCGTTAGAATTGTGAAATGACATTATTTATATCTATACGAGGTGTATCATCAAAATTATTTAAATCTGTAGAAGCCCTAAGGGGCAGTTGTTCGGAAAAATTAAGTCCTGAAAATTCATTATTGAATAGTGATTTTCGTAATGCTTCCGTGTCCAAGTCTGTATGTGTTGAAAAAAATGTTTTGTGAGGTAATAAGTCTGACAAATCTTATGTTGACGTCCAGTAACGTTTGAAGATAAATCAAAATTCTTCGATGGTTACAAAGTAAGTCCTTTGATAAAAAGTATATTGTGGTCTTCTGACAATATAATTGGGTGATAGAACTGATGACATTATCTGAATTGATGTGTCTATTTAGTGTTACTTTTGTTCTTCCTGGTTGGTGTATCTTTTGCCTATGGAATCATCTGTCATCTTATGTTTGCCCCGTTTTTGAAGATTTTGGGGAGGTTTATTCTTGTATATTTTTTTCGTTTCCATATGTTGCATGCTGGCTGATGTCTTCTGTGTCATCTAGTATCGGAAGATACGTATTCAGATGAGGTAAATGTAACTGTCTTCGCATTCTCAGATGGTTTCTAACACTCTTGAACTGTTATTTTGTAATATGGATTTTGTATCTCCGTGGTCAGGGGAAATTGATTTTTCCAATCGATATACGATTTTTTGCGTAGGTCTTTACATCTCTTGCCAATTTGTTGACCTTTGTATCATTAATTGGTTTTTCCATTGACTCAGGTCTTCTTGGATTTTAATTTCATTCGATTAATTCCGCTGTTATCATTGTATGTAGACATAGTGGATTCTAGTTCTCTATTTGCTTTCGAATGTTCCTATTTTCTTCTTCGTGGGATACGATAAGAGTCATGAGGTAGTGGACATTTGCGTTAGTATATGTTCCATTTGTCTGGGAATTCCTCATTAAATATGGTGGTGGGTTTTAGATTTCTGACGACCACGAGGGATTAGATTTTTTTCAAGATAAGTTTTCAGATATTGATGATCCCACCATACTCTTAGTCTTGTTAGATGTTTTCTCCCAAATTTCCTGAGTGTATCTGTCCAAACTATTAGTTTTGCATAGAGTTAGAGCTGTGAAACCTGTGTCCAAAAAACTGACGTGCGTAAATTTGTGTAGCTCTGATGTAGCCCCATGATACCCCCCCCCAAACAATTGTGAGGAGAAATTTTTGGATTAAATTTATAATTGTATATAGTAGATTCCACTTGAATGAGTCTGTCAAAAACCCTCTGCCTCTTGTTTTGGACCTTAGTATAAGCACAAAAACAATAGCAGTTTTCTCAAGAAGATAGTGTGTAATTATGGCATACTAATTTTATATGATATAGGACAAATTCTTGATTTTTATCACATGCCATTAAGGTCTTTTACATGGGTATAAGAGATTTAAGCAGCCATTTAGCTTATTATAGTATACCAACAAAGAGGAAAAGGGACTATATAGAAGTTCGTCTACAGTACCCTGTGGAGGCAGTCTTGAGGTAATGCGAATAGGCGGTGCGGAGTGCTCGGCGTCTTGATGGCGTTATGTCCAACGAAAACCAAAAAACGAACTAGAGTGGAATTCCAATAAAAGTATCGTATCTATCTCACATTAAAAATGTTGCAAGTTGGTAATGTAGGCGAGCCCACCTAACGCGTTCGGCTTGTACTAAGCTAACTCATGGTGAAAGTTAAAAAACAAATGAGTACAATCGTTAAATTGTCTAAATGCCACTGATGCTGATTGACGTCATATCCGAGTCAATTGGAAAGACGTGATGAATAGAAACGAGCTAGTGTATAGAGCAAGTAATTTAATGTACCTGGTTGCGTGGGTATTTGTACAAATAGTGGCAAAATGCATAGGAAATGTACTCTTCAATAAGATAATAGAGTGTAACAAAAGTATGTTGATCTACCCATGTAGTTGCGATCTGAATTGAAACTTAAACGATAGATCGGAGTATGGAGAGAATATGAACAGATAAAATTGGGTGAAGGGGGGAAAGGAAATGACCTAATATGATTGAGAGATCGTTTTTTGGAGTCTGCCTCTGGGGAACCTTGTACCCAAGGCTAGTATCCAGTACGACTTCCAGAGTCTTAGGGATATTTTCCTCAAATCACCACCACGTACCGGGTAGTGGACTCGTTCCGCTCAACGAGAAACGGAAGGTGGCTATACTTTATTGTGACATTCTACGAAGTGTCCGCCTGCTCCAGATGCGTTGAAATCACCATTTTATTATTTAGAATGTGTGACTATCTTGATTTGAGTTTCTGACTTGTGCAGCCACGTAGATGTGGTTGCATTGTACATGAGTGTTATATAGTCGTGGACCAATATACAGAAATTTGGTTTTGGAGTAGTATCCAGTTTTTGGATGTGAGATGTATGAGGAGACCTCACACAACAAGCTTTTGACCATTGTTCTTCAGATAATTATGGAAGGAATTGGTATGGGTTGTTTGTCCCGAGTACATCTAAATTCCAATGTTCTCTAAGCCCAGTTTCTTCAAGTGCTAGTGTACTGATCAGCCTAATTAGTAGAATGTACTGGATACATGGTTTGTTCGTTCATCCTAGATTGACTTGGATATGAGGGTGATCATGGATGAATGGGGATATTCTAGTGTCTGACCTTGACCAATTATTGTTTAAAGATAGTGTCAGTTTGTGTCTTCTTCGAATTGAGGAGGTTTGTGATGTCTGGTCTAATTCTGTTGAACTGTCTATTTGGTGGTGAACGTAGTAAGGGTGACTGAGAATATCTTTGTGTCACTTATGTTATTGGTTCATATTGATGTTGTTTTGAAAGTTTTTATGATAGCTTATTCGGGCGTGACTAGTAGTTTGGTCATCCTGGTTTAATGAATTATCAATATTGATGGAGTTTATAACGTACTTATTTGGGATGAGCCAGCGTGCTACCTATCTGGTTGTAAGAAAATAGGTATCAACTTCACGGATGTAGCGCTGTTGTAGGAGTTAGTGACTCAAATGTAAGGGGCGGTGTGAGTTGAAAGAAACGTAGTGGTTGACGATTTAGGGTGAGGGTTGTCTGACTTAATGGCGACTGGACCGTGATCATTTAGCGAAACTTGTCCTGACAGAGGGATATGGGCGACAGCAAACCACGAGGGGCACGTTCATGGTGGACTCTAGGAAATTGAATTACCGGGGAAGGACTAATTCCTTTGTTTCCATCAGTTGTAACGGTGCCGCCAATAGACAGAAGTTATAGGGCTCAGAGTTGCAGATAGTAACAACTGACCTGTAGGAATAGAACCCCTAAGTCAAACAAAAAAAAAGTTAATACCCCCTTCTACCTTCTGACACTACCTTCATTTCATCCCATGCAATGTCTTGATGGCATCATCACATGCACCTGAGTCAAGTCAGAATGTATCACAGGTCAAAGGCCATTAAAGCATATCTTATAGACTGTAAGCTTTTGCGACCAGGCCCTAACTACTGTTGTTTTCACATGACTGTTGTTACTCTGTAATATCTTTAGATTTGTATGTTCCCCAGAATCTGAAAGCACCACGGAATTTGATGGAGCTATTATACATAAAGATTACCGTATTTTTCGGACTATAAGATGCACTGGACCATAAGACGCACCTAGGTTTTAGAGGTGGAAAAATAAGAAAAAAAGTTTTTTTCCAAATAGTGTGTAAAACATTTAATAAAGTAACAGTAAAGTAGCGGCGCCTTCGGGGGTGCAGCCATGTTTCTCTTTGGAAAGGGGTAGGGGCGAGAGACTTTATTAGGGGACATTTTATGGCACACTGTTACCTGGTGATGAAGGTGACTTGGTGCCGACAATACAAGTGTATGTGTCAGATTCAGCTCTATACATACACTGTTGGGTCGGGGAGAGTGTTGTTCCTTTGACCAACACTAATTGGCTAGGGCTTGGCTAGCAACAAGCTCAGCCAACCAGTGTTGGGGCAGACGAATTAGTGATGGGAATTACGCTCTTTAGATAGAATTATGCTGACACGTAGTCAGGGGTTCTCAAAGAGATTACCAGGGCTGATAGGTAAATGTGACAATGGTCACAAGAGCTTACAATCTATGAGGAGGAAGGGCCGCGGTGACAATGCTTGTACAATGGTCACACGAGCTTACAATCATGAGGAGGAGGACACAGGAGATGACAGGCTGTACAATGGTCACAAGAGCTACAATCATGAGGAGGACGACAAAGGAGGGGACAGTGCTTGTACAATGGTCACAAGAGCTTACAATCTATGAGGAGGATGAAGGGACATAGGAGGGGACAGTCCTTGTACAATGACCACAAGAGCTTACAATCTATGAGGAGGAGGGGACACAAGAGGTGACAATGCATGTACAATGGCCACAAGAGCTTAGTCTATGAGGAGGAGGACACAGGAGATGACAGCGCTTGTACAATGGTCACAAGAGCTTACACTCTATGAGGAGGAGGAGGACACAGGAGGTGACATAGACTGTAAGCTCCTGTGATTTTGTACAAGCACTATTTGGGAATTGTTCAGTTTCACACACCTTCTGGTACTGGTCACATCTTCAGTGTTATTTGATGCCCCTGCAGCACGAGCAGCTGGGAGAAGACAGTCACCTGTCCGGCATCAGTCACAGTGAGAGCTCCGTGCTGAGGGGGCGTGGCTTGTGCTTCCCTTCATCAGATAACCTGGAAGTGGTGTCACAGTCAGTGTGCACTGCACCAGCTCCGCTGCTCACAGAAACTAGCAGGCGGCAGCAGTGAGTGGAGCAGAGCTCAGCACTGCCCCTGCGCTTACTGCCATGTGCCGTCCTCCATTCCCTCCGGCACATTCGGACTATAAGACGCACCACAATTTTTTCCCCATCTTCTGGGGAAAAAATGTGCGTCTTATAGTCCAAAAAATACGGTATTATTATATTATAACCTGTACAGCAAAGACACAATTAGATAAATGTAATTGTGATGCACTTTGCCTAGGGAGCTGGATGGCAGTATGGCTTCTCCCTGGCTCGCCAAGCCGGCCAGAACTTTGACAACTAGCTTGAGCAAGAAGAGAGTGCTGGTCACCTGTAGATCAGGTACTTAGGTGCCAAAAGACAACCGGGCAACTGCTCTGCCAGGCAAGGGACACCCGTGCTAGGAGAAATCAGTCTGATTAACCTAAGGCCCCCTAGAGACAGACGTAGAAACCCATATGGGTGGTCACTAAAGAGTTTAAAAAGGGCTTGTGAATACAGATGACATAAACAATTATAGTCAAGAGACGAATGTTGGTCATAGTGGGTCTGTTAGACTTCTTTGCTGCAAGCCATTGAGGCTTCTGAAGTTGAAAGGTTAATCCATGAATAATAGTAATAAGTGAACCACCAAATATATGAGTATATGAGAAGGACTAACTGTCCAGACCCTATTACACACAGAAGACAGGGCTAGGGAGAGTTTACTGCTTTCCATAGTGTCAGTCAAATATGCAGAGGCTTCTCAAAAACCAGCTATCACCCTTTTAAAGACACTTATGTATAAAAAGGAGGCTGCTATTTTTAGTGACCAATTTGAAGCCCTAATAAGGAGGAAGATATAATGGATATACTCAATCCAATGGTTTAAATGAGTTTGCAGAAACCATCCTTTGTTAGTCAAAATGCGTCCCTTCTCCCTACCTTCCAATGTACCAAGCCACCAATTGATACTAGCGGAACATGATTATATAAATTATGTAGTAAATAAGAAGGGTCAACTGTCCGCACCACATTGCATTATTTACTTATGGTGGTGCACACCAAGGGTGTGAGGATAGAATAATGGTAATTTTAGGCAGACCCCATTACACACATGAGACAGAGCTAGGGAGAGGTTGTTGCTCTTCAATGTGTCAGTCAAATATGCAGGGACTTTTCAAAAACTAGCAAGTGCCCTTTTAAGGGCTCTTAGGTATAAAGAGGAGGTTTCTCTTTGTGACAGGTGGAAATCTGAAGTAATAGTTTATCGATCAATATCTACAAATACTGTATATGTAGAATCATTATCAAACAAAGGAAAAGAAAGTTCGATGTGTATATTGGACAAAAATGTTTTTTAATTTATTCATAACATTACATATAAATGACATTAAAAACCATTTAAAAGGCAAGATAGGTTGGACACAAATTTACAAAATCCACTCTCAGGCCGATTATGGTGAGTATAAATATCACAATCAATGGTATAAAAAGCTTCCAAAAAGTATATATGTTATATTTAGCGTTCCCAACAGAGATACATAGTGTTATAAATGGTTATAATTGTATGCTTAGTTATAGCCACCAGCAATAAGTTGGTGCATCAAAGAATGAAACATATACTAACTGAAAAGTATAGAAACTACATTACCAATAAAATGCGAATGGCCATGAGCCTAGGAGGGACCCCACGCATATCGCCTCGTGTACCTGAGGAAGCCTGCTACCTAAACTGGCTGATCTTACCACCGTTGTGGTCCAGCAGTCCCAGCAGATTGCTATGCAAGGTTGCCACTCAGCAACAGGGTCAGATCCCTTCTGCTTCTGCGACTCTGTTTTGTGCGCCTGCCGCTGAACCTAGGCTGAAAGGCTCCATGCCTACAAGTTGTGCAGGGGCTTTATTACTCAGTGCTCTATGCATTTAGAAGTAATTCCGTCTCAATTTGTCACAGAGTGGTCTAAGGTGGAATTCATTATCAGCCTCCTCTCCGGGAAGGCCCTTTCCTGGGCTACTCCCCTCTGTGACAGAGACGATCCGGTCATGGCTACACTCTCAGCATTTCTTGCAGAATTTCAGCTGAGACTGCACTGCTGAACCTGCATCAAGGGGATTCATCCGTTGGTGACTATACAGACCAGTTCTGTACCCTGGCATCTGAACTCACCAGGAACAATGCAGCCCTGTATGCGACCTTTAAAAAGGGGCTTTCGAGTCAAGTTATAGACGCATCTGCTGCACATGACCTGCCGTCTGAGTGGTCTCATCACTCAGGCCACTCGGATTGATATACGGTTTAAGGAGCGCGCTGAGGAGCATTGGAAAGCCTGGGTTTAACGTTTTCCTCGCTTGACACCTGGCTTCCAAAGGCTCCAGCCGTGCTGTCTGCAAAGGAGCCAATGCAGGTGGACAGAACCCAACTTTTCCTCCAGGAACACTCCAGACAACGTCAGGAGGACCTCTGTCTGTATTTTGCCAGTCCGGAACATTTTATTGGGGCTTGTCCTGTTCATTCCCGGCGTCCTGGAAATGCCAGCACCTAGGGTTCTTGGGAGAAGCGTCCCTAGGAGAGAGCAAGGCTTCTCCATGCCTGTACATTCCCGTACTCCTCAGCTTCGGTGCTGTCCTTCCACCTCGTCCCTTCTGCTGGGCTTTCCGTGGTTGCAGCTTCACGCAGCAGTACTCAACTGGAGATTCTTCGTTGGGGGTCCAGATTGCCAGTCTTGCTGCATGGTGGTGCCTCTTCCAGTACCTGTCTTGGCCTCCTCCTTAGTTCCCATGTCTCTAGAGGGCCTTCCAACTTGTTATTAGGACTTTTTTGATGGTTTTTCCATGAAACAAGTAGAGACTCGGCCACTGCGCTGCCCCTACAACTTGCCCTGCTGATCTGCTGCCGGGTACTTCTCCTCCCCGGGTCGGGTGTATTCTCTCTCTAACTGAGACTGCAGCAATGTCAGAATATATCCAAGAGAATCTTCATAGGGGTTTATACGTAAATCCTCTTCCGCGGCTGGTGCAGGCTTCCTCTTCGTGACCAAAACTCTGTCAATGCATTGATTATCGCAGTCTTAATAAGGTCATGGTTAAGAACCGGCATGATACAGAGAAACCCCTTTATCTGGCAGTTGACGCGTCCTCTCTAGGAGCAGGGGCGGTGTTCATCCAGAAAGGGCTTAAAGGCCGAACTTTCAATTGTTGCTTTTTCTCTCTGCAGAGAGGAATTACTCCATAGGAGATAGAGAACTTCTGGCCATCAAACTTGTCCTGGAATAGTGGCATTATCTTCTGGAGGAGGCTCACTATCCAGTCTGCGTATATACATGTCACGAGTTCCCCTTTGACCCATATCCTAGGTCTCATGCGCATCCATGTATCTCCATGTGCCCCAGCGAGCTTGACTGGTGACAAGGCATTCTGGATGACTGATTTTAATTTTACCATCTCCCCGGTTCTAGACAAGTCAAGTTCGGTCCCGGACAGACTATCACCTGCTAAGAGGTCTCAAATACAGGCAGCATCATGATGTGTGTAGAGGGTACTCCTATTTCTCTTCAGCACATTGCTCTTGTTCAGGCATAGATCTACTTTTCACCTTGGTTCGCATTATCCCTAACCTACTCCAGACAAAATTTATCCCATGTGCCTGGTCCAACCATGATCTCTTTCTTACTCAATTCCTCCTTGCTTGGAATAGTATAAGAGGCCCTTGGAGGTTAATAGAACAGTTTCTTAAGGATCCTGTCCTTTTGCTCTCAGCTCTTGGTCCATCCATGATACTATGGATGGCCCATATATTATACATGGCTAAACATTTCATTCATTTATCCTCCCAATGCAAAAAAACGTCAAACCAAATCTGCCTACTTGAACACAGACTAGCCAGTTTAAAAATTGCCAATTAGTTAGCGCCATCTTTAATTAAACAAATAGCAAACACTAAGAACCAGCTTGACCTTCTTCTTATGGAGCGAATGGAGCAAGCTATGCAATGGACTCAGTTCATTGCATAGCTTGCTCCATTCGCTCAGTAAGTCTTCATCTCTGGTGAAGTTTTTTCTTACACTTTGAAAAGGAATGCAAGTTAACCAAGGTCTATAGTGGGCACTTTGGAATTGAATGCAACTGTTGGGGTCCGCAGATTTAAAATAAGTTTTTGTCAGAATTTTCGTGGAGTCATGGAAAAAGAAAAGGTCCAGGAATTCAATGGAGGAACAGGACCACATGGAAGTACCACATGGGACCAAATGGAGGTAAGCCCCTTCTTGAGAAAGGCCTATACTTTTGTCCCACCTCCAATCCTAACGATTTTAATCTATTTTTAGATCTTCATTCATTTGTAAGAAAACTTACCTTAGACCAACACTTTTTAAAAAACTACAACACGGTAATCCTTCTACAACTGATAACCCCCCATCCTCACTGGTACCACACCCACAATTCACTAACCTTAAGACCAAATCCAAATTTTACCCTTCCAGCTCAGGCAATCACTTAAAACTTTCTACCCTGGTTTTAAGGACTTTCAAGAACTTTCCCAAAGTTTTGCTCACGACCATTCCAATTCTAGACAGGAGCAAACTTTTAGCACTCAATGCCTGAAAAATAATCATAATATTGTGTCAGCTCTGCGGAAAAAGTATTGTGATCAAAAATCGAATACTTTCTCAAAAGAAGGCACACCACTCCTATCTGACCCTGTTCTACTATAACTGTCCATTCAGACCCACACCAGAATATTAAACAGAATTCAACAACCTCATTAAATACATACCTTCCTTTAAAGTATAATTTTATGAGGAACCAACTACTCTTAGCACAAATGCCCAACCTGCTTTATTCTATCATTGCCTAAAATACCAAGAAAGCAATTGATCCCCAAACTTGAATCTTTCCTGGAACTAATTTACTTACATGCACCTTTCCAGTATGTAAATTTAATATAACAAGTCAGGGCTCAGGGCCGTGAACCCCCTGGACCACCACGGGAGATTGTACTAGCTGACACCTGGGACCAGAATCTAAGTGGCACCTGGTCTCCACCAGAGCCCGCCGCAAAGCGGGATGGACTTCCTCCTGCAGGGTCCCCCAGGTTGTTCCACAGGTGCGACTAGCCTGCGGTGGCAGCCAAGGTCGAGGTACAGAATCAGCGTCCAGGCTCGAAATCAAGCACAGGCAGGTAGTCAGGGAAGGGCACAGAGATGCAGGTCAGCGTACAGGTCCCAGGTCAGCAACAGGGAATGAGGCGTAGAAGAACAAGAAGCACAGGGAACTCACAAAGAAGCTTTCACTATGGCTAATGAGCACAAGGATTCAGTGGAGAGTGATGGAGCCGCCGGTCTTTAGGGAAACCCGAGTGCCACAGATCTTCATTCATTTGTAAGAAAACTTACCTAGACCAACATTTAAAAAAACCACACACGGTGGATCCTTCTACACTGAGAACCCCACCCCCCATCCTCACTGGTACCAACAACCACAAATTTACTAACCTTAAGACCAAATCCAATTTTTACCCGATCCAGAGTCAAGGCAATCACATTAAAACTTTCTTACATCTGTTCTATAAGGACTTTCAAAAGCTTTCCCAAAGTTTCCCTCCAGACCATTCCAATCTAGACAGGAGCGAACTTTCAGCACTCAAATGCCTGAAAAATAATCATAATATTGTCATCCACTCTGCCGAAAAAAGTATTGTGATCAAAAATCGTAATGACTATCTCAAAGATGCACACTGCATCCTATCTGACCCTGTCTACTCTGAAAGTGTCCATTCAGACCCATCACCAAAACATAAAAAATAATTCAACGACCTAATTAAATACGCTTTCCTCAGCAGTATAATTTCTAAAAAGGAACACAACTACATCTTAGCCACAAATGCCCAACCTGCTTTATTCTATCACTTACATGCAACCTTTACCATTATGTTGATTTAATATAACAACTGTCAGGGCTCAGGGCCAGTGAACCCCCTGGACCACCGCGGGAGATTGTGCTAGCTGACACCTGGGACAAGAATCTAAGTGGCACCTGGTCTCCACCAGAGCCCGCCGCAAAGCGGGATGGACTTGCTGCTGCAGGGTGCCACCAGGTTGTTCCACAGGTGCGACTAGCCTGCAGTGGTAGGCAAGGTCGAGGTACAGAATCAGTGTCCAGGCTTGAGGTCAAGCACAGGCAGCAGAGATGCAAGGTCAGCAACAGGGAATCAGGCGTAGAAGAACAGGAACACAGAGAACTCACAAGTCCGCTTTCACTATGGCTAATGAGCAGAAAGATCGGAGAGTGATGGGAGCCGCCGCTCTTTATGGAAAACCCAGAAGTGCCAGCACCAGCGGACGGGAGCAGGAGCATGGAGAGGTGAGTGCAGGCCAGGGGGCGCAGTGTGCCTGCAATCCGTGACATGAATCGCGGGGGCACCAGTGGCAACAACCATCCGTCCAAGGCCTCAAGTCCTACTTGAAATATTCTACCCAGCTTATCAGGGACATCCATGATATTCCCTGGAAACAGTCCTATTTTTTGTCACTCTAGATGTGGCTGCTTTGTACTCCAATATCCTCCATAATTCTGGTCTCAAAGCAATCAATGATATCCTCACTGGCGCTTCTTTGCTCACTATGCAACACATAAAATTCATAGGGGATGCCATCTTGTCTATTTTGACTCACAATCTTTTTTTTTTTTTGAAGATCAACTATACCGCCAACTAAGCGGCACCGGGATGGGCATTAGATTTGAGTGCTTGTTACTGGAGTCGAACTTACCCCATTGAAGTCAAGGGGACCAAGGCTCTGCACAGGAAAGCTTGGCCAAAAACCTGGAAACCTCAGAAAATGATGGAAACACCACGAAATTGTACAGGAAACAGCAGGGGCAGCATGCATGGATGCCTCTGAGGCTACCTAATTGCACCATTATGCCAAAATTATGGGCAACAGCATGGCGATGACAGAGTGACCGAGTAAGGCGAGATAGCATCTAAAACACCCAATAATTGACCCTGATGGCATGCGGAGGCAGCGGCAGGCTAGAGAGTGGCATGGCGACATACCCCAAATGGACTCAGGCTTCAAACCAATTAAAAAAATTTCTTTTGGGGAGGATAACGTGTAGCACTGTACGTTTCAGTATTTAGCCTGGTAATGGCGGCAGAGAGGAACCAAAGGAGGTGAGCAAGAAATGATTTCCTATGTGAACAAAAGGTTGACGGTATATTTATTCGATAGCATGGCATGGCGGCGACAGAGTGACCCAGTTCCATAATCTGGTGAAACACCCGAAAAATTAGCCTGACACAGCTCGTTTGCTAAGGGGACGACATGTGGAGGCAGCTATGGAGACGGCATGTGGAGGCTGCTATGGAGACAACGTGTGGAGGCTTCTATGTAGACGACGTGTGGAGGCAATGTGGACGGTTATGGCACCCGAGGTGAATGTAAGGAGGTGAGAAAAGGTTATAGGTTGCAGGTTGAAGGTTGCTGCAGTTCAAACAATGGAATAACATTCGGTTTCTATTTTTTTTTTTTTTGAAATGGTTCCATGATTAAGAGCGATGGGTATGGGCTGAGTTTCCATTATGTACTGTGCACAAAACAACCCAAAATTCTGCTTGACACAGCTTGTTTGCTAAGGGGAAGATGTATGGAGGCAGTAAGGTTATAGTAGTAGATTAAAGTGGCTGCAGTTAAAACGATGTTAGTTGGATCTTGAGATGGAGTCGGCGGTTCACTGCCAGGCGAACTTTTGCCTGTCCAAGCCCCTGCCTCTCGGCTCCTCCCCACCCAAAATGGACCTGGGGGCCCCAAGCGTTTACTTTGAAAAAATTATCATTTTCAAAGCAGGCGGGGCTACAAACAGCATTTGTAAAAACCTTTTGTGTAAGATCAAGTGTAGTACTGTTCTTATAAGTAATTGGCCTGGTTATGGCGGGGGAGGGGAACGTAAACAGATGTGCAAGTAGCGCTGAAATAATACGGTGAATGATAAAAGTTTGGCAGTATATTTTGTGGATAACACAGCAGGGTGGCAACAAAGTTAACAAGTTTGATATGGAAGCCGTTAAAACAACCCAAAATTTTGCCGGACACAGCTCGTTTGCTAAGGGGACGATGTATGGAGGCAGCTATGTGGACGACTTTTGGAGGCAGCTATGGAGACGACGTGTGGAGGTAGCAATGGAGACAACGTGTGGAGACAGCAATGGAGACAACATGTGGAGGCAGCTATAAAGATGACATGTGGAGGCTGCTATGGAGACAATAAAATTTGGACAGTGCCTGTATGTGGCATTCCAAAAAGGTTTTCAAAACAGAGGATTGGGTAGTTGGCCCTGCAGAAAAATTAATTAGATAGAGTGCCTGTATGTGGCAGTCCAAAAAAGTTTTCAAAACAGAGGAGCGGGTAGGTGGCCCTCCAGAAAAATTAAATAGATATAGTACTATAGCTAGAGCCAGTTGGCCCTGGCAAAAAATAGCCAGTTGCCTCTGCTTTAGTGTACAAAGAGGAGGAGAAGGAAGAGAATGAGGAGGAGGAGTGCATACATGAGAATCATTCAGGTTGAGCTGCTTTTACCTGGTGGAGAATGGAAATCATGAGAAATCCATGCTTGATTAGCGTCAGCCTGTCAGCGCTGTCAGTCAACAGGTGTGTACGCTTATCGGTGATGATGCCACCAGCTGCACTGAAAACCGCTCTGACAACATGCTAGCGGCAGGGCAGGCAAGAACAGCACCAGTTGGGGCCAGATGTCCAGCTTTGAAAGCCAGTAGTTGTAGGGAGCTGTGTGATCATTTAGGACAATGGTATGGTCAGCTACGTACTCCCTCACCATCTTTCTATAAAGATCACCCCTACTCTGCCGAGACTGGGGACAGGTGACAGTGTCTTGCTGGGATGACATAAAACTGGCAAAGGCCTTGTAAAGCATACCCCTGCCAGTGCTGGACAAGCTGCCTGCTCGCCTACTCTCCCTCCCTACTTGTCAAGCAGAAGTACGTACTGTGCCGCTAGTGGTGTCAGATGGGAAAGACTGTTTCAGCTTGTGCACCAGGGCCTGCTGGTATTCATGCACTCTCACACTTCTTTCCTCTACAGGGATGAGAGTGGAATGATTTTGCTTGTACCGTGGGTCCAGGAGAGTGAATACCCAGTAATCGGGGCTGGAAAAAATTCTTCGAAGGCGAGGGTCACGGGACAGGCAGCCTAGCATGAAATCTGCCATATGCGCCCAACACGCAAGAATTCACTCCTCTCAAAGGCCTGACTCTCCATTTCCTCCTCCTCCAACTCCTCTTCTTCTGCCCATACACGCTGAACAGTTAAGGACTGAGCAATGGTCCCCTCTTCTGTCTCACAAACATTCTCCTCCTCTTCGTCCTCATCCTCCTTCACCTCCTCCGATACTCACTGAGAAACAGACCGGAGGGTGCTCTGGCTATCAACAAGGGAATCTTCTTCCCCCGTCTTTTGTGACGAGCGCAAAGCTTCCAACTTCATGCTGACCAGAGAGTTTTTCAACAGGCCAAGCAGTGGGATGGTAAGGCTGATGATGGCGGCATCGTCACTGACCATCTGTGTTGACTCCTCAAAGTTACTCAGCACCTGACAGATATCAGATATCCACGTCCACTCCTCATTGTAGATATTGTGGTTTCTAGCTTTTGTTGGATTTTTTGATAGAAGTTGTTGTCTGTTAATTTTGTTGACTCTATTCTGGGAGGTAGATAGTAGTTTTTTGGAATATCCTCTTTTAATTAATTTATTTTCAATATTGATGGCATTGTTTTGAAAACTAGCATCGTCTGAACATGTGAGAAGAATAAACGATACCTTTTATTGGATGTGCCACGTCTATTTAGTTTTTTGGTTTCGTTTAAATAAAATTATGTTGCAACCTATACTGGTGTAGTTATTTGATAAACACTGGTGGGAGGTTGAGGGAGGGGCTATTTAATGCTCTCAATTTCCTGTCCCTACAGAGGAAGGGGAAGCAACCTCCAGTGGGGCCGTCATGGTGGACTTATGGAAATTGAATTACCGGTAAGGACTAATTCCTTTTTTCCCTCAGTTGTAACGGTGCCGCCAATAGACAGAAGTTATAGGGCTCCGAGTTGCAGCTAGTAACAATGACCCTGTAGTAATAGAACCCTCAAGTAAACAAAAAAAAAAGTTAATACCCCCTTTCTACCTTCTGACACTACCTTCATTTCATCCCATGCAATGTCTTGATGGCATCATCACATGCACCTGAGTCAAGTCAGATGTATCACAGGTCAAAGGCCTATTAAAGCCTATCTTATAGACTGTAAGCTTTTGCGACCAGGGCCCTCACTACTGTTGTTTCACATGACTGTTGTTACTCTGTAATATCTTTATGATTTGTATGTTCCCCAGAATCTGTAAAGCACCACGGAATTTGATGGAGCTATATACATAAAGATTACCGTATTTTTCGGACTATAAGATGCACTGGACCATAAGACGCACCTAGGTTTTAGAGGTGGAAAAATAAGAAAAAAAGTTTTTTTCCCCAAATAGTGTGCTAAAACATTTAATAAAGTAACAGTAAAGTAGCGGCGCCTTACGGGGCGGTGCAGCCATGTTTCTCTTTGGAAAGGGGTAGGGGCGAGCAGACTTTATTAGGGGACATTTTATGGGACACTGTTACCTGGTGCTGAAGGATGACTTTGGTGCCGACACTACAAGTGTATTGTCAGATTCAGCTCTATACATAACACTTGGTGGTCGGGGAGAGTGTTGTTCCTTTGACCCAACACTAATTGGCTAGGGCTTGGCTAGCAACAAGCTCAGCCAACCAGTGTTGGGGCAGAATT
This sequence comes from Engystomops pustulosus, assembly GCA_019512145.1. NCBI lineage: Eukaryota > Metazoa > Chordata > Amphibia > Anura > Leptodactylidae > Engystomops > Engystomops pustulosus. The sequence goes on along the minus strand of CM033648.1, from coordinate 42,180,200 downwards.
AGTGATGGGAATTACGCTCTTTAGATAGAATTATGCTGACACGTAGTCAGGGGTTCTCAAGAGTTACCAGGGCTGTATAGGTATATGTGACAATGGTCACAAGAGCTTACAATCTATGAGGAGGAAGGGCACTGGCGGTGACAATGCTTGTACAATGGTCACAAGAGCTTACAATCTATGAGGAGGAGGACACAGGAGATGACAGTGCTTGTACAATGGTCACAAGAGCTTACAATCTATGAGGAGGAGGACACAGGAGGGGACAGTGCTTGTACAATGGTCACAAGAGCTTACAATCTATGAGGAGGATGAGGGGACACAGGAGGGGACAGTCCTTGTACAATGACCACAAGAGCTTACAATCTATGAGGAGGAGGGGACACAAGAGGTGACAATGCATGTACAATGGCCACAAGAGCTTAGTCTATGAGGAGGAGGACACAGGAGATGACAGCGCTTGTACAATGGTCACAAGAGCTTACATCACTCTAGAGGAGGAGGGGACACAAGAGGTGACAATGCATGTACAATGGCCACAAGAGCTCTTAGTCTAGAGGAGAGGACACAGGGATGACAGCGCTGTACAATAGTCACAAGAGCTACAACTCATGGAGGAGGAGGAGGACACAGGAGTGACATAGACTGTAAGCTCCTTATTTTAGTACAAGACACTATTGGGAATGTTCGTGTTCACACCTTCTGGTACTTGGTCACATCTTCAGTGTTATTTGATGCCCCTGCAGCACGACAGCTGGGAGAAGACAGTCACCTGCCGCATCAGTCACAGTTGTAGAGCTCCTGCTGAGGGGGCGTGGCTTTGTGCTTCCCTTCACAATAACCTGGAAGTGGTGACGCAGTGTGCACTGACCCAGCTCCGCTGCTCACAAACTAGCAGCGCAGCAGTGAGTGGAGCAGAGCTCAGCACTGCCCTGCGCTTACTGACGCATGTGCCGTCCTCCATTCCCTCCGGCACATTCGGACATAAGACGCACCACAATTTTTTCCCCATCTTCTGGGAAAAAATGTGCGTCTTATGTCCAAAAATACGGTAGTATTATATTATAACCGTGACAGCAAAGACACAATTAGATAATTGTAATTGTGATGCACTTTGCCTGGAGCTGGAGTGGCAGTATGGCTTCCCCTGGCTCGCCAAGCCGGCAGAACTTTGACACTAACTTGAGCAAGAAGGTGCTGGTGTCACCTGTAGATCAGTTACTTAGGTCCACAGACAACCGGAGCAACTGCTCTGCCAGGCAGGGACACCCGTGCTAGGAGAAATCAGTCTATTAACCTAAGCCCCGAGAGACAGACGTAGAAACCCATATGGGTGTCACTAAAGAGTTTAAAAGGCTTGTGAATACAGATGACTATAAACAATTATAGTCAAGAGACGATGTGGTCATAGTGGGTCTGTTAGACTTCTTTGCTGCAAGCCATTGAGGCTTCTGAATTGAAAGGTTAATCCATGAATAATAGTAATAAGTGAACCACCAAATATATTATAATATAGAAGGACTAACTGTACCAGACCCTATTACACACCGAAGACAGGGCTAGAGGAGATTTACATCTGCTTTCCATAGTAGTCAACAATATCAGAGGCTTCTCAAAAACCAGCTATACACCCTTTTAAAGACACTTATGTATAAAAAGGAGCTGCTATTTTAGTGACCATTTGAAGCCCTAATAAGGAGAAGATATAATGGTAATACTCAATCAATGGTTTAAATATTTTGCAGAAACATTCCTTTTAGTCAAAATGCGTCCCTTCTCTCCTTCCTACCTTCCATGTCGCAAGCCACCTTTGATATCCTAGCGGAACTGATTATATAAATTTGTAGTAAAGAAGAAAGCAACTGTCCGCCCATACTTGCAATTATTACTTATGGTGGTGACACAAGGGTGAGATAATAATGGTAATTAGTTAGAAAACCCCATTACACACATAGACAGAGCTAGGGAGAGGTTGTTGCTCCATGTGGTCAGTCAAATTCAGGGACTTTTCAAAACTATGCAAGTGCCCTTTAAGGGCTCTTAGGTATAAGAGATGTTTGCAGGGTAGGTGGCTCTTTGTGACGGTGGAAATCTGAAGTAATAGTTTATGATCAATATCTACCAAATAACGTGTATATGTAGATCATTATCAAACAAAGGAAAAGAAAGTTCGATGTGTATATTGGACAAAAATGTTTTTTTATTTATTCATAACATTACATATAAGGACAATTAAAACCATTTAAAAGACAAGATAAGGTGGACACAACAGTGTTATCAAACTTCACGGCCCAAATAAACCCCAGCACGAAAAAGAAAAACAAGACCACAAAAGAACAAAAAAACGCGGACCCCGAGACCCCTTTACCCCCACTCAATAGTACTCCTGAGGACTCAGCCGTATAGGTTGCGGATATTATAAGACACAATCAATGGGTAGATACAAGCTATCCAAAGAAATATATAGTTAGATTTAGTCGGCCCAACAGGAGACCTAGTGGTTAGAAATGGGTTTAGAAACATTTTGTCGGTTAGGCCAAGCCCCATCAATAAGTTTGGTGCAAAATTCTAAAGAAGGTATTTGCTGCCGCCACCTCCACACTCTTATCATTGTGCCACTTTGTGGCCTCCTGCCGCTGCTTTCTGGCACCACCTCCACGCTCTGTCTTTGTACCACTCTGTGGCTACCATGTTTCCTCCACCTTCATGATTTGTCATTGTGCCACTCTGCGGCCTACTCATGCTGCTGCCAACTAACCGTTGTCTCCCTGGAACTCCCTGTGATTTTCATAATGGGTGATTTTCAAAAGCCAAAAGCAGGAGTGGATACAGAACACAGAGGACATGTCAAATATCCTATTTACTGGTCATCTCTGTTTTGGATTCACTCCTGATTTGTTTTGGCTTTAGCAATACTGAGACGGATTATTGACTGAAAGAAAGCGGGCAGACGGACAAAATGAAGAAAAATGATCAGTGACGTCAAGCTAAGACACTTACTGCCGATCACTTTTAACGTTGCCCTACCCTAAAAACCAGCTTGTCCAGAGTAGATACTCCGTCCCAAGACGGAACTGGCTATCCCTAAGGAAAACCATAAAATTTTTGCAAATTCAATATGCAAGCCAGAACTATACAGATAGGTGTTATAGGACTTTATTACATGTAGAACCACTTTGTGGTTTATGTCTTTTCTGTCTTCTGCCCCTGCAATAGGTTTTATATAGGAAGGCAATCAGGAATATCATACACTCACCGGGCACTTTATTAGGTACAACCTGTACAACTGCTCGTTATAAAACTTAATTTCTAATCAGCCCATCAATGCGGCAACTCAGTGCATTTAGGCAGTAGACATGGTAAGACAACTCTCCCGCAGTTCCAAACCGAGATCAGTATGTGGAGTAAAAGGTGATTGAGGGCATTTGAAAGTGGCATGGTTGTTGGTGCCAGAAGGGCTGGTCTGAGTATTTCAGAAACTGCTGATCTACTATTGTTGCTGACCATGTCCATCCCTTTATGACCACAATGTACCCAACATCTGATGGGTACTTTCAGCAGGATAATGCGCCATGTCATAAAGCTGGAATCATCTCAGACTGGTTTCTTGAACATGACAATGAGTTCACTGTACTCAAATGGACTCCACAGTCACCAGATCTCAATCCAATAGAGCATCTTTGGGATGTGGTGGAACGGGAGATTCGCATCATGGATGTGCAGCCAACAAATCTGCGGCAACTGTGTGATGCCATCATGTCAATATGGACCAAAATGTCTGAGGAATGCTTCCAGCACCTTGTTGAATCTATGCCACGAAGAATTCTGAGGAATGCTTCCAGCACCTTGTTGAATCTATGCCACGAAGAATTGAGGCAGTTCTGAAGGCAAAAGGGGGTCCAACCCGTTACTAGCATGGTGTACCTAATAAAGTGGCGGGTGAGTGTATGTCATGTTCAGAGAACAACTTAATTCTTTATCATCAGGTAACGGTTTCCCAAGACTTATTGAGCACATCAGAACACACCATTACAATGACCCCATTCCACTTCGGTTCTCTGGCATTGAAAAGGTGCCTAGAGGTGGAGAGCGCTTGGAGGACATATTGCAGCGTGAGGCTAGGTGCATTCTCAAATGTTATGCATTGGGGAGTCTGGGATTAAATGATCGTAATGATCAGTGTGTTTCTGTAACTCTCAGCTCTTTCTTATATAGCGGTATCGCTTTAATGAATTTTCCATTGCATCGCCGATCTTCCTTTCTGTGTACTACTATATCATCCTGCATTGTAATTTTATATGTCACGGTAAATTTAGGTATTTTTATATGGTCATTTTATACCTAGACTGATGTGTTTGTTTGTAACTTTGTTGTATTTCTATGACAACCTCTCTCAAGCTGCACTTAAATTGCGCATGCTCAGAGGAGTTGACATCAGCTCGATAAAGCGCTTTGCATCGTGAAATTAGCCTGTTAAAAAGGTCAGAGGCTTGAGAAAGCACTTTGTAATGTGAAACGGCCCGTTGCCTAGCCGCATGTCGGCGTCCTGTACCTGCTCTTGCACCCATTAACCCCTTAACGCTGAAGCCACTTTTCATCTTCCTGACACAGCCCATTTTCTAAAATCTGACATGTGTCTATTTAAGTGGTTATAACTTTGGAACGCTTTAACATATCCAGTTGATTTTGACATTGTTTTTTTCATGACACATTGTACTTTACGTTGGATGAGAAATTTAAGCAATATGTTTAGTATTTATTTATGAAATAAATGGAAATTTGGCGAAAATTTTGAAAAAAACTATGTTTTCCAAATTCAAAATTTTTGGAAAGTTGGTCATATCACTAAAAGAACTTGATAACTAACATTTTCCATATGTCTGCTTTAACTTGACATCATTTTTCAAACATCTTTTCCTTATTTAGGATGTTAAGAGGCTTTATAACTTTAGGTGCAATTTTTCAGATTTTCACGAAAATCAACAAAACCTGCTTTTGGAAGGTCAATTTAGTTAGAAGTGACTTTATAAGGCCCACATGACAGAAACCCCCCACAAATGACACCATTTTAGAAACTACACCCCTCAAAATATTCAAAACAACCTTTGGGAATATTTTTAACCCTATGAACGTTTCATGAGGGTGAAAAATAATTGAAAGTGAAATTACAGAAATGTAATTTTATCTTACAATAGATTCATTGAACACTAAAATTTGCACCTTCACAATGGGTTAAAAAGGAAAATGCATTTTACAATGTTTAGTGCAATTCCTCCTCAGTATGCCAATATTCATTTTGTCACTGTACCCTGCTGTACTGGCACAGGGGAGCACTTGGAAGGGAAAGAGCATTGTATCGTTTTTGGAGGGCAAATATGGCTGAAAAAGTTTTCATGTGTCAGGATGCATTTGTAGAGGCCTAATGGTACCAAAACAGGGGAAATCCCCATTTTGGAAAATACACCCCTTGGAGAGTTTAACAATATGTAATATGTGACTTTGCCCCTACAGGTGTTTGCTTCAATTAGGTCCCAAAAAGGAAAAAGATGAAAATATTACCCAAAAAGTCGTTTTTACGGCTAAGTTTTGTATCCCATAAGGCATTAAAGATGGAACAACCCCAAAAAATGTGTACTAGCATAAAATTGCCCCACACATGCAAATAAAATGTTGTATGGGTACGCTGTGAAGCTCAGAAGGGAAAGAGGGGCGTTGGCCTTTTAGAAGCCAAATTTGTCAGACATCATTTACATGTGTCAGGATGCATTTAGAGAGCCCTAGTGGTACCAAAACAGAGGGGAACCATTTTGGAAAGCACACCCCTTAGAGAATTTAGCAAGGTGTAATATGTCCATAAAGGTGTTTGATTAAATTAGGACTTAAAAAGGAAAAAAGGTGAAAATTTTCCTATAAAGGTCATTTTACCCTAATTTTTGATAGCCACAAGGGATAAAAAAATGTACTAACCCCCCAAAATGTGTAAACCTATTTCTCTCGAGTGTAGAAGTACCCCACATGTGTATATAAAATGTTGTATGGGCGCACAGTAGAAGGAAAGAGGGTGCCTCTTTCGGATAAGAATCCGAAAAAGTGACACTTATTTTTGATACCCCTTAGAGAATTTCGCATTGTGTAATATATGCATTTGCACCTACAGGTGAATGATCCAATTAGGCCCTAAAAATTAAAAAGGTGAAAATTTTCCTATAAATGCCACTTTTACCCCTAATTTTTGTAAGCCAAAAGGGATAATATATGAAATAACCCCAAAAAAGGTGTAAAACTATTTCTCACAAGTGTAGAAGTACCCCACATGTGCATATAAAATGCTTTATGGGCGCACAGTAGAGGAAAAGAGGAATGTTTGTCTTTTAGAAGCCAAATTTGACAGAAATCCTTCAGATGTGTCAGGATAAATTTGGAGAGCCCTAGTGGTACCAAAACAGAGGAAAACCCGAAAAGTGACCGTATAATAATAATAATCTTTATTTATATAGCGCCATCGTATTCTGTAGCGCTTTACAAATCATAGGGGGACAAATATAATATTACATTACAGAATACAAACATTCGTATGGAACAAAAGGAGTGAGGTCCCTGCTCTATGTGGAAGAGTGGGGTGACACAAGAGGTAAAAGAATATATAATGGTCCAGCCATTCTTCATAAGGGAATAGAACCAAATATAATAAATAGAAGTGCTGTCGCTTGACCCAGTCATCAGCCATCATCTTATATACAAGGTCCAGGGTGAATGGGACTCCAGAGAAGCTTGGTGACCCTAATTGTTGAATGTACACCCTTTGGGGAATTTAGCAAGGTGTAATATGTGGTGTAGTGTAATACATGTGGTGAAATGAGCATTTTGAACATATAGGTGGTTTCCAAATATGATGTGCAATGGAGTCCAAGATGGAAATTGCAATTATTTCTGGAAAGTTCAGTGCCCGTTATGTGGCGCCCATTATGTGGTGCCTGTTATGTGGCGACCATTATGTAGCGCCCATTATGTTGGCACCCATTATGTGATGCCCATTATGTGATGCTCTGTTTGTGCCACTTTAAAATGTCAGCTCTCTGATTAGGAAGACATATTTCCTGATGCGAGAAAGACCCAACATGTGATCCTAAATGCTAGCCAGAAAATCCAGCAGGGCTATGGAATGATAAAGCACTTGGAATATAAATAAATAATAAAGAACTTGGAGATATATAAAGGATCTGCTAACAAATCCAGAGACTTAGAGGGGAAATAGAAAACCTAAATAAAAAACATAAAACCCACAAGTGCCCCTAGTTTGCAAACTACATACCGCAAAGAAATAATTGAGTGGTATAGGGAGCAATGTGACCTAACAGTTGTTACAATTATTCATTTTACTGAAATTAATTCACAACAGGTTGGGCGTGAATTGTGAATGTGTTGCGTATAAGGAGGTGGAATGTACCAGGGGACCAACTAAACTTTTGTCACTCTGGAGTTGTCGCTGGTCTCTTAGTAGTATGTAGTGCCCATCCTAACTCCTCTTTTGGAACAGACTCTTTATTGAGTTCTACCTTTAGAAGCAGCAGAATTCACCGGGAAAATGCTGTCCTGGCAAAACACGGGAACATCTAATCCAGAGGAACTGGGCCCCCGTCCTTCTTGTTTCCTAATATCTTCCTCTTGAAAATGGAGAAATGATATGGCAGGACCGGCATATTGGAAAAACACATAAGAGTTGTACAGCATCATCTGTACAATGTACACGGCCAGCGCTTTTGTACCATATCTTTGTTTTCCGCAGGGAAATTCCGTAGGGAAATTATCGCCAAGTGTTGCTCTTATTCAAGCGATGCCCATTGTGACGAATACTGCTGCTATTGGCTGGACCAAATCGACCATCCAATAGCGGCAAACATGAACAGAGGCGGGCAGCAAAACCCCTCTGGACTGCAAGGCAAAATTGGTGGCTGTCAGGAACAGCTGCCACCCTGCCCCGATCACCAGACTTGGTGATCGGTATTACTGACGTCATAAGTAAATTCCCTGCTATTGGCTGGTCTGCATTGATGAACACATAGCATCGATCATGAACTGGGGGTGTGATGGGACATAACCCTTCTGGTCAAAAATAGCAAGTATTGGTCAATTGCCAAAAAAAATAAATAAAGATTGTATAGCCTATTCCCGACACGCGTTATCATAGACAGCACCTGACAGATATCAGATATCCACGTCCACTCCTCATTGTAGACTTGAGGAAGCTGACTGACCTGACTACCAGTTCTGGTGGAAGTTGACATCTGGCAGTCTACAATCGCTCTGCGCTGCTGGTAAACTCTGGATAACATGGTTAATGTGGAATTCCACCTCATGGGCACGTCGCACAACAGTCAGTGAGCGGGCAGTTGGAGGCAGTGCTGCGCTGCCCTGAGAGTGGCAGCATCTGTGGTCGACTTTCTGAAATGCGCATAGATGCGGCGCACCTTCGTGAGCAAATCAGACAAATTGGGGTATGTCTTGAGCATCCGCTGAACATGTGTTAGTCTGCCGAGTTGCAGAGCCGCCACCAAGTTACTGCAGTTGTCACACACAACCATGGCTTGCTTCAGGTTCAACGGTGCCAGCCACAGATCGGTCTGCGCCGTGTTGACCTGTAATAGCTCTTTTATCGCCTAGGCTCAGCAGTTTAAGCACCACCTACTGTCGCTTAGCGACGGCACTGCTGCTGGGCCTAGAGCTACCGACTGATGGCTCCATGCCCACAGATGGTAATTCGGAGGAGGAGGTGGAGGAGGGGTGGGAGGAGGAGGCATAGTAGGCCAGAGAGACCATGACCGAGGTAGGCCCCCCAATCCTCGGCGTCTGCAGTATATGACCAGCCCCAGGGTCAGACTCGGTCCCAGCCACCACCAAGTTAACCCAATGTGCCGTTAGCGACATATAGTGGCCCTGCCCGGCAGCACTTGTCCACGTGTCCGTGGTCAGGTGGACCTTGTCAGAAACGGCATTGGTCAGGGTACAGATGATGTTGTCTGACACGTGCTTGTGCAGGGCTGGGATGGCACTACAACTGATAACCCCCCATCCTCACTGGTACCAACAACCACAAATTCACTAACCTTAAGACCAAATCCAAATTTTACCCGATCCAGCGTCAAGGCAATCACATTAAAACTTTCTTACACCTGGTCTTTAAGGACTTTCAAGAACTTTCCCAAAGTTTTGCTCCAGACCATTCCAATCTAGACAGGAGCAAACTTTTAGCACTCAAATGCCTGAAAAATAATCATAATATTGTGTTCCGCTCTGCGGAAAAAAGTATTGTAATCAAAAATCGTAATGACTTTCTCAAAGAAGCACACCACATCCTATCTGACCCTGTCTACTATGAACGTGTCCATTCAGACCCATCACCAGAATATAAAACAGAATTCAACGACCTCATTAAATACGCTTTCCTTTAAAGTATAATTTCTAATGAGGAACACAACTACATCTTAGCCACAAATGCCCAACCTGCTTTATTCTATCACACAACTACATCTTAGCCACAAATGCCCAACCTGCTTTATTCTATCATTTGCCTAAAATACCAAGAAAGCAATTGATCCCCAAACATTGAATCTTTCCTGGAACTAATTTACTTACATGCAACCTTTCCCATTATGTAAATTTAATATAACAACTGTCAGGGCTCAGGGCCAGTGAACCCCCTGGACCACCACGGGAGATTGTACTAGCTGACACCTGGGACCAGAATCTAAGTGGCACCTGGTCTCCACCAGAGCCCGCCGCAAAGCGGGATGGACTTCCTCCTGCAGGGTCCCGCCAGGTTGTTCCACAGGTGCGACTAGCCTGCGGTGGCAGCCAAGGTCGAGGTACAGAATCAGCGTCCAGGCTCGAAATCAAGCACAGGCAGGTAGTCAGGGAAGGCAGCAGAGATGCAAGGTCAGCGTACAGGTCCCAGGTCAGCAACAGGGAATGAGGCGTAGAAGAACAAGAACACAGGGAACTCACAAAGAAGCTTTCACTATGGCTAATGAGCACAAGGATTCAGTGGAGAGTGATGGGAGCCGCCGGTCTTTATGGGAAACCCGGAAGTGCCAGCAGATCTTCATTCATTTGTAAGAAAACTTACCTTAGACCAACATTTTAAAAAACCACAACACGGTGATCCTTCTACAACTGATAACCCCCCATCCTCACTGGTACCAACAACCTACAACTGATAACCCCCCATCCTCACTGGTACCAACAACCACAAATTTACTAACCTTAAGACCAAATCCAATTTTTACCCGATCCAGAGTCAAGGCAATCACATTAAAACTTTCTTACATCTGTTCTATAAGGACTTTCAAAAGCTTTCCCAAAGTTTCCCTCCAGACCATTCCAATCTAGACAGGAGCGAACTTTCAGCACTCAAATGCCTGAAAAATAATCATAATATTGTCATCCACTCTGCCGAAAAAAGTATTGTGATCAAAAATCGTAATGACTATCTCAAAGATGCACACTGCATCCTATCTGACCCTGTCTACTCTGAAAGTGTCCATTCAGACCCATCACCAAAACATAAAAAATAATTCAACGACCTAATTAAATACGCTTTCCTCAGCAGTATAATTTCTAAAGAGGAACACAACTACATCTTAGCTACAAAAGCCCAACCTGCTTTATTCTATCACTTACATGCAACCTTTCCCATTATGTCGATTTAATATAACAACTGTCAGGGCTCAGGGCCAGTGAACCCCCTGGACCATCGCGGGAGATTGTGCTAGCTGACACCTGAGACAAGAATCTAAGTGGCACCTGGTCTCCACCAGAGCCCGCCGCAAAGCCGGATGGACTTGCTGCTGCAGGGTGCCACCAGGTTGTTCCACAGGTGCGACTAGCCTGCAGTGGTAGGCAAGGTCGAGGTACAGAATCAGTGTCCAGCCTCAAGGTCAAGCACAGGCAGCAGAGATGCAAGGTCAGCAACAGGGAATCAGGCGTAGAAGAACAGGAACACAGAGAACTCACAAGTGCGCTTTCACAATGGCTAATGAGCACAAAGATCAGAGAGTGATGGGAGCCGCCGCTCTTTATGGGAAACCCAGAAGTGCCAGCACCAGCGGACGGGAGCAGGAGCATGGAGAGGTGAGTGCAGGCCAGGGGGCGCAGTGTGCCTGCAATCCGTGACATGAATCGCAGGGGCACCAGTGGCAACAACCATCCGTCCAAGGCCTCAAGTCCTACTGTAAGGAGGTGAGAAAAGGTTATAGGTTGCAGGTTGAAGGTTGCTGCAGTTCAAACGATGGAATAACATTGCGGTTCTATTTTTTTTTTTTTTGGAAATGGTTCCTTGATTAAGAGCGATGGTATGGGCTGAGTTCCATTATGTATCTGGTGAAACACCCGAAAATTCTGCCTGACACAGCTTGTTTGCTAAGGGGACGATGTATGGAGGCAGTAAGGTTATAGGTTGTAGGTTGCTGCAGTTCAAACGATGGTAGTTGGATCTTGGGATGGAGCTGGCGGTTCGCTGCCAGGCGAGCTTTCGCCTGTCCAAACCCCTGGAAGGGGAAGATGTATGTAGGCAGTAAGATTATAGATCAAGTGTAGTACTGTTCATATAAGTTATTGGCCTGGTTATGGTGGGGGAGGGGAACGTTAACAGATGCGCAGGTAGCGCTGAAATAATATCGGTCAATCATAAAAGTTTGGCGGTATATCTTGTGGATAACACAGCAAGGTGGCGACAAAGTTAACAAGTTTGATGTGGAAGCCGTTAAAACAACCCAAAATTCTGCGCTTCCAACTTCATGCTGACCAGAGAGTTTTTCAACAGGCCAAGCAGTGGGATGGTAAGGCTGATGATGGCGGCATCGTCACTGACCATCTGTGTTGACTCCTCAAAGTTACTCAGCACCTGACAGATATCAGACATCCACGTCCACTCCTCATTGTAGACTTGAGGAAGCTGACTGACCTGACTACCAGTTCTGGTGGAAGTTGACATCTGGCAGTCTACAATCGCTCTGCACTGCTGGTAAACTCTGGATAACATGGTTAATGTGGAATTCCACCTCATGGGCACGTCGCACAACAGTCGGTGAGCGGGCAGTTGGAGGGCAGTGCTGCGTGCTGTTGAGTAACGAGGCAGCACTCACTGTGGTCGACTGTCTGAAGAGCGCATAGATGCGGCGCACCTTCGTGAGCAAATCAGACAAATTGGGGTATGTCTTGAGGAAACGCTGAACATGTGTCAGTCTGCCGAGTTGTAGAGCCGCCACCAAGTTACGGCAGTTGTCACACACAACCATGCCTTGCTTCAGGTTCAACGGTGCCAGCCACAGATTGGTCTGCGCCGAGTTGACCTGTAATAGCTCTTGGGCAGTGTGCCTTTTATCGCCTAGGCTCAGCAGTTTAAGCACCACCTGCTGTCGCTTAGCGACGGCACTGCTGCTGCACCTAGAGCTACCGACTGATGGCTCCATGCCCACAGATGGTAATTCGGAGAAGGAGGTGGAGGAGGGGTGGGAGGAGGAGGCATAGTAGGCCAGTGAGACCATGACCGAGGTAGGCCCCCCAATCCTCGGCGTCGGCAGTATATGACCAGCCCCAGGGTCAGACTCGGTCCCAGCCACCACCAAGTTAACCCAATGTGCCGTCAGCGATATATAGTGGCCCTGCCCGGCAGCACTTGTCCACGTGTCCGTGGTCAGGTGGACCTTGTCAGAAAAGGCATTGGTCAGGGCACAGATGATGTTGTCTGACACGTGCTTGTGCAGGGCTGGGATGGCACATCGGGAAAAGTAGTGGCGGCTGGGGACCGAATACAGAGGGGTGGCTGCCGCCATAAGGTTTTGAAAGGCCTCGGTCTCTACCAGCCTATAGGGCAGCATCTCCAGGCTAAGCAGTTTGGAGATGTGGACGTTGAAGGCTTGGGCGTGTGGATGGGTTGCACTATACTTCCTTTTGCGCTCCAGCGTCTGGGGTATGGAGAGCTGAACGCTGGTGGATGCTGTGGAGGATCGTGGAGGAGAAGATGGGGTTTTCGCATGGGAGGTGTTTGGGCCGGGGTCCTGGGCAGAGGGGGGAACCCCTGCTGATCCTGGTTTGGCACAGGTTGCACACCACAGTCCGTCAGTCATCCGGTGTTTCTTTAAAGAACCTCCAGACTTCTGAAAATCTAGCCCTCGCCACGGGAGCTTGACTACGATGGAAATTGGTGCTGATGCGACAGCTGTGGCCCTGCTCTCCCGTCGGCCCCACCACTGTTTCCAAACCGTTCTGGTAGGGACTAGCTCCGTCTCGAAGCACGTGTTCACCCGGCTATCAAACACCCAGCTTGGGTCGGTCCCACCTCATCATCCTCCGATCCCTTCAGTATGCTCCCCCTTGGTTCCTGCCCTGACAACAACTTCACACTGTTCGACAACCGGTCCTTCATTGGTCCAAACACTCTTTACGCACTTCTTCCACTACGTCAATAAGGTCTCAGCACCCACAGATGCGACCGGGGAAAACCTGGCCTTCTTGTTTATTGGGTAAAAGCTCAGCAGCCAACCGGCAGTGGTTGTGAATGTGGGAAGGGTCCAGAACGTTCCCCAGCGGCTGCCGGTTCATATGCCAAATTTTGGGGGAGAAGGGGGCAGACGGGGGGGAAGGAGGCTGAGGTGGAGGAGCTGGAGGAGTGCTGATTGCGGTGACAGGGTTGGACTGCGTGGAAGATGACTGGTGGACAAATGGCTAGAAGCAGTCCGCAATCCACGACATCACTTTCGCACTTTTGGCACCTCAAAGTGTTCTACCACGAGTCCAGTAACTGAGACATGATGAACTAGGAGGTAGATCTGCGGCGTTCCCTGTCCCTCATAAGCAGGTGGTCTACCCCGGCCCAGGCCACGGTCTGCCCCGGCGTCGTGGACGCCCACGTCCCCGCCCTCGTCTTCTCCCCCTAGCCCCTTGGGTTAAACATTTTCCCCCTTAAAGTGTCCTTTAACTTTTTTGTTTTTTTTGTGTTTTTTTTGTGGTTTTTCTTCACCCCCCACGATGCTCTTATTGCTATGGCTAGTTTCTAACCTCCCCCTGCCAGCCACACCACCTGGATTTTTTTTTTTTGTGCGTGCCTGATGCCTTGCGGATCACGAAGTACATCCCACGGCACACACACCCAAGTCTGTGCCTTATTCCCATCCCCCCCCCTAATCTTTGGTGTCGCCCACTTCGTGTTGAGGTGGATAGTGTGTCCCACTACGAGTAAAAACACCAACGGTCGGGCCCGTCTCCCCCTGTCCCCCTTCCTCACCAATCTATGGTATAGCCGCCCTACTCCGTGGCCGCCCGCCCGCCCCAAGCCCCCCAAACCACAGTAACCTTAACGCTCTTGGAGGCTCATAACGCGTTGGGGTTTCCGATGGCTTTTTCTAGCCTCCCCTGAACGCACATTGCGTGCCCTTACTTGAGTATCCCCGTCCATACCGTCACCCCCACCTCAGCAGACTGTGCCTCCTTCACGTCACCCCTCATACATTGTCCCCCTTCCGGTGTTGAGTGGATCTGGGTGTCATAAGCGCTCAACACATGGTCGCCGTCTCCCTGGCACATCTCACATATGCCTAGCGCACTACTCGTGGCGCAAGCCCAGCCACCGAAGCCACCCCACAAAACAAGTAAAATATAAATGCTTGTAGGCCTAAAACAAATCTAAGCCGTTGGCGGTTTCTCCGAAGGCATTTCTAGCCTACACTGAAGCCCACCCTGCTTGCAGATTCCTTTGAGTTATAAACGTATAAACGGAAACAAGTAAAAAACTATAAATCAGCAGACTGTGCGCTAATCCGTTCCAAACCCTAATAAATTGTCCCACTTCGGTGTGAGGTGGATATGTGTGTCACTAAGAGCTCACCAACGGTGGCAAGCTCCTGCAAATTCCTCCGATATTGGCTATAGCTGCACTACTAGTGGCAGCAAGCCCATCCACAAGCAAACCAAAAAAAAGTAAATATATAACGTTATTGTAGCCCTAAGAAGGGCTGTTGGGTTCTTGTAGAATCACTCCTGCCTAACACTATTCTAATAGAACACCCTAACACAGCAGCTCTCTCCCTAGCGGCATCCAGACAGAGAATGATCCGAGCAGCGCGGGCAGGGGCTAGTCTATTCCAGGGTCACCTGATCAGGCCAGCCAACCACTGCTATCGACATGTAAGGGTACCACGTCATGCTGGGTGGAGTGCAGATTCTCCTGGCTTGTGATTGGCTCTGTTTCTGGCCCCCAAAAATCACAACGGCGGGAGATGCCATTTTCTCGAGCTGGCGAAATACTCGTCCGAGCAACGAGCAGTTTCGAGTACGCTAATGCTCGAACGAGCATCAAGCTCGGACGAGTATGTTCGCTCATCTCTACTTGCGTGGGGTTTGCGTCATAATTACCGTTATGTTTGTGTTTGAGTTGCGTTTGCTCATTGTGTTTGAGATCCTTGCTTACGCAGTGTTTGTATGGCATTTACACTTATGCTGAGCTTGTTTTTATGTCACATCAATGCTTACTCATTTGTGTCACTTTTGTGTGCCATTAGCATTTATGTTGCATTTGCATCATGTTTACACTCACATGGAGTTTGCGTTATGTCATGTTTACACTGAAGTTTACACAGTGTTTGCATTTATATCACGTTTGAATTCCAGGTTGCTGAACTGTCTCATATGTGAAACCAATGATCCTTGCTGTGCACGGAACTAATTGGACTTCTACTATATATGCCTCTTTCAAGACTAGTACAAGATTACTAAATTGCTGACTTCCTCTTGACCTAATTTTGGGGATGCACAATTCTAAATCCGGTTGCAATTATTATTTAACTTGAGACTCAGTTAACTCCAGATACAATTGGTCTTATGGATAGAAGGAGGATGGTGGATTCTACACATATATCCTTTGTACACAAGGATTTAAATTACTTGGGTCATTAATTGACAAGGTAGGTTTATATTTTTGCATATTGGAAAATGTATGGTTATTTTAGCTTCTGCCTAGCTTCTGTATATGACGGTGTCATATACACCGTGGGGATCATTTATCTGTAATCAGGACATTTGTTTGTGTCTTTTTTTTGGTTATTACAGGTTTTGGACTAGAGGTTGATATATAAGGCAGCTGAGCCTGTGGGTTCTTTTGCGACTTTTAATTAGTCTCAAACTCTTCTACAACCCCTTCTAAAGTTTTTTCTTTCACCACGATTTGCACCAAAATTGCAACTTTTACAGAATTAGTGTAAGTCCTCCTTAATGGAAAAACCACAAAACCTTTAATTTTCTGCTTTTCAAAGATATTATGCTGAAGAGGGTAGTGCCAGTAAATTAGTATCTAATATCCATAGATTTTTTGCTAATATCCAGCTGGGTGAAGATAGATCCCGTTACATCCTGTCTTTGGATGCCACTGCTGCCTTTGACAGGGTGGAGTGGGCATTTTTGTGGAAAGCTCTTGAGTCCCTTGGGATTGGGGAAAATGCATTAAGTGGGTAAAGTTGTTGTAAAGCTTTTCTTCTGTTAGGCTTATAAATTGTCCACTTTCTAGTAGGTTCAGGTTAACTTGAGGTCTGCCTGTTTACCCATTTTTTTAGCTGCTGGCTGTGGTATTAACAAAGGGTTTGGGAAAGGGGAGGGAGATAAGTTTTTACTTTATACAGATGATGTGGCTGGTGGAATTTGAAAAATCAATTCCTGGAGCTATGGGTATTATCAATAAATATCAGATTTGGAAATAAATTGGTCTAAGTCTATGTTCTTATCCCTGGATGATATCTTGACACGCTTGACCTCATCTTCACCCGCCTCTGCTCCCTATCCAATCTCTCTAATTGTACTCTCCTCCTATCTGACCACAACTTACTTTCTCTACCAATCCGGTTTCAAACTCTCCTGCAGTCCACAGGCCTACACACCCACATAGAAATCTCACATTTCTGGATACCTGTAAACTCTCTGGGACTCCCCTACCTCTCTCTTTCATATCCTCATTCAAGAAGTTAGAAACTGCTGCCACCTTCTACAAAACCACATTTTCTTACGCCCTGGACTCTCTAGTCCCCTTCACTCTCACTACATCTAGAAAACCTAACCGGCAACCCTGGCAGACCGACCTCACAAAACACAAGGCAAAGTGCCAGGAGTGATGAACGGCGTTGGAAGAAATCCTTCTCGAAGGAAGACCTTCTGTCATGCAAGCAGGCGGTCTTCACCTACACTCCATATAGAGAACATGACACACACCGTGGTAAATTTTATGATTTTATTTCAGCGAGTATATCACATAGAATTCACCGGAATATGTGAACATCCAAAAAATATATTATACAGATCAGAGGCAGTTTACAATGTTTCGGTCATCACGACCTTTGTCAAGTATGATCTGGCTACATAGAGTAGAGTGTGAGGGTATGGTGAGGTATGCTACTCTATGTAGCCAGATCATAGTTGCAAAGGTTGTGATGACCGAAACATCGTAAACTACCTCTGATCTGTATAATATATTTTCGTATGTTCATATATTCCGGTGAAAGCTATGCTATGTGATACACTGACTGAAATAAAATCATAAAATTTACTCTGGTGTGTGCCATGTTTTCTATATGGATTAAGGCGGACTGAAAATCCCAAATTGAGCACCCCTCTCTCCAGAAAACGGTGTGCAGTTACTATTGTTCTACAGGTCTTCACCTACAAATCTGCACTTGCATCTACTACACAGGATTACTCCATTAATCTTATATCTTCTTTCTCTTCCCTTACTGATGAGAAAGCTTCCTCCATGCTGTCAAGCTCACATCTCACCACTTGTGTGCTTGACCCATTCCCATCACATCTTATTCCCAACCTAACCACTACACTCATTCTAGCCCTATCTCTTTAATCTTTCTAGTATTGTTCCATCTTCTTGACAAATTACAATCTGGTTTTCGATACAATCACTCCACTGAGACTGCTCTGACCAAAGTTTCTGATGACCTACTGTCAGCCAAGGTAAAACATCACAACTCTGTTCTCTCCTGCTGCAGACACTTTGTTTTCTTGGTATCACTGACCATGCCCTCTCCTGGAGCTTCTCATACCTTTCCAACCGGACGTTCAGTGGCTATAACTCTAACACCACCTCTTCTCCTCCCCCCTCTCTGTTGGCATCCCTCAGGGCTCTATCCTGGGACTCCTGCTCTTCACACTCTACACTTCTGGCTGGGGACACCTAATTAACTCCCATGGCTTCCAATACCATTCATATCAGATGATGCACTGATCTATATTTCTGGTACAGATATCTCCTCTCTTCTAGCCAGAATTCCAGAGTGTCTTACAGCCATATCCTCCTGTTTATCTTCCCGTTTTCTAAAACAAACAAACAAGGGAAGGGGAATGTGTAGGAGAAAGAAAAAGTTGTGAGTGTAATAAAAATTAACTTTTATTGTTAAAATCTAGAGTCTGTACTCTTATTTAATGTAAGTAGCCTAACAAGCGTGGCAGGAGTACCGTTGCCAAGCTGTTGCCCCAGCCACAAATTGTGCAGAATAACTCCTAGGGATGTAGATACAGGTGGGAGTCCCCTTATGATTTCTTTAATCCCTCCTGTGAAATAACTGGATCCCACTTAAATTCGGTAGTGTGATTCTCATTTAATGAGAGATCTTGAGGAACCTTTGTTGCTGCCCAGCGCGACACCGCTGTGTGCATGTGTCAGCTGTTAAGTGTGAGGGGATCGCGGTGGAGCGCTACACCGCGTCTCCTCTCTTCTAGCACTGCACAGCTTGTCTTGTCTCAGGTAACGTGCGTGCACGATACCGAGGCTGACAGTAGGTCCTAGTGTGATCTTAGACAGCGATCTCACTGTATGTAAGTATCGCTACTGCATCTGTCCCTCTATTATTCTTTCCCTAGGTTGTGGCTGCGGGCATAGATTGTGTCCCCTAGAAGAAGCCGGGGAGACTCGGCGAAACACGTGTCGGGACACTTCCCTTCTTCTTTTCTGAGATCCATCTTTGACTCTGCCTTATCCTTTAAGCCTCACATGCTACTTACTACATCCTGCTCCTTCATCTCAAGAACATCTCTCGCATTCGACCCTTCCTTAATACAGAGTATACAAAATTACAAGTCCATGCCCTCATCATCTCTTGATTGGACTACTGCAACACTCTTCTCTGCCATCTCCCAGCTAACTATCTAACACCCTCCAATCTATCCTAAACTCTGCTGCCCGGCTAATCCATCTGTCTCCTTGATTCTCCTCTGCATCTCCTCCCTGCCAGTCTCTCCACTGGTTACACATTGCACAGTGAATTCAATTTAAAATACTAACCATGAACTAAAAAGCCATCCACAACATGCCCCCTCCATATCTCTGAACTCAGCAGGCAATACCGCCCGACACGTACCGCTCACATGACCTTCAGCTTCACTCTGCTACCATCCGCTCATCTCACAACTGCATTCAGGACTTCTTCCGTGCATCTGCCACAGGCTACATTCACACGATATATGCCCGCCGTACCGTAGTACGGCGGGCATA
The DNA here is from genome assembly GCA_019512145.1 of Engystomops pustulosus. NCBI lineage: Eukaryota > Metazoa > Chordata > Amphibia > Anura > Leptodactylidae > Engystomops > Engystomops pustulosus. The sequence goes on along the minus strand of CM033648.1, from coordinate 42,160,666 downwards.
CATCGGCACTGCGGAGAGGAGCAGGGGATGAGCGCTGCTCACCCCCGTCCCTCTCCATAGGAAGATACAGTGCACAGCGCCGTATCACAGGAAAAGATAGGACACGTCCTATCTTTTCCCGGGCTACGGAGCGGTACGGTACTATCTAGATTATAAAGGTGCTGCTTTCAGTGGATAGCATGCAATAATAACTAGATTCAATGCTGTTCCTGTCAGTGAATAGCATGCACTAATATATAGATTATAATAGTGATCCTAACAGTGAATGGCATGCACTAACACTTATGAAATGCATAATTGATATACTACACTAGGGTAGCGCTTTTTTGTCTCCTTTTTCTTACCAACCTGATGGCTGGAGCTCTTTGACCTCCAAGTACGGTTCCCAGGATTTTTCTTCATATATTATAAAAGTGCTTCTGTAAATAGAGTCCAGTAATACCTAGATTGTTCCATTTTTCCTGTCATTGAATAACTTCCAATAATAATAGCGCTAATAATATAAATGAGCATGCACTAATACATAGATTGAAAAGTTGTTCTTGTCAGTGAATAGTATAAGTAATACCTAGATTGCAAAGTTGCTTTTGTCAGTGAATAGCATGCACTAATACCTTGATTGTAAAGTTACTCCTGTCAATGAATAGCACGCACTAATACCTAGTTCATAAAATTTATGTTGTCAGTATATAGTGTGCACTAATACCTAGACCATAAAGGTGCTACTGTCAGTGAATACAGTGCAGTAATACCCAGAATGTAAAGTTGCTGTTGTTGGTTAATAGCATACCACAATCCCTAGATTGTAAAGTTGCTTGTCAGTGAATATCTCACAACAAAACCTAGATTGTAAGTTTACTCCTGTCAGTGAATAATGCACACTAATGCCTAGACCATAAAAGTTAATAGCGTGCAATAATACATAGAGTGTGCATTAGAAGTGCAGTGTCGAAAGTGGGATTTAGGTTTAAGGGACTTAAAAGGACCCAAAAACTATGCCCCCATAATCCTCCCCCAGCCCCATTCTATTTATGCCATTTTTAAAAAAAATGTATGTTGGGGAACTTGGTTTTAATCGTTCCGACCTCTTACCAAATAAGAGGTCGGATCCTCATATCCGGGGCGCTGCAGTCGGCAGTATTCATTAGAGGGACAGCCGACATACCCCCACCATGCCCCTGTCAAGGGGACCTGCACATATTGTGCAATCGCTACCGGCTCTCTCCGATGCGGCCGCACTGACCGCGTTGAACTGATAGTGGCTGCGCTGTGCATATTCACGGTGCCAGCCGAATATATATATAACACTATAGCACTGTCACAAAGCACGGCGCAGTGCATCCGCATCGGAGAGAGCCGGCAGCGATTGCGCAATATATGCACTGCTGCTGGCTATTCTTACAGGTCCCCGCGACGGGGGCATGGTGGGGGTATGTTGGCCGCTCCCCTCATGAATACGGCCGGCTGCAGCGCCTCTTATTTGGTAAGAGGTTGGAATGATTAAAACCAAGTTCCCCAACATAAATATAAAAAAAAAAATGGCATAAATAGAAAGGGGCTGGGGGGAGGGTTATGGGGGAATAGTTGGTGGTGGTCTTTTGGTGGGGTGACAGGTTTTCTTTAAGTTTGAGAGAGCTGCTGTATTTTTGTGGTACTTTTCTGTGAATTCTTCTTTTCTTCCATATTTCTATTGTATTCTCCATTAGTACAATGGACTTCATAAGTGGCAATGCTACACAGTGTACATCCTGTGCCATGTATGCTTTCCTTGAACAGCCGTTCGAGGGGGATTACTGCTGTGTGGGATTTGTGAAAATTGCTCATCTGGAAGCACAGAATCTGGATCTAAATGAGCAGGTTTCAAGGCTGCGGGCCATTGACAATATGGAGCGAAGTTTGCTGCTCCTAGAGCACAAACTCTCTGGGGATGATGGCTGTGGGGATGAAAGTATGGAGGTGCAGAGTGAGGGGGCAGCTAGTTGGGTAACATGTAGAAGGTGGGGTAAAGGGAAGAGTTGCTGGGAGTCTAGTCCTGATCTGGTGCACCCCAATAAGTTTGCCAGGCTGGCGGATGAGGAGGAATATCAGCTCTGGGGTAGCAATGCTGCAGCAAGACGTGGCCTCTAGCAACCAGGGGATTGTATGCTCCTGTAAGAAGAGTAATGGGAGCACAGGCAAGGTCAGACTGGTGCTGGTAGTGGGAGAGTCCATTATTAGAGGAACGGGCAGGAAATCCTTTTCAGAGAAGTGTCGCCTTAGCGGAGAGCAGGGACCACGTCATCAGGTCAGATCAGCATCTGTCCATATATGGTCTCCAGGGCTTCCCCAGACACAAGCTCTTTATTTAATTAAATAAAGTTTTGCCCAGGCTGAGATTCACTGATAGAGAGGGATCTTCTCAGAGATTATTATTGTAATTATTGAGACAATTATTATTATTATTATAAATTTTATTATTTTTATTATTATGGAGATGATTATTAATAAGAGTAAAAATAATAATAATCATCTCAATAATAATAATAATCTCCATAATAATAATAATAGTCTCAATAATTACAATAATCTCTGAGAAGATCCCTCTCTATATACCAAAGCATTAAATCACTGTCACAGTGTAACAGTAGTCATAGTTCTTAGTTACCAAAATTTTCCACCTTGTTAATCACTGAGATTAAAGCTCAGTAGGTTGGGGCACTGTGACATTATTGTACATAGACACTGCAGGTTCTGGGTTCAAATCCCAATGAGGATAATGTTTTTTTTTTTTTATTGAGATGATTTTTATTATTATAATATGGCTAAAATTTGGGGCGTGGCCAGGGAGTGATTGGGGTGTGGCTTAGGGGGATCGCGGGCCACCATTTTGTCCCCTCTTTCCCTTTCACAAATGTTGGTATGCAGTGTGTTGTTTGCCGGTTGCTCGGGTTCGGCATGTTACGGATTGGGTTGAATTTCACCAGATGTTCCCAGTAGTCATCAATCATCACCCTAATGACCATGCCTTACCTTGATTCAAACTTTGAATCCTCCCGGCATATGGGGTTACACATCAGCCTGCAAATGATTACAATCACAGCTTCCTGTGTTTCTATGGACGTTTTTGTGCTGCAGAAACTACACTCCCCACAGTGCATTGTGCTGTAAACACAGCAGGGAATGTATCCACCCATTCCAGCCTACACGGCCGCTGGCAACGCCACCCACTACACCTTCCAGGCTCTGCTGCATCCCGCCCACTACACCTTCCTGTTTCCTACACAGTGCACAGAGAATATTCCATCTTGTCCAGCTACTGCATCTTTCCTCAGCTAAGTGTAGTCAGATTTCCAAGGCAAAGGCAATAGATCCCTCACACAATAAAATAATGGTATACTATACTATAAATTAGAAAAGTGCTAAATTGCTAAAGTGCTAAATGCACAAACAGGGACAGAATTCCATATCTGATGCATTTGTAGCAGAGCTGACACTCTAATCATTCTAGTGCTGCCTCTGCAACATTTTGTGAAGCAGAAATCATGTTCAAAGTTATGATGCATTCTGTCCCTGGCACCGCAATAGTCTTTTGATCATGCCAAGTCCGTCTCCTAGGATAATTGCAGCTGGTCTTATATAAATTCCTGCCCTTTCCTGTGACCCTTGCCGGATCTTCAAGCCTTCTCCTGAAGAGAAAGCTCCCCTATTTATCCTGCAAAAAAGTCTAAATCATAACACAAACCCCACATATATAGTATCACCGTGTCCGTAACAACCCGTAGAATAAAAGTAAATCATTATTGAACCCCCACGATAAACGCCGTAAAAAAAAACTGTTATAAACCCTCCAAAAATTATGATTTTTACCTTTTCAATCCCACAAAAAATGCTATAAAATGCGATCAAAAAAAACCATATGTACTCAGACATGATACTGGTGCAAAGTACAACATGTCCCGCAAAAAACAAGCCATCAACCAGCTCCGTAGCCAAAAATGTAACAATGTTATGCCACTTGGAAGATGGCAATACATAAATGATAGATTTTTCCCCACATTAGGGTTTTGTTTGACAAATTTAGTAAAACGTAAGAAAATATATTCATGTCTGGTATCCCCGTAATCGTATCGACCCATAGAATAAAGATAACATGATTATTAGGCTATACGGTGTACACCAAAAAAAAAAAAAAGTAAAAAATCCAGTACAGAATTGATGCTTTTCTACTCCTGCCCTCAAAAAAAGTTCCTAAATTTTCAACAATAGGTGATACCAACCCATAACATGACTATTAGTCTATACGGTGAACACCAAAAAAAAAAAAGTAAAAAATCCAGTACAGAATTGATGCTTTTCTACTCCTGCCCTCAAAAAAAGTTCCTAAATTTTCAACAATAGGTGATACCAACCCCAAAATGGTAACAATGGAAAAAGCATCTCATCCCGCAAAAAATATGCCGTCACATGGCCCCAATAACGAAAAAGCGAAAATTTTATAGCCTTCAAAAGGGGCCAATGAGGAAACTAAAATCCTGGCAGCTGCAGCGCCCTCCTTCCCTTCAAGGAGTTAACAATCTTCGTAAAAGCTGTTTCTGATAGCTTGAGGGCTGCAGATTTGAAAATGGGTTGGTTATATAGGGGAGTTTTGATGCTAAATATGTAAAATTTCATTCAAAACTGTATTTATCCAAAAAATAGTCAATTCTAAAAAAATCCGGAAAAGCGTTATTCAATTTGTAAGCTGTGTGACGTCAAAATAAATTATCCAGACATTTCAAAAATGATGAAAATGTAAAGTAGAAATATGGGAAATGTTATTCAGCAACTTATTTAGGTGGTAAATCTATCTGCCTGAAAACGCAATGATTTCGAATTTCGAAAATGGCAAATTTTTCAAAAAATTCATAATTTATTTTTTCTTTTTTGCAAATAAACGCAAAACTTATCAGCCAAAATTTACCACTAAAATGAAGAACAACATGGGGGGCAAATACAATCTCAGAATCGTTTAGATAAGTAACAGAGTTCAAAAGTTATAACCATATAAATCGACGCATGTCAGAATCCAAAAAATAGTGCTGAGCCTTAAGCTGTAAAATGGCTGCATCCTTAAGGGGTTAATGCTTTCATCTTCATCACCTGAACTTACTGAACTAACACTGACCTTGACCTTTGCTCTCCCTTGCCACTATTCACCAAAATCCCAGCTTTCTTAAAGGGGTATTACCACGAAGACAAGTTTATTATATGTACTGAGGATAACAAAATAACACATTTTTTAAATTCACTGTTATTAACAAAAATACAGCAGTTCACAGATATAAGTTCAGTGTCTCTATGAGTCCTGGTGCATATAATTTTGGTTGCCCCTAGACCGACCCTGTAACTTCTGACTTTGGGGTCGGCAGCCATCTTTCCTGACACCTAATGAGCTTCTCTCTCCCTCTGCTCCCTTGTATTCAAGGCCGAGCTCTCACACACTGACTCAGACACTGACTGTCTGCTGGCATGTACACATCACAGCGTGAAGAGAGCTACAAGCTACAGGCAGATACGTTTTAAGCAGATAAGCTTTTTCCCGGGTAGAGGGAGGTATATAGTAGAGCTGACAGTATGTTATGGCTGTGATAGCAGAGGGGAGAAAGGCATGTGTAATATGCATCTCCTGGATCTTATCATCTCATTTCTGATGTGTCTCATCTCTATATATATGTGAGAGCTACTAGTGAATGATCAGAAGCTAAATGAGAGTGTAGATAAACCCTGCACCCTGATAATCTAAGCACATTGTCAGCACACAGCATCTCATAGCACTAGAGGGATCATGAAGTGTCTGGTTAGAGAGTCACCATCCACACTCAGGAATGTTACACTGACCATAACTGAGTGATTGGAGCTAAAACAGCAATAAAACTGAGTAACATTGTAAAGTAAGCATTTAAAAAAGATCTTTTTTTATTGTGCAAACATAAATTGAAACTGATTTATTTAATAAAGAAACAGTATGAAATATGTTAAAGAAATCATCCATCAAAATCAAACATTATAAGCCAAAGCACGGAGGGGCTCTGGTAATAGCTCTGGAGCCTTTCTGGCTCATATTTTTTTTTTCTGCAGGAGGTTTTAATTTTTGTAAATGTATGAAAACATTATAAAACCTATACAAATTTAGTTTCCCCGTAATCGTACCGACCCAAAGAATAATGTAGACATGTCATTTGGGGTGCCCAGTGAAAGCCGTAAAATCCAAGCCCACAAGAAAATGTCACAAATGCGTTTTTTCCACAATTTTAAATGCTAAATACCATCACCATGAAGTTTTAGATTTGTTAAGGTGGGGAGAAAAAGGGAAACTCAAAAGCGAAAAAGGGCTGCGGGGGAAGGGGGTTTAAAGGTTGATTTTAGAAGGAAGGAAGTTATGGATAACAAATATAACAAGATTACTACAGTCACAGTGCCTGGAGTAAGTGTCCCTGGTTTATCACTGCTTGATATTGAAGGTCAGATTTCCTTGAAAATGTACCTATTGGACCTATGAATATATTCATGTTATACTATTTATATTGAATTTATACTGCAGTTAGTGATGCATTTATAGATTAAATCATGTTTACTTCATGTACTGCATTTATTAAATTATTGATTATATTATATTTCAATTTATTAATGAAGAAAGCATTTATTGAGCCAGTATACCTGGCTCATTGACAACAAAGAATTAGAGCCATGGAGGCATTTGGTGAATTCTTCATTGCATCTCCCTCTTTTTCCATCCAGTGTTACATAGTGATGTAATTGGCCTCACTGTTCAAAACTGACTACGGATATGCAAAAAAAGCAGTGGAGCGTACACCTCGATGCATGTGCAAAGAGATGGTAAAGCGACACTGCTGCGGCCAACTACATCACTTGAAAGGAGAGGAGGGTGATCTTCAGAAGAATTTTGACTCCATGGCGCCCCATGGACTCCATATGACTCTGATTCTGTAGTTGTTAATGAGCCAGGTACATGTTTAAACTTTAGGGAGATTTATAAGTCTGGTTTCTTGTACTACTTTTTGAGACTTTTTTTGTTTCAGTTGAGACTTTTTGGGTGATATTTTCGCATCAGAACTCCCTCTATCATGCCATATTGGTTGTGTGGTTGCTAGAAATACCAGCATTGCAGAACTTCTGCTATCATATAGGTCGAGTTCTACTGGTATCATATACAGCCCCCTTCCTTAATAAACATCCTGTCCCCTACTATCGATGAGCTCAATGTCTTCTTTTGATATTACTAACTATGCAACTCTGTTTATTACAGCTCCCAACAATGGCACAAACTGCACTGAAATCATGAAGACCAGGAACCAAAGTGTAGAACTTTACTTGCTGATCCTTCTAATATGTGTCTTTACTTTTGGAGTAATATTCAACTCCTTGGCTGTCTGGGTTTTCTGCTTTAAGATGAAGAAATGGACTGAGACAAGAGTATTCATGATGAGTCTTCTATTCAGCGACTGCTGCCTTCTGTTCACTCTTCCGTTCCGTATCTATACCACTTTACACCAGCCCCCTGATGTACCACCCGTGGAGGAGCCAATGGAGGTGGACAGGCTCAGACTCTCTTCCCAGGAGCGTATCAGAAGGCGTCAGGGAAACCTCTGCTTCTACTGTGCCAGTCCTGGACACTTCCTGGGGTCTTGCCCTATCCGTCCCCAACCTTCGGGAAACGCCAGCACCTAGGGTTCTTGGGAGAAGCGTCCCTAGGTGTGAGCAAAGCTTCTCCACGTTTGATGATACCGGTGCTTCTCAGCGTGGGCTTCTCAAAGAAGCAAGCTGAGACGTTGCCACCTCACCGTCCCTACGATTGTCCTGTGGATCTGTTGCCGGGCACTTCTCCCCCACGGGGTCGTGTGTATCCGCTTTCTGTACCAGAAACCACAGCCATGTCGGACTATATCCAAGAAAATCTGCAGAGGGGATTTATACGCAAGTCTTCCTCTCCGGCTGGTGCAGGTTTTTTCTTTGTGACCAAAAAGGATGGGTCACTCCGACCATGCATAGACTATCGCGGTCTTAACAAATTCACGGTTAAGAACCGTTATCCGTTGCCATTGGTCACTGAGTTGTTTGACCGCCTTCATGGAGCCAAGATCTTCTCCAAATTGGATCTTCGTGGGGCTTACAACCTCATTCGTATCCGCCAAGGGGATGAATGGAAGACCGCTTTTAATACCCGTGATGGACACTTTGAATATCTGGTGATGCCGTTCGGACTCTGTAATGCACCAGTCGTCTTTCAGGAGTTCGTGAATGACATCTTTAGAGACTTGCTTTAAGTCTGTGTGGTGGTCTATCTGGACAATATCCTCGTGTTTTCTCCGGACCTTGAGACCCACCAAGTCCAAGTACGGCAAGTACTCAGTCGATTAAGGACCAATCGTCTCTATGTCAAGCTCGAGAAGTGTCTGTTCCATCAGCAGAGTATTCCATTTCTCAGCTATGTCATCTCGGACAAAGGCCTTCGTATGGATCCTGCCAAGCTGTCGGCGGTTCTTCAGTGGCCTCGCCCAGTGAGACTGCGCGCTATACAGCGATTTCTGGGCTTTGCGAATTATTACCGCCAGTTCATCCCACGTTTTTCCTCTCTGGTGTCTCCAATTGTGGCGCTTACCAAGAAGGGTGCCAATCCCCGACTCTGGCCTTCGACAGCTGAGGAGGCCTTTAAGAACTTAAAATCTTTGTTTGCCTCGGCTCCAGTCCTGGTGTGTCCCGACATTGAAAAGCCTTTTCATCTGGAAGTGGATGCCTCCTCAGTAGGGGCCGGAGCAGTACTTACGCAGAAGGGTCCCAAAGGCCGCACAGTCACCTGTGGATTCTTCTCCAAGTCTTTTTCCTCCACAGAGAGGAATTATGGGATAGGAGATCGAGAATTATTGGTGATCAAGCTTGCCCTAGAAGAGTGGCGTTATCTCCTGGAGGGAGCTCGGTTTCCGGTCAGCATCTATACAGACCACAAAAACCTCCTCTATCTCCAGACTGCTCAGCGACTCAACCCACGCCAAGCTCGTTGGTCACTCTTCTTCGCCCGGTTTTCTCATTCATTTTCGTCCGGCCGAGAAGAACATCAAGGCAGACGCCCTCGTCATGTTATCTCTCCTGACCGACTTGTACTGGCCGCGCCAGTGGATCTTCGTCTCTTACCTCCTGGCAAGACATACGTACGACCTGCGCTACGGAGGAGAATTCTGTCTTGGGGACATTGCTCTCGTGTGGTGGGCATCTGGGGTGCAGCGTTCTATCGCCCTCATTACCCGATTCTACTGGTGGCCAGACCAGGCCAGGGATGTCCGGGATTTTGTGGGTGCCTGTACTTCTGTGCCCGGAATAAGCCTCACGTCTAAGCCTGCTGGTCTTCTTCTCGCGTTGCCGATACCCACTGTCCATGGACTCATATTGCTATGGATTTCATCACGGATCTACCTTCTTCTTCAGGCAATACCGTCATCTGGGTGGTGACTGACCGGTTCTCTAAGATGGCCCATTTTATTCCTCTGCCAGGTTTACCAGCTGCTCCATGTCTTGCCGACCAGTTCTTTCACCACATCTTCCGACTCCATGGACTTCCACGACACATAGTCTCTGACCGTGGAGTACAGTTTGTCTCGAAATTTCGGCGTTCTCTCTGTAACCAACTACAGGTGAAGTTGGACTTCTCTTCCGCTTATCATCCCCAGTCGGCCCGTCAGGACGATTGGTCGCAACTGTTGCCTTGGGCGGAGTTCTCTTATAACTCCTTGGACTCTGCATCAGCGGGCTCCGCTCCATTTTTTATCAACTATGGACTCCATCCTCGCCCGCCTCTACCTCTACCTCTACCCGTGGCTTCTGATGTTCCTGCTGTTGAGTAGTTGGTACAGGACTTAAAAACCATCTGGGAGCAGACCCACCTTTCCTTGTTACAGGCTTTGACTCAAACAAAATTTCAAGCCGATAAAAGACGCAGGCCTCCCCCCTTCTTTTCTCCTGGTGACAAGGTTTGGCTGTCCTCCAAATACGTCCGGCTTAAAATTCCTGGCTACAAGCTCGGTCCTCGTTTCCTGGGTCCCTTCGAGGTGATGCATCGCATCAATCCAGTCTCATATAAGCTGCGCCTTCCTCCCACCATGCGCATCCCGAACTCCTTCCATGTCTCCCTGCTCAAGCCTGTCATCTTGAACCGCTTTTCCCGACAGCTGTCTCCTCCTGCTCCGGTGGCCTACTCTTCTGACATTTATGAGGTAAAGGAGATCCTTGATGCCAAGACTGTAAAGGGTAAGCGGTTCTTCTTGGTTGACTGGAAGGGGTTCGGGCCGGAGGAGAGATCCTGGGAGCCCGAGGACAATATCCTGGACCAGGACCTCCTGCAGAGATTCCTCCAGCCCAGAAAAAGGGGGAGGCCGAAGGGGGGGGTAGTGTCCCCGTCGCGGATCGCGGGCTCACCCGTGCTGTCGGTCCCCCGCCAGCGCGCCGCAAGCGCTACTCACGGGTCCCGGCTCCTGCCCCGCCGGCATCGGCTCCATCCGCAGCTGCTCCGTCCCCTTCAGCTGTGCGCGCGCGTCCCCGACAGCTAGGGCGCGCGCGGCAAGTTCTGCAAATTTAAAGGGCCAGCGCGCCACTAATTGGCGCTGGTCCTTTCCCTTTAGACTATTTAACCCTGCCTCTTCCTGTTACCCTTGCCGGATCTTTGTGCCTTGCGCCCTAGAGAAAGCTGTATTTGATGCCTTGTGCTGTTCTTGAGATTTCCTGTTGTGACCCCAGTTCCGTTTCTGACTACGCTCCTTTGCCGCCTGCCCTGACCTGTTGCTACGACTCTGACTATGAACCTGTGCTGCCCGTCCTGACCTCCTGCCTGACCCCGACTACGAGATTGCCTGCCGATTCTGTACCTCGACCTTGGCTGCCACTGCGGACAAGTCACGCCTGTGGAACGACCTGGTGGTACCACGCCGCAGCAAGTCCAACCCGCTTTGCGGCGGGCTCTGGTGAAAACCGGGTGCCACTTAGACTCCGGTCCCAGGTAGTGGCTTGTGCCATCGTCCGCAGTGGTACAGAGGATCCACAACCTCTAAGCCTGACAAATAATAATAGTCTCAATAATTACAATAATCTCTGAGAAGATCCCTCCCTATATACCAAAGCATTAAATCTGTGTCACAGTGTAACAGTAGTCATAGTTCTTAGTTACCAAAATTCTCCACCTTGTTAATCACTGAGATTAAAGCTCAGTTGGTTGGGGCACTGTGACATTATTGTACTATGGAACTGCCAGGTTCTGGGTTCAAATCCCATGAGGATAATTTTTTTTTTTTTTTTTATTGAGATGATTTTATTATATAATATGGCTAAATTGGGGCGTGGCAGGGAGTGATTGGGGGTGGTGGCTGGTTAGGGGGATGCGTGCCGCATTTTGTCCCTCTTTCCCTTTACAAATGTTGGAGGTATGCAGGTGTTGTTGCGGTTGCTCGGGTTCGGCATGTTACGGATTGGGTTGACAGATTACTGGGAGGGGCTTGTGAGGAACCTGCGGTCATACTCCAAATTGGTATCAATGACAAAGTAAGAGGTAGGTGGAAGGTACTTAAAGGAGTTATCCGGGACTATAAAAATTCACCAGATGTTCCCAGTAGTCATCTATCATCACCCTAATGACATGCCTACCTTGATTCAAATTTGAATCCTCCTGCGTATGGGGTTACACATCAGCCTGCAAATGTTTACAATCACAGTCCTGTGTTCCTATGGACGTTTTTGTGCTGCAGAAACTACACTCCCCACAGTGCATTGTGCTGTAAACACAGCTGGGAATGTATCCACCCATTCACAACTACACGGCGCTGGCAACGCCACCCACTACACCTTCAGGCTCTGCTGCATCCGCACCACCTCCTGTTTCCTAACAGTGCACAGAGAATATTCCATCCTGTCCAGTTACGCATCTTTCCTCAGCTAAGTGTAGTCAATTTCCAGGCAAAGGCAACAATAGATTCTCACACAATAAAATAATGGAATATACTATACTATAATTAGAAAAGTGCAGTGTTGTAAGTGCAAATGCACAAACAGGGACAGAATTCCATATCTGATGCATTTGTAGCAGAGCTGACACTTTAATCATTATGTGCTGCCTCTGCAGCATTTGTGAAGCAGAAATCATGTTCAAAGTTATGATGCATTCTGTCCCTGGCACCGCATAGTCTTTTGATCATGCCAAGTCCGTTCTCCTAGGATAATTGCAGCTGGTCTTATATAAATTCTGCCTTTCCTGTGACCCTTGCCGATCTTCAAGCCTTCTCCTGAAGAGAAAGCTCCCTATTTATCATGCTTTCCTGTGTGCCAGTCCGTTCCTGTGTATCCTGCGTTCTGTGTGCCAGTCCGTTCCTGTATCCTGCGTCCTGTGGAGTCCGTCCTGGTATCTGCGTTCCTGTGTGCAGTCCGTTCCTGTGTACTTGCGTTCCTGTGTGCCAGTCCGTTCTGTGTATCCTGCGTTCCCGTGTGCCAGTCCGGTTCTGTGTATCCTGCTTTCCCGTGTGCCAGTCCGTTCCTGTGTATCCTGCATTCCTGTGTGCCAGTCCGTTCCTGTGTGCCAGTCTGTTCCTGTGTATCCTGCGTTCCTGTGTGCCAGTCCGATCCTGTGTACCTGTGCGTTCCTGTAGCAATCGTTCCTGTGTATCCTGCGTTCCTGTGTGACCAGTCCATTCCTCTGTATCCTGCGTTCCTGTGTGCCAGTCCATTCCTGTGTATCCTGCGTTCTTGTGTGCCAGTCCGTTCCTGTGTACCTGCGTTCCTGTGTGCCAGTCTGTTCCTGTGTAGCTGCGTTACTGTGTGCCAGTCCGTTCCTGTGTATCCTGCGTTTCTGTGTGCCAGTCCGTTTTTGTGTATCCTGCGTTCCCGTGTGCCAGTCCGTTCCTGTGTACCTGCGTTCCCGTGTGCCGCAGCAAGACCATGTGCCAGGCCAGATGCTGGGGCCCATGATGCAGCTGGCCCCATAGCAGCTGCTATGGCTACTACTACTGTAGTTATGCCCTTGATTTCTTCTATATTTTCTTCTTCTATATTTTTTTTTTGTTTTGTTTTTTTACTCTATATTCATCCTCTTAGGCCCATGAAGTAGATGACTTACTTTATGAAGAAGTTGTGCTTCCAGAGTCTGATGTTGAATTCGAACAAAATCAAGAGGTTAGTCTCTTTACAATTTTACACTCTTTGCATGCTTTTTTTAGAAATGGTAAATGAAAAAGATTTATTCTTTACTTTAGGAAAGCTCAGAAGATGTATCAGCAGATGGTGCTACTGCAGCTGTGAGTACCAACCCAGTGGTAAGTATGAGGGTGTTTTTTATTTCTTATGTACATAGCAATACAACTCAGATATATCATCTTAATTCACAGCTATTCTCTATTTTTCTTTCTAGAGTTTCCATGCCCTATTGCAACGCCTAAGAGAGCCTATTGATGAGGAGAATCGTCTTAACCCATGGTGTTTTCAGGACGACCCTCAGTGGGGTCCTTACGAGGAATGTCCCCAACTAATGGAGGACACAGAGGGCAGGCTACAGAATAATCGGTGGTGCAAATGTGGCAGTTGCAAGAAGATGACTACAGTTGAGGAAAGTATCTGTTGCTGTGAATTTCAGGCAATGGATAGACTACGCCAGAATATTACCTGCCTTACTCAGTATCCTGACTTTACCTCTAGGATTTATTCTAGAGATTTTCCTGTCAAACTGCTACAGTTCTCCTTACGCGTGACTCAACGCCAGTTTGAGGGACAGGAAAATAGGTAAGTAAATCAAGTACATGCTATTTCATATATTATAACCACCTGAAAGAAATATTCCAGGTACAGGCGCTGTATGGTACTACACCACTATGGGCTAATGTTGAGTAGTGTGATTTATACTTTTTCAATGAAGCCATTTTTTTTGGAAGAGGTATGGAATCAAGTTTTGCCATGTATATGGGGATGGAAATATTAGGGAATTTGATGATTTGAGAGAAGAATATTGAATGAAATCGGGAGATTTAAATAGACATATGCAGTTAAAACATGCTATTGGGTCTAATGCTAGAATTAGTAAAGAGGTGAATCCACTTGACTCTATGTTTTCTCTAGTAAGGGGGAAAAGAGGTACAGTGTCAGCCTAATACAAAAGTATTGCAAGAGAGATGCCTAAAGATGTTTATGGGGGTAGAAAAAGGAAGTGGGAAAGTGAATTTGGCCCCATTGAAAATAAAAAATGGAACAAAATAGTGATCAATATATTTAAAATCTCCTTTACAGCTCAGTTTCGGCTGACTCAATATTTTATAATAAATATGTTTCATTATTATCCATTGGTATTAGCTAAAATGTATAAGGATATAAATTCTTATTGTATTAAATGTGGAAATATTGTTGCGGACCTGGTCCATGGGTATTGGAGCTGTATAAAAAAACTGAAATATTGGGATATAGTTCTGGTAAAAGTTCCGGGCAGCCAGCAGAAGAAATGTGAGGGGTCCAAGGCCCAGCCGTAAGCCAGTAGCTCTGACGTTGACTTATACAGGGACTTCTCAGTAACCACCAATCTCCCTTTTAAGGGGACCTAGGTGTACAGGGGAGGCTGCTGTTAGGATCAGCATTATCATTAGGTGGAAAATGAAATGATTGCCCTTTTTAGGGCACCATAAATAACTGCATTGAGCTACTGATTGGCTGCTATAGTGCAGAGATATGCTTACTGCTTATAGAGGATTATAAAGAAATACTTGAAAAGGACAGACAGGAATATTTGCATTTACTGCATCATCCAGTAAGATCTTGAAGGTCCTTTCTCTGTATAGTTTTCAGCTCCTCCCAGAGGTGCTGCTGTCAGTAAATAGTGTGCAGGAAACATTCTCACAGAATGCAGAAGACATAACGGGGAAGATTTGCTTACCCGGTCCAGTCCCGATCCAACGGCGGGTTCTCCGATGTGGATTCGGGTCCGGCCGGGATTCACTAAGGTCTATGTGCCGATATCCACTAGGTGTCGCTGCTGCGCCGAGGTCCGCTGGAGTTCACCGGAGTTCACCTTTTATTTCTCGGTGCAGGTAAGTGCGTGTCAAGCAACACCTTTTTAAAAAAAATACTGCGGTTTTTCCGAATCTCTCGGGTTTTCCGAGGCCCCCCCATTTCCATCGCATGCAACCCGGCGCGATTGTGGCGAAATCTGATCGCAGGTGCCAAAATCCTGGGGCAATTCAGGGAAAAACGACGCAAATAGGAAAAATACGGGAAACCCGACGAAAATGCACGGATCGGACCCTTAGTAAATGACCCCCACTATGTTTCATTTTCACTCTGTGCAAACCGTCCATAAATCATGGCCAAATCCTTAACAATATGTGCATTTCTTGTATGCCCAGGCACTTCCAAAGTAAGCATGAACTTCAGGAACTAAGACATCAAGAAAAACCCTGGAAAGACCTAAGCTCCACCTGATGCATCAGTTGGCCTTGCCTGTTCCACTGCCTCCCAAGTCACAAGGCCACCTGTTTCCAGTGTCATACTTAATGTTGATGGAAAAAGAGAAACAAAAAGGGAGAAAAATCCGCTCACTCACGATACTGCAGACAGCATGTTGGAGTTCACATTCCTCTAAACAGCCCCAAGTGCAAGGAATCAGTCGGTCCTGCCGGCCGACCGGAACATGTAGAAGGATAGGGAAATATTCCAGCACTCCAAGTCTTCTAAAATCATAGCATTTTATTCTTCATATTAAAAGTGTGCAGCCATATCCAGTGTGACCACTGATACACGATCTACGCGTTTCGGACTAAATTGTGGAGTCCTTAGTCATGTTCATTTTAATATGAAGAATAAAATGCTATGATTTTAGAAGACTTGGAGTGCTGGAATATTTCCCTATCCTACTTAATGTTGATGCTTTCCTAGACATTCACAGTGATTAAGCCCCCTACCACTGCTGTCAAGCGAATGCCTATGCTCCTAAAACCCATCATGTTACTAGAACCCAGCAGGAGTCTTTCCAATAGTCTTTTCATAATCCACTACTAATTTTGTATTAAAGACTGCTTCCGGCTGCATTCACACAATGCAGCCTTGTGTTTTTAAACACACTGGGCAATATACTTCATCACATGTAAATACATTTTCTTAGTAGCAAAGTGTGTGTGACACTGTTAGTTATCACTATTAATGTTAAAAGACAGTACACATACTGTATTGCTACTTACAAAGCACATTAGTGTTTAACGCATTTTGCCCAGTGTATTTGAACAAGATTCCTGCACAGAGGGTTTCTCCCCACTGTGCTTGAATTGGGTTCCCAAATGTAATGACATCCAGGTGTTTGTTGCAGTGAAAGCAGCAAAATAGCAAACAGAAAAGCGAGTGTGGGAGCTTTTTGTGAGTGTGCAGTGATCCTAAGTGTGTGCTATGTCCAAAGGGGAATTTAGGATTAAGGGATTTAAGCTCGAGGGACTTTAGCAGGTAACTGCTGTTCTTTTTTGTGGTACACTTTTTTAGTGAATTCTTCTATATTTTCTCATGTATTCCACATTAGTACAATGAACTTCATATATGCCAATTCTACACAGTGTACATACATCATGTGCCATGCATGCTTTGAGGCAAAATACAAAAACACCAAATAACAATGATGATGTGGAAAGGAAGTATGGAGGACATCGGAAGGAAGAAAACGCTGAGTTGCTCCAGGTGAGTTCAATGTGAAGATTAGAGATAGGTGAACCGATTCTAACGATTCTAACTTCGGTTAGAATTTAAGGAAAAATTTGATTCGTCACGAAGCCGAAGTTTACAGTGGGAATGAAGGGTTTTTTTTTCTACCTTTACTTCCAAAATGGGCGCGAGTATAACGTGTTACATGGGGAAGAGGACTCTGGGAAGGAGACAAGAACACCCTCGATCAAATGTGCAGACCTGTAAGCCTATTAGCGACCGGCAGGCTTATGTGATGTCACACAGACTATAAAAGAGGCAGCCTTTTTCTTTTTCTCGGCACTTCACACTGCATGTGCTGCCTGTAGCTTCCAGCTGCTTGTACTGTACTGTGTTGTTGTGATTTTTGCTCCAAGGGTGTCAATTTTGGGGATCTGTATACCCCAAATAGCAGTTCTTTTTTGTTGCTGAAATGAATAGGAAGACATCATTGTGAAATCCACAAACTTTCTGTACTGATTTCTGCTTCAATCCCAGGGTGTCAGTTCTTGTGCTTCTGTATACCCCAAATAGTTGTTGACGCAAATTGACGATGATGTAGCCAATCGCACTTGGGGGCTGGGTGTAGCAAGGGATTCATCATCGTAGGGCGAAGAGAGTGTCAGCTTGCGCGTTAGGCAGCGGAGCAGGCAGCAAGTCGCTACAAACCCCGCTTCGGAGGTCCAAGTAAGTAGTGGTACAGGGGCTCAGCGAGGCAGCAGCGTTATTAGTCGCTCAGTGCAGAGTGTTGGCAGTAAAATCACCACCTCGGCGGTGTGGCAGTTTTTTGTTAAAACACCAGAGGAGCCGAGCATGCGTATATGTAGAATCTGCGGGCAGAAAGTGAAGCGTTGGCAGGGAGCTAACATTGGCACCAGGGCCCTGTGTCAACACATGCAGCATCACCATCCAATGGCCTGAGAGAAATGTGGACCAGATATGGAGGCCCATCCTGTCGCCGCAGCAACAGCAGCAGCAGAACCCAGTGTCACACATGCCATTTCAGCCAGTCAAGGCTCCGGTACCTCTGCCGAAGGGAGCTGTCTTTTTTTGACATCATCTCCCGGTCCAGATGAAAAAAAAACTATATGCATCCTGTCATCCTAAGGTGCAAAAGTTGACCATGCTCTTTTCCAAGTTGTTGGTACTGCATTCACTCCCTTTCCAAGTCGAGGACTCTGCACCCTTCAGAGAACTAATGGCTTGTGCCGAACCGGTGCCGAAAGGTAGAGAGTTCCAAGCCGCAATTTTTTTTCCAAAAAGGCACTGCCAGCCCTTCACCATTAAGTACAACAGAAGGTGGGCCAGTCTTTGAGCTTATCAGTTTCTTCCAAGGTGCACGGCAGTGCAGACTTGTGGAACTGTAACGACAGTCAGGGCCAGTACATGTCCTTTATGGCCCACTGGGTGAACTTGTTACCCGCCCAGCCACACCAACAACTTCCAGAAGAGACGCCGCTTTCTCCTCCACGTTGTCAAACTGCTGCTACTGATGCCACCTCCACACTATATCTGTGGGCTCCTGCTACTGCTGATGCCACTTCCACACTATATCATTGTGCCACTCTGTGGGCTCCTGCTACTGCTGATACTACCTCCATACTATATCATTGTGCCACTCTGTGGGCTCCTGTTACTGCTGATGCTACCTGCACACTATATCATTGTGCCACTCTGTGGGCTCCTGCTGCTGCTGATGCTACTGACGTCACCTCCACACTAAATCCTTGTGCCACTCTGTGGGCTCCTGCTCCTGCTGATGCCACCTCCACACTATATCATTGGGCCACTCTGTGGGCTCCTGCTACTGCTGATGCCGCCTCCACACTATATCATTGTGCCACTCTGTGGGCTCCTGCTACTGCTGATACTACCTCCATACTATATCATTGTGCCACTCTGTGGGCTCCTGCTACTGCTGATGCTACCTGCACACTATATCATTGTGCCACTCTGTGGGCTGCTGCTGCTGCTGATGCTACTGACGTCACCTCCACACTAAATCGTTGTGCCACTCTGTGGGCTCCTGCTGATGCCACCTCCATACTATATCATTGGGCCACTCTGTGGGCTCCTGCTAATGCTGATGCCACCTCCACACTATATCGTTGTGCCACACTGTGGGTTCCTGCTAATGATGATGCCACCTCCACACTATATCATTGTGCCACTCTGTGGGCTCCTGCTGATGCCACAAAGTGGCCTCCTCTGCTGTGGACTATGTGGGCTCCTGCTGCTGCTGCCGCCACCTCCAAAATCTGTCATTGTGCCACTCTGTGGCCTTCCGTGTTGCCGCCACCTCCACATTTGCAGTTCTTTTTTGGCAAAGGCCTGATATTTTCTGTAATGTAACTGTAATGTATTATGAATGTGGCGTTTCTAATCTTCAAATTTAAATGGAAAATTTTGAATTAATTTCAAACTTCGTCATTGTGCCACAAAGTGGCCTCCTCTGCTGTGGGCTATGTGGGCTCCTGCTGCTGCTGCCGCCACCTCCACACTATATTATTGTGCCGCTCTGTGGCCTACCATGTTGCGGCGACCTCCACACCTCTGACCTCATGCTGCTGCTGGTGCCACCTTTGCAGTTCTTTTTTGGCAAAGGCCTGATATTTTCAGGAAAACTGGAATGCATTATGAATGTGCCGTCTCTAATCTTCAAATTTAAATGGAAAATTTAAACTTCAAATTCATTTCAAACTTCGCCATTGTGCCACAATTTGGCCTCTTCTGCTATTGGCTATGCGGGCTCCTGCTGTTGCCACCTCCATACTCTATAATTGTGCTACTCTGTGGCTTTTCTTGTTGCTGCCACCATGTAGCTGCCACCTGTGGGCTCCTGCTGCTGCTGCTGCCACCACCTCCACATTCTATCATTGGGTCACTCAGTGGATTTCCATGTTACTGCACCATGTTGCTGCCACCTTTGGGCTCCTGCCGCTGTTTCTGCTGCCGCCACCTCCACGCTCTTATCATTGTGCCACTTTGTGGCCTCCTGCCGCTGCTTCTGGCACCACCTCCACGCTCTGTCTTTGTACCACTCTGTGGCCTACCATGTTTCCTCCACCTTCATGATTTGTCATTGTGCCACTCTGCGGCCTACTCATGCTGCTGCCAACTAACCGTTGTCTCCCTGGAACTCCCTGTGATTTTCATAATGGGAGATTTTCAAAAGCCAAAAGCAGGAGTGGATACAGAACACAGAGGACATGCAAATATCCTATTTACTGGTCATCTCTGTTTTGGATTCACTCCTGTTTGTTTTGGCTTTAGCAATACTGATGACGGATTATTGACTGAAAGAAAGCGGGCACTGACGGACAAAATGAAGAGAAAAATGATCATTGACGTCAATGCAGAATTACTGCCGATCACTTTTAAACGTTGCCCTACCCTAAAAACCGAGCTTGTCCAGAGTAGATACTCCGTCCCAAGACGGAACTGGCTATCCCTAAAGGAAACCATAAAATTTTTGCAAATTCAATATGCAAGCCAGAACTATACAGATAGGTGTTATTAGGGACTTTATTACATGTAGAACCACTTTGGGTTTATGTCTTTTGGCCCTGCAATAGGTTTTATATAGGAAGGCAATCAGGAATATCATACACTCACCGGGCACTTTATTAGGTACAACCTGTACAACTGCTCGTTATAAAACTTAATTTCTAATCAGCCCATCAATGCGGCAACTCAGTGCATTTAGGCAGTAGACATGGTAAGACAACTCTCCCGCAGTTCCAAACCGAGATCAGTATGTGGAGTAAAAGGTGATTGAGGTGCTTTGAACGTGGCATGGTTGTTGGTGCCAGAAGGGCTGGTCTGAGATTCAGAAAACTGCTGATCTACTATTGTGCTGCCCTGTCCATCCCTTTATGAACACAATGTCCCAACATCTGATGGTGTACTTTCAGCGATAATGCGCCATGTCATAAAGCTGGAATCATCTCAGACTGGTTCCTGAACATGAAATGAGTTCACTGTACTCAAATGGACTCCACAGTCACCAGATCTCAATCCAATAGAGCATCTTTGGGAGTGGTGGAACGGGAGATTCGCATCATGGATGTGCAGCCAACAAATCTGGCGGCAAAACTGTGTGATGCCATTCATGTCAATATGGACCAAATGTCTGAGGAATGCTCCAGCACCTTGTTGAATCTATGCCACGAAGAATTGAGGCAGTTCTGAAGGCAAAAGGGGGTCAAACCCGTTACTAGCATGGTGTACCTTATAAAGTGGCGGGTGAGTGTATGTCATGTAGAGAACAACTTAATTCTTTATCGATCAGGTAACGGCTTCCCAAGACTTATTGAGCACATCAGACACACCATTACAATGACCCCATTCCCTTCGGTTCTCTGGCATTGAAAATGGTGCCTAGAGGTGGAGAGCGCTTGGAGGACATATTGCAGCGTGAGGCTAGGTGCATTCTCAAATGTTATTGCATGGGGAGGTCTGGGATTAAATGATCGTAATGATCGGGTGTTTCTGTAACTCTCAGCTCTTCTTATTATAGCGGTATCGCTTTAATGAATTTTCCATTGCATACGCCGATCTTCCTTTCTGTGTACTACTATATCATCCTGCATTGTAATTTATATGTCACGGTAAATTTAGGTATTTTATATGGTCATTTTTACCTAGACTGATGTGTTTGCTTGTAACTTTGTTGTATTTCTATGACAACCTCTCTCACGCTGCAATTAAATGCGCATGCTCCGAGGAGTTGACATCAGCTCGATAAAGGGCTTTGCATCGTGAAATTAGCCTGTGTTTAAAAAGGTCAGAGGCTTGAGAAAGCACTTTGTAATGTGAAACGGCCCGTTGCCTAGCCGAATCGGCGTCCTGTTACCTGCTCTTGCACCCACTTAACCCCTTAACGCTGAAGCCACTTTTCATCTTCCTGACACAGCCCATTTTTTAAAAATCTGACATGTGTCTATTTTAAGTGGTTATAACTTGGAACGCTTTAACATATCCGTTGATTTTTACATTGTTTTTTTCATGACACGTTGTACTTTACGTTGGATGAGAAATTTAAATTTAATATAGTTTAGTTATTTATTTATGAAATAAATGGAATTTGGCGAAAATTTTGAAAAAAACATGTTTTTCCAAATTCAAAATTTTTGGAAAGTTGGTCATATCACTAAAAGAACTTGATAACTAACATTTTCCATATGTCTGCTTTAACTTGACATCATTTTTCAAACATCTTTTCCTTATTTTAGGATGTTAAGAGGCTTTATAACTTTAGGTGCAATTTTCAGATTTTCAACGAAAATCAACAAAACTGCTTTGGAAGGTCAATTTAGTTAGAAGTGACTTATAAGGCCCACATGACAGAAAACCCCCACAAATGACACCATTTTAGAAACTACACCCCTCAAAATATTCAAAAAACCTTGGGAATATTTTTAACCCTATGAACGTTTCATGGGGTGAAAAATAATTGAAAGTGAATTACAGAATGAATTTTATCTACAATAGATTCATTGAACCACTAAAATTTGCACCTTACAATGGGTTTAAAAAGGAAAATGCATTTTACAATGTTTAGTGCAATTTCCTCCTCAGTATGCCAATATTCATTTGTCACATACCCTGCTGTACGGGCACAGGGAGCACTTGGAAGGGAAGAGCATTGTATCGTTTTTGGAGGGCAAATATGCTGAAAAAGTTTTCATGTGTCAGGATGCATTTGTAGAGGCCTAATGGTACCAAAACACGGGAAATCCCATTTTGGAAAATACAACCCCTTGGAGCGTTTAACAATATGTAATATGTGACTTTGCCCCTACAGGTGTTGCTCAATAGGTCCCAAAAAGGAAAAAGATGAAAATATTACCCAAAAAGTCGTTTTTAACGGCTAAGTTTTGTATCCCATAAGGCATTAAAGAGTGAACAACCCCAAAAAAATGTGTTGTACTAGCATAAAATTGCCCCACACTGCAAATAAAATGTTGTATGGGTACGCTGTGAAGCTCAGAAGGGAAAGAGGGGCGTTGCCTTTTAGAGCCAAATTTGTCAGACATCATTTACAGTGTCAGGATGCATTTAGAGAGCCCTAGTGGTACCAAACAGAGGGAACCATTTTGGAAAGCACACCCCTTAGAGAATTTAGCAAGTGTGTAATATGTCATAAAGGGTTTGATTATAATTAGGACTTAAAAGAGCGAAAAAGGTGAAAATTTTGCTATAAAGGTCATTTTACCCCTAATTTTTGATAGCCACAAGGGATAAAAAATGTACTAACCCCCCAAAATGTGTAACCTATTTCTCTCGGTGTAGAAGTACCCCACCATGTGTATATAAATGTTGATGGGCGCACAGTAGAAGGAAAGAGGGTGCTTTTAGAAGCCAAATTTGAAAGAAATGTTTTAACATGCATTTGGAAACCCTAGTGGTATAACAGATAAGAATCCGAAAAAGTGACACTTATTTTTGAACGCATACCCCCTTAGAGAATTTCGCATTGTGTAATATAGCATTTGCACCTACAGTGAATGATCCAATTATTAGCCCTAAAAATTAAAAATGTGAATTTTTATAAATGCCACTTTTACCCCTAATTTTTGTAAGCCAAAGGGATAGTAGTATATGAAATGACCCCAAAAACGGTGTAAAACTATTTCTCACGAGTGTAGAAGTACCCCACATGTGCATATAAAATGCTTCATGGGCGCACAGTAGAGAAAGAGAATGTTTGTCTTTTAGAAGCCAAATTTGACAGAAACCTTCAGATGTGTCCGGATACATTTGGAGAGCCTAGTGGTACCAAAACAGAGGAAAACCCGAAAAGTGACCGATAATAATAATAATCTTTATTATATAGCGCCATGGTATTCTGTAGCGCTTTACAAAATCATAGGGGGGACAAATATAATATTAAATTCCAGAATACAAAACATTCGTATGGAACAAAGGAGTGAGGTCCTGCTCTATGTGGAAGAGTGGGGTGACACAAGAGGTAACAAGAATATAAATGGTCCAGCCTTCTTCATAAGGGAATGAACCAATATAATAATAGAATTGCTGTCGCTTGACCCAGTCATCAGCCATCAACTTATATACAAGGTCCAGGTGAATGGGACTCAGAGAAGCTTGGTGACCCTAATGTTTGAATGTACACCCTTTGTGGATTTAGCAAGGTGTAATATGTGGTGTGTGTAATACATGTGGTGAAATGAGCATTTTGAACATATAGTGGTTTTCCAAATATGATGTGCATGGAGTCCAAGATGGAAATGCAATTTTTCTGGAAAGTTCAGTGCCCGTTATTGTGGCGCCCATTATGTGGTGCCTGTTATGCGGCGACCATTATGTGGCGCCCATTATGTTGGCACCCATATGTAATGCCCATTAGTGATGCTCTGTTGGCCACTTTAAATGTCAGCTCTCTGATTAGGAAGACATATTTCCTGATGCGAGAAAGACCCAACATGTGATCCTAAATGCTAGCCAGAAATCCAGCAGGTCTATGGATGATAAAGCACTTGGAATATAAATAAATAATAAAGAACTTGGAGATATATAAAGGATCTGCTAAACAAATCCAGAGACTTAGAGGGGAAATGAGAAACCTAAATAAAAAACTAAACCCACAAGTGCCCCTAGTTTGCAAACTACATACCGCAAGAAATAAATTGAGGGGTATAGGAGCAATGTGACCTAACAGTTGTTACAATTATTCATTTTTACTGAAATTAATTCACAACAGGTTGGGCGTGAATTGTGAATGTGTTGCGATAGGAGGTGGAATGTACCAGGGGACAACTAAACTTTTGTCACTCTGGAGTGTCGCTGGTCTCTTAGTAGTATGTAGTGCCCATCCTAACTCCTCTTTTGGAACAGACTCTTTATTGAGTTCTAACTTTAGAAGCAGAGAATTCACCGGGAAAATGCTGTCCTGGCAAACACGGAAACATCTAATCCAGAGGAAACTGGGCCCCCGTCCTTCTTGTTTTCTTAATATCTTCCTCTTGAAAATGGAGAAATGATATGGCAGGACCGGCATATGGAAAAACACATAGAGTTGTACAGCATCATCTGTACAATGTACACGGCCAGCGCTTTTGGTACCATATCTTTGTTTTCCGCAGGGAAATTCCGTTAGGGAAATTATCGCCAAGTGTTGCTCTTATTAAGCGATGCCCATTGTGACGAATACTGCTGCTATTGGCTGACCAAATCGACCATCCAATAGCGCAAACATGAACAGAGGCGGGCGGCAGCAAAACCCCTCTGGACTGCAGGCAAAATTGGTGCTGTCAGGAACAGCTGCCACCCTGCCCCGATCACCAGACTTGTGATCGGTGGTTATTACTGACGTCATAAGTAAATTCCGCGATGGTGGTCTGCATTGATGAACACATAGCATCGATCATGAATGGGGGTGTGATGGGACATACCCTTCTGGTCAGAGCCATCTGAACCGTGTTGGCAGTCATGACCCGCCGCACCTTCTATGATACGCGTGTCGGGAATAGGCTATACATCTTTATTATTTTTTTTGCAATTAGACAATAAGTGCTTATTTTTTGCGAGACAGATGCACTGGAAAAAACTTTCATTTAGTGTGGGTTTTTAGCTATGAAGCAATTTTTATAACTCTTTAACGTGTGGAGGAAAAAAAATCACAATTTCCGTGTTTTTTGGATTTTGCATTTTTTGGAGTGGTGTAAATAACGATAATATATTCGTCTTTATGTCTACGGATCATATGATTAGGTGTTATACCTCTCATTTAAAGTTTTATTTATATTTGTCATTTATAACGAAACTAAGAAAGTAAAAAATTGCATTTGTTTTAGTATTGCATTTACAGTGGCTATAATACGTGGTTATTTGGTTGGAGGGAGCTGGGTTGTGAAGCTTTTTTTGCGTGACAAGTGATTTTATTTAGGGTATGGATTTTGGTGCTTGTAACTTTTGTGATCACTTTTTAGAACATTTTTTGTAAAGCAATTTGTAAAAAATATAAATGTTTTGCAAGTTTTTTAAAAAAAATTTTTTCACCACGTTTCACGAGCAGGTCCATTACGATACTGATTTATTGCACAGATTGTTAACGGATACCAAATAAGGTGGGTTTTTTTGTGATTTAGTGTTTTTTGTACTTTATGATTGTGTAAGGGAAAAGTGGGGTTTTGGGTGTGGAACTTTCACTTTCTTTTGTTATTTTATTTTTATTTTAAAAACACTTTATTGTTTAAACTTTTTTTTCGTTTTACTGAATGGAAGCTGGAACAATGTCTTCCTGATCACTGTGTTCGAAGCTCTTAACACGCTTACACAGTGTGGCATACAGTGCTGCGCATGCTCAGTGTCTTACACTAAAGGCAGAGACGGCTACGAAGAGATCCCGCAGCCCCGGGGGCAATTGGCAGTTCCGTAGTCTGTTGATCGGAGCAGCAGCCCCCCCGGTAAGCGCCGCGGGGGGTCTGATTCATGTTAAATGCCCCTTGCACTCCTCGGTCAGCGCGGCCGCGGCGTGTTAGGGGCGATCAGAGAAATCTCAGATTTCGGCGGGTGTCGGCGATAATATATAGCCGACATACACCGCTTCTGGGGCCAGCTCCGTTCATGAGCCGGCACCAGAAGCTTGACGTAATAGTACTGCAAATTGTGGGAACGCACCTCGGGAAGGGGTTAAAGCCTTGAAGTATCGTATCGGTGAGTGCCACATCTTTTCTCTGCCAGTGTGATTTCTGTTTGGGCTATACCTCCGCTTAGCACCTCCGAGGTACATACAACTGCAGCTGACGCTCTCTGGTAATTACATGGCTGGACCTTGATTCACGCTGAGAACAGCATTCGTGGGTGTGAAAAAGAGTAGTGCTGGTACTGTTTCTCTCTCAGATAACAGCATAACATGTTAAACCAACCATACACTTGTGGAATAGTCTACAGAACCTACACCTGCTCCACTGCAACAGTCACAATCGATTACTCCCCTCTACAGGTCTTGTTGAAATTTATACACTATGCCCCCAGTTCCTAGATGTAATAGGCCCGCCCTGTCTCTCCCAAAGGGGGAGATGTGACACCGACCAACTGTCACTATTACCAGCCTGTCCACAAATCCATTCTTCAGGTTTTCCATTCTCCAAATCATGGAGAGAAAATACAAGTTTGCAGGACTTTTAACTTGCTCATGTTCTGGAGGAGAAGGACAGCTTTAAAGATCTAATGGTGACCGCTCTCCTACAGTATGAAGTTTCCAGCCAGCCCAACTACCTATTTTCCAGTGGGCAAGCCCCTTGCCCTGCACAACCAGATTTGGGAAGATCAAAGTGGCACTGTGACAAGTATAGTCCTGAGGTGAACCTCACAACTGACATGTGGACCAGTAAGAACGGCCAGGGACATTACATCTCCTCAACTGCCCAGTGGGTTAAAGAGGTTTTCCTGTGAAAGAAAATTCTCAGATTTCTATTCCCTAGTGATATTTACACAATAAAACAAAACATTTATAACCCCTTACTTTACAATTTTACTCAGTATTATGGCTGTTTTAGCTAGTATCATGCACTGATTGTCAGTGTCAGATTCAAGAGAGTGGGCAAGGATTCTCTAAGCATACACTTCATGATTCCTCTGTGCTGTGAGATTCTGTGTGCTGGCAATGTGCTTAGATGATCAGTCCAGGTTTATATACATTTTAATTTAGATTCTGAACATTCACTAGTATCTAACACATAGAAAGAGAGATTAGACAGATCAGACATGAGAGATGATGAGATCCATGAGTTTCATATAACAATCACATTCCTAGCTCTGCTATCACAGCTATAACAGTGCCAAATACTTGGCAGATACCCTCCTAGATCCACATTACCAGGATATTGTAGTATGCTTCATTCTTATACTAGAATTCAAGACTAAAACCAGGGAGTACAAGGGTATTTTAGTGCAGGCACTACTGGCCAAGTTCCTACATACATTGTGGGGAGGACATGTTGGAGAGGACAATGCATGTGGACACCAGTTAAACTGAGTGCATCGACCACTACCAAACTGAGCATTTGGAACACTATTGGGGGAAAAGATTTCTTACCTCCTGCTACTGAATTTCACCTAATGTACAATTTTCTGATGATAATGCAATGTGCCTGATTGCACTAGTATCGTGCGCCCGATATCTGCATATGTCGTTTGCCTGGTCCGTTTCCTCACAAATTCAATCACAGCCGGGAACTGCTATAATTCAAACTCTTCTTTATATATAATATTCAATCCAAGACATAAAGGCATAAGTACATCACATTATCTTCGGCTGAATATTGCCATCGTCAATGAAGTCTCACACGCTAAACGTCCTCCTTCTCAGAATGCGTACGGGTGCCACGAGGGTAAGCTTAACATACTTAGTAAACAATCATAGTATCATAGTATATAAGGGCTGGTAGAGCCAAGTCCACATCAAAGTCCAACTTTAAGAATGAATGAAATGTTTTATACCCATAACCCCATGATATTTCTCTTTCTCCTCCAGAAAGTCACCAGGCCCTCTCTTGAACATGTGCACAGGTCCGCCAAAACAACCTCTGGCAGAGAGTTCTCACAGGTCCTCACTGCTCTTACAGTAAAGAACCGTTGGTCTATGGGATGGTAGAATCCCCCTCCTCTAAGGCTAGCGGATGCCCCCCTTGCCTGGTACAGGCCTAGGGTATAAAAAGATCTTTGGAAGATCCTGGTACTGTCCGTTCGGTATTTGACATTGTAATGAGGTCTCCCCCTCAGTCCGTCTTTTTTTCTAATTGGAATAATCCCAACATTCAATTTTTAATGCTGTCAGTGTATTCTGTTCCCCCCCATCCACCCTAATAATCCTGGTTTGCTCTCTCTGCCCCGATTCCGCTCACATAATCTCTTTTTATAACACTGGTGTCCAAAACTGTACACAATTCCATTGTGGTCTGACCAGGGATTGTGATAAGGTGCAAAAACTATGTCTTTATCATGAGAATCTAATCCTCTCTGATACACCCATTATTATTTGCTTAGCACAGCGCCCTGGCTTCTGGTCACTAAAACTTAGGTTTAATGTTACCTTTTTTACTTAGTTCTATATATAAACAACATCATTAATCCTACATCAGTACGACATCACAAGCAAAACATGATTTCAAAGAAATTAAACGAAAAGAAAAATTACAAAAACGCTATTAAAATTGCATCTTGCTCATTGTGCCCTCCGGGACATAAGTGTCCTAGTCCAAGTAATACCAATAAACTTCACAATAAAGTGACTTCTTTTTTTATAACAGCTTTCAATTTTCCATCTTTATTACTCTGTTATACTGTTTTACATCAGTATAAACCAAACGTTAAGGTCAATGACATTGGGGGGCATTTACAAGGGAGCCGAATCGCTTTTTGTCTCGAGTTTCCGATTATTACCGAAGATTAGCGATGTTTTCCTGAATTGCCCCGGGATTTTGGCGCACATGATCGGATTGGCGCAGCCGGCGGCAGGCATGCATGCAAAGGAAAACGGGGTGTGTGGCCTTTGAAAAAAAACCGCAGAATTTTTTTAAAAATGTGCACTTGACACTGCTACCTGCACCCAGGATAGGATCCATGAACTCCGGAGGACTTCACGCCAGCAGCGACACCTAGTGGACATCTTTTGAGGGCGCACTACCTTAGTGAAAATTGCCGGCAGACCGAATCCTCCTCTGAGAACGCGCCGCTGGATCGCGTAGGACCGGGTAAGTAAAGGTGCCCCATTATGCTTAAATATAGAAATGAATGATTGTTTACATTTTATATTTAAATGATATTATAGTATGTGATATATTTTATTTTTTTAATTATGTAACATCCAAGTTTTGCCTATTAGATCATAGTATATAGTGTATAAGGTTGGAAATGATTTAAGAAGACACTTGTCCATCAAGTTCAACCAAAGAGGAAAGGATATGCATGAGGAATGGGATGTAGGGTGAGAAACAATTCTATTTTTGATTTTTTAACATTAACATCAATGTTATTTAGGTGTAAAAAGGCTCTAGACCCCTTCTAATGCTCTTCCTTGCTTTTTTGTTAATGCGTTAATCCAACGCCGGAGGCAGGGCTATCCACAGATTGACAGTTCTCATAAGTAAATAAGCCCGTGCCCCTTGGTGATTAAACCTGATATGTTTGGTTGGCTTTTTTATTCATGAAAGCAATTTACCACCATATTTTTTGTATGGACCATTATTATCTTACACGCCTACCTGGCCACTTATTAGTACAATTGTTTTTTACACATAAAACTGCTCGTTCTTGCAACACTTAATTTCTAATTAATGCCCATCAATGGCTGGCAACTCAGTTGCATTATGTTTAGGCATTGTAGACATGTCTTTTTATAAGACAATCTCCTGCAGTTCAATATTCGTTTTATGCTATCGCGTATGGGGGAGAAAGGTGATTAGAAAGGTGATTTGAGTGCCTTGGAATGTGGCTTCTGTGTTGTTGGGTGACCAGAAGGGTGGTCTGAGGTTTCAGAAATGTGATTTTCCAGGATTTTTCACGCACACCATCCTAGGGTTTACAGAGAATGAGTCCAAAAAGAAAAAAAATCCAGTGAGCGGCAGTCTTGTGTGCGGAAATGCCTTGTTGCTGCCAGAGGTCAGAGGAGAAGAATGGGCAGACTGGTTTGGAGCTGATAGAAAGGCAACAGTGACTCAAATCGCCACCCGTTACAAACCAAGGTAGGCAGAAGAGCCTCTATGAACGCCACAGAATCGGAAACTTTGAGGCAGAGATGGGCTTACAGCAAGCAGAAGACACACGGGTACCACTCCTTTGAGCTAAGAACAGGAAACTGAGGCTACAATTTGCACAAGCTCATCGGAAATGCGGACAGTAGAAGATGGAAAAAAAAAACGTTGCATGGTTTGATGAGTCTCCATTATCTGACGACATTCGGATGGTAGGGGCAGAATTTGCGGGTCAACAACATGAAGCATGGATCCATCCTGCCTTGTATCAACGGTTCAGGATGGTGGTGGTGTGGTGCATGGTGTGAGAATATTTTTGGAATCTTTGGGCCCCTTGGTACCAATTGAGCATCGTGGCAATGCAACAGCCTACATGAGTATTGTTGATGACCATTGTCCATCCCTTTAGAACACAATGTACCACCAACATCTGAGGCTACTTTCAGCAGGATAAATGTGCATGTCATAAAGTGGAATAAATCTCAGACTGGTTTCTTTTGAACATGACAATGAGTTCACTGTACTCAAAGGCATCCACAGTAACCAGATCTCAATCAATAGAGCATCTTGGGGATGTGGTGGAAACGGAGATTCCCACAATCAGGGATGTGCAGCGAAAAATCTGCGGGCAACGGTGTGATGCCATTTCATGTCAATATGCGACCAACTCTCTGAGGAATGCTCCAGCACCTTTTTGAATCTATGCCATGAAGAATTGAGCAGTTCTGAAGCTAAAGAGGGTCCAACCCGTACTAGCATGGTGACCTAAAAAGTGGCCGGTGAGGTATCTTTATATACTAATTAGTCCCCTCGTAGTCGTTTTCTTTTTCAGACTAAATACATCTAGTTGTTTTAATCTTTCTTCATAACTGAAACCCCTTATCATTTTTGTGGCTCTATGTTGAACCCTCTCCAGCTCCAGTGCATCCTTCTTATGCATATTCCAGGTGAGGCTGAACCAATGCCTTGTACGGTTTAAATTAACACCCTGTACGCAAGTCCATACCACTTTGATACATGACAAGATCCTATGGCTTTAGAGGCACCTTGATGACATTGAATGATGTTATTCAAGTTATGATCTTACTAGTTACCCCATGTCCTTCTCATCAAGGGCCTCTCCCAGATGTACTCCCCAAGAACTATTTTGCTTTGACCTCTAGCCCCCAGGTACATACCTTAAATTATTTCACATTGAACCTCATTGCCAAGTGGATGACCAAAAACATTCAGTGTATCTAAAGTTCACCCTGCAGCCTTCATGAACATCCTTTATAGACGTATTAGTAACTACACGGCCTTGGTGTCATCTGCAAAAATAGACCAAAGTGCTATTTAATTCCTACATCTATATAATTAATCAAATATATTATTAAATGGTGAACATTCCAAGTAGGAATCATGCCCACAAAAAAAATTCTCTTGGATAACGATCTTTCAGCCATTTTCTCAATCCAATTGAACAAATAAATTTATACCAGGACCACTAGCACTATTTTACCCATCAGGCGTCGATGAGGGACAGTGTCAAATGCCTTTGCAAAGTCCAAGAACACAATATGCACAGAGCTCCTCCATCCAGGAATCTGATCACCTCTTTATAGGAAGCAGATCTGGTTAAGCTGACTTATATCTTATAAACCATGTGGCTGTCACATATTGTACGATTTGATTTGTGGTCACATACTCGAGTATAGAGTCTTTACTAACCTTCCAAAATTTCACCACAATGGAAAGTTAAGCTTACAGAACCGGTAATCCCGGCAAATTTCTAGAGGACCCTGTTTTTATATATTGACACCACATTGCCTTCCGCCCAGTCCACTTGGCACCACACCAGACATTAGGAATATCTGAGATTTTGGACAGTGTGGGACGTTAATAAGAGAACTGAGTTCTTAAGAACTCGGGGGGTACCCATCTGGTCCAGCGAGCTTTGTACACATTAATTTTTTGAGCTTAGATTGAATCATGTCTAATCAGCCAGTTAGTCTAGTACAGGATCAAGGAGCCGACACTGGCCACCACCCCCCCACATCAGAAGTTCTTTCTTTCATCGTATCTAACTGTGCTGGTAGGAGTAGGAGACACTTGAGTTTCATCAACCTGCAATCTAACTAGATTATATGGACTGTCTGACCTGAGTCTGCCACTCCCCTCACTGCCTTCGCTTGCATATCTTGCAAAAAAGAGTTAACACTGTGGATCTGTAATTGCTGCTCATTCACATGTGGCAGAGCTGAGTTCCCTATAAGTGTCCAGTGGTGCGCTCTGACTCCTGATGGTCAAAACTGCTATCTTGCCTGTGTCTCTAGCTCTATTGAATTTATGGTTTCTGAAGCGTGCTTATGTTTGACTAGTCTATTGGATTGGTTTTGGTTAATTGATATCCCTGATGTTGTGCCGATCGGTTGTATACCGTCGCTTATTGGTTTGTTGTCTGTTATTACGTGTTCACACCCTTACCCAGGGAGGAACATCGCCCTCGCCCGTTATGGGCTCCATTTAGGGGGGACACAATAAGTAGGAGGGACAGTTTGGGGGCTCACTGGTCTTGTTTGTGTCCTGCCATGACACAGAGTAAAAAACCCATTTAGTATCTCGCCTCTAATTGGTCTCCAGTCAACGGCCCCATTTTCGAATAAAGGGGTCCAACCTGTCTGACCCCATTTTTTTTTGCATTGAGATACTTAAAAACTTCTTGGATTTGTTTGCTATCTTTAGCACTGTCTTTCATTTTGTATTTTGGCGATTGATTGATTTTACCAGAGTTTTATAAGTTTTTTGTAAGTATTAAAACTTATGTGAGGTTAAAAAATTAAAAGACAATTTGTCTACCAAATTGTACCTAAGACACAGATCGCAACAATTTACTAAAATTATGCCATCGCCCCCCAACGTTTAAAGGAATTCCAAAAGGGCAGTTAGTTGTGCTTGAGATGTACAAAAAGAGTTCATATGATAGATTATAGCAGAAAGTGCTTAGTATGCTAAAGGCGGGATGGACTCGTAGCTATACATCTAAAGCAAATTTTACAAGTTTGTTTGCCCATAGTAGATAATCTATCAAACACTCCCATAAGGAAAGGAACCAGAGCACATATGTGCTTCACTGTACTTAGTGTCATCATAAGAGAAACATATTGCACATACCCATTATCAAGGTTCACGTTCGCTGGCACAGAAAGAAATCCCTGCGCGCGTTTTGGCAGAGGCCTTCGTCTGGGGGCTGCTTACTATAGTCCCAGGCCTGCACTGATCAGCTGTGAAGTGTCTATAATGATGTCTTTATTGTCATCCTTGGACTCATTAACAGCATACAGCCAAAAAGTTTGTTTAAACCACTATTGTCATGGGGCAAAAAAATTTGTCTGGAACTACATTATAAATATAAAGTTTTGATTTACATACAAAATTTAATGAACAACAACCTATGGAACGTATCGGTAGTAACCGGGGGACTGACTGTAAGTACTTTTAAAATATTTATTTATTGTTTCCATTTTATTATTTGAAGTGCTTTCCATTAGTCTTCTTGGTAGTGCAACAGCTGCCGTTATTCCCAACACTTAAAACCTCTAGCCCTTATACCCCCATTTTACATAAATTCTTGCATGTTCTGGTCTGGTGACTTAATGGGTTTGTGTTCCAACTTTGAATTGTGTTGCCAAATATTAGGACAAATCTGCAAATCCAAATTTTGACCAACTACTCATCTCTAATAGTTAATATTTATATTAATATTCACGGACACAAACTATCATCGAATAACAGGATTATCTGTAATGAATGTCTTCTTTTCAGATCACAAACAATAGAAAATATAGGTTGGGCTTGAATTAAAATTGTTTTTCAATGGTATTAAAGGAAATGTACCAGCTTTTACCCCTCTTAAACTAAACAGCTCCCTCAGATGGGGTACGTAAAATGACACTACTTCCTGATTCAAAAGTTGTCTGTGGTTCAAAATTTGCATATGACTTTGAAGGCAATATTTACAGGTCAATGGAAGCATTTTAACATAAAACAGGGAAATGTTAAAAAGGATATTTTAAACCTATTGCTACTTATCCAAGTGGTGTGCAGTTAGTTTGGTTGGGGTAGAGTACATGAATGAGTTCCCCTTAAGTACTGTATGTAGAAATCAATACACAATAGCTTGTAGTATCTAAATGTAACATCTTATAGGTTAAACATTTGGTAATGTTGCGTTTTGTTATAATGTGTAAATCAATGGATGCTGTAATAAATATGTACCATGTGAGATGAGTGGGTGGACGAAAAAATTCGGGTTAGACATGTATGTCTAAATTTCATAATGAACTTTGAGTCAAAAAAAATTCCCATGAAAAATAGTGAGAATAACAGGCCAGGTGTCCTGCCCCAAAAGGGGCTAGGCAAAGTATTTGACAATAATATAATAACATAAAACTAAAAAATAAATAAACAAATAAAATAATTTAAATCATTTAAAGATGTTCACAGTGGGTAAATTGTGCTATGGGGTAAGGAACCTATGGCTCGGGAGAAAGATGTGGCTCCTTGGTGGCTGCATGTTGGCTCTCAGACAGATCTTAAATAAAATTGTGATGGGCGGCTGTGTGTGTCTTAGACTGATCACTGTTACACAGGCAGTGATGTTACCGCTGCCTACGTCCTTTTGTGCGACCCAGTGCCATCACACAATTGTCTAAGCCTGGGTCACGAGCGTGCTGTGTACTATCTATCTTATGGGAAGAATGTGCGGCGCTCTTCAAACTACTTGTTGGGGTAACATGTGAAATAGTGTTGTATTAATCTAACCGTGTCTAGATAATAGGTTTGGTGAAGAGTGGACAGGAATGGATATAAGGCACGTGGAGATGGCTTGGAATCGCCAATTTACAAGTATTGTTCAGTGATTCGGACGATTCATCCCAATATCTAATAATGACTTCAAACAAAATTCTAAGAATTAAACTAATGTTATAAAAACTGATTCCAAGACTGTAGTGGATATTGGCAACCCTGAAGAATATTTTAGTGAAGATTTTTCTAGGGCTGATGACACAGATTTTTCCATCCTGGGAAGTAGACTTGGGGAAAAAAACACTTGCCGGAAAAGGGTGTTCTCATGGTTTAAACTTAATACTTGTGAACATGAATCCTTGATCAATACCATGGAATGCTGAATCAACAACATGAATTGATGAAACAACTAGAGTCCGTGTGTAGTTTCATTGATGGCGTATACCGTAGCAGACCCCTTCTGCATGAAATTAAGGAGACGATGGAAGGGGATGAGAAAAACATCATTCCACCAAAACAGAACTAACGACAAAGGAATAAAGAAAGTAAAAGAGAGGCAAAAGACTATGCTGGCATACAGGGGCAACACACAAAGGTGATCTGGTTGTCTCCAGGTGACACAGGCACCCAACGCCGGGTGGTGGAGCACCACAGGATGATACATGGTGTCCAACAATTAATACCAGAAAAAGAGGAACCACACACCGCGGACTGGTCTCCCAGTTACAAACTGGGAGAAGATGAAAGAGGGAAAGAAGGACTTTAAGGACTGTCGGGATACAAATTGATTAACCTGGTCTACTATTATCAACTTCTGAAAATGAGTATCTGTTTTACAAAAGAGTCTGTGTTTTCAACTATGAAGACTCACAAGTTGGAAAATTACCAACGCTTGTTTCACTATTTGCAGATTCACGTGTATTACCATCAACCAGACCTTGTGGACACCTCCTGAGGAGGATTAGACCGACCTCAGGGACTTTGAGACTTGGGTTCAATGAAAGATCTGACAGCTCAGGAAGAGAAAATACTACCCTACCCCATTGAGAGAACTCCCAGCTTCCCAGACTGTTCCGCGTTGAATATTATGAAACATCTCCCAGGATATCAAGCGCATGAAAATGACAATAATAAAAGACGCAAATCTTTTCCAGCAGATGCGCCCCACTTTCAATATGCAAGCCAGAACTATACAGATAGGTGTTATTAGGGACTTGTAGAACCACTTTTGTGGTTTATGTTCTTTTCTGCCCTGCAATAGGTTTTATATAGGAAAGACAATCAGGAATATCTACACTCACCGGGCACTTTATTAGGTACACCTGTACAACTGCTCGTTAAAACTTAATTTCTAATCAGCCCATCACATGGCAGCAACTCAGTGCATTTAGGCATGTAGACATGGTCAAGACAATCTCCTGCAGTTCAAACCGAGCATCAGTATGTGGAAGAAAGGTGATTTGAGTGCCTTTGAACGTGGCATGGTTGTTGGTGCCAGAAGGGCTGGTCTGAGTATTTCAGAAACTGCTGATCTACTGGGATTTTCACGCACAACCATCTCTAGGGTTTACAAAGAATGGTCCAAAAAAACATCCAGTGAGCGGCAGTTCTGTGGGCGGAAATGCCTTGTTGATGCCAGAGGTCAGAGGAGAATGGGCAGACTGGTTCGAGCTGATAGAAAGGCAACAGTGACTCAAATCGCCACCCGTTACATCCAAGGTAGGCAGAAGAGCATCTCTGAACGCACAGTACGTCGAACTTTGAGGCAGATGGGCTACAGCAGCAGAAGACCACACCGGGTGCCACTCCTTTCAGCTAAGAACAGGAAACTGAGGCTACAATTTACACAAGCTCATCGAAATTGGACAGTAGAAGATTGGAAAAACGTTGCCTGGTCTGATGAGTCTCGATTTCTGCTGCGACATTCGGATGGTAGGGTCAGAATTTGGCGTCAACAACATGAAAGCATGGATCCAGCATCGATCATGAACTGGGGGTGTGATGGGACATAACCCTTCTGGTCAGGAGCCATCTGAACCGTATTGGCAAGTCGCTACCCGCCGCACCGTTCTATGATAACGCGTGTCGGGAATAGGCTATACAATCTTTATTTATTTTTTTGGCAATTTAGACAAATA
The DNA here is from genome assembly GCA_019512145.1 of Engystomops pustulosus. NCBI lineage: Eukaryota > Metazoa > Chordata > Amphibia > Anura > Leptodactylidae > Engystomops > Engystomops pustulosus. The sequence goes on along the minus strand of CM033648.1, from coordinate 42,123,312 downwards.
AGTGCTTATTTTTTGCGAGACGAGATGCAACTGAAAAACTTTCATTTTGTGGGTTTTTAGCTATGAAGCAATTTTTAAATTAACTCTTTACGTGTGGAGGAAAATAAAAATCACAATTTCCGTGTTTTTGGATTTTTAAGCATTTTTTTGGAGTGGTGTAATAAACGATAATATATTATCTTTATGTCACGGATCATATGATTATGTTATACCTGCTCATTTAAATAGTTATTATTTATATATTTGTCCATTTTATTGAATGAAAACTAGAAATAAACAAATTGCATTTGTTTTAGTATTGCCATTTTAAAAGTGGCATAACTACCGTGGTTATTTGGTTGAGGGAGCTGGGTTGTGAGCTTTTTTTTGCGTGACAAGTTGCTTTTTTTAGGGTAGGATTTTGGTGTTGTAACTTTTTGATCACTTTTTTAGAACATTTTTTGTAAAGCAATTTGATAAAAAATATAAATTTTTGCAAAGTTTTTTAAAAAAAAAATTTTTACTCACCACTTTCACGAGCAGGTCCACTTACGATATGACTTTATTGCACAGATTTGTTAACGGATACCAACTAAGGTGGGTTTTTTTGTGATTTAGTGTTTTTTGTACTTTATGACTTTGTACAGGGAAAGTGGGGTTTGGGTGTGGGACTTTCACTTTCTTTTGTTCTTTTTTATTTTTATTTTAAAAACCTTTATTGTTTAAAACTTTTTTTTCTTTTACTGAATGGTAACTACAATGTCTTCCTGATCACTTGTTCGAGCTCTTATACAGCTTACACAGTGCAATACAGTGCTGCGCATGCTCAGTGTCTTACAGCTAGAAGGCAGGACCCGGCTCCGGAAGAAGATCCCGCAGCCCCGGGGCATTGGCAGTTCCCGTAGTCTGTGATCGGAGCAGCAGACCCCCCCGGTAAGCGCCGCGGGGGGTCTGATTCATGTTAAATGCCCCTTGCACTCCTGTTCCAGTCGCTGACCGCTGCGTGTTAGGGGCGATCAGAGAAATCTCAGATTTCGGCGGGTGTCGGCTATAATATATAGCCGACATACACCGCTTCTGGGGCCAGCTCCGTTCAGGAGCCGGCACCAGAAGCTTGACGTAATAGTACTGCAAATTGTGGGAACGCACCTCGGGAAGGGGTTAAAGCCTTGAAGTATCGTATCGGTGAGTGCCACATCTTTTCTTCTTCTCTGCCAGTGTGATTTCTGTTTGGGCTATACCTCCGCTTAGCACCTCCGAGGTACATACACTGCAGCTCTGCAGCTGAAGACGGCTCTCCTCAGGTAATTACATGGCTGGACCTTGATTCACGCTGAGAACAGCATTCGTGGTGTGAAAAAGAGTAGTGCTGGTACTGTTTCTCTCTCAGATAACAGCATAACATGTTAAACCAACCATACACTTGTGGAATACTCTACAGAACCCTAACAACTGTCCACTCAAAAAAACCGTCACATCGATCACTCCGCTCTCCATGTCTTGTTGAATTTTATACACCTGCACCCCGTTTCCTAATGTAAATATGGCCCTGCCTGTCTCTCCACAAAGGGAGGATGTGACACCACCACTGTCACTATTACCAAGCCTGTCCACAACATCCATTCAGGTTTCCATTCTCCAAATCATGGAGAGAAAATACAAGTTTTCAGGACTTTTAACTTGCTCATGTTCTGGAGGAGAAGGACAGCTTTAAAGATCTAATGGTGACGCGTCTCCTACAGTATAAGTTTCCATCCAGCCCAACCACCTATTTTCGTGGGCAAGCCCCTTGCCCTGCACCAACAGATTATGGACAAGATGAAATGTGCACTGTGCAAAGTTATTAGTCCTGAGGTGAACCTCACAACTGACATGTGGACCAGTAAGAACGGCCAGGGACATTACATCTCCTCAAACCTGCCAGTGGGTTAAAGAAAGAGGTTTTCCGTGAAAGAAATTCTCAGATTTCTATTCCCTAGTGATATTTACACAATAAAACAAAACATTTATAACCCCCTTACTTTACATTTTACTCAGTATTATGCTGTTTTAGCTAGTATCATGCACTGATTGTCAGTGTCAGATTCAAGAGAGTGTGCAATGGATTCTCTAAGCTACACTTCATGATTCTCTGTGCTGTGGTTCTGTGTCTGGCATGTGCTTAGATGATCAGTCCAGGTTTATATACATTTTAATTTAGATTCTGAACATTCACTAGTATCTAACACATAGAAAGAGAGATTAGACAGATCAGACATGAGAGATGATGAGATCCATGAGTTTCATATAACAATCACATTTCCCTGCTGCTCTGGTCTACTCCGCTATAACAGTCGCAAATACTGGCAATACTGCATACCTCCTAATCCATTACCAGGATATTGTAGTATGCTTCATTCTTATACTAGAATTCAAGACTAAAACCAGGGAGTACAAGGGTATTTTAGTGCAGGCACTACTGGCCAAGTGCCTACATACATTGTGGGGAGGACATGTGGAGAGGACAAATGCATGATGGACACCAGTAAACTGAGCATGACCACTAAACTGAGCATTTGGAACACTATGGGGGAGATTTCCTTACCCGTCCGACTGATTTCACCTAATGTACATTTTCTGATGATAATGCACTGTGCCGTGATTCACTAAGATCGTGCGCCCGATATCCTGCATATGTCGCTGCCTGTGTCCTGTTTCCTCAAAAATTCACAGACCAACTGTATATTCAACTTCTTTTATATATAATTCAATCCAAGACATAAAGGCATAAGTACATCACCAATCTTCGGCTGAATATGCCATCGTCATATGTAAGTCCACGCGAAACTCCTCCTTCTCAGCACATGCCGTGTGCCGATCAGTAAGCGTTTAATACTTAGTACAACATCATAGTACTCATAGTATAAGGCTGGTAGGAGCCAAGTCCTCAAGTCCAACCTTTAAGAATTAATAAATGTTTTTATACACCCATACCCCATGTATTATTTTCTCTTCTCCCTCAGAAAGTCATCCGGCCTCTCTTGAACATGTCCTAGAGTCCGCCAAAACAACCTCCTGCGCGAGAGAGTTCCACGAGTCCTCACTGCTCTTAAGTCAAAGACCTTGGTCTAGGGGATGTAGTAATCCCCCGTCCTCTAAGGCTAGCAGGAGCCCCCCTTCCTGTCCAGCCTAGGTATAAAAACTTTTGGATGAGATCCTGTACTGTCCGTCGAGTCATTTTACATTGTATGAGGTCCCCCTCAGTCTTTTTTTCTAACTTGAAATAATCCCAAATCATTCCAATTTTAATCTGTCGAGTGTATTCTTTCCTCCCCATGTCCCCTAATAATCCTGAATTTGCTCTCCTCTCGCACCCTATCCGCTCTACATAATCTTTTTTATAACACTGGTGCCCAAAACTGTACACAATATTCCATGTGTGGTCTGACCAGGGATTTGTATAAGGGCAAAACTATGTCTTTATCATGAGAATCTATTCCTCTCTTGATACATCCCATTATTTTATTTGCTTTAGCAGCAGCCGCCTGGCTCTGGTCACTAAAATTAAGTTTACATGTTACCTACTAGTTACTTTATATAAAACTATCTCTTATCCTAATCAGTACGACAATACAACAAGCAAAAATGATTTACAGAAGAAATTTAACGAAAAGAAAAATTACAAAAACGCATTAAAATTGCATTGCTCATTGTGCCCTCCGGGACATAAGGTGTCTAGTCAAGTAATCCAATAAACTTCACAATAAAGTGACTTCTTTTTTTAATAACAGCTCATTTTCCTCTGTTATACTCTGTTATACTGTTATACTTCAGTATTAACCAACGTAAGTCAATGACATTGGGGGTCATTTACTAAGGGCCCGAATCGCTTTTTTGTCGAGTTTCCCGAATATTACCGATTAGCGCTGTTTTTCCCTGAATTCCCCCGGGATTTTGGCGCACATGATCGGATTGTGGCGCATCGGCGCCGGCATGCATGCAAAGGAAAACGGGGTGTGTGGCCTTTGGAAAAACCGCAGAATTTTTTTTAAAAATGTGTCACTTGACACATGCTTACCTGCACCCAGGATAGGATCATGAACTCCGGAGGACTTCAGCGCAGCAGCGACACCTAGTGGACATCGGGCGCACTACCTTAGTGAATTGCCGGCAGACCCGAATCCTCCTCTGAGAACGCGCCGCTGGATCGCGATAGGACCGGGTAAGTAAATGTGCCCCAATATAAGGGCAAAACTATGTCTTTATCATGAGAATCTATTCCTCTCTTGATACATCCCATTATTTTATTTGCTTTAGGAGCAGCCGCCTGGCTCTGGTCACTAAAATTAAGTTTACATGTTACCTACTAGTTACTTTATACAAAACTATCTCTTATCCTAATCAGTACGACAATACAACAAGCAAAAATGATTTACAGAAATTTCACGAAAAGAAAAATTACAAAAATGCATTAAAATTGCATTGCTCATTGTGCCCTCCGGGACATAAGGTGTCTAGTCAAGTAATCCAATAAACTTCACAATAAAGTGACTTCTTTTTTAATAACAGCTCATTTTCCTCTGTTATACTCTGTTATACTGTTATACTTCAGTATTAACCAACGTAAGTCAATGACATTGGGGGTCATTTACTAAGGGCCCGAATCGCTTTTTTCGTCGAGTTTCCCGAATATTACGGATTAGCGCTGTTTTTCCCTGAATTCCCCCAGGATTTTGGCGCACATGATCGGATTGTGGCGCATCAGCGCCGGCATGCATGCAAAGGAAAACGGGGGGTGTGGCCTTTGGAAAAACCGCAGAATTTTTTTTAAAAATGTGTCACTTGACACATGCTTACCTGCACCCAGGATAGGATCATGAACTCCGGAGGACTTCAGCGCAGCAGCGACACCTAGTGGACATCGGGCCCACTACCTTAGTGAATTGCCGGCAGACCCGAATCCTCCTCTGAGAACGCGCCGCTGGATCGCGACAGGACCGGGTAAGTAAATGTGCCCCATTATGCTTAAATTCTCGGAAATGAATTGATTTTACATTAGAAAAGAACACCCAAGTTTTGCATTATTTAGATCATAGTATTATAGTTTATACGGTTGAAAAAACAGACACTTGTCCATCAAGTTCAACCAAAGAAGGGAAGGAATTGCATGAGGAAGGGATTTAGGGGAAACAATTCTATATAACATAACCATCAATGTTATTTAGGTGTAAAAAGGCATCTAGACCCTTCTTAATGCTCTCTGCTGTTCCTGCTGTAACCAACGCCTGAGGCAGGCTATTCCACAGATTGACAGTTCTCATAGTAAAAAAGCCCTGTCGCCTCTGGTGATTAAACCTTCATCTTTTGATTTGATTTAATCTGAAACAATTTACCACCATATTTTTTGTATGGACCATTCATATATATTTATATAACTTAATGATGTCCCCTCGTAGTCGTCTCTTTTTCAGACTAAATAAATCTAGTTGTTTTAATCTTTCTTCATAACTGAAACCCCTTATCATTTTTGTGGCTCTATGTTGAACCCTCTCCAGCTCCATGCTGTTATTCAATTTATGATCTACTAGTACCCCCATGTCCTTCTCATCAAGGGCCTCTCCCAGATTTACTCCCCCAAGAACATATTTTGCCTTTGACTTCTTAGCCCCCAGGTACATAACCTTACAATTATTCACATTGAACCTCATTTGCCAAGTGGATGACCAAACATTCAGTTTATCTAAGTCACCCTGCAGCCTATGAACATCCTTTATAGACCGTATTACACTACACAGCTTGGTGTCATCTGCAAAAATAGACAAAGTGCTATTAATTCCTACCTCTATATCATTAATAAATATATATAACTGGTGACCATTCCAAGTAGGAATCATTGACCACAACTCTCTGGATACGATCTTTCAGCCAGTTCTCAATCCAATTGCAAATAATTTCTACCAGACCAATAGCACTTATTTTACCCATCAGGCGTCTATGAGGGACAGTGTCAAATGCCTTTGCAAAGTCCAAGAACACAATATCCACAGCAGCTCCTCCATCCAGGAATCTGATCACCTCTTTATAGAAGCAGATCTGGTTAGCTTGACTTCTATTCTTAATAAACCCATGCTGGCTGTCACCTATTGTACGATTTGATGTCACATACTCCAGTATATAGTCTTTTACTAACCCTTCCAATATTTTCCCCACAATGGAAGTTAAGCTTACAGACCTGTAATTCCCTGGCAAATTTCTAGAGACCTTTTTATATATTGACACCACATTTGCCTTCCGCCAGTCACTTGGCACCACACCAGACATTATGGAATATCTGAAGATTTTAGACAGTGGTACAGTAATAAGAGAACTGAGTTCTTTAAGAACTCTGGGGTGTAACCCATCTGGTCCAGGAGCTTTGTACACATTAATTTTATTGAGCTTAGATTGAATCATGTCTATATCCAGCCAGTCTAGTATATTACAGGATCCATGAGCCGCACTGGCACCACCCACATCAGAAGTTCTTTCTTCTATCGTATCTAACTGTGCTGGTAGGATTAGGAGACACTGAGTTTTTCATCAACCTGCAATCTGAACTAGATTCTATGGCTGTCTGACCTGATGTCTGCCACTCCCCTCACTGATTCTGTCTTGCATATCTTGCAAGAGTTAACACTGTGGATCTGTAATTGCTTGCTCATTCCACCTGTGGCAGAGCTGAGTTCCCTATAAGTGTCCAGTGTTGCTCTGACTCCTTGCTGGTCAAACTGCTATCTTGCTGTGTTCTCTAGCTCTATTGCATTTCTGGTTTCTGAATGCTTGCTTATGTATTGACTAGTCTATTTGGATTGTGTTTTGGTTATTGATATTCCCTGATGTTGCCGACTCGGATTGTATACCTCGCCTTATTGTGTTTGTTTGTCTGTTTTATTACGTGTTCACACCTTACCCAGGGAGGGAACATCGCCCAGTTATTGGCCTCCATTTAGGGGGGACCCAATAAGTAGGTAGGGACAGTTTGGGGGGCTCACTGTTCTTGTTTGTGTCCTGCCATGACACAGAGCTAAAAAACCCATTTAGTATCTCCGCCTTCTATTGGTCTCCAGTCAACGTTGCCCCATTTTCAGAATAAAGGGGTCCAACCTGTTCTGACCCATTTTTTTTTTGCATTGATATACTTAAAAAAATTCTTGGGATTTGTTTTGCTATCTTTAGCCACCTGTCTTTCATTTTGTATTTTGGCTGATTTGATTGATTTTACAGAGTTTTATAAGTTTTTTGTAAGTATTAAAACTTTATGTTGAGGTTAAAAAATTCAAAGACCAATTTGTTACCACATTGTACACTAAAGACACAGATCGCAAAAATTTACTAAAATATGATAGCCCCCCAAACGTTTAAAGGAATTCCAAAAGGGCAGTTTGTGCTTGGAGATGTACAAAAGAGTTCATATGATAGATATAGCAGAAAGTGCTTAGTGCTAAAGTGCGGAATGGACTGTAGCTATACATCTAAAGCAAATTTTACAGTGTGTTGCATAGTAGACATCTATCAAACACTCCCTATAAGGAAAGTAACCAGAGCACATATGCTGCTTCACTGTACTTAGTGTTCATCATAAGAGAAACATATTGCACATACCCATTATCAAGGTTCACCTGTCGTCTGGCACAGAAATCCCTGACGCGCGTTTTGGCACTAGCCTTCGTCTGAGGGCCTGCTTTACTATAGTCCCAGACTGCAATGATCAGCTGTGAAGTGTCTATAATGTGTCTTTATTGGTCATCCTTGGACTCATTACAGCATTACAGCAAAAAGTTTTTAAACACTAATTGTCACTGGGGCAAAAAAAATTTTTTGTCTGGAACTACAATTATCAAATATAAAGTTTTGATTTACATACAAATTTAACTGAACAACAACCTATGGAACGTATCGTGTATGTAACCCGGGGACTGCCTGTAATTACTTTTTAAATTATTTATTTATTTTTCCATTTTATTATTTGAAGTGCTTTCCATAGTCTATTGGTAGTGCAGCTGCCGTTATTCCCAACACTTTTAAACCCTCTAGCCCTTACTACCCCCATTTTACATAAATTCTTGCATGTTCTGGGTCTGTTGACTTTAATGGGGTTTGTGTTCAATTTGAATTTTGTTGCCAAATTAGGACAAATCTGTCAAATCCAAATTTTGACCAACTTACTCATCTCTAATAGTAATATTTATATTAATATCAAGGACAAACTATTCCTCTGATACAGGATTATTCCTGTACATGCATGTCTTCTTTCAGATCACAAACAATAGAAAAATAGGTTGGGCTTGAATTAAACTTGTTTTCAATTGTATTAAAGGGAATATGTCACCAGCTTTTACCCCTCTTAACTAACAGCTCCCTCAGATAGGGGTATGTAAAATGACACTACTCTTCCTGATTTCAAAAGTGTCTGTTTTCAATAATTTGCATATGACTTTGAAGGCAATTATTTACAGGTCAATGGAAGCATTTTAACATAAAACAGGAAATGTTAAAAAGGATATTTTATAACCTATTGTACTTTATCCAAGTGGGTGCAGTTAGTTTGGTGGGGTAGAGTACATGAATGGTTCCCTTTAAGTAACTGTATGTAGAAATCAATACAAATAGTTTGTATTATCTAAATGTAACATCTTATAGGTTAACATCTTGTTAATGTGCGTTTTTTATGAATGTGGTAAATCAAACTGGATGCTAGTAAATACATATTGTACCATAAGTAGAGATGAGTGGGTTGGACGAAATTCGGGTTCGACATGTATGTCTAAATTTCATAATGAACTTTGAGTCAAAAACAAATCCCATTGAAAAATAGTGAGAATAACAGGGCAGTTGTCCTGCCCAAAATGGGCTAGGCAAAGTATTTGCACCATAGACTGTATTACACTACACAGTTTGGTGTCATCTGCAAAAATAGACACAGTGCTATTAATTCCTACCTCTATATCATTAATAAATATATTAAATAGTAGTGGGCCAAGCACAGAACCCTGGGGTACACCACTCATAACTGGTGACCATTCCAAGTAGGAATCATTGACCACAACTCTCTGGATACGATCTTTCAGCCAGTTCTCAATCCAATTGCAAATAATTTCTGCCAGACCAATAGCACTTATTTTACCCATCAGGCATCTATGAGGGACAGTGTCAAATACCTTTGCAAAGTCCAAGAACACAATATCCACAGCAGCTCCTCCATCCAGGAATCTGATCACCTCTTTATAGAAGCAGATCTGGTTAGCTTGACTTCTATTCTTAATAAACCCATGCTGGCTGTCACCTATTGTACGATTTGATGTCACATACTCCAGTATATAGTTTTTTACTAACCCTTCCAATATTTTCCCCACAATGGAAGTTAAGCTTACAGACCTGTAATTCCCTGGCAAATTTCTAGAGCCCTTTTTATATATTGGCACCACATTTGCCTTCCGCCAGTCACTTGGCACCACACCAGACATTATGGAATATCTGAAGATTTTAGACAGTGGTACAGTAATAAGAGAACTGAGTTATTTAAGAACTCTGGGGTGTAACCCATCTGGTCCAGCAGCCTTGTACACATTAATTTTATTGAGCTTAGATTGAATCATGTCTATATTCAGCCAGTCTAGTATATTACAGGATCCATGAGCCGCACTGGCACCACCCACATCAGAAGTTCTTTCTTCTATCGTATCTAACTGTGCTGGTAGGATTAGGAGACACTGAGTTTTTCATCAACCTGCAATCTGAACTAGATTCTATGGCTGTCTGACCTGATGTCTGCCACTCCCCTCACTGATTCTGTCTTGCATATCTTGCAAGAGTTAACACTGTGGATCTGTAATTGCTTGCTCATTCCACCTGTGGCAGAGCTGAGTTCCCTATAAGTGTCCAGTGTTGCTCTTGCTGGTCAAACTGCTATCTTGCTGTGTTCTCTAGCTCTATTGCATTTCTGGTTTCTGAATGCTTGCTTGTGTATTGACTAGTCTATTTGGATTGTGTTTTGGTTATTGATATTCCCTGATGTTGCCGACTCGGATTGTATACCTCGCCTTATTGTGTTTGTTTGTCTGTTTTATTACGTGTTCACACCTTACCCAGGGAGGGAACATCGCCCAGTTATTGGCCTCCATTTAGGGGGGACCCAATAAGTAGGTAGGGACAGATTGGGGGGCTCACTGTTCTTGTTTGTGGCCTGCCATGACACAGAGCTAAAAAAACCATTTAGTATCTCCGCCTTCTATTGGTCTCCAGTCAACGTTGCCCCATTTTCAGAATAAAGGGGTCCAACCTGTTCTGACCCATTTTTTTTTTGCATTGATATACTTAAAAAAATTCTTGGGATTTGTTTTGCTATCTTTAGCCACCTGTCTTTCATTTTGTATTTTGGCTGATTTGATTGATTTTACAGATTTTTATAAGTTTTTTGTAAGTATTAAAACTTTATGTTGAGGTTAAAAAATTCAAAGACCAATTTGTTACCACATTGTACACTAAAGACACAGATCGCAAAAATTTACTAAAATATGATAGCCCCCCAAACGTTTAAAGGAATTCCAAAAGGGCAGTTTGTACTTGGAGATGTACAAAAGAGTTCATATGATAGATATAGCAGAAAGTGCTTAGTGCTAAAGTGTGGAATGGACTGTAGCTATACATCTAAAGCAAATTTTACAGTGTGTTGCATAGTAGACATCTATCAAACACTCCCTATAAGGAAAGTAACCAGAGCACATATGCTGCTTCACTGTACTTAGTGTTCATCATAAGAGAAACATATTGCACATACCCATTATCAAGGTTCACCTGTCGTCTGGCACAGAAATCCCTGACGCGGGTTTTGGCACTAGCCTTCGTCTGAGGGCCTGCTTTACTATAGTCCCAGACTGCAATGATCAGCTGTAAAGTGTCTATAATGTGTCTTTATTGGTCATCCTTGGACCCATTACAGCATTACAGCAAAAAGTTTTGAAACACTAATTGTCACTGGGGCAAAAAAAATTTTTTGTCTGGAACTACAATTATCAAATATAAAGTTTTGATTTACATACAAATTTAACTGAACAACAACCTATGGAACGTATCGTGTATGTAACCCGGGGACTGCCTGTAATTACTTTTTAAATTATTTATTTATTTTTCCATTTTATTATTTGAAGTGCTTTCCATAGTCTATTGGTAGTGCAGCTGTCGTTATTCCCAACACTTTTAAACCCTCTAGCCCTTACTACCCCCATTTTACATAAATTCTTGCATGTTCTGGGTCTGTTGACTTTAATGGGGTTTGTGTTCAATTTGAATTTTGTTGCCAAATTAGGACAAATCTGTCAAATCCAAATTTTGACCAACTTACTCATCTCTAATAGTAATATTTATATTAATATCAAGGACAAACTATTCCTCTGATACAGGATTATTCCTGTACATGCATGTATAGGGGCTGTCTTCTTTCAGATCACAAACAATAGAAAAATAGGTTGGGCTTGAATTAAACTTGTTTTCAATTGTATTAAAGGGAATATGTCACCAGCTTTTACCCCTCTTAACTAACAGCTCCCTCAGATAGGGGTATGTAAGATGACACCACTCTTCCTGATTTCAAAAGTGGCTGTTTTCAATAATTTGCATATGACTTTGAAGGCAATTATTTACAGGTCAATGGAAGCATTTTAACATAAAACAGGAAATGTTAAAAAGGATATTTTATAACCTATTGTACTTTATCCAAGTGGGTGCAGTTAGTTTGATGGGGTAGAGTACATGAATGGTTCCCTTTAAGTAACTGTATGTAGAAATCAATACAAATAGTTTGTATTATCTAAATGTAACATCTTATAGGTTAACATCTTGTTAATGTGCATTTTTTATGAATGTGGTAAATCAAACTGGATGCTAGTAAATACATATTGTACCATAAGTAGAGATGAGTGGGTTGGACGAAATTCGGGTTCGACATGTATGTCCAAATTTCATAATGAACTTTGAGTCAAAAACAAATCCCATTGAAAAATAGTGAGAATAACAGGGCAGTTGTCCTGCCCAAAATGGGCTAGGCAAAGTATTTGCAGCAATGACATAACACTAAAAAATAAATAAACAAATAAATAATTTAAATAATTTAAAATATGTCACAGTGGGAAATTGTGCTATGGGGTAAGGAACCTATGGCTCGGGAGACAGATGTGGCTCTTTTGTTGGCTGCATCTGGCTCTCAGACATATCTTTAATAAATTGTGATGGCTGCTGTGTGTGTCTTAGACTGATCACTGTACACAGGCAGCGATGTTACCGCTGCCTACATTCTTTGTGCGACCCAGGTGCCATCACCACAATTGTCTAAGCCTGGGTCAAAGAGCGTGCTGTGACTATCTATCTTCTGGGAAGAATGTGCTGTAGCTACCTATGTACTAGGGAGCATGTGCTGTGGCTAGCTATCTACTTGGGGGAATGTACTGTGGCTAGCTATCTACTTGCGGGCATGTGCTATTGCTACCTATCTACTTGCGGTCATGTGCTATTGCCGTCCTTTTTGAAAGTTATATACTGCTTATAACAGAGGTCTATCCTTTAGTCTGTTTTGCTGGGGTTTCAAACTACTTTTTTGGGTCACATGTGAAATATGTTGTATTTCATCTTTTCTAGATAATAGGTTTGGTGAAGAGTGGACAGGAATGGATCTACAGGCACGTGAGATGGCTTGGAATAGCCAATTTACAAGTATTTTTAGTGATTCGGACGATTCATCCACTAATAATGACTTCAACAAAATTTCTAACGAATTAACTAATGGTTATTAACTGATTACAAGACTGTAGTGGAATATTTGCAACCCTGAAGAATATTTGAGGTTGAAGATTTTTCCTAGGGGCCTGAGGACACAGATTTTTTCATCCTGGGAAGTAGACTTGGTGGAAAAAAACAATTGGGAAAAGGGTCTTTCTCAGTGTTCACTCATACTTGTGAACATGCTCCTTGATCACGACCATGGACTGCTGAATCAACAACATGAATTGATTAAACAACTAGAGTCCCGTTTGGTGTCATTTGATGCCGTATCCTTAGCAGAACCCTTCTGCAAGAAATTTAAGGAGACGATTAAGGGGTATGAGAAAAACATCATTCTCACCAAACAGATCTAACTACAAAGGGATAAAAGAAATTACAAGAGAGGCAAAGCCTATTACTGGTCCCACAGGGGCAACAAAAGGTGCTCTCGTTTCCAGGTGCCACGCACCCAATCGACGGGTGGAGCTCACAGGATGATACATTGGTGTCCAACAATAATACCAGAAAAAGAGGCCCCACACACCGGGACTGGTCTCCCAGTTACAAACGGGATAAGATGAAAAGAGGAAAGAAGGACTTTAAGACTGTCGGCTTACAAATTATTAACTTGTCTACATATCAACTCTCTGAAACTGAGTTATCTGTTTTACAAAAGAGTCTGTTCTTTTCACCTATGAACAGACTCAACAAGTTTGAAATTACCAAAGATGTGTACTTATTTTGCAGGCAATTAGCATTCAAGCTGCTATACCATCAACCAGACTTAGTGGACACTCTCCTGAGGAGGATAGACAGACCTTCAGGGACCTTTTAGACTTGTTAAATGAAGCATCTGACAGCTCAGGTAAGAGAAAATTTACTACACGTACCCCATTGCAGAGAACTCCCAGCTTCAGACTGTTTCCAGCGTTGAATATCTTTTATGAACACACTCTCCAGGATATCAGAGCATTGAAAACTGACAATAATAATCTTTTTCATGCAGAATGCCCCACTCTCTCCAATCTGAAAAAACAGAAAGGGTTTTTGATCAAAGAAGCGGATAAAGGGGGAAATATTGCGATCTGCCCATTCAAACTTTATCTTGAGGAAGCAAAAAGACAGCTGAACAATTCTAACTTTTATACCACTCTACCCTCTGATAAACCCACCATTCCCACTTTTTACATGCTTCCCAAAGTTCATAAATCTTTGGAGAAACCACCGGGACAATCAATCGTTTATAGGCTGGTATTCTAAGTTCGGGATACAACACACTTGATTCAGCCACTGGAAAATTTCAAGACTTCTGTCCCTATTCTATTGGTCACTCTGGATGTTGAAGCGTTTTATACTATCATCAAACGTAAGGTAGGTCAAGAGGTGCTATTCTTTGAATAAACATAAGGTAGGTCAATAACCTATTTCTTGGATAAACAATGGTCTTTGGACAGAAGGCATGATTCTTTCCTCCTTAACCTTCTTTTCCTGGTCCTACACCAAAATGATTTCATGTTCGATTGCACGTATTACAAACCAGTGTCGGGCACAGCTATGGGGGTTAAATATGCTCCCTCCTATGCCAATTTATTTTTGGGATGGTGGGAGGAGAATGTCCCTTTGTATTTCTCCAGCTTTCAGCCTCAACATTTAAAGAATGGACTACCCACCGGACAGTTCCTAAGATTTAAACGGAATTGCAGCAGCAGCTCGGATTTCAAATGACATGCACGTGATCTAACCTCTCGGTTTAAAGACCAGGGATATCCACAGAAAATAATTTCTGTAGCATTCACAAAAGCCAAGTTGAGTGAACACAGAGATCTTCTTCAAACAAAGGCCTGTGTGACGGACTCCACACCAAGGTTAGTCACAGTGTTTAATAATAATAATAATAATTTAAAAGTGATGCAAGATTGATTCCTTTCCTTACAGACACAATCACTTAAAGCACGATGCTCCTGAAACCTAAAAGATGTCCTCACGAACAGCCATTTTCAATGCCCTTCATCTTCGTTAGGTAGGGGGATCTGTCTGTAGAGGTCTTTCCCATGAGGTTACTGTTTGGTATGTCCACACTTGATAAGTGCATCGGAATTTCATGACCCAACATATCACGGGAATTTCATGATTGGGGACTACGTACATTGCAAAACCAAGGGAGTTGTTTATATACTACTGTGCCCCTGCCCGAAATTATATGTGGGTCAAACTACCCAAGAGTTATGCAAGAGATGCCAACATCTGTCCACCATCAACACAGCGGCATCTGATTTACAGAAAGGGAAAACCCTCACATCGGTAGCCTGTCACTTCCTTAATTTCCATAGGAGTCGAACACAAGATCTTTGTATCCTTGGTTTGGAGAAGATTAGAGATGAGCGAGCATACTTAGCCCCCATACTAGCCCCTGCCCGCGCTGCTCGGATCATTCTTTGTCTGGATGCCGTTAGGCAGGAGTGATTCTAAAAGAACCTTACCGTTAGGCAGGAGTGATTCTCCAAGAACCCAACATCCCTTGTTAGGGCTACATTAGCATTTTTTAACTGACACACACAGTCACAGCACAAAATCCTTTTGTGTGCTCTCAGTGTAGGTTAGAAACTAGCCATAGCATCATCTTCTGTGGTTGCTGTCTGATTTCTTCTGCACGTTTTGTTCTATTAAAAAAAAAAAAACACAAAAAAACAAACCAAAAAAAATGTATAGTTTATATTTCTGTTTTGTCTATATAATAGACTTTAATTTTGAAAATGTTGAACCAGAGGGCTAGGGGTAGAGGACGAGGGCGTGGGTATCCAATTACTGCAGGGGTCAGAGGCCGTGGTCCTGGGCGGGGTGAGACACACCACCCTGTGGGAGCAGGGGAACACCGCAGAGCTATACTCCCTAGATTCATGTCTCAAGTTACTGGGACTCATGGTAGAGCACTGTTGAGGCCAGAACAGTGCAAACAGGTGATGTCTTGGATTGCGGACAATGTTTCAACTAATTTGTCCACCAGTCAGTCTTCCACGCAGTCCACCCATGGTACCCAAGTGAGTAATCCTCATGCTCCTCCACCTCAACCTCCTTCCCCCCAGTCTGCCCCCTCCCAGCAAGATTTGGCATTTGAGCTGGCATACTCTGAGGAACTGTTTTCTGGACCCTTCCCAGAGTCACAAACCAGGTTGCTGCTTAGCTCTTTCCCGATGCCCAGGTTTTCCACCGGTCACAGTCTGTGGGTCATGATGACATTCTTGACGTAGTGGAAGAAGTGTTTAAAGAGGTGTTGAACAATGAGGAGACACGGTTGTCAGTCAGTGGTGAAGTTGTTGTCGGGGCAGGAAGCCCAAGGGGGGTACAGACTGAGGGATCGGAGGATGATGAGGTGACAGATCCAAGCTGGGTTGATAGGCTAGGTGAAGACAGTGCTTGTGAGGCGAAGGCGAGTCCTATACGAGAACAGGTTGGAAGAGGCAGTTGTGGGGCCAGATGGAGAGGCAGGCCAGAGCTGGTGCATCAGCGCCAAATGTTTCACATAGTGAAGCTCCCGTGGCGAGGGCTAGATTTGCTGAAGTCTGGAAGTTCTTTAAAGAAACAGCAGGGTCAGCAGGGGTTCCACCACTACTAGCTTAACCACCACCAGTATGCGCAGGCATATGAATGCTAAACACCCCACTCAATGGAACCAAGGCCATTCAACCCGGCCGGGCGCACCACTGCTCCTTCCCCTGTTCATTTGCTGCATCTGCTAGTCAGCCTTGTGCCCAGGACCCCACCACAAACACCTCCCGCGCGAAAACCACACCTTCGCCTCCACGATCCTCCGCAGCGTCCACCAATGTCTCCATGCACAGTGTTCAGCTGTCTATATCCCCAACGCTGGAGCGCAAGAGGAAATACAGTTCCACATGCCCAAGCCCTCAACGTCCACATCTCCAAATCACTCAGCCTGGAGATGCTGCCCTATAGGCTGGTAGAAACCGAGGCCTTTCGCAACCTCATGGTGGAGGCCGCCCCTCGGTATTCGGTCCCCAGCTGCCACTACTTTTCCCGATGTCCCAGCCCTGCAACAGCACTTGTCAGACATAATCATCCGTGCCCTTATCAACACCGTTTCTGACAAGGTCCACCTAAACAAGGACACGTGGACGAGTGCTGCCGGGCAGGGCCACTACATATCGCTGACGGCACATTGGGTTAATTTGGTTGAGGCTGGGACCGAGTCTGACCCTGGGGCCGCTCATATACTGCAGACGCCGAGGATTGGGGGGCCTACCTAGGTCACGGTCTCTCAGGCCTACAAGGCCTCCTGCCACCCCTCCTCCACCTCCAAATTACCATCCGTGGGCATGGCGCCATCAGTCAGTAGCTCTAGGCACAGCAGCAGTGCCGTTGCTAAGTGACAGAAGGCGGTGCTCAAACTGCTGAGCCTAGGCGATAAAAGGCACACCACCCAAGAGCTATTACAGGGCATCATGACGCAGACCGATCTGTGGCTGGCACCGCTGAACCTGAAGCCAGGAATGGTTGTGTGTGACAATGGCCGTAACCTGGTGGCGGCTCTGCAACTCAGCAGACTGACACATGTGCCATGCCTGGCCCATGTGTTGAATCTCATAGTTCAGAGGAGGAGAATGTTGGCGAGACAGAAGAGGGGACCATTGCTCAGTCCTTAACTGTTCAGCGTGTATGGGTAGAAGAAGAGGAGTTGGAGGAGGAGGAAATGGAGAGTCAGGCTAGTGAATTTAGTCCAGCACTGATTACTGGGTATTCACTCTCCTGGACCCACGGTACAAGCAAAATCTTTCCACTCTTATCCCCGTAGAGGAAAGGAGTGTGAGAGTGCATGAATACCAGCAGGCCCTGGTGCACAAGCTGAAACAGTAGCGGCAGAGGGCGTACTTCTGCGGAACAAGTAGCGAGGGAGAGTGGCAAGCAGGCAGCTTGTCCAGCACTGGCAAGGGTACGCTTTACAAGGCCTTTTGCCAGTTTTATGTCCCCCCACAAGACACATGTCACATGACCACAGACTAGGGATGTATCTTTAGAAGATGGTGAGTGTAGTACTATGCTGACCATATCATTGTCCTAAATGATCACACAGCTCCCTACAACTACTGGGTTTGAAAGCTGGACATCTGGCCCCAACTGGCGCTGTACGCCTTGGAGGTTCTTGCCTGCCTTGTCGTGTTGTGTTAAGTGCAGCTGGTGGCATCATCACCGATAAGCGTACACGCCTGTCGACTGACGGCGCTGACAGGCTGATGCTTATCAAGATGAATCAAGCCTGGATTTCTCATGATTTCCATTCTCCACCAGGTGAAAGAAGCTCAACCTGAATATTTCTCATGTACGCACTCCTCCTCCTCATTCTCCTCCTTTTCCTCCTTCTCCTCCTCTTTGTACACTAAAGCAGAGGCAACTGGCTATTTTTTGCCAGGGCCAAAAAACTGGTCCTCTGTTTTAAAAAGATTTTGGGAGTGCCACAAACAGGTACTCTATGTATTTAATTTTTCTGGAGGGCCACCTACCCGCTCCTCTGTTTTGAAAACTTTTTGGACTGCCACATACAGGCACTATCCAAATTTAATTGTCTCCATAGCAGCCTCCACACGTTGTCTTTATAGCAGCCTCCACACGTTGTCTTTATAGCTGCCTCCACACGTTGTCTCCATTGCTGCCTCCACACATTGTCTCCATTGCTGCCTCCACATGTTGTCTCCATTGCTACCTCCACACGTCATCTGCATAACTGCCTCCAAAAGTCGTCCATATAGCTGCCTCCATACATCGTCCCCTTAGCAAACGAGCTGTGTCAGGCAGAATTT
Source organism: Engystomops pustulosus (assembly GCA_019512145.1). NCBI lineage: Eukaryota > Metazoa > Chordata > Amphibia > Anura > Leptodactylidae > Engystomops > Engystomops pustulosus. Next base: position 42,104,749 of record CM033648.1, on the reverse strand, counting down.
GTGGTTGTTTTAACGGCTTCCACATCAAACTTGTTAACTTTGGCGCCACCCTGCTGTGTTATCCACAAAACATACTGCCAAACTTTTACCATTGACCTATATTTTTTCAGCGCTACTTGCGCATCTCTTTACGTTCCAATCCCCCGCCATAACCAGGCCAATTACTTATAAGAACAGTACTACACTTGATCTTACACAGAAGGTTTTTAGAAATGCTGTTTGTAGCCTCCGCCTGCTTTGAAAATGAGAATTTTTTCAAAGTAAACGCTTCTGGCCCCCAGGTTCATTATGGGTGGGGAGGAGCCGAGAGGCAGGGGCTTGGACAGGCGAAAGCTCGCCTGGCAGCGGACCACCAGCTCCATCCCAAGATCCAACTAACATCGTTTGAACTGCAGCAACCTACAACCTATAACATTTTACCTCTAAAATCTATCTTCACTCCTCTTTTCTCACCTCCCTATGTTCACCTCGGGTGCCATAACCGTCCCCATTGCCTACACACGTCGTCTCCATAGCAGCCTCCAGACGCCGTCTCCATAGCTGCCTCCACACGCCGCCTCCATAGCTGCCTCCACATGTTGTCTCCATAGCAGCCTCCACACATCGTCTCCATAGCTGCCTCCACACATCGTCTCCATAGCTGCCTCCACACATTGTCTCCATACCTGCCTCCACAAGTCGTCTCCATAGCTGCCTCCACACATTGTCTCCATAGCTGCCACCACACTTTGTCTCCATAACACCCTCCACATGTCATCTCCATAGCTACCTCCAAAAGTCGTCTCCATAGCTGCCTCCACATGTCGTCCCCTTAGCAAAAGAGCTGTGTCAGGCTCATTTTTTGGGTGTTTCACCAGATACGTTATGGAACTTGGTCACTCTGTCGCCACCATGCTGTGTTATCGACTAAATATACCATCAACCTTTTGTTCACATAGGAAATCATTTCAGCGCTTCTTGTTCATGTTCTTTGGTTCCTCTCTGCCGCCATAACCAGGCCAAATTCTGATACTTACAGTGCTACACGTTATCCTCGCCTAAAGGAATTTTTTAAATTGGTTTGAAGCCTAAGTCCATTTGGGGTATGTCGCCATGCCACTCCCTAGCCTGCCACCACTGCCGCTGCCTCTGCATGCCATCCCCTATAGCAGTGATGGCGAACCTTTTAGAGCCTGAGTGCCCAAACTTCAACCAAAAGCCACTTATTTATTGCAAAGTGCCAGGGCAGCAATTTAAGCAGTAATTTATTTCTCCTTGTTCTTTGACAATTTTCAATCGTTCAGCCTCCTAAAGACACCAACGCAGTTGAAAGGAGGAGGGCAAATTCACCTATCATTGTAGGAAGATTCTGTAGGAAGATTCCATGAGTCCTGTCTGGTGAACATCATGCTGGGTTTATGGCCTGGGTGCCCACAGAGAGGGCTCCGAGTGCCGCCTTTGGCACCAGTGCCATAGGTTCGCCACCACTGCCCTATAGTGTCAGGGTCAATTATTGGGTGTTTTAGATGCTATCTCGCCTAAATCGGTCACTCTGTCTTCGCCATGCTGTTGCCCATATTTTTGGCATAATGGTGCAATTAGGTAGCCTCAGAGGCATCCATGCATGCTGCCCCTGCTGTTTCCTGTCCATTTCCGTGGTGTTTCTATCATTTACTGAGGTTTCCAGGTTTTTGGCCAAGCTTCCCTGTGCAATGTTTGGTCCCCTTGAAAAATGCTCGAGTCTCCCATTGACTTCAATGGGGTTCGTTATTCGAAACGAGCACTCGAGCATCGGAAAAAGTTCGACTTGCGTAACGAGCACTCGAGCATTTTAGTGCTCACTCATCTCTATAGAAGATATTACAGAACTTCTGGGGTGGGAATCGAGTACCCCAACTGTTTAGAAGTGAATCCAGATGGATCTACACGCTTGACACTGTTGCCCCCAATGGCCTAAATGAAGAGCTACTATTTACAGGTCAGTATAAAAAAAATAAAAAATAAAAGATTACAGAATAATTAGTGTACCATTTTATCACTTCCTCGATCTGAGCTTTACACTTTTTCTTCATTTAATGTCCACCAGGTATAGGTCACAAGTAGAGATGAGCGAACATACTCGTCCGAGCTTGATGCTCGTTCGAGCATTAGCGTACTCGAAACTGCTCGTTGCTCGGACGAATACTTCGCCCGCTCGAGAAAATGGCATATTTAATTTTTCTGGAGGACCACCTACCTGCTCCTCTGGTTTGAAAACTTTTTTGGACTGCCACATACAGGCACTATGCAAATTAAATTGTCTCCATAGCAGCCTCCACATGTCGTCTTTTTAGCTGGCTCCACACGTTGTCTCCATTGCTACCTCCACACGTCATCGCCATAGCTGCCTCCAAAAGTCGTCCATATAGCTGCCTCCATACATGGTCTCCTTATCAAACGAACTGTGTCAGGCAGAATTTTGGGTTGTTTTCATGGATTCCACATCAAACTTGTTAACTTTGTCGCCACCCTGCTGTGTAATCCACAAAATATACTGGCAAACTTTTATCAATTACCAATATTATTTCAGAGCTTCTTGCGCATCTGTTTACATTCCCCTCACCCGCCATATCCTAAACTTATAAGAACGCTACTACACTTGATCTTATACAAAAGGTTCTTAGAAGTGCTGTTTGGGGAGTAGCCTAGAGACAGGGGCTTGGATGGGCGAAAGCTCGCCTGGCAGCGGAGCGCCAGCTCCATCTCAAGATCCAACTAACATAGTTTTAACTGCAGCACCTTTAATCTACTACTAGTTCACTGCCTCCATACATCGTTCCCTTATCAAACGAGCTATGTCGGGCAGAATTTTGGGTTGTTTCCATGGCTTCCACATCAAACTTGTTAACTTTGTCGCCACCCTGCTGTGTAATCCACAAAATATACTGGCAAACTTTTATCATTTACCAATATTATTTCAGCGCTTCTTGCACATCTGTTTACAATCCCCTCACCCGCCATATCCTAAACTTATAAGAACGCTACTACACTTGATCTTATACAAAAGGTTCTTAGAAGTGCTGTTTGGGGAGTAGCCTAGAGACAGGGGCTTGGATTGGCGAAAGCTCGCCTGGCTGCGGAGCGCCAGCTCCATCTCAAGATCCAACTAACATAGTTTTAACTGCAGCACCTTTAATCTACTACTAGTTCACTGCCTAGATTCATCTTCCCCTTATCAAACGAGCTGTGTCAGGCAGAATTTTCAGGTGTTTCACCAGATACATAGTGGAACACGGCCCATCTGTCGCCGCCATGCTGGAGACCTGAAGTTGCAATCATAGCAGCGCAATATGGATGCCCCATACTGTCGCTGTTAATCATGGAACCATTTCCGTAAAAACTATTAAAAATAGAACCACTATGCTATTCCATTATTCCTAGGTGAAATATTCAAACGACCCGGCCTGCTTTGAAAATTATAATTTTTCAATGTAAACGCTTCTGGCCCCCAGGCCATTTGGGTGGGGAGGAGCCGAGAGACAGGGGGCTTAGACAGGCGAAAGTCGCTGGCAGTGGACCGCCAGCTCCATCCCAAGATTAGGCAGCCTCAGAGGCATCCATGCATGCTGCCCCTGCTGTTTCCTGTCCATTTTGCCTCCACGATCCTCCACAGCGTTCACCAATGTCTCATTTCAACTCTCTATACCCCAGAAGCTGGAGCACAAGAGGTATGCAGCACATCATCCCCTTATCAAACGAGCTGTGTCAGGCAGATTTCAGGTGTTTCACCGATATATAGTGGAACTCGGCCCATCTGTCCCATGCTGGAGACCTGAAGTTGGAATCATAGCAGCGCAATATGAATGCCCCATACGTCGCCTCTAATCAGGAAAGTGTCTTCCATGGCTGCCTCCACATGTCGTCCCCTTATCAAAAGAGCTGTGTCAGGCTCATTTTTCGGGTGTTTCACCAGATACGTTATGGAACTTGGTCACTATGTCGCCACCATGCTGTGTTATCGACTAAATATACCGTCAACCTTTTGTTCACATAGGAAATCATTTCACCTCCTTTGGTGAAACCTGAGTCCATTTAGGGTATGTCGCCATGAGACTCTCTAGCCTGCCACTGCTGCCGCTGCCTCTGCATGCTGTCCCCTATAGTGTCAGGGTCAATTATTGGATGTTTTAGATGCTATATAGCCTCATTCGGTCACTCTGTCATGGCCATGCTGTTGCCCATAATTTTGGCATAATGGTGCGATTAAGCAGCCTCAGAGGCATCCATGCATGCTGCCCTTGCTGTCTCCTGTCCATTTCCGTGGTGTTTCCATCCTTTTCTGAGGTTCCCAGGTGTTTGGCCAAGCTTCCCTGTGCAGAGCCTTGGTCCCCTTGAAAAATGCTCGAGTCTCCCATTGATTTCAATGGGGCTCGTTATTCGAGACAAGCACTCGAGCATCGGGAAAAGTTTGTCTCGAATAACGAGTACCCGAGCATTTTAGTGCTCGCGCATCTCTAGTCACAAGCATTTTTGACACACCTTTTACATGTTTCATGCTCACATGATTAATTCACATATCCACCAACCCACTATTTTGTTCACTTTTTGGACCCCCTAATTTTTTTGGTTGTGCTATTGGGCCCCTACAATTGATTCATAATGGCTGTTTTTGGTCCCTAATCTGTCATTTAATTTGCTTTATTTAGGAGGCACTTTCTTTCATTTTTGAATACTTACACAGAATTATCGGAGTAATCAGTTCCACTTCAACATCCACTACATGTATTTATATATAGAATACTGTAGCGACAACCCATACATATCTGTGAATTGGATGTTTCCTCACCTTTTCAGTGAATGACTTATCATATGTTACATGTACATTCTATGCGGTTATTTCTTGTCAATTGTCATTTCCTATTGTCTTTTTTCCTTATATTTAATTTAGATAATTTTATTCTGCTTTATAAAGCCTTTTTAAACCCTGCTTGGGGGGCGATTTGCCCTGCCATGCTGCCTCACTTCATTTTGAAGATGCAATTACGCTGCTATTATTGTGCGCTGATCTGATTTGTGTTCATATACACTATCTATCAAATGTGATTGATTTTAATAGGACCACATACCAAAAATTGTTTATAACTTTGTTTACTTCTATTATTTTGCTTTAGGAGGTTTTCTTAAGATTTATTCATACTTCTAATTTTGGTTGTATATTCCACTCTTTGTGCACTGCCACATTTGGAAAAATTCTCAAATTTTGAACTTCAAAATGTTCTACTTTTTCCACACATAGTCATAACTGCAAAAATCACTGAATGTCTGTTTTATCCCTCCATGGCTTTTTATACATACTCTTATTTTTGTAGGATGTTATGGGGCTTTGAACATTAAGTGCGATTTTTCACATTCATAAAAAACGCTAAATCCTGCTATTGAGGGACCTGTTCAGGTTTCAAGTCACTTTGAGACGCCTTAATAAAAGTAAAACCCCATAAATTATCCCATTATAGAAACTACACCCCTCAACGTATGCAACAACTTTTATGAAGTTTGTTAACCCTTTAATTGTTTTACCGGGGTTAAAACTAAATCGGATGCAATTTTGAAAGTAACATTTTTTGGTTAAATGAATGTGTTTTTCATAAAATGTACAAATTCTCAGTGGATAAAATACCAAAACTCTCCACAAAATTTGATGCACTTTACAAATACTTCATTTAAGCTTATTGATGAGATTTTATTTATACTCTTGAATGTATGGGTGAAAAGGAAATTGTCAATTTTGGTTTCCTTTCTTTTTGTATTTTTTGGGGTTCGTACACCTTACACTAAAAATACTATATTATCTTTATTCTATAGATCACTACGATAACGGTGATACCTCATTTATATAGTTTTTCATATATTATTACAATTTTACTGGGAAAAAAATGAATATAGTGGAAATCTCATTTGTTTTTGCATCTCCATCTTTTCAGTTCAGGAGCTGGCACCAGAAGCTTGACGTAAAAGTTTTAAATATCCAATAAATTTAGTTACAATTCATAATTGTGTCCCACTTGTTGTTGATTTTTCACCAATAAATTGCAATTTTAGAACTTTATGTTTGAAACCTGTGGCAAAAGGTAGAAAAGTTCAGGGGAGGTGAATACTTTCGTAAGGCTAATTTATTGTATGCCTTATTGTATTTGTACACCATATAAATTGTGAAACACACTTTTTAATTCAGCTTTTTACTATTCGTTACATTTTAATCAATGGATTCATAAAGATTTGTAAGGATTTATGTGGCCACCCAGTATTCAACACTGTTGAGTATATAGACAACTCGGGTGTCAGTGAGCAGGCATATAGTGCCTAATTTTGGCAAGAGTGTCCAAAGGCAATAACAATCTGACCTGTGAGCCATGCTGTCAGCCATGCTCCAGTACGCTCTTGAGCTGCTCTGAGCTTCTCACCCAACTCCTCCTCCTGCTTCTGGACTGTGCAGTAGCAGACCACCATTCTGGGAACCCACCCTGTGGAGCCTTAATGGGAAGTGTGCACATCCTTTCAAGCAGGCAAAAGATGGGGATGGTAAAGCTGACAATATTGGTGGCATATTGGAAGCAGTGCAGCACTGAACAAATGTCCCTCATGGGCACCCAGCCATTGGTGGTGATGTGCTCCTGGTGACTACTTTGACTCAGCCAGGCATTCTGGAACTGGAATTCCACAATTGAAGGTCTGTACAGGAAACTTTGCACCACCAAGTGGAGCAGATGTGCAATACATGGGATGTGCATAAACTTAGCTCGGACAAAAACTGCTAAAAGGTTCCAGATATTGTTGCACACCACTTTGCTGGGCTTGAGGATCAGCAGCAGCAACCTCTCACCTGTCTGCTCCTGGGTCCCAGTCCGCAGGTGTGGTCTTTCACCCTAGATAGAGGGGTTTAAGGAAGGAAGAGGCGACAAGAGGCAAGGAGTGATGTCCGGCAATCCTGGGGGTGGACAGATGTGAGCCACAGTGCCCCCTGCATTAGGAACAGCTGTCACTACATTAAACCAGTGCTCATTCTTATTGATCCATGTGTCAGTTGTGAACCTGGGCTAATAGCATTGCACAGTGCACATTTTCTCTTGTACACAACCTGTTGGTGCAGGGTGGCTGGGATTGTGCATGCGAAGGACCAACCTTTTGCTTTTTCTATCCATGATTTGTGGGACAGTTAGCTGATGTTGTGATCAGGCTTGGTGATGGTGGTGCTGATGGTGGGGGTAGTGGTCACATCTTCCCTTAGTAGAGAGACAGGTAACCTTGTGACTAGGGAAGCAGTGGAAAGGGTTGGGCCAAATGAAGCAGCAGGCAGAGCCATAAGGTGTTTCCAGGCTTTTTTGGTGTCTCAGCCACTGTAGCTCATGTTTACTCTGCAGGTGCTTGGTCATACATGAGGTACTCAGATTGGTAAGGCTTTGGCCATGCTTGATGGACTGGTGACACAGCCTGCAAATGACACATGTTCTGTCTTCTGCATTCTGTGAGAAAAATACCATGCTAGAGGCACCATGTAGGATAGTCTTTGTTTTCTGGGTGCCAGGTTGTTGGCAGTAGCATGATGATGTGGTTAAGGGCAGACCTCTGTGCCATGGCTCCCTTTGGCTTTTTCTTTCAGCTACCTGTGGCTTCCTGGATACCACCTCTTTGTCCAGAGTGTCACTGCCTTCTACATTGCAGAAAGCCACAGCCATTTGTGTTTCAATGTCATCATAAGTCTCTTCTAATGTTCCACCACCCACAACTCATCCTCCAATAAAAGTTATTGGAAATCTTGAAACTCTTTGTCTGCGACAGGGGCAGGTGGATGGGCCACAGACTCCCAGCTATGACTGCCTGCTCCATGACTTGGGGCTGAAACGGTTTTGCTACTTTGAAGGGGGGTGAGGTGGAGGGCTCTGCACTTCCAACTGAGAAAGATTGTGGCAAAGTTAATCCCATGGAAGTTGATGTACTGTTTACCATGTAATCAACCAATGCCTCAAATCCTGCTGCCTAATTGCTCCAGAGGAAGTTGGAGCATGCAGAAATGAAACACGTCCTCTCCCTGAAACATCTCAATCTCCTTCACAACCAGCACCCATCCCGGGTCCCTGTACTGTAATCCTGTTTTCCTGATTTTATACCTGCAGTACCAACAATACTGTGACAACACCCTTACAATCAAGGTATCACGCTATTTACAAACAAAAGAACTTCTATAATCTACATATTTTCTGATTAATGTATCATTGTGCACTATTCAGTAATAAAATTACTTTTCTGATTCACTTATCAGTGTGCGTGTTTTATACTGGCAACAAAACTTTTAGAATTAACATATTTGTATGCACTATTCACTGACAGGAGCAATTTTGCCATCAAGTTATGATTGATGATGATGATCTTTTTAGAGCTGAATACTTTACAAAGACAGGGCATTCATGATGGATTATGCCGTAAAAGCTAAAAATCCTGTCTGGTCTTTGCAACTATTGTTGTCAGGATTAAGGGTGGTGGGGGCCTTTCCAACAATGTTTTTGGAAGTATATAGCCTGCCCTGTATTATATAGCCTGCCATCCCCCTGTAGTATGCAGCCTGCCATCCCCCTGTAGTATGTAGCCTGCCAGCCCCCTGTAGTATGTAGCCTGCCAGCCCCCTGTAGTATGTAGCCTGCCAGCCCCCTGTAGTATGTAGCCTGCCAGCCCCCTGTAGTATATAGCCTGCCAGACTCCTGTAGTATGTAGCCTGCAGGCCCCTGTAGTATACAGCCACCAGCCCCCTTTAGAATTTAGCCGGTAGTCCCCTGTAGAAAATAGCCACAAAATAATAAACTTACCTCACCTTCCCTTCCAGTGATCCCACGACGCTGCAGGCTCTTCCTCACTCTTCAGGCAGCCGCCAGCCACTGAAGACACAGCTGCCATCACTGGGGGGGATCGCAGATGCACTGTTTTGGCAGCAGTATGTAGTGATCGGACGCTGACAGCATGACGTCATCACTCACCACCGGCGTCCCATCACAACCTCCTGCCACCAAAACAGTGCATCAGCAAACTCCCCCAGCAATGGCAGCTGTGTCTCCCTGACACTGCTGACATCCTAGACCCCTATGTGCATTGTGCATCGGACACAAAGACAGTCAGCTGAGTCGCTGACTATCGGAAACTGGTGGGGGCCCGTTAAAAAGTGAAAGTGGTGGGGGCCCCCGTGGCTAGAGCCCCAGGAACCCTCCTTTAATCCGGCCCTGATTGTTGTATAATCCTGTAATCAGTCAGAATATCCCTACACTCATGTAAATCTTCAGAGTGACCTAATAATTGTTTTAGATTTCCATCTTTACCTACCGTATATGCCGGTGTATAAGACGACTGGGCGTATAAGACGACCCCCAACTTCTGCCCTAAAAATATAGAATTTGGTATATACTCACTGTATAAGACTACCCCTCTCCCAAATGAAAAAAAGTCTGCTTAAAACTTTGCAAAACAAATAAGAGAGCAAGTGCCTGGTGATCATAACTGTAAGCTGTGATATTAATGAAGATCCGACATGCTTCTGTAAGTGCCGCCTGTGACCCCCAGCTCTGTGACGCCGACCGCTGTGACAGGGCGGCTGCATTAGCATACAGCGCTCCGCCCCATCAGCGCGTACTAAGCCTCTTCTAATGACTGTGAGAGGCCGACTACCGCGCATGCGCGGCGGTCCCAGGAAGCGGCTCTCTGCGTGCTGACGGGGAAAAAAAAAACCTCACACAGTGCGGCCCCCATATATCCGGCGTATAAGACGACCCCCCACTGTAGCCATTATTTTAAGGGGTTAAAAAGTAGTCTTATACGCCAGTATATACAGTATATTAGGAACCTCTTCTATACTCTTGACAAGGACAATTTTCAGCAGTTCCTGCCTGTCTCACTGACCATATGACGAGCAGCAACCTCTTCCTAGCTGTCCTATTACCAGTATTCCAAGTATGTATCCAGAAGGTTGGCTACTTAGGAGGAAAGATAGCTCTACAGTGTTTTCAATCCATTAACGTCTTTAATTAAATGGTATTGTCGTTATATTGACGACTGCCTCTTGGAATGTTACAGTTCTGAGGCAGCTGCTAATTTTATCCATTATAATAATGACAATCCCCTTTATTTAAAGTTTACTTTTTAGCACCATCCTGTTACCATACCCTTTTTGGATATATTTCTCGTGTTCAGTGAGGAAAATGAGGTACTTACCTGCCTATACTGTAAAACCATGTCAGGTAACACACTGATTTGATCAGACAGCATTCAGTTAGGAATATACCTCTTAGTGGATTTGTACCTGCTAAGAGAGCATGTACCACTCTTTTTAAGTACAAGCAGACCTGTAATGATATTTTCCACTTATTATATGATAGAGGTTATAAGATTTGTATCAGAACAAGATGCATTAAAGACACTAAATTTCAGTTTCACTATTTGAATATTGCTAATTCTAACAATAAATGAGACGCTTGTTGTACACCTACCTTTTCCACCCGATATAGTAGCAATTATGATGGAATAGTCTAAATAGTTAAAAAACACATCTTCTATCTTGTGTCATGAAAACTCTCTACGTCAAATCTTACAGGAAAGCATAAATAGTGTCTCTGCTAGAGCCACCACTCTAGGAAATTTTTTATCTCCTTGCATATTAATCAATTCTGACCCAAAGTCTACGTCAGTATATGCGTCAGGCTATTATTTTACAATCAAATTCTACTAAATCTACTTTCACTATTGAACAACACATGAATTGTAATTCCATCTTTATCATTTATTTGGTAGTGTGATAAATGCAAACTCCAATGTGTTGGTTGTACCACACGTACACTCAAGATGAGGATTGGAGAACATATTTTGGGAACTGACCCTCAGACTTTAACAGAAGGAAAATCTGGATCTAGTCTTTCTAAGCACTTACCATAAAAGTTCTGTAAAATTCTTCATTGTTAAAGCTATTGAAACTACGGGACACTACGGATCATAAGGGAGGAGACAGAAAAAAAGAAACTGCACATATGTGTGAGACCTTCTGGATACTTACTTTGGATACTTGTCATTCATTAATGTAACATATCGTGCATTTGCTAGTATTTATATTGTTTTATTTCACTTACCTTTTTTTAGGACAAACCATGAATATATATTAAATTAGGAGGCGTTCCAGTGCTTGACCTTCTGAATGATTAACTTAGGGGGTTCCAGTGCTCATTCGGAACGTGCAAAGTCCAACAGAATTATGTTGCACGCCCTATGTTGAAGGAGCACCAAAAATAAGTTTGTGAACTCTTTGGGGGCAGTGCAGGGAGCAGCAGATTCATCTAAGAATTTATGTCCTTACATAATGCGATGACAATATGCATAAAAAAAGGTAAGTGAAATAAAACAATATAAATACTAGCAAATGCATGTTATGTTAATGCGTATCATTAACATATTATGATATGGTAATGCATATCATGCATTTGCTAGTATTTATATTGTTTTATTTCACTTACCTTTTTTATGCATATTGTCATCGCATTATGTCCGGAAGGGGGGGTTACTGTTCAGTCACTTTCATTGGAGTAATATATTAACTTGCCGCATTTGTTGGTTTTGAGTATGAATAAGGATATAAATTCTTAGATGAATCTGGTGCTCCCTGCCCTGCCCCCAAAGAGTTCACAAACTTTTTTTTGGTGCTCCTTCAACATAGGGCGTGCAACACAATTCTGTTGGATTTTGCACGCTCCAAATGAGCACTGGAACGCCCCCTAATTTGTGTTGCATGATGCCTAGTGCAGCTGCACCTCAAAAGGGTTGCATGTAAATACCTATGCAAGCAGTTTGTACCTAAAAGGATGTGCAAAGTCCAGCAAAACTGGCACACAGCCCTTAGTAAATTTGCTTTTAGTAAATTTGCCCTAGTATTTAACTTTTTTTCTGCTCCGGGGAATTTTCTTGTTTTCTTTAGAACAGACGACTTTATGTTTCTGGTAATATGTAGGTAGTCATTAAGCAAGAACGCAAGTTTGCTCTCAGGATAAAGACTCAACTTTATTATAGCATAGACCGTCTTATATACCCAAAAGGGCTGTTACTGAGTAGTCTTACAATCATTGGACAGCGTCAAGGCCCCATTCTATAATTTCATAGCACTTGATTGGTTAATAATTAGCTTATTGATTTTCCTATTAAGAGCCAGGTGCAGCTAGTTCCATAATTAAGAGTATAGATAACTGATCAAAGTCCATTCTGGTCACCTACACAGATCATTATTCATGTTCTTTATGGAATAATATTTATTCATCACAACTAAGGACATTAAGATGAATAGGCTCTTAATAAGGGGATGTATTAGGTGATATAGAATCCATCCCTATCATGTCTAACATTATTAATTCTACATAATCCCGTCTTTGGTTGGAGCTCTGGAAAATAAGTTAAATGGGGCCCAAAATATTCTCCTCACTATATTTCCTTGCTTGTTTCTGATTACCAGATTGAGAATAATAATTTGCCTGAATTCATTGGAGATTTTGCTGATGTTTTTGATAAATATTTGTGCTAAGTCCTTGCCCCCACATTGGCCTTACAACTGTAGGATTGATATCTAACCAGGCTCTAAATATCCCAAGTCATAGTATCATAGTATCATAGTATATAAGGCTGGAAAAAGACGAATCCATCAAGTCCAACCTTTAAGAATTAAATAAATGTTTTATCCTCATAACCCGTGATATTTTATCTCTCCAGAAAGGCATCCAGGCCTCTCTTGAACATGTACATAGAGTCCGCCATAACAACCTCCTGCGGCAGAGAGTTCCACAGTCTCACTGCTTACAGTAAAGAACCTTTGTCTATGTTGATGGTAAAATCGCCTCTCCTCTAGGCGTAGAGGATGCCCCCTTGTCCTGGTCACAGGCCTAGGTATAAAATGATCTTTGGAGAGATCCTTGTACTGTCCGTTCAGGTATTTGTACATTGTAATGAGGTCTCCCCTCAGTCGTCTTTTTTCTAAACTGAATAATCCAAATTTTGTAATCTGTCTGTGTATTCTAATCCCTCCATTCCCCTAATAATCCTGGTTGCTCTGCTCTGCACCCGTTCCAGCTCTACTATATCCTTTTTATACACTGGTGCCCAAAACTGTACACAATATTCCATGTGTGGTCTGACCAGGGATTTGTATAAGGGCAAAACTATGTCTTTATCATGAGAATCTATTCCTCTCTTGATACATCCCATAATTTTATTTGCTTTAGCAGCAGCCGCCTGGCTCTGGTCACTAAAATTAAGTTTACCATCCACCAATACCCCCAAGTCCTTTTCAGCTCCAGTTTTACTAAGTAATTGACCGTTTAGAACATAATTATACTTTTTGTTTCCATGGCCCAAGTGCATAACTTTACATTTATCTACATTAAACCTCATCAACCATTTCTCTGCCCACTCCTCAAACTTCCACAAATCCCTCTGTAATGCTCAACTATCGACCTCAGTATTTATTACTTTACACAGCTTAGTATCATCTGCAAATATTGAAACTTGACTGTGTAAATCCACTACAAGGTCATTAATAAAAATATTAAAAAGAAGTGGCCCCAATACTGACCCCTGTGGCACTCCACTGGTAACATCAACCCAATCTGAGAATGTGCCATTAATGACCACTCTCTGTTTTCTATCACTAAGCCAATTACTTACCCAAATACACAGATTTTCTCCTATTCCCAGCAGTCTCATTTTATATACCAACCTTTTATGTGGCACGGTGTCAAATGCCTTTGAAAAGTCCAGATATACAACATCCCCCAGATTCAGTCTTGAACTTAGCTCCTCGTAGAAACCAATCTAATTAGTTTGACAGGACCAATCTCTCATAAACCCATGCTGACGCTGGGTTATAAGGTTGTGCACAGTGAGATACTCCAGGATAGCATCTCTAACAAACCCCTCAAATATTTTCCCCACCACAGCAGTTAGACTCAGGGGTCTGTAGTTTCCAGGATTGCTATTTGATCCTTTTTTGCATATTGGTACCACATTTGCTTTGCGCCAGTCCTGTGGAACATAACCAGTCCTCAGTGAATCTTCAAATATTAAAAATAACGGTATGTCTATCACCGTACATAATTCATGCAGAACCTGGGGGTGTATGCCATCTGGCCCCGGTGATTTATCTATCTTAGTGGTTGCGAGGCGGCGCCGTACCTCTTCCTGGGTTAAACTGTTGACATTCCAAAAAGAATTTACATTATTCCTCATTGTGTCTTCCAGTTGAAAAGGCGACATTCAGTAGATTGGCCCTTTCCTCATCTCCTTCCACCATGACCCCCATGTTATTTCTAAGGGGACCCACATTCTCTGTTTTTAGTTTATTATAATTTATATACTTGAAAAATAATTTTGGGTTATTTTTGCTCTCCCTGGCAATATTTCTCTCAGTCTCTATTTTTGCGGCCTTTTTACATGATTTATTTTTCTCTCTATAATCCTGTAATGCCTCATTGCTACCTTCATGTTTAAGCACCTTAACCGCCTTATCTTTCTTGCTTATTGCTTTCCTTACAAGACTAGTTAGCCACATAGGCTTTTTCTTGTTCCTTTTATGCTTTTTCCCATAAGGTATGTGTTTCTCACAAGACTTTTTCAGAATATATGAGAAAAAGTCCCATTTTTGGGGGAGGGGGGGGGCTTTTGTCTTTGAGAACATTATCCCAGTCTATGCCTTTAAGGTCTTCCCTTAGTTGCTGAAAATTTGCCCTCCTGAAGTTTAGAGTGCTGGTTGCCCCTTCACTAACGCTGTTAGTAAAGCGTAATACAAAATCAATGATATTATGATCACTATTCCCCAGGTTCCCCCCAACCTGTAGTTTTGATACCCTATCAGGTCTGTTGGTAAGGGTAAGGTCCAGCAGTGCCCACCCTCTTGTTGGCTCCAGGACTAGTTCAACAGGTAATTGTCTTTTGTTGTTGACAAGAGCCTGCTACCTTTGAAGGACCTGCAGGTTTCTGCCCGCCAGTCAATATCTGGGTAATTGAAGTCCCCCATGATAAGTACATCACCATGCTTTGAAGCCGCATCCATTTCACTTATCAGCATTTCCTCTGCTGCCTCCATTATATTTGGAGCCTTATAACAAACCCCTAGTAATATTTTATTATTCTTTTCCCTCCCCTTATCTCCACCCATCATCAGTGTATCATTTTCAATCTGTCTCCTCCAAAACATGAGCCTTTGCAGGAGTCCATTTGGGACAGAAGGGGCATATCTGCAACTCAAATTACCCCATGGGGACAGGTTTCTTTTCAAAGAAAGAGGGTGGTCTCAGACCATGTATTGACTACCATGACCATGGTATTGATATAAGCAGGGCTTACAATTTGACCCAAATCAGAGAAGGAGACAAAAAGAAGATCACGTTTAACCCCTTACCGACATTTGACGTAATAGTACTGCATCGCGGGAGGAACGTTCCTGCAAAATGCAGTACTATTACGCCAAACTTCTGGAGCCGGCGCCAGAAGCTGCGGGTGTCGGCTGACCGTGGCGTACAAGGGGCATTTGACGAGAATCTGACACCACATATGGGGTATTGATATATACGGGAGGGATTGGGTATCAAATTTTGTGGAGCGTTTTGGTATTTTAACCACTGAGAATTTGTACATTTTTTGAAAAACACATTAATTTAGCCAAAAAAATGTACTTTCAAAATTGCATCCCATTTTGATTTACCCCGTGTAAAACAATTAAAGGGTTAACCAACTTCATAAAAGTTGTTTTATGTACGTTGAGGGGTATAGTTTCTATAATGGGGTAATTTATGGGGTTTTATTTTTATTTAGGCCTCTCAAAGTAACTTGAAACCTGAGCAGGTCCCTCAATAGCAAGATTTAGCTTTTTTTTATGAAAATGTGAAATCTTGCACCTAACGTTCAAAGACCCATAGCATCCTACAAAAATAAGAGTATGCTTAAAAAAACCATGTCTGCATAAAGTAGACATTCAGTGAATGTTAGTTACTAAGTTTTTTGCGGTTATGACTACGTATGGAAAAAGTAGAACATTTTGAAGTTCAAAAATCGAGAATTTTTCCAAATTTTCACCAAATATCTGATTTTCTTATAAATAAATGCAAAACATACCACCAAAATTTTTCAACTAACACGAAGTACAAAGTGTCACGAGAAAACAATTTTAAAATCACTTGGATATTATAAAGTGTTTCAAAGTTATTACCATTTATAGTGACAAAGGGCATATTTGAAAAAATGGGCCGTGTCAGGAAGGTGAAAAGTGGCTTCGGGCGTTAAGGGGTTAATACTCCCAGGGGGGGGGGGGGGCATTTTGAATATTTGTGTAATGCTCCTGCTGTCTTCCAACAGTTTGTAAATGATATCTTCCGGGATCGCCTGGCCCAATAAGTTGTTTATTTGTATTATCTTTATCTTTCCTTTGGATTGGGTTACTTGTATATAACATGCCAGGAATGTATTATCTAAACTTCATCAAAATCTTTTATTTGCTACACTTTCTAGGTGTTTGGAGTCCAAAACATTCCTGTGTGGCAGCATCACTCCTGAATCATTTTGCATGGATCCAATCAAGGTCCAAGCTATTGAAAACTAAGGCCCCTTTCACACTTGCGTTGCAGATCATGTCAGAGTTTGATCAGGGTGCGATCAGGGTTTGGTCAGTGAAAAACGAACATTTTGCATCAGAGTGCAATCAGTTTTCAGTATGTGTTCAGTGGCTCAGTTTTTCATGCGCGTTTTCAATGCAATTTCAATGCGTTTTTCACACGCAGGTAATGCGTGTGAAAGGACTCAAGACTGAGCTCTATCTTTTCTATGGCAATTGATGCGTGAAAAACGCATTGCACTTGCATTGCACTTGCAAGTGTCTCAGAGTGCAATGCGTTTTTGATGCATCTCCATAGACTTGTATGGTGCGTTTTCCGTGTGACTTGCAAAAGTAGAGCATGTCGAGATTTAAACGCACGTTAAAAAAAACGTGCGTGTGTGCGTGAGAAAAAATGCAAGTCTGAAAAGACCCATTGATTACAATGGGTCAGAGTGCAATGTCAGTTCTGCACGTCAAAAGCACATGCAGAAAACGCGCATGAAAAACGCAAGTGTGAAAGGGGCCTAAGACTGTCCAAAAAAATTTTAAAGCCCTGTACCTTTTTTAGGATTTTTTTTTTTTTACTAAAAAATTTTTTTTAAACTTTTTCTGTTTTGGCAAAACCGTTGAGCGATCTGACAGGGAAAGATGCAGTAACCAATTGGAATCCAGGTGCTGCATTGGCATACATACAGCTAGAGAAAAGCTTTATGAATGTTCCTGTTTTGATTCATCCAGATTTGGATCAAAGGATGCTATGGCTAGTGCACAAGCACATTCAGCATGGAGGTAACATAAGGGGGGAAATAATTTGTTCTGCTAATTTCTATCTGTCAAATTTTCATGTGCTTTCCATCAAGTTTTTATCTGCTACATATGCTAAATTCCAGTGATTTGAAGAAAATGTGGAGCATTAATTAATTAGTGCACACAAATGTATGATCTGCAATGAAAAAGATAGAAATTTATTTACATATTCCACACTTGAGAACATAGACAAGGTTTGGTATGATATAATGAATGATAGCATTCTTATGCTATCATTACTGCTTATTTTTATTGTTTTCTGATTGAGTAAACATAGATAATAACATATTTAGAAATGTATAAGAGAAAACACAATGGTTCCAGTTAATGGACTCCTGCTGATCTAATTTTCTTTCATTTGTAATCATCACATAGGAGAGAACCTTTTAACTCCAATGCTGTAAGTATAGTCTCATGAAATTGCTTAAAATAAATATTCAGTGGTATAGCTATACCAGAGGTAAGCCAAAGCCAAAATCTAGAATGATAAATATAGCTCCATACTGTCCCTTCAGTTTGTATGCAGGCATAAAGAGGCGAAAATACAGAGAAATGTCCTTCACATTCAACAATGTAGAGGATGATGCTATGCATAGCTTAAGTTAGAAATGTTCACAATTTCTAACTTAAGCTATGCATAATTTTTAAAGTTATAATTTTTAAAATGTTCTACATGAATAAATACATAAATACACACAGATACCTTCCCCATAGTAACGTGGCTATATGGAGTCACATTAGATACAAATTATTTGATTTTTCAATTCTACATGACTTTTATCCATCACCAGGTTTGCTTACTTGTAATATTTATGAGGCTATTTTGTCTCAATTCATGTATGTTAAAAGTTTAAAAAGTAAAATTCATGTTTACTGGTTGTTGCTGAGTTTCAGTACCATATGACAAAACAATAGATCACTCTGTAAATGTATATATACCCATATACTTTACAAATGGTTTATTATGTTACACATTTGAGTTTCTGGTGTACCTGTCCTGATGTTAAGATAGCATTATAAAATGGTTTTGAGAAATTTTATGTGCACCCACAACGATCAACCACCATCCCTGGAACTTTACTCTGAATAACTTCTGCATCATCATTAAAATAAAGCATATTAATAGAGGACAATTTAGTTGGGGAACAGCATGGCCCAGTATAGCCCTTTTGGTTTGCCTGATTTACAAGATGGCTGTGGGGATATTTTTGCAAAAAGTCTATTCCACATTCTCCAGAACATTCATTTGCTTTATATTTCTTGGGTGCAATAACCCAGTCCCATCCAATTGCTTCAAAATCAACTAATAATGGGTAACGGCAGCACATCGTTTCAGCAGAATGATCATCACAGTCAATGCCAGACTCTCTTCTAAAGCGTTTTGGTGCATCTGTTACCTTTACCTCAATAAATGGCATCTGTTAAAAAAGGGGATATAACACAAGTAAGGTTAATTGCATACAAAAAGCTCATTACCATTAAAAATTATTTTTCATTTGTGTATCATTCATCATGTGGGTTTCATGTTGTTGATGGACAGTCTATTATTCATAACAATCAGCATTTCCATTGCTTATAGCATTGTTATCAATGTGCAAAGTAGGACATTGGGGGATTTGTCCAAAATAGGTTAGAGATCACATGATCCCATCTGTGGACATTTTATGGACCTGAATCCCTGGCTGATAAAGTAAAAGACAGGAGACTTCACTTTACGTATCAAAAAAGCAGAGCAGAACAATTAATAGATGGACTGTATGTTGCCAAATTATCTAATATCCTGCCCCTTACACTCATAAAACATATATTTATAAATGCACCTTATAAAACACATGAGGTAGAGTGTCCGGTTATTGTTTTAACATGCACATTATCATCTTTGGTGTATCTGTCCTGATTTTAAGATGGTATTTTAACCACGTCACTAGGGGCCCATATAAGACAAACATTTCCTTCTTCTCACACAATCTTTACCACAATGACCACCACAATCTGCACCCCTCAAGTCCCCTTCTCACACAGCCCATGTCCACCCTCTTTCCCATACAAGCAACTCATAAATGATTTACATAAAAAGGCATAATAATCTTTTTTCTCATATGAGGACACATTTACATACCCGGCCACTGTAGTCCACCGAAAGTACATTGTTCAACGATAATGCACTGTGCACCCGACATCGTGAAAGTGTAGCTTCCCTGCTCAGGTCCCACAGAGTTCACCATGTTTTTAGTGGTGCATGTAAGTGTTAGGGCTTGCGACACAATTTGAAAGTTAAATCCTGCACTCAGTCCGAATCAGCCAGATCGTCCGATGGCATGCCCCCTAATTTGTGTCTCATGGAAGCCAGTGAAGCCGCACCAAAAAAAAGGGTCTGGTGCGACACAATCGCAGTGCACCCGCTACTTAAATACCTGTGCAAGCTGTTTTAACCCTGAAAAAAGTGCACAGTCAGACAAAAGTGCAGCGCGACCCTTAGTAAATGAGCCCCAATGTGTGTTTTTACTTCTGCTTACCAGCATTATCTTTTGCAGCCACTTAGACCTTTTAGACACAGGTTACCTTTTTGCAGTAGGTTTTTAATGCATCATGTGTACAGTGGGTATGGAAAGTATTCATACCCCTTTAAATTTTTCACTCTTTGATTCATTGCAGCTGAGGCCCATTTTCGTTTATGTGTTTCCTTTTTTTACTCCCCACCTTCATAAATCTATAGCTTTTTTATTTTTCCATGTAGAGAGCTGTGTGAGGGCTTGATTTTTTCATAACAAATTGGACTTCATAGTGAACATATTTAATATTCCATACCATGTACTGGGAAGCAGGAAAAAAATTCCAAATGCGGCGAAAAAAAACACATTTTCAACATATTTTTTTGGGCTTGGATTTTACCGCTTTCACTCTGCACCCCAAAGGACATGTCTACTTCATTCTTTGGGTCAGTGCGATCATGGGGATTTCAAATTTGTATAGGTTTTATCATGTATTCAGACATTTACAAAAATTAAATCCTCCAGTACAAAAAAATTATTCTTCATTTTGCCATCTTCTGGCGCTAATAACCTTTTCATACTTCGATGTACAGAGCTGTGGGTGGTGTGATTTTTTTTGTGACTTTTGATGACGTTTTCAATGCTATCTATACAGAATGTGTGTATATGATGTGTATATACTATGGGGTAAATTTGCCAGTTTTTGGCATAGAAACAGTGAAGTAATAGCACCTTCGCCACTACGCCACCTCCACGCCATGTGGGCGTAGAGGGACACAGCCGTTGGCAGAGTAGGCAGGCATGGGGTGTTTTTGTATATTTTTGTGCAAAAGTACACCAAATTCAACCGTCACAGTTTTGCTGAAGGCTGTGCTGCCAGATACATCAAGAGGCCGAAGTGTGATAAATCTCCCCTTATGTGTGTATATGATGTGTATATACTGTATGTGTGTATAAATGTACAGATGTGTAGATACTGTGTGTGTACATACTTTGTGGGGGTTATCTATCATATTATAGGCCTGCCTACCCTCCGTTGCAGCTGAAGAGGCTTAGGCCTCATGATATATCTGGTGTGTGGCTGCGGTGCATCTTATTTCTATGACAGGTCCTACCTAGCATAGAAATATAAACACAACCTGAAATTA
Source organism: Engystomops pustulosus (assembly GCA_019512145.1). NCBI lineage: Eukaryota > Metazoa > Chordata > Amphibia > Anura > Leptodactylidae > Engystomops > Engystomops pustulosus. The sequence goes on along the minus strand of CM033648.1, from coordinate 42,083,690 downwards.
TTCCAGTGTGAAAAGTCACTACATGCGACTAGCTTAAAGGGATAGTACTAGCAATATGCCAGTGTTTTGGCACAGAAGCCCTGATAAACATCCCCCTTATGAGTTTGTATGTAACGTATCTATTACTGTATAAATGTGAGAGTATGAGTTTAAGAGTGTATTAATGTGTCTAGTGTAGAACCTTATTTGTGTGTATTGGAGTATATAATTGTGTGCAACTTTACAAATATGCATATAAGGGGGCCCCATACTGAAATCCGCTATGGGGCCCAGCCTCCCCTAGTTACGCCGCTGACTGCAGCCCTCCACCAGTCTGGGCTTTATTGCAGAGTGTGCCACCAGAAGCCTATCCTCAAGGCATATGAAAGCCTGCATACAGTTTGCAGAAAAACACACGAAGGACTCCAAGACTATGAGAAATAAGGTGCTCTGATCTGATGAGATAACCAGGCACTGCTCATCAGCTGGCAAATACAATCCCAACAGTGAAAAAAGGTGGTGGCAGCATTAGCTCCAGGGACAGGACAACTGAATGAAAACCTCTTCCAGAGTGCTCTGGAAATAAGACTGGGCCGAAGGTTCACCATCCAACAAGACAATGACCCTAAGCACACATCTAAAATTACAAAGTATTGGCTTCAGAATAACTCTGTGATCATTCTTAACTGTCCCAGAACAACAGAACAACTCTGTGATCAAGAATGACTATCCTAGAACAACAGAACAACTCTGTGATCATTCTTGACTGGCCCAGCCAGAGCGCTGACTTAACCCCAATTGAGCATTGGGCATTGAGCATCAGTTTTTCTTGTTTAATAAATAAAAAAAATATTGTTCTGTTTTTTTCTCTGTCAAGATATGGTGCAGGAGCCTGAAAAGTGTGGTCATGCGGACTTGGAAACTAAAATAAACTCAAAATGTTACATTCACTCAAAAGTCTAAAATAGTTTTTTATGCATCCTGGATCTAACTTTTAATTATCTTGGCTTTTACTGTTTAACCCCTTGACACTCACTTCACATGCTTTAGGGCTGGTCCTTGAGCCTGCAGTCTGTTAATGAACATGGAACTTTTTTGCACAGACACTGTTTCCCTGTGCTGATTTAACTCCCAGCACTTGCTGCGATCTGCTGCAGAAGTACTGTGAGAAATTATCAAAGGCTGTCCCGATGATGTGAACACCATAATTAAGAAATCATGGTGTTCACATGAAAATTTGTTGTAAAAACAAACTTTCCTACTGCATTTGAAGCTTGTTTATTTTTCCTCTGTCAGATCTATAGTGCACTATAACAGATGAGCATGGACAGCACAGTGCTCACAGCACTTTCGGGAGGCGTCTGCTTGAGTTAGGGTCTCCGTCCATACACCAGGATACGTGAGTTGTTTTAAAGGACATTCAAAGGATGTTTACAAATGTGTTAACATACTCACACTACCTTGTGGTCTGAAGATGCAAGCTCTTTGAACTTTATCATAGTGAATATATGGTCAGCACCAGGATACATGAGTTGTTTAAAAGGTCATTCAAAGGATGGACTGTGATTATGCTTATGCAAGTTTACAAATAAGTTTACAAATATGTTAACATACTCATGTTACCTCGTGGTCTGAGAATGCAAGTTCTTTGAACTTTATCATAGTGAATATATGGTCAATTTATCAAAAAATGTGAATGTTTTACGAGAAATTATGAAGTAAAAGGAAGATTTTATTCAAAAAACTTGTGTGGTCAGTTTTGCTTTTGGACACTATTCATTTGAGCATGGACATTTTGACATTTGTGAACATTGGGATCTCTCCCCTATGTTTACATTCTGTTTATTATTGTTGTATCTGTATAGCCTAGTAGAAAGGGAACATTGAGGGACATTTCAGTGTATCTCTATTTCTCAGGGAAACTAGTATTTTTACATATCTATATTACAGATTGCTTGTCTGGTAAACCAGTCTGGTTTTTTTTTTCTGCAAAACAGACAGCCTGACCTTTAGAATGACAGGTGATGTTTGGAAAGTTGTTTACACATTACAATCTTGCTGTCATAGAATACTATGGGGACTGTAAGTATATGGGGAAATGCTTGGTTGTTGTTTTTGTGCTGAAATGTAACCACTCCTCCCTTGGTAGAAGGTATATAAGTAGAACAATCCCAGTCCTGTTTTGCAGTTAGGAAACAGAACATGGAAGAAAAGACTGCCAGTCCACCTGAGCAGCAAGAAGAAGCTGAGGCGGGGATACTTTTAGAATTTGACCAGGGTACCAGTCAAAATGCATTAGAAGTTCCTTTTTTTTAATTATGAATTATTTGTTTTCCATTTACTAGAAGTAGTTTCAATCACCTTATTCAGTTGAGGATATGATTAATAAATAGATGCATATAGACCAATAAAATTTCACATAAAATTTCATTAATTTCTCTCAGTTAACTAATGCATTGGTGGTAGCAATTAAACCATAATTAATTGTTGGTCATAACTTAAACTATGGTCACTTAATTGATTTTATATAGTTTGACCCCCTTGCAGCAAATGGACATAATGACACCCTGCTTCGAGGAGTTATTTTCTGTAAATTGCAGTATTTTTATGTCTAGCTTCTGTCACTGGCTCACCAGCAAAGTAAAGGTTACAGCTAGTTGGTGTCCAACTATTATTTAGGCCTCTCAAAGACATTTAAAAGCTCAGCAGGTGCCTAAATAATACGTTTTGGTGTTTTACATGAAAATGTAAAAAAATTGCAAAAGTTTTAAAACCCAGAACATCAGAGATAAAAAAAAAATTCCCACATAAAGAAATTCATCAAATGTCAAATTATTTAGGTGGTATAAAAGCAGAGAATTTAAAACTTTGAGAATTTTTTTTTTAAATTTCCCAAATAAAAATTTTTTTATGACTAAACTATAGATATATCAAACCTTTTCAACTAACACAAAGTACAAGAAACATTCTCAAAACTAACTTTACCTGCTAAAGCTTTCCAAAGGTATTACTACTCATAGTGACAAATCTCAAATATAAAAATAGGGCCTGGTCACGAAGGTTCATAGTATAAAAGGCTGGAAAAAGGTGCAAGTCCATCAAGTCCAACCTTTAAAGCGTAACTGTAAAACTATAGGGATTTTACCAAATTATTATATGTGATTCCCCCTTTGAAAACAAACAGAATGATGCCTACTTTGTGCTGCTTGCCCTTTTCTTTCCAAAGTTATGACAATTTCTGTTCTGGAAGTGTTTGACAAAAATATTTCTCACTAGAGGTGAAGTGAGTGGAGACCAATGTCTGCCAATCTATGCCCTCAAGCTGATGCCAGCTAGCTTGCCCACAGTTCCCATGATGCCTTGTGTTCTCTCTCAAAGTAATTTAGCATTAAATCCATTTAGTTTCCCACAAGTAAATCCAATGAACACTGTACAGTGCACACACAGGGTGCATATGGTGACATCAATCTGTAGTTTGTTTAACCTTTGTTTCTCTGACAGATTCCACGGCTTGTCAGCACATGGAATGGAGGCAGCCATTACAGCACTAAGGTAATGTGAGGGCTATAGCAAGGAAACTACTGCATATAGGTAATAAAGATAATAGGCAAAGTTGTTTTACATCCAGAGAGCTAATGGTTTGTGGAAAACAAAAAAAACTTTAAAGTTACTCTTTAAGAATTAAGCAAATGTTTTTCCCCATAACCCGTGATATTTTGGCCTCTCTTGAACATGTACATAGAGTCCGCCATAACAACCTCCTGCGGCAGAGAATTCCATAGTCTTACTGCTCTTACAGTAAAGAACCTTTGTGTGGTAGAATCGCCTCTCCTCTAGGCGTAGAGGATGCCCCCTTGTCCTGGTCACAGGCCTAGGTATAAAAAGATCTTTGGAGAGATCCTTGTACTGCCCGTTCAGGTATTTGTACATTGTAATGATTTGTCTTTTTTCTAAACTAAACTAAAAAATAATCCCAAATTTTGTAATCTGTCATTATATTCTAGTCCCCCCATTCCCCTAATAATCTTGGTTGCTCTCCTCTGCACCCGTTCAAGTTCTACTGTGTCCTTTTTATACACTGGCGGTCAAAACGCTGCATAATATTCCATGTGTGGTCTGACCAGTGATTTGTGTAAGGGCAAAACCTTGTCCTTATCTTTAGAATCTATTCCTCTCTTGATACATCCCATTATTTTATTTGCTTTAGCAGCAGCTGTCTGGCTCTGGTCACAAAAGTTAAGTTTACCATCCACCAATACCCCCAAGTTTTTATCATCTCCAGTTTTACCAAGTAATTGACTGTTTGGAACATAATTGTACCTTTTCTTTCCATGGCCCAAGTGCATAACTTTACATTTATCTACAATAAAGCTCATCAACAATTTTGTTCCGCCCACCGCTCAAGCTTCCACAAATCCCTCTGTAATGCTATAATATCGACCTCAGTATTTATTACTTATCACAGCTTATTATCATCTGCAAATATTGAAAGTTGATTGTGTAAACCCACTACAAGAACTGGCCCCAATACTGACCCGTGGCACTCCACTGGTAACCTCAACCCAATCTGATATTTTCTTTGCAGTGCGTCTGCTGCACCCACCAGTAACACCCATGGTCAGTGCTTGCACTGATCATGGGTGTTAACCCTGTAAATGCCTGAGGCATTTAAATCCGGGTGGCGTGTTGGCGCGGCCTTCTTGGATGCGATCGCCGCACCCCCCTCCCCTGTGATGTCATGGGGAAAACTGATTGGTTGCCATTACAGCCTCGGGTCTTCTGCAGACCCGAGGATGTCTCGTTGTTGCAGAATCATTAAAATGAACTAGTGGCTCATTGTTATGAATACTATGCAAAAATGGCATACACTCAACGGCCACTTTATTAGGTACACCATGCTAATAACGGGTTGGACATCCTTTTGCCTTCAGAACTGCCTCAATTCTTCGTGGCATAGATTCAACAAGGTGCTGGAAGCATTCCTCAGAGATTTTGGTCTATATTGACATGATGGCATCACACAGTTTCCGCAGATTTGTCGGCTGCACATCCATGATGCGAATCTCCCATTCCACCACATCCCAAAGATGCTCTATTGGATTAAGATCTGGTGACTGTGGAGGCCATTTGAGTACAGTGAACTCATTGTCAAGTTCAAGAAACCAGTCTGAGATGATTCCAGCTTTATGACATGGCGCATTATCCTGCTGAAAGTAGCTATCAGATGTTGGGTACATTGTGGTCATAAAGGGATGGACATGGTCAGCAACAATACTCAGGTAGGCTGTGGCGTTGCTACGATGCTCAATTGGTACCAAGGGGCCCAAAGAGTGCCAAGAAAATATTCCCCACACCATGACACTACCACCACCAGCCTGAACCGTTGATACAAGGCAGGATGGATCCATGCTTTCATGTCAAATTCTGACCCTACCATCTGAATTTTGCAGCAGAAATCGAAACTCATCAGACCAGGCAACGTTTTTCCAATCTTCTACTGTCCGATTTCGATGAGCATGTGCAAATTGTAGCCTCCGTTTCCTGTTCTTAGCTGAAAGGAGTGGCACCCGGTGTGGTCTTCTGCTGCTGTAGCCCATCTGCCTCAAAGTTGGACGTACTGTGAGGTCATAGATGTCTCTTGCCTAATTTGGTTGTAACGGATGGCGATTTGAGTCACTGTTGCCTTTCTATCAGCTCGAACCAGTCTGCCCATTCTCCTCTGACCTCTGGCATCAACAAGGCATTTCTGCCCACAGAACTGCCGCTCACTGGATGTTTTTTCTTTTTTGGACCATTCTCTGTAAACCCTAGAAATGGTTGTGCGTGAAAATCCCAGTAGATCAGCAGTTTCTGAAATACTCAGACCAGCCCTTCTGGCACCAACAACCATGCCATGTTCAAAGGCACTCAAATCACCTTTCTTCCCCATACTGATGCTCAGTTTGAACTGCAGGAGATTGTCTTGACCATGTATACATGCCTAAATGTACTGAGTTGCCGCCATGTGATTGGCTGATTAGAAATTAAGTGTTAACGAGCAGTTGGACAGGTGTACCTAATAAAGTGGCCGGTGAGTGTATACTGCAATACAGTAGTATTGCAGTATATCTTAGGAAAGATCAGACCACCTAGGGTTAATGTACCCAAGAGGGTCTAAGAAATTGCAAAAAAACTGAAAAAAAAGTTTTAAAAACAATTTTAAAAAAACTTAAAAATTTAAATTACCCCCCTTTCCCTAGAACTGATATAAATAAACTGTAAAAATCATAAACATGTTAGGTATTGTCGCTTCCCAAAATGTCAGATCAAAATGCAATAATGGTCATTCCCAGCATTTAACCCCCATAACAGAAAATAGCACCAAAAGTTGAAAATACCACTTTTTTGCAATTTTGAAAAATATAAAAAAATTCAATAAAAAGTGATCAAAAGGCCTTACAGTCCTAAAAATCATAGCATTGGAAGCCTCATCAAAATTTGCAAACAATGACACCACCCACAGCTCCGTACAATAAGTATGAAAGTTATTAGCGCCAGTAAAATTAATAATTTTTTTTGTACAGGTTTTAATTTTTGTAAATGTATGAAAACATTATAAAACATATACAAATTTGGTATCTCCATGATCAAACTGACCCAAAGAATGAAGTAGACATGTAATTTGCGCAGAGTGAAAGCCGTAAAATCCGGCACAAACACATTTTTTCACCATTTTCACTGCAATTGGAATTTTTTCCTGCTTCCCAGCACACGCCATGGAATATTAACACCTTGCCTACCGAGGACGAACTATATCGTCCTTGCGTGGCAAGGGGTGTATGGAGCTGAGCTCTCTCCATACACAGCGGGTAATGGCTGTATAAAACAGCCAACACCCGCCTGTCACTGCCGCAGTAAACCTGTTAAGTGCCCGCGGCACCCGACCGCGGCACCTAAATTACCTTTACATGGGCGCCGCCATCTTGGATGCCCGATCGCCGCCCCCTGGAACGTCATCGGAGGGCGGCGATCAGTTGCTATGGCAGCCTAGAGTCTCATTGAGACTCGTAGGCTTGCCAGGTGCAATGATTTCTAATAGCCACCAGAGGGCAGGCTATTAAAAATCATTGTTAAATAGCTATATACTGCAATACAGTAGTATTGCAGTATATAGTATTAGCAATCAGACCCTGCAGGGTTAAATTACCCTGGGGGATCTAAAATAATGGCAAAAAAAAATGTACACATTTTTTTAAAAAATATGAAAAAATAGTAAAAATAGTAAAAGTTTAAATCACCCCCCTTTCCCTAGAACTATAATATAAATAAACGGAAAAAATCATAAACATTTTAGGTATCATCGCATCCCAAAATGCCTGATCTATCAAAATATACAGTATAATCGATTTTTCCCAGCGTTTAACCACGTAACGGAAATTGGCGCCCAAAGTCGAAAATGCCACTTTTTTGCCATTTTGAGAAATATAAAAAATTCTATAAAAAGTGATCAAAAGCCCATACAGTCCTAAAAATGAAAGCATTAAAAACGTCATCAAAAGTCGAAAAAAATGACTCCACCCACAGCTCCATACACTGAAGTAAGAAAGTTATTAGTGCCAGAACATGGCAAAATGAAGAATTTTTTTTTTAACAGGTTTTAATTTTTTTAAATGTATGAAAACATTATAAAACCTGTACAAATTTGGTATCCTCGTGATCATACCGAACCAAAGAATAAAATAGACATGTGATTTGGGGCGCTCAGTGAAAACTGTAAAATCCAAACCCACAAGAAAATGGCGCAAATTTGTTTTTTAATAATTTTCACTGCATTCTGAATTTTTTTCCCGCTTCCCAGTATACGTTATGGAATAATAAATACCATCACTATGAAGTTCAATTTGTTATGCAGAAAACAAGCCCAAACAGAGCTCTTTACATGGAAAAATGAAAAAGTTACAGATTTTTGAAGGTAGGGAGTAAAAAATGAAAAACGAAAAAGGGCCACGTCCCTAAGGGGTTAAATACCGTCACAATGAAGTGCAATTTGTTGCGCAGTATACAAGCCCACACATGAAAAAATAATGGTGCAGATTTCAGTCTAAAAAGTTGCAAAAATAAGCAAAAAAAAAAGTATACACAAGTGAAAAGTCGCACAGAAGATCTGGAAAATAAAGATATACACGGAACACTGCACAAGGTACAGACCAAGGTGTACGTGAAAAACGGACAGCAAAAGTTGCAGTGAGAAGTTTCAAAAACTACAAAAGACACAAAAAAGACAATTAAACTTGCAGAAATAAAGATACATGTCCCCTAGTGACTGTCAAAAGTAATTTTAAATTATTTGTTTATCCATATGGATGTGGATATGGCTCTAAGTGCAAGGCTGTGTAGGACACTAATATAAAGGGCTTCGATGTTACTTGCCACCCATGACTAATCTGATAACTATTATATACGGGGAAAATTTATCAGCGCTTCTACACCAGTTTTGTGCTGTTGAAGCACTGAAATCATAATTTGTTGTGCACTGCAAGAAATTGCGATTAGTGTTACTCCTAGCTCCACGTCATGTGGAGGTCGCTAATAATTACATGGAATAACAATCTAATACCCACTGAATCGGGTGGCTGGCGCTTTACAATACCTATTGTGGTGCTTTATCAGCCTTTTGAAGCTGTGTTTTTCTGTCAGCGGCAAGCCAATGTTCCTACTGACAATTGCATCAGGTTTCCATGACGACTGTTAAAGATACATTCCCCCTAGCGGTCACATCACTTGGTCATGTAACCGGAAGTTCCGCCGACTTGAGATGGCAGCGCGCGTAGTATCTTCAGAACGCGGTTGAAATCACATCCACGATTGGTAGCCTTTTTCCTACCCACATATATAGCCAGTACCTGCCCCCGGTAGCACTTAAAAAAAGGAAGTAAAAACTCTCCTTTCCCCTGCAGGTCTTCTCCTCTTCTGTTGGCAGCAGCAGGTGGGTTGCAGGTGCACCCATGACAGTGCCCCTCCCATTGGCCTCCTGTTCTTCTTGGCCTGAAAAAGTTTTTGAAGACCCAAGATGCAGTCCAAGATGTTGTCTTCAGGCTCCCAAGATCTCTCCTCTGCCCCAAACCTCTTCCAATCGATAAGAAAGAACCGTTTCCCTCTAACCGACTTCATGTCCAGGATATCCTTTACTTCAAAGACATTGGTGGAGCAGGAGGTAGTACTTGCCTTTTGAAGCGATTCAGGATGAAAGACTTTAAAAGAGAGACATGGAAGGAGTTCAGGATGTTCATGGTGGGAGGAAGACAAGGGCTTCAGTACCTCAAATGGACCCAGGAAACGAGAACCAAGTTTGTAGCTGGGGATCTTTAGCCAGACATATCTGGAGGACAGCCAAACTATCACCCGGAGAACAGACTGGAGGAGGACTGCATTTCTTGTCTGCCCAAGTTTTGGTGCGGGCAGATGCCTGAAGTATGACGAGTTTGCTCCCAGGTTGTCTTGTACTAATTGTTTCATGGCAGGAACATCAAAAGGCACGGAAAGAGGAAGAGATTGGATGTTGTCTATAAACAATGAAGAAGGGAGCAGCACCGGCGGATTCAGAGTCTAAAGAATTATAGGAGAACTCCACCCAAGGTAACAGGATGGGCCAGTAGATAGCAGCCCAGAGTCTGATTGACTCTCTACTTGCCCCTTGCCAGTTGGTTGGTTGCATAAGGAATGCCAGAACCTGGAAACAAACTGGACTCCTCGCTCTTAGACAATGTTCTGAGGAAGTCCATGAAGCTGGAAGAAGTGGAGAAAGAACAAGCTGGCAAGACGAGGAGATGATGGCAGACCAGGCAGAGGAATGAAGTGGGACATTCTAGAGAAACAATCTGTGACCACTCAGATGACATTATTACCGGAAGATGGCGGATGATCCGTAACAAAGTCCATGTGTCAGCTGGGGACAGGCAGTGGCATAAGTAGGCCTGCTGGCTTGAGACACAACAACTTATTTTGTGCACAGGAAGTGCAGGAACTCACAAAGTCTCGTACATCCTTGACCAGACCTGGCTACAGGGGTGGTCTGCCCATTAAGCCCACCGTGGGAAATCCCGGTGGGCCAACTGCTCTGCGGATGGTGCCATGTTTTTGATGCACGACTAAGCCCAATAAAAAGAACATGTTTGCAAGTATTCCGGTGTGGTTCTCCTGAGTGCCGCCTACTACTATCTTTTGCAAAGTTTGAAGATTTTAACAGTCAAGGATCTGACGGCGTGCACCACCACAGGATACGGATGCAGGAGGATAACCAGGTGATTGGGTGAGCGAACCGTAATTTTCTTTTTATTTTTCATGTTTACTACTTGACGTGTACCGGTATCCGCTCCCCGTTACACCTCCTCCTTATTACTTTTTCAAAAGTACGTACGGATATACTTAATCAATTTTTCTTGGGCTAATATTGACGTGCTTAAGTATGGATGAAACAGGATCCTCCGATCAGATGCAAGATACAACAGAATCAGACCCAATCAGGGATAGACGAGATTTTGCTAAGAAGATCTTTAATATTGATTCCTCTGATCTGGATCCAGGAACGAGTTTTTTTGTACAATGGAACCAGTTACACAAATTAATGGAAAAAGAAGCTTGCATGTGGTGGGATGCAGAGACACTCGAATCGTATATAGATAAAAAAATGATACCACGAGGACTTCGTCTACTCAAAACACCCACTACTATTTACTCTCAAACCTTTTTGGACAATTGGAACATGACCTTAAGTGAATGTTCACTAAAATTAATGAGCCTCATAATAACAGAGGAAAAACGTGCATTGGAAGAAACAAAACTCTCCATTACTGCAATTAAAGAGGAACTGAATAGTAACTTGCCGAACCATACGTTTAAAGAAAAATTATCCTCATGCCAAGAAAAAATCAAGAAACTGGAAGAAATAATCATGGGGGTAAAACGCAATAAATTTCAGAGAGATGTGATCGACTATAAAGAAAATATGGTATATACTTGGAGAAAAATTAAACATGATGACATGTCGGAAGGCGGTGCAACTCCTAAGTCTATACTTAAGTATGGCAAATCTGGCCCCAGACAAGGAAGGAAAAACCGCAACAAGAAATATAAAAGAAAAGTTAGCTTTTCAGATACGGATGACTCTACCAACGGGCATTCATCCTCTGCACAATCACATAGTGACACTTAATTAATGGATCTAACATCCAATAAACATTATGATACAACTTCCAACAAGTCAAAAAACGGGGAAGACGCGCTGGCCGCAAGCACAAAAGAAGCAGGCATAAAAACCAGGCAACAACATCAGAAGACCAAACACAAATGATCAGAAATGTGGTTCTTAACCTCTCCAGCTATATTTTAACACAAGACCAAATAAATCTGTTGGAGAAAGGCCTAAATTTTGCACCCAGCTGCGACTTCGACTTATACAACACATTACTTGATGTTAACAGACTGGCCAGAAATATCACCATACGTAGACATTTTTCAAATTCTAGTTCCTCCTTTGAAGATAATTTACAAACACAGGGACATTTACCAGATAGTAGTAATGTTAATGATAACAGACAAGATAACATTTATATTGAAGATATCAACTCATTAGAAGTTCCGTGCCATTTTGAGGATCAATACAGCACTTTGTGCTACAGATCTCTCATGTGTAGTTTGACAGAAGATAATGATTGTACCAATAAATGTTTTGTAACTAACAACCCTAATTTTTATCCAGTAGGATCCAGACCAATTGTGTTAGACAAGTTTCAAGAACTGGTAGAAAAAGAATTGGTAGTTTTAAAAAATAGCCTTATAACAGATGAGGGCAGTAAACATAATTTATCAGTTGGAGAAAGAAGGGCTTTGAAAGAACTCAGACAAAACTCAGATTTAGTGGTGAGGGCTGCCGACAAAGGCGGGAATGTGGTGGTGTTAGATGCATTGCTGTACAAAAGGATTAATGAAAACCTACTGAATGATGCAGCGACGTACAGACAACTACCGGGAGACCCCACTAATTTATTCCAACAAAAAATGAATAGAGTTCTAGAAGAGGGGGTCAAAAGAGGTCTCATCACTGAGAAGATCAGAGAATATTTATTTGTTCGATCTCCCACTACACCAGTCTTTCATTCCCTACCCAAAGTACATAAGGGCGTATTCCCCCCGCCCCCTAGACCCATTGTGGCAGGTATCGGGAGCTTAGGGGAAAGACTGGGTGAGTGGGTAGATCATTACCTGCAACCACTTACCAAAGTTACTCCCACATTTCTCCAAGACACAGGACACCTCATTCAAACTATGAGTAAATTCAAATGGGAGGAACATTATGAGTGGGCAACGGTGGATGTTGCCTCACTATATTCCTCCATACCACACGATAAAGGCATATTTTTTCTTCGTCGACATCTTGACAAATATAGCACATATAGTGACAACTTAAAGGAGTATATTGTAATAGTGTTGGAATTTCTCCTCAAACACAACTTTTTTCTATTCGATGGATCCTATTATTTACAGGTGGAGGGAGCCCCTATGGGGTCTAAATTCTCTCCCTCCCTAGCGAACATATATATGTCACAGTGGGAGGACATCTTTCTCTTCTCCCCCCAGAATCCGTACCGGGAATCGATCATATGGCTAGGCCGTTATATTGATGACCTGGTTTGGATCTGGGGAGGGGGAGAGGCTTTATTTGAACTATTTGTAACCACTTATCTTAATTTAAATGATATGAATCTACAGTTTACCCATCTGTTTGGAGGTCCATCAGTCACTTTTTTGGATATCATCTTGAAAGGTAGTGAGGGAAAAGTTATAGTTAGTCCCTATAGGAAAAGCACTGCGGGCAATTCCATCCTATTAGCGTCATCCTGCCACCCTCACCATGTAATCCAAAACATCCCCTATGGGGAAATGGTACGTTTACGCAGGAATTGCTCGGATGACAGTACTTTCCAAAAAGAAAAAGAATCATTAAAGAAAAGACTCACTATGAGGAAATATAGAAAATCTAATTTGGATAATGCAGATAATCGTATTTCTAAAACTACACAATCTAATCTTCTTACGAATAGGAGGTCCAGAATGAGAGAGGATCAGAACTCTGACACTGAACATAATTCCCTAGTATTTTCTACCAGTTACAGTAAACAGTTTTGTCAAATCAAGCACATAATTAACAGATATTTGCCAATACTTTTACAAGATGAGGAAATGTCGCACATTGTTTCTAAAGGCATTCGATGTGTAGCCAAGAAGGCCAAAACGCTGGGATCTTTACTATCCCCCAGCTTATTCAATAGTTCGGCAAGGACTACCCAGACCCCTAGTTGGTTAAAATTTCCCGGGTGCTATAAATGCGGACACAGTAGATGCAAAGCTTGTACACACATTATTGTACAAAAGACGTTCAGTTCGTATTCTACGGAGAGAAAATATGATATACGCAGTTACATCAACTGCAACTCTAACAATATAATATATCTAGCAGGATGCTCTATCTGTCAAAAACAGTACGTAGGACACACTACAGGTCCACTTAAAACCCGTATCCGACGACACTTATCTGATGTGGGAAACAATGCGGTAAATGTGTCGACTCTATCGAAACATTTTAGGGATACACATAATAAAGATGTGTCCGGCTTTGTATGGTGTGGTATAGAAAGGGTGGTTTTAAAACAAAGAGGAGGGGACCTTAAACGTAAACTACTCAATAGGGAAACCTTCTGGATGTTTGCACTCGGCACTCGGCATCCAGGGGGTCTCAACAGGAGATTAGATCTAATACTTACGTATTAACTCCATCTTATGTATTAACTCCATCCAAGTTATACAGTTTTGGTAAGCGACCCTTTGTATTACTTGTACCATGTCATATAATCTAGGAGCCAATTCCAGATAATCTGGGAGGTGACTTCTTTGTAACATCAAAGTATCCCGAACTCTACTTACTCTACTCTTCAAGATATCTTGCCTTAAAATACTCTGTCTGTAGACATTGCCCTTAATTAAGATTATGTATAACACTTGAATGTAACAACACTATTGGTGGATCATACATCTTATGTATATGATTTTCAATATGTCTCAATTGGTTATGATATAGGACTATACATGTCTACATTCTTTTTGTTCTATATAACCCTATTTCCAAATCGTACTTTATTGAATATAGTTTTATAAACATAACATGAATATGAATATAGTCATGTACAACTAGATATTGGGAATATAGATATGTATAGTCGAGTATAGGGAATTTGAATGTCTAATGTATATAATATTATGTTGTTCTCAACAATATCGTTTACATGTGTAATAACTGATTACTCGCTCTCATGTGCTTCTAGAAATTATATAACATGAATTACATGCTTATAATTGTTAACTAAGGTTCCGATTACAAGTGTTTTTATATATATTTTTTATATACTTATTGCCTCTATATTACCCTTTGTCTTTGTTCCTGGATCGATGAGACACGATGATCACGTGACTTGTTTCGCGTGGTCATGTGACTGGGAGACACGTGATCATTTTGTGATCGCGTGTTCTTCTCCCGATTTCCGGAAATGACGTCACCATGAAGGACGCACCACCAGCGGACGGAGTGCAGCCGCTCAGGTGTGTTTCCCCAGTGATGCCGCTGTTTCCGGTCGTGCCTCCTCTTTCCTGGCTGGCAATTGGGTAAGCATTTTTATTTAAACTACCACTTTGTACAGACTTTTGATTAGATCATGACTAAGACGTTGTAAACGTCGAAACGCGTCGATCCTACGCGTTCTTTTTATCCATGTTTTTGATGCACGACTAAGCCCAATAAAAAGAACATGTTTGCATTGTTGTACACTGGGGGGGGCTGGCTGTCTGTATAGTGAGGGGGCTGGCCTTATACTGATGGGGCTTGCTGTATAATGAGGGGGTGCTGGCTGTATACTGAGGGGGGCTGGCTGTATACTGAAGGGGGGTTGGCTGTATACTGAGGGTGAGCTGGCTGGCTGTATACTGTGGGGGGGTTGGCTGTATACTGTAGGGGGAGTCTGACTGACTGCATACTGAGGGGGGACTGGCTGGCTCTATAGGTGAGCTTGTTGTATACTGGGGGGGGGGACTGGCTATATACAGGGGGCTAACTGACGGTGTCCACAAATGGCTATTTTGACAGGCCCACTGGTCTGCTCTATACTCATGCATTTAATTTTTCTGGAGGGCCCACATAACCCGGTCCTCTGTTTGAAACAATTTTGTGAGTGCCAATACAGGATCAATCTTATTCATTTTTCTGGGGGCCACCACCCGGTCCTCTGCTGGTTTGAAAACAATTTTTGGGACTGCACATACAGGCACTCAATATATCCATTTTACTGGCGGGCCACCTACATGGCTCCTCTGGTTTGAGAATTTTTGGGACTGCACCATACAGGCACTCAATCTATTCCATTACTGGAGGCCAACTTACCTGCTCTCGGTTTGAAACATTTGTGGGACTGCCACGTTACAGGCACCAATATCCATTTTACTGGAGGGCCACCTACCTGCTCCTCTGGTTTGAAGATTTTTGGACTGCACATTACAGGCCTCAATTATTCCATTTACTGGAGGGCCACCACCGGAGCTCCTCTGGTTTGAAAACATTTTTGGGGACTGCCCACATACAAAGGCACTCAATCTATCCCATTTTACGGAGGGGACACCTACCCCTGCTCCTCTGTTTGAAACATTTTTGGGACGCAACCAATACAGGGATCAATCTATCCCCTTTTACTGGAGGGCCACCCCTAACCTGACTCCTCTGCGTTTGAAACTTGTTGGGACTGCCACATACAGGACCTGCAATCTATTTCCATTTACTGCAGGGCCACCTACCTGCTCCTCTGGTTTGAAAAATTTGGGGACTGCCACATACAGGCACTTCAATCTATTCCATTTTACTGGAGGGCCACCCTACTGATCCTTGGTTTGAACATTTTTGGACTGCCACATACAGGCACTCAATTATCCCATTGTACTGCGGAGTGCCCCACCTAACATGATTCCTTGGTTTGAAAAAAGTTTGGGACTGCCACCTACAGGCATATCCAAGTAAAATGTATCCATAGCAGCTCCACCCGTTGTCCCATTCCTACCTCCAAAAGTAGTACATATAGTGCCTCATACATCGTCCCTATCAAAAGAGGTGTGTCAGGCAGAAAGAGAAAATTTGGGTTGTTTTCATGGATCCACATCCAAAGTTGTTACAACTGTGTGCCACCCCTGCTGTGTAATCAACAAAATAACTTGCAAAATTTTACCATTTAGGAGATCTTATCTTCAGCGCTTCTTGCGCATCATGTTACAGCCCCTCACCCGCCATATCCTAAACTATAAGAAGCTACTACACTTGATCTTATACAAAAGTGCTGTTTGGGGAGTAGCCTAGAGACAGGGGCTTGGATTGGGCGAAGCTCGAATGGCAGCGGAGCGGACCAGATCATGCGCCATATGCGGCTTCTTGCGATTCTGTTTACATTCCCCTCAACCGGCATATCCTAAACTTATAAGAACGCTACTACACTTGATCTTATACAAAAAAGGTTCTTAGAAAGTGCTGTTGGGAGTAGCCTAGGACAGGGGCTTGGATTGGCGAAAGCTCGCCTGGCAGCGGAGCGCCAGATCATGCCAAGATCCAAACTAACATCGTTTTAAATGCAGCACCTTGAATTACTACTATTCACTGCCTCCATACATGGTCCCCTTATCAAACGAGCTGGGTCAGGCAGATTTTGGGGGTGTTTTCATGGCTTCCAGGTAACTTTGTCGCCACCCTGCTGTGTAATCCACAAAAATTACTGGCAAACTTTTACATGTACCGATATTATTTGAGCACTTCTTGCCTCACTCCCTTGGTTTCCTCTCTGTTTACCACCCATTGTTTGAAGCCTGAAGTCCTTTAGGGTATGTCGCAATGACACTCTCTAGGCCTGCTGCCGCGCCTATGCATGCCGTCCCCTATAGTGTCAGGGTTCATTATTGCATGTTTTTAGATGCTATCTCGCTTCCTTCTGTCATCTGTCATGGCCATGCTGGTGCCCATCATTTTGGCATAATGGTGCGTTTAAAGCAGCCTCAGAGGCATCCATGCATGCTGCCCTGCTGTTTCCTGTCCATTCCGTGGTGTTCAATCCTTTCTGAGGTTCCCAGGGTTTGGCAAAAGCGTCCCTGTGCAGAGCCTTGGTCCCCTTGAAAAATCTCGGTCTACATTGACTCAATGGGGTTCGTTATTCGAGACGAGCACTCGAGCATCGGAAAAAGTTCGTCTCGAATAACGAGTACCCGGAGCATTTTAGTGTTCGACTCTTCTCTATTAACAGCCAACAAGACAATCTGCCCGTAAGCCACACATCTAAAAATTACAAAGTATTGGCTTTCAGAATAACTTGTGATCATTCGTAAACTGTCCAAGAACAAACAGAACAACTCTGTGATCAAGAATGACATCCTGAACAACAGAACAAACTCGGTGATCATTCTTGACTGGCCCAGCCAGAGCGCTGACTTAACCCAAATTGAGCATTGCTGGAGCTCAGTTTTTGTTTAATAAATAAAAAAAATATGTTCTGTTTTTTTCTCGGTCAAGATATGGTGCAGGAGCCTGAAAAGTTGTGGTCATGCGAATTGGAAACTAAAAATAAACTCAAATGTTAGATTTCACTCAAAAGTCTAAACATAGTTTTATGCAACCTGGATCTAATTTAATTATCTTGGATTTTATGTTTAACACACTGACCTCACTCACATGCTTTAGGGCTGGTCCTTGAGCCTGCAGTTGTTAATTGAAATGGAACTTTTTTTGCACAGACACTTGTTTCCCTGTGCTGATTAAACTCCCAGCACTTGCTGCGATCATGCGTGCAGAAGTACTGTGAGAAATTATCAAAGCTGTCCGATGATGTGAACACCATAATTAAGAAATCTGGTGTTTCACATGAAAAATTTGTTTTGTAAAAACAAACTGTCCTAATGCATTGAAGCTTGTTTATTTTTCTCGGTTCAGATCTATAGTGCAACTAAACAGAGGAGCATGGGACAGCACAGTGCTCACGGCAACTGTCGGGAGCGTTTGCTTGAGTTAGGGTCTCCGTCCATACACCAGGATACGTGAGTTGGTTTTACAGGGGGGACATTAAGGATGTTTACAAATGTGTTAAACATACTCCCACTACCTCTGTGGTCTGAGATGCAAGCTCTTTGAACTTTCATTCATAGTGATATATGGTCAGCACAGCCAGGATACATGAGTGGTTAAAGCTCATTAAAAGGATGGACTGTGATATGGCTATGCAAAGTTACAAATAAGTTTACAAATATGTTAACATACTAACGTTACCTTGTGGTCTGAGAATGCAAGTTCTTTGAACTTATTCATAGTGAATCTATGGTCAATGGGACATTGTAAAATTAGTGAACATTGGGATCTCTCCTATGTTACATTCTGTTTAGTATTGTTGTATCTGTATAGCCTAGTAGAAAGGGAACATTGAGGGAACATTTAGGTGTATCTCTATTTCTCAGGGAAACAGGATTTTTACCAATCTATATTACAGTTGCTGTCGGTAAACCAGTCTGTTTTTTTCTGCAAAAACAGACAGCCTGACCTTTAGAATGACAGTGATGTTTGAAGTGTTTACACATTACAATTTGCTGTCAGAGAATAATATGGTAATGTAAGTATATGGGGAAATGCTTGGTTGTTGTTTTTGTGCTGAAATATGTAACCAATCTCCCTTGGATAGAAGGATTAGTAGAACAAATCCCGTCCTGTTTTGCAGTTAGGAAACAGAACATGGAGAAAGACTTCCAGTTCCCCTGAGCATCAGAATAAAGAAGCTAGGTGGTATACTTTTAGAATTGACCACGGGTACCAGTCAAAATCCATTAGAAGTCCTTTTTTTAAGTAGCATATTTGTTTCCATGTACTAGAAGTGTTTCAATTAACCTTATCAGGTTTGAGGATATGATTCATAACTAGATGCATATAGACCAAATAAAATTTCACATAAAATTTCCTTAATTCTCTCAGTTAACTAAGGCCTTGGTGATTGGTAGCAATTAAACCTAATTAATGTGGGTATAACTTAAACTATGGTCACTTAAAATTGATTTTATATAGTTTGACCCCTTGCGCAAATGGACATAAGGACACCCTGCTTCGAGAGATTATTTATGTAAATTGCAGTATTGTTATGTCTAGCTTCTGTCACTGGCTCACCAGCAAAGTAAAAGGTTACAGCTAGTTGGTGTCCAACTATTATTTAGGCCTCTCAAGACATTTTAAAGCTCAGCAGGTGCCTTAAAATACGTTTTGGTTGTTTTACATGAAAATTGTAAAAAATTGCAAAAGTTTTTAAAACCCAGAACATCAGAGATAAAAAAAAAATTCCCAAGAAAGAAAATATCAAAGTCAAATTATTTAGGGGTATATAAAAGCACGAGAAGAGAATTTAAAACTTTGCGAATTTTTTTTAAATTTCCCAAATAAATAATTTTTTATGGACTAAACTATGATATATCAAACCTTTTCAACTACCACAAAGTACAAGAAACATTCCCAAACTAACTTTACCTGGCTAAAGCTTTCCAAAGGTAGTACTACGCATAGGGACAAATCCAAATATAAAAATAGGGCTCTGGTCACGAAGGTTTCATAGTATAAAAAGGCTGGAAAAAAGGTGCAATCCATCAAGTCAACCTTTAAAGCGTAACTGTAAAAACATAGGGATTACCAAATTATTATTGTGATTCCCCCTTGAAAAACCAAACAGAATGAGCTACTTTGTGATGCTTGCCCTTTCTTCCAAAGTTATGACAATTTCTGTCTGGAAGTTGTTTGACAAAAAATTCTCCTAGAGGTGAAGTGAGTGGAGACCAAGTCTGCCCAATCTATGCCCTCAAGCTGATGCAGCTAGCTTGCCCACATTTCCATGATGCCTGTGTTTCTCTCTCAAAGCATTTAGCATTAAAGCCATTTATTTTTTGTTTCCCACAAGTAAATCCAATGAAAAACTGTTACAGTGCACACACAGGGGTGCATATGTGACATCAAATCTTGTAGTTTGTTTACCTTGTTTCTCTGACAGATTCCAGGCTTGTCAGCACATGGAATGGAGGCAGGCCATTACAGCACTAAGTAAGTGAGGGCTATAGCAAGGAAACTACTGAATATAGGTAATAAAGATAATAGGCCAAAGTTGTATTTACATCCAGAGAGCTAATGGTTTGTGCGAAAACAAAAAAAACTTTTTTAAAGTTACTCTTTAAGAATTAAGCAAAATGTTTTCCCCATAACCGTGTGATATTTTGGCCTCTCTGAACATGTACATAGAGTCCGCCATAACACCTCCTGCGGGCAGAGAGAGAATCCATAGTTACTGCTCTTACAGTAAAGAACCTTTGTGTGTTAGAATCGCCTCTCCTCTAGGCGTAGATGGTGCCCCCTGTCCTGGTCAACGCCGCCTAGGTATAAAAGATCTTTGGAGAGATCCTTGGACTGCAGTTCAGGTTCATTTGTACATGTAATGAATTGTCTTTTTTCTAAACTAAACAAAAAATAATCCAAATTTTGTTATCGGTCAATATATTCTAGGCCCCCCATGCCCTAATATCTTCGTTGCTCTCCTCTGCACACCGTTCAAGTTCTACGTGTCCTTTTTATCACTGGGGCCCAAACTGTACACAAATTATTCCATTGTTGGTCTGACCAGTGAGTGATTTGTAAAGGCCAAAACTTGCCTATCAGGAGCATCTATTCCTCTCTTGAACATCCCATTATTTTATTTGCTTTAGCAGCAGCTGTGGGCTCTGGTCCCAAAAGTTAAGTACCATCCACCAAATACCCCCAAGTTTTATCATCTCCAGGGTTTTTACAAGGAATTGACTGTTTGGGAACATAATTGTACCTTTTCTTTTCCATGGGCCCAAGTGCATAACTTACATTTATCTACAATAAAGCTCATCAACATTTTGTTCCGCCCACACGCTCAAGATCACAAATCCCTCTGTAATGCTATAATAGAGACCTCCGTATGACTTACTTATCACAGCTATTATCATCTGCAAATATTGAAAGTTATTGTGTAAAACCCACTACAAGAACTGGCCCCAATACTGACCCGTGGCACTCCATGGTAATCCTCAACCCAATCTGATATTTTCTTTGCGTGCGTCTGCTGCACCCACCAGTAACACCATGGTCAGTGCTTGCACTGATCATGGGTTGTTAACCCTGTAAATGCCTGAGGCATTTAAATCCGCCCTCGGTGGGTGTTGGCGCGGCACTTATGGATGACGATAGCCGCACCCCCCTCCCCTGTGATGTCATGGGCGAAAACTGGATTGGTTTGCCAGTACAGCCTCGGGTCTTATGCAGACCCGAGGAGTCTCGTGTTTGCAGAATCATTACAATGAATGTGCTCATTGTTATGAAACTATGCAAAAATGGCATTACACTCAACGGCCACTTTATTAGGTAACATGCTAATAACGGGTTGGACATCCTTTTGCCTCAGAAAATGCCCCAATTCTTCGTGGCATAGATTCAACAAGGTGCTGAAGCATCCATCAGAGATGTGGTCTATGTATTGACATGATGGCATCACACAGTTTCGCAGGATTGTCGGTGCACATCCATGATGCGAATCTCCCATCCACCACATCCCAAAGATGCTCTATTGGATAAGATCTGGTGACTGTGGAGGCCATTTGAGTACAGTGAATCATGTCAAGTTCAAGCAACCAGTTCTGAGATGATGCCAGCTTTATGACATGGCGAATTATCTGCTGAAAGTAGCTATCAGATGTGGGACATGTGGTCATTAAAGGGATGGACAATGGTCAGAACAATACTCAGGTGGCTGTGGCGTTGTGCTGACTACGATGCTCAATGGTACCAAGGGGCCCAAAGAGGAATGCCAAGGAAAATATTCCCCACACCATGACACTACCACCACCAGCCTGAAAAAACCGTTGATACAATGGCAGGAATGGATCCATGCTTCATGTCAAATTCTGACCCTACCATCTGAATTTTGCAGCAGAAACGAAACTCATCAGACCCGGCAACGTTTTCCAATCTTCTACGTACGATTTCGATGAGCATGTGCAAAAATTGTAGCCCTCCGTTTCCGTTCTAGCTGAAAGGAGTGGCACCCGGTGTGGTCTTCTGTGCTGTAGCCATCTGCCAAAGTTGGACGTATGTGGTTCATAGATGTGCTGTCTGCCTACCCTTGGTTGTAACGGATGGCGATTGAGTCACTGTTGCTTCTATCAGCTCGAACCAGTCTGCCCATTCTCCTTGACCTCTGGCATCAACAAGGATTCTGCCCACAGAAAACTGCCGCTAATGGAGTTTTTTCTTTTTTGGACCATTCTCTGTCAACCTAAAATGGTTTGCGTGAAAATCCCAGTAGATCAGGCAGTTTCTGAAATACTCCGAACAGACTTCTGGCACCAACAACCAGCCATGTTCAAAGGCCTATCAATCACCTTTCTTCCCCATACTGGATGCTCAGTTTGACTGCAGGAGATTGTCTTGACCATGTATACTGCCTAAATGTACGGAGTTGAGCCATGTGATTGGCTCTGATTAGCAAATGAAGTGTTAACGAGCAGTTGGACAGAGTGTACCTAATAAAGTGCCGGTGAGTGTATACTGCAATACAGTAGTATGGCAGTATATCTAGGAAACGATCAGACCACGAGGGTTAATGTAACCAAGAGGGTCTAAGAAATTGCCAAAAAAAAGCTGAAAAAAAATTTTAAAAACAATTTTAAAAAACTTAAAAATTTAATTACCCCCCTTTCCCTAGAACTTGATATAAATAAACTGTAAAATCATAAACATGTTAGGTATTGTCGCTCCCAAAATGTCAGATCAAAATGCAATAATGGCTCATTCCCCAGCATTAACCCCCATAACAGGAAATAGCACCAAAAGTTGAAAATAACACTTTTTTGCAATTTTGAAAATATAAAAAAGTCAATAAAAAAGTGATTCAAAAGGCCTTACAGTCCCTAAAACATCATTGCTGGAAGACTCATCAAAATGAAACAATGACACCACCCACAGCTCCCGTACACAATAAGTAGGAAAGTGATTAGCGCCCCAGTTTAAAAAAAAATTAATATTTTTTTGGACAGGTTTTATTTTTGTAAAGTATGAAAACATTATAAACATATAAAATTTGGTTATCCCATGATCAAAACTGACCCAAAGAAGGAAGTAGACATGTAATTTGCGCAGCGTGAAAGCCGTTTTAAAATCCGGCTGGGCACAAAACACATTTTTTCCCCATTTTACTGCAATTGGAATTTTTCCTGCTTCCAGCACACGCCATGGAATATTAGACACCTTGTACCGAGGAACGAACATATCGTCCTTGCGTGGAAGGGGTGTATGGAGCTGAGCTCTCCTCCAGTACACAGCGGGTAATGGCTGTATTAAAACAGCCAACACCCGCCTGTCACTGCCCAGTCAGTCAGTAAACTGTTAAGTGCCCGCGGCACTCAAGACAAGATCGGAAAAAGCCAGACAATAGGACAAAGTGGGAAAGGGTTGGGTATAAACCCTGTACCCCTGATTCTCTATTCCTTCGTCTTCTGCGCTGGGGGACGCCCCGCCGCCATTCTGGGATGCCCGATCGCCGCCCCCTAGGTAGAACGGTCATCGGAGGGCGGCGATCAGTTGCTATGGCAGCCTGAGTCTCATGGACTCGTAGGCTTGCCAGGTTGCAATGATTTACTTAATTGCCACAGAGGGCACGGGATATTAAAAATCATGTTAAATGAAACTTATTACGCAATATCCGTAGGTATTGCAGTATATAGATAGCAATCAGGGACACTGAGGGTTAAATTACCCTGGGGGATCTAAAAAATGGCCAAAAAAAAAAAATGTACACATTTTTAACAATATGAAAAAATAGTAAAAATAGTTAAAAGTTTAAAATCACCCCCATTTCCCTAGAACTAGAATATAAATTAACCGGAGAAAAAAATAATAAACATTTTAGGTATCATCGACATCCCAAAATGCTGAATCTATCAAAAATATACGTATAATCGATTTTTCCCAGCGTTAACCACTGTAACGGACAACTTGGCGCCAAAGTCGAAAAATGGCCACTTTTTTGCATTTTGAGAAATATAAAAATTCTATAAAAAAGGATCAAAAAGCCCATACAGTCCTAAAAATGAACAAGCATTAAAAAAAACGTCATCAAATAGTCCGAAACAAAAAAATGGACTCCCACCCACAGCTCCATACACTGAAGTAAGAAAGTTATTATGCCAGACATGGCAAAATGAAGAATTTTTTTTTTAACAGGTTTAATTTTTGTAAATGTATGAAACATTATAAAACCTGTACAAATTTGGTATCCTCGTGATCATACCGAACCAAAGAATAAAATGAGAATGTTGATTTGGGGCGCTCCAGTGAAAACTGTTGTAAAATCCAAACCCACAAGAAAATGGCGCAAATTGTTTTTTAATACATTTCACTGCATTATGAATTTTTGTCCCGCTTCCCAGTATACGTTATGGAATAATAAATACCATCCCTATGAAGTTCAATTTGTTATGCAGAAAACAAGCCCAAACAGAGCTCTCTTACATGGAAAAATGAAAAAGTTACAGATTTTTGAAGGTGGAGTAAAAAATGAAAAACGAAAAAGGGCCACGTCCCTAAGGAGTTTAAATCCGTCACAATTGAAAGTGCAATTTGTTGCGCAGAATACAAAGCCCCAACATGAAAAATAATGTGCAGATTTTCAGTCTAAAAAGTTTGTCAAACAAAAGCAAAAAAAAAACGTATACACAAAGTGAAAGTTCGCACCAGAAGATATGCGAAATCAAGATATACCACGGAACACTGCCCCACAAGGTACAGACCAAGGTGTAAGTGCAAAAAGGGACAGCAAAAGTTGCAGTGAGAAGTTTCAAAAACTACAAAAGCACAAAAAAGACAATTTAAAAACTTGCAGAAGGAAATAAAGATACATGGCCCTAGTGACTGTCAAAAGTAATTTTTAAATATTGTTTATCCCATATGGATGTGGGATATGGCTATAAGTGCAAGGCTGTGTAGGGACACTAAATAAAGGCTTCGATGTACTTCGCCCACCCATGATATCTGAGAACTATTATATACCGGGGAAAATTATCAGCGCTTCTACACAGTTTGTTGCTGTTGAAGCAATGAAATATAATTGTTGTGCACTGCAAGAAAATTGCGATTCGTGTTACTCTAGCTGCAAGTCATGTGGAGGTCGCTAATAATTACATGGACTAAACCATCTAATACCCACTGTGAATCGGGTGGCTGGAGCTTACAATAACTATTGTGGTCTGGTTCTCAGCTTTTGAAGCTGGTGTGTTTTTTCGGGGTCAGCGGCAAGCAATGTTCCTACGACAATGCTAGGTTCCATGGACGACTCGTTAAAGATAGATACATTCCCCTTAGCGGTAACATCATTGGTCATGTAACCGGAAGTTCGCCGATTGAGATGCAGCGCGCGTGGTATTTTCAGACAACGCGTGGTCTTTGATGGAAACTCCCCTCCGTTCCCCTGCAGGCGCTCCTATTCTGTTGGCAGCAGCAGGTGGGATTGCAGGTGCACCCATGACATGCCCCTCCCATCGGCTCCGTTCTTTCTGGCTGAAAAAGTTTTTGAAGACCCACGATGTGCAGTCCAAGATGTGTTTCAGGGCTCCCAAGATCTCTCCTCTGCCCCAAACCTCTTCCAATCGAAGAAATGAACCGTTTCCTCGAAACGACTTCATGTCCAGGATATCCTTACTTCAAAGACATTGGTGGAGCAGGAGGGTAGTACTGGCCTTTTGAAGACGATTCAGGATGAAAGACTTTACAAGAGAGACATGGAAGAGTCAGGATTGTTCATGGTGGGAGGAGACAAGGGGCTCAGTACCTCAAATGGACCCAGGAAAAGAGAACCAAGTTTGTAGCTGGGATCTTTAGCCAGACATATTTGGAGGACAGCCAAACATGCAAAGGTCGTAGTAGCGGCACTCAGGAGAAACCACAACGGAATAAGTGCAAACATGTTCTTTTTATTGGGCTTAGTCGTGCATCCAAAACATGGATAAAAAGGAACGCGTAAGATCTACGCGTTCTTTTATCCATGTTTTTGATGCACGACTAAGCCCAATAAAAAGAACATGTTGCAAGTATGCCGGTGTGGTTCTCTGAGTGCCGCCTACTACAACTTTTGAAAGTTTGGAAGATTTTTAACAGTCAAGGATCTGAGGGGTGCACCCACCACAGGATACAGATTGCAGGAGGATTAAAATAGGTGATTGGGTGATGCGAACCGAACAATTTTCTTTTACTTTTAATGACAGCCAAAACTATCACCCGGAGAACAGGACTGGAGGAGGACTGCCATTCTTGTTCTGCCCAGTTTTGGTTGCGGGCGGCAGATGCCATTAAGTATGACGAGTTTGCTCCCAGGTTCACCAGTTGTCGTGTTACTAATTGTTTTATGGCAGGAACATCAAAGGCGGAAAGGAAAGAGAAGAGATTGGATGTTGTCTATAAATACTTGAGAAAGGGAGCAGCACCGGCGGATTCAGAGTCTAAAGGAAATTATAGGAGAACTCCACCCAATGGTAAACAGGATGGGCCAAGTAGATAGCAGCCCAGAGGTATGATTGACTCTTAGATGCCCCTTGCCAGTTGGTTGGTTGCATAAGGAATGCCAGAACCTGGAAACAACTGGGACTCTCGCTCTTAGACAATGTTAGAGGAAGGAAGCCCTGACGTGGAAGAAGTGGAAAAGACAAGTGGCAGACGAGGAGATGATGGCAGACCAGGAAGAGAATGAATGAAGTGGACATTCTAGAGAAAAAGTCTGTAGACGCACTCAATGCGACATTATTACCGAAAAGAAGATGGCGGATGATCCGTACACAAAGTCCATGTGTGCAGTGGGGACAGGCAGTGGCCCATTAGAGGGCCTGCGTGGTGAGACACAACAACTTATTTTGTGCACAGGAAGTGCAGGAACTCACAAAAGTCTCGGACATCCTTGACCGACTGGTACAGGGGTGGTATGCCCATAAGCCACCGGGGGAATCCGTGGGCCAACTGCTCTGCGGATGGTGCAGGGGAGCATCAGAAAGGTGAGTACAGGGTTTATTATTTTTATGTGCTGGGCAGGGGGATTGCTCTATACAGAGGGTAGGGGGACTGGCTTGCTGTATACTGAGGGAGAGGGCATGCTGTAAACTGAGGGGGGGCTGGCTGTATGCTGAGGGAGTGCTGGCTGGCTCTATACTGAGGGAGGAAGGCTGTATACTGAGGGGGACAGGTTGGTGATTTACGAGGGGGGTGGCTGGTTGTATACTGAGGGGGAGGGCTGGCTGTATACAGGGGGTGGCTGGCTGTATACAGGGGAGGGCTGGCTGTATACTGAGGAGGAGATGGCTGTATAATGAGTGGGGCTGGCTGTATACAGGGAGGGCTGGCTGGCTGTATTGTGAGGGGAGCTGGCTGTATACCGAGGGTAGGCTGGCTGGCTCTATACTGAGGGGGGCTAGCTGGCTGTACACTGAGAAGGGGAGCTGTCTGACTCTACTGAGGAGGTGGCTTGCTGTATACTGAGAGGGACTGGCTGTCTGTATACTGGGGGGCGGCTGTACACAAGGGGGGCTGGCTGGCTCTAATACTGACTGTCTGGCTTGTATAATGAGGAGGGGTGCTGGCTGGGCTTATACTGAGGGGTCCTGGCTAATGCTGTTATTTACTGAGGGGGCCCTGGCTGCGTATAACTGAGGGGGGCTAGCCCTGTAAAATGAAGGGTGGTGCTGGCTGTAATACTGAAGGGGGATGGTTGATATACTGAGGGGGAGCTGGGCTGGCTGTATATGAGGGAGTGTTGGCTGTTATACTGAGGGGAAGAGTCTGACTGCTGTTATATGAGGGGGGGACTGACGGCTCTATAGGGAGCTTGTTGTTACACTGGGGGGGCTGGCTTATGTTAGTGAGGGGGCTGGCCTTTATTACTGATGGGGCTTGCTGTATAAGAGGGGTGCTGGCGATTGAATGAGGGGGGCTGGCTGTATACTGAAGGGGGGTTGGCTGTATAATGAGGTGGCTGGTGGCTGTATACTGTGGTGGGGGTTGGCTGTATTACTGAGGGGAGTCTGACTGACTGCATACTGAGGGGGGACGGGCTGGCTCTATAGGTGAGCTTGTTGTATACTGGGGGGGGGGACTGGCTATATACAGGGGGCTAACTGACGGTGTCCACAAGTTAGTATCCTCTTCCAAAGAGCAGATTGGACATAGGTCTTGCCGGAAGGAATTTGCCATAGATCCACAGGAGCTGTTCAGGAGGAACGAAATGTCGAGGAGCTGGTTCATTCCCAATTACATCGGAGGCACGAGAAAGGGCATCAGCTTTGACATTATTCTCTGCTGGACGGAAATGGATCAGGAAGTTAAAGCGAGAGAAGAAGAGGGACCAACGAGCCTGCCTTGGATTGAGAGCAGTCTGGAGATATAGGAGATTCTTGTGATCAGTATAAATACAGACCGAATGACAAGCTCTTTCCAGAAAATAATGCCATTCTTCCAAGGCAAGCTTTATGGCCAGAAGCTCCTGTTCACTTATGGAGTAGTTCCTATCTGGCTGAGAAGGTTTTCGAGAAGAAACCGCATGTGAGAGTTCGGCCTTTGGACCCTTTCTGGGTGAAAACAGCACCAGCTCCTACCAAGGAGGAGTCAACTTCTAGCAGGAATGGTTTCTCTGTATCAGGCTGAGAGAGTGCAGGAGCAGAAGCAAAGGCACACATCAGCTTGGAGAAAGCTTCCTCAGCCGCTAGAGGCCAGAGCATAGGATTGGCGTTTTTCTTAGTCAGCACCACAATGAGAGACACAAGGAAGGAAAAATGTGGTATGAATCAGTAATTAGCGAAGCCCAGGAATCTCTGGATGGCCCAAAGTCCCACTGGACTGGAGCTCACTGAAGGACTGCAGACAGTCCATCTGTAGTCCCTTGTTAGAGATGATATACCTGAGGAAAGGAAGACTTTTTTAATGGAGTATGCACATCTCGAGCTTGGCATACAGGCGATTGAGGGACTCAAAGTCTGCAGAGAACACCATTATATCGTTCAGGTAGACCACAACACAGGTATATAGAAAGTCTCTGAAATTGTCATTGAAAAACTCCTGGAAATGGCTGGTGCATTAACAAGTCCAAACAGCATGACCAGATACTCTAAGGGTCTATCACGAGTATTGAAGACTGTCTTCCATTCATCGCCTGGTCCCCCTTTCAGTGGAGAGCCTCAGCCTAAAGAAAGGGGTGCCACACAGGCACAAGGGCTCAATGCGGTACAAGACCAGATCGCAGAGGATCTGCCCACTGACGGACGAGATGACCAGTGGCTTCTCAAGACATACCACAGGAAGATGATGCTGAGAAAATAGGATCCACAAAGTTCCCTGAATAACCGGAATCCAGGAAGGCAGAAGCTTAAAACTTGTGCCAGAGCTGAGTAGGACAGGTATGTTCAGGCTTGGAGAAGCTTCGCTCTCACCTAGGGACACTTCTCCCAGGAACACTAGGTGCATGCATTTCCGTGGACGGAGTGGAGAGAGGAAAAGTCCAGAGAAAGTGCTCCGAGTTGGCACAGGAGAGATATAGATTCTCTTGTCATCACCTGGAGCGCTCTTGGGTTGTCTGGTGAGCTTTATCTACCTGCATAGCCTCCTCTGTGTTAGGGTTGTCCTCAATGGGGACAATTCAGTATATTGGAGAGGAGCTAAATTCAGGATGATGACGAGCTCGCCGAGAATTTCAGACAAGAACACACGCTGGTTCTCAAAATAAAACTCTGCTTTATTGGTGCATGACATCGTCTTATATACCCAAAAGAAGGGCGTTTACATGTTAAGCTGTCTTACAATTATTGGATAGTTTCATCGAACCATTAGGAAATATTATAACAATTGGTCAGTTTCCATTTAACTATATTTAATATTTTGCAATGGGGGGTGAATAGCTGAGGGGGGCTGGCTGTATATGAAGGGGGGTTGGCTGTATTAATGAGGGTGAGCTGGCTGGCTGTATATGGTGGGGGTTGGCTGTATTACTGAGGGGAGTCTGACTGACTGCATACTGAGGGGGGACTGGGTGGCTCTATAGGTGAGCTGTTGTATACTGGGGGGGGGGACTGGCTAATACAGGGGGCTAACTGGACGGTGTCCACAAGTTAGTATCCTCTTCCAAAGAGCAGATTGGACATAGGTCTTGCCGGAAGGAATTGCCATAGATCACAGGAGCTGTTCAGGAGGAACGAAATTCGAGGAGTGGTTCATTCCCAATTAAAATCGGAGGCACGAGAGAGGGCATCAGCTTTGACATTATTCTCTGCTGGACGGAAATGGATCAGGAAGTAAAGCGAGAGAAGAAGAGGGACAACGAGCCTGCCTGATTAGAGCGGTCTGGAGATATAGGAGATTCTTGTGATCAGTATAAATAGACCAAATGACAAGCTCTTTCCAGAAAATAATGCCATTCTTCCAAGGCAAGCTTTAGACCAGAAGCTCCTGTTACTTATGGAGTAGTTCCTATCGGCTGAGAAGGTTTTCGAAAGAAACGCATGTGAGAGTTCGGCCTTGGACCCCTTCTGGGTGAAAACAGCACCAGCTCTACAAGGAGGAGTCAACTTAGCAGAATGGTTTCTCTGTATCAGGCTGAGAGAGTGCAGAGCAGAAGCAAAGGCACACACAGCTGGAGAAAGCTTCCTCAGCCGCTAGAGGCCAGAGCATAGGAATGGCGTTTTTCTTAGTCAGCACCACAATGAGAGACACAAGGAAGGAAAATGTGGTATGAATACAGTAATTAGGAAGCCCAGGAATCTCTGG
The DNA here is from genome assembly GCA_019512145.1 of Engystomops pustulosus. Taxonomy (NCBI): domain Eukaryota; kingdom Metazoa; phylum Chordata; class Amphibia; order Anura; family Leptodactylidae; genus Engystomops; species Engystomops pustulosus. Next base: position 42,052,774 of record CM033648.1, on the reverse strand, counting down.
ATGGCCAAAGTCCCACTGGACTGGAGCTCACTGAAGGACTGCAGACAGTCCATCTGTAGTCCTTGTTAGAGAGATATACCGAGGAAAGGAAGACTTTTTAATGAGTATGCACATCTCGAGCTTGGCATACAGGCGATTGAGGGACTCAAAGTCTGCAGAGAACCCATTATATCGTTCAGGTAGACACAAACACAGATATATAGAAAGTCTCTGAAATTGTCATTGAAAAAACTCCTGGAAATGGTGTGCATAACTAGTCCAAACAGCATGACCAGATACTCTAGGGCTATCACGAGTATTGAAGACTGTCTCCATTCATCGCCTGGTCCCCTTCAGTGGAGAGCCTCAGCCTAAAGAAGAGGGTCCCACACAGGCACAAGGGTCAATGCTGTACAGGACCAATCGCAGAGGATCTGCCCACTGCACGGACGAGCTGACCAGTGGCTTCTCAAGACAGACCACAGGAAGATGAGGCTGAGAAAATAGGATCCACAAAGTTCCCTGAATAACCGGAATCCAGGAGGCAGAGCTTTAAAAACTTGTGCCAGAGCTGGTGGAGGACAGGTATGTTCAGGCTTGGAGAAGCTTCGCTCTCACCTAGGGGACACTTCTCCAGGAACACTAGGTGCATGCATTTCCCAGATGCCGTGGACGGAGTGGAGAGAGGAAAAAGTCCAGGAAAGTGCTCCGGGTTGGCACAGTAGAGATACAGATTCTCTGTCATCGCCTGGAGCGCTCTTGGGTTGTCTGGTGAGCTTATCCACCTGCATAGCCTCCTCTGTAGAAGTCAAGGAGGACGGCTGTGGTGGTGTTTGGAAGACTGGAGCCAAGCGGCGCAGTCGACGGGTCTTGATCTGTGCTTGTCCAAGACGCTGCTCCTACAGACGCTCTGAGAAGTGGATGTCAATCCGAGTGTCCAGAGTGATGAGGTCACTCCGTGAAGACGGTAGGTCCCGTGCAGACAGATTGGGGCACGTTTACTTACCCAGCCACTTGAGTTCACGCGGTACAGAGTATCCGTCAATCAGGCAGTCTGGCGCGATTCACTAAGATTGTTTGCCCGATTTCCTGCATGTGTCGCTTCCCCGCTTACATCCGCAAAGTAAAATCCCGCGGTTTGTCCGAATCCGTCAGATCATCCGTCGGCCCACCCCCGATTTGTGTGGCATGAAAGCCAGTGCAATTTCAACACAATCCAATCTTGTGCTACTAAATACCTGTCCCAGTGGCGCGATCCCCAAAAACATCAGAAAACCCGGCAGAAATGCGGCCATGGGACCCTTGGTAAATAAGCCCCAGTGTCTTTGATTTGACTGGCCAGTCCTTTCTTAAAAGTGGCGACCAAGGCCGCTTCATTTCAAGAAAGCACGGAGCCAAGAGTGCAGAACTAAACCACATAGTTTCCAACTGACATATCCCCCTGACGCTTTCAGCAGAAGATACCCAGGCTGGTTCCTCGAAGACAGACCGGAATTCAGTAAGGAATATGGTGAGATTGGCTGTGACCGGGTTGTTCCTGTCCCAGAGAGGAGTAGCCCATGCCAGGGCTTTCCCAAAGAGTAGACCACGAATTACACCTTAGACCATAGTGACGAATTGTGTAGGCATGAGCTCAATGAGCTGGGTTCTGCAGAAGACACTATAGCCACTAAACCACCGCGAGTGATGATTTAAGCCGACACCTGGGAGTGGAATCTAAGTGCCACTCACCAAAGACCGTTGCAAGGTTGGTAGAACTTGCTGGAGCGGGATACCACCAGGTCGCTCCACAGGCGCGACGTTGCTCAGTACAGAGGTAAAGAAAAGGCAGGCAGAACTAATGTAGAGGTCAGGAAGAGGGCACAGGATCGGAGTCAGGGACGTAGCAGAAGGTCTAGGTCAGAAATGGAAACAGAGGTCACAACGGGTAATCCTAGGAGTCACAATAGTAAGCTTTCTCTAGGGCACAAAGATCTGTCATGGGTTACAGTAAGAGGCCGGCTATTCATTTATTAGGTCAACGGCAGGTCAGCGACAATTAACGGTGCGCTGGCCCTTTAAATCTCACAGAGACGGACCACAGGGGCTGTCGCTGGAGAGTGGACAGGTAAGACACGACTCGGGACATTTTTTTGTGCTGAAAAACTCGGCTTATACTCAAGCATATATACGGTAGTTTTAGTTTTTAGATCCAATGTGTATTTTGCTAGAGGTGCTAGTATTTTCCAAGGTGTATTTCACCCTCCCAACCTTATTGTTACATCATATTATTTATATATATATATATATATATATATATATATATATATATATACAACAGGATGGGTAGTGTGCTGTGTTTTATACATACATAAATGGATAAGTATTATTGTACGGCATTATGTACATATCAAACTATTATTGAGTAGTGTTATACACAGAAAGAATAGCATAAGGGTTACAGTGCACTTTTATAGACATACAGAACTGAATAAATTGGACTGTTCAGTGTTATACACTTAAAGACATAGTCAGACTGGCCCCTTGGAGTACCTGGGCCCAGCTCTCTGCACTTGTGCAGAAAATCATTCGAGTAAGCCCCGCCCACCAGCTCGGACCTTGTGAACAGCTGTTGTTGACTGTAATCATGTAGACTGCACCTTAACCTCTTCTCCACACACCAGCTGTCATGCCCTGAGATATACATTCCCGCCAAACTGCTCACCACTGCCCTCCCCCAGCGGCACACACCTCTTCTCTTCCATCAGCTGCTATATTATCCTCCCCCATTAGCTATTTCCTCATCTCCCAGCTGTGTAATATGTTTTTCCCCAACTCTAAAGATATATTACGAAAGAGTGGTTGGGAATGAGTTATTTTAGGAGTATTAGTGTATTGCATATATCTATCTGTAATATGTATATTGGGGAAATATGTATGAATGTAGACTATTTGTGTAAGAGTAGTGTGTATACAAATTTATATATAGGGGTAGCACAGTGGCTGAGTGGGTAGCACTTCTGCTTTGCAGCGCTGGAGTCCTGGGTTTGTGTCCCACCCAGGTCAACATCTGCAAAGAGTTTGTATGTTCTCTCTGTGTTTGGGTGGGTTTCCTCCTAGTCCTCTAGTTTCCGACCACACTCTAAAACATACTGGTAGGTTGTTTAGATTGTAAGCCCCATGGGGACTGGGGCCAATTTTGCATGCTTTGTGCAGCTCTGCGTAATCTGTAGATGCTATATAAATAAAGAATTAGTATTTTATATATATATATATATATACGTTTAATGGAAATATAAGTGAAATGTATATGTACATGTATGTAGAATGTATAAATGTGCATGAAGTTTGTATGGAATGTATATGTATGTGTATATGCAAGTGTGCGAGTAAGGCCAAGTTCACATCTGAGATCGACAGGTTCTATTATTTCTCCTACTGTTAGTAACGGATGTGGATTGTCTGTTACAGTCTATGGAGAATAAAATTGAATAGAAGACCTTTAAGGAGATTGTACCAGAAATCCAACATGCAGGTCTGAACTCATATGAGTCAGCGCAGGTACCTATTTGTTTAGTAATTTGGCACTTTGTACATTTTTATGAGCAAGGGCGGCTCATACATTACCAGCAGCGACTAATAATTAGGTGCTTTCAAGAAGGTTGTATTTCCTCCTAGAAGGCACCTAACACTCATATCATACACCATCAAAAACCTTGCGCCTATGTTCTTTGTTTTTACTAATCTTTAAACATGTTAACCCCTTATTGACCGCCCTATCGGGTTTCTACGGCGGTCATTAAGGGTACTTCTTCTGACGCGACGCCTTTCTACGGCGCCGCGTCAGAACAAGATTTCGGGACATCGGGTCAGTATAGTGCCGGTGTCGGGCTGTGTTTAACCCCTTACACGCCGCGGTCAAGCATGACCGCGGCGTGTAAGTGTGTCCCCCGTGGATCGGACCCCCCGGTGTGATCCCTCCTGCCGCTGCCCCGGGTCCCGACGAGTGACCCGAGGCTGTTCTCGCCGGGTCCTGCCTTCCTGGCAGGACCCGGCTGTAAGTAACTGAGCATGCGCAGCATGCTCAGTTACTTACACTATACACTGCAATACAAGTGTATTGCAGTGTAAAGGCTTGAATAAGCGATCAGATGATCGCTTATTCAAGCCAAGAAGTAGAAAATGTAAAAAAGTTAAAAAAAAAAAAATCATACATATTTGTATCACCGCGTCCGTATTAATCTGTACAATAAATCTAAATCAATATTGAACCCGCTCGGTGAACTACGTTAAAAAAAAACTCGGAAAACTTCCCATAATATACAATTTTTCATCAAACACCATCACAAAAAATGTTCTAAAAAGTGATCAAAAAAAAGTTACGTTCCCTAATATGATACTACTGAAAAGAACAACTGTTTTCGGAAAAAATAAGCCCTCAACCAGATCTGACAACAGAAAAATACAGAAGTTATGGCCCTGAAAAGTTGTCAATAGTAAAAACAATGCGATTTTCTCCAATATTGGTTTTGCTCAGGAAAATTGAGCAAAAATAAGAAAAACTATATAAATGAGGTATCACCGCAATCGTAGTGAACCAGAGAATAAAGATAAAATATTATTTTTACATTACGGTGAGCGGGGGAAAAAAAATGCTAACAATCCAAAATAAAAATTGATGATTTTGTTTGTGTCCCCCTTGAAATAGTTAATAAAATCTCAAGAATAAGCTCTAGACTCCCAAAATAAATTATCTATACATTGTATCTCATCCCATAAAAAATAAGCCCTCATATGTTTGTATTACCAAAAAAAATTAAAATGTATAGGTCGTACAATGTGACAATACAAATCTGCTGTGAATGGCGCCTCCATTCATTCTATACTCGGCCGTGTATACTCTGGAAACCAGAACATTTCAAATTTAGAAAATTAAGAATTTTTACAAACTTTTGCCAAATTTTCACTTTTTTTCAGAATGAAATGCAAAACTTATCACTTAAATTTTATAACTAACATGAAGTACAATGTGTCACGAGAAAACATTCTCAAAATCACCAGGATATGTTAAAGCATTCCGAAGTTATAACCAATTATCGTGAGACATGTCAGATTTGAAAAATCGAGTCTGGTCATTGAGCTGAAAACTAGTGTTTACCAAAAATTTAGGGACTCCATTGGGGTGGGGCGGTTGCAACTTAAAAATCTTTAATGGGAACCCCCATCCATTTCTATTGCAGATTCTGATTCTCCAGGAAAATTACATTGATTTGACCTAAGTCTGTTTTAATTAGCGTTATCGAAATGTGTGCAACCATTCTGGGGTCATCTAAAAAGCCATGATTACAGAACAAAACCAACCACATTCAATGATGTTCAACAAAGGATCATGGACAATGCGGCACTTATTGATCCTGTAGAAAAACGCAGTAGATAGATTTTACCAAGGAATAGGATATTGTGAGATTCAACTAGGTGCTTAGTTTGATGCATTAGCTGTGCATCTACATGATCTATACATCTTTACAACGTATAGCAGTATTTGTGTGTACTGTTGTGGACCATTTATCTATGCTTTTCTGGTGTAGTAAACTTATATACACACTGGGTGCCTCTCCTATTTGGCCCTGTTAAGCTCCATACACGTTAGATGAAAATGGTCTAATTTCAATTTTTTTGGAAGGTAGGTATAACCACATATTGGGGCAGATTTACTTACCCAGTCCTGTCGCGATTCCCGAGGTGCGTTCTCCAATGAAAATGAAGTCCGGCGCAATTGATTGTGCGTCCATTTTCCTGCATCAGTCGCTTCCCTGCTGAGGTCCGCCGGAGTTCACCTTCTTCTTCCCGGTGTATGTGAGTGCACTGTCTTGCGACACAATTTGAATTGTAAATCCCGAATATGTCCGAATCAGTCGGTTGTTCGTCGGCCACGCCCCTCAATTTGTGTTGCATGCAAGTCAGCGCTAAAATCCAATTGTGTGCGCCAAAAACCACACTTAAATGCGGCGCAAATCGGAAATAGTTGGGAAACCCGACGAAAATGCGCTGTGCGGACCCTTAGTAAATGTGTCCCATTTTGTATGGGGCATCCAAACTCTCCCTTCTCCAATGACAGACAGGATGGAGATAAATATTAGACAAGTTTAATTTTCACTGCCTGATCTTTATATACTGAAGCTCTCCTTTCACTTCATTGACTATACATGTATGCTTGAACAGGCTGTGTATGAGGGAGTTTGGAGATATTACTGCTAGCGGAATCAAGGTTTGGCCAGCAACTATCCCTGTGTGATCTTACACCATTGACTTATATATCTCTCCTGTGTATATAAGGTGTCTTTTATAGTCTGTCCTTATGGAAATAAAAAAAGGGGAAGATGCATTATTGTAAAAGGTGGGCCCACAGAACCAGCTCCCCTGGTGGCCCTCTGCACCTCAGTCCAACACTGCTTGCAGAACTAGATAGTGTAGTGTGTGTGTTTTTATATATATAGAACTGGTTAAGTGGTTCAATGCTCTGATATATACATACAAAACTTGACAAGTTATTGTGCATTGTTTGTACATACAGAACTGGATATACTCAGTGCTACACTTGACTATAAAAATAGAAATATGGTGGGTTGGGTAGAGAGAGTGATGGGGGGGAGTAGCAGCAGCATGCTAAACAATGTAACTTTAGCATTAGTGAAAAGCAGCAGAGTACACAAATGACTATGGAAATGCACTAGTAAATAGCAGAAAGGCATCTTTGATTGTGTATGGATATGGTTTCTATTTCTTGTATTATTTAACTTGTACTGATTATGGATTGCCAATGTATTTAGATTGTAAATTGTTACCATCAACAAAGATTGGGGAAAAAAAGAGGTTCAGTGCATTTTACAAAATTGTACACTGCTCTTTCCTGCAGAAAATGCGATGTGCTTTTTCAGCCAGTGTTTCCTGCTGGATGCAACATACACTGAGCAGATGGAGGCAAAAAAACATGCCTCCATCTTTCGCTTTACGGCAATGGACTCGTTCAGCTTATACGTGATATTTCCGGGTGTATATGCTGAACGTGTACCAAAAAAAGAGGAGTGAATGTACCCTTACACATTATCCTGCAAAGTTGCCACTGGGAATGTGTTGTCTACTATTAATGAAATCTCCAAGCAGCAGATTTTTTTTTTGTTAAGAACTATTTTCATATATTATCTCTACTGGAGAATCTGCTATTCACTATGTTTCCATATTGTGTCCTGGAGCAGCCCATGGTTGTGCTCTGAGAATTTAGCCATTGTTTCTAGACATTCCACCTAACGGGAGCATCAAGCTGTATACCATACCATCTACTATATTACAAAGAACCACTTTCTTCACACATTTCAGAAGTGTTCTTTTAGGTGCTAGACAGCCAAATATAGGGGGATCTGACTCTTTACAGTTATTTTTAATAGTTAAACAGGCTAGTTTTAACATAAAAAGGGAATTGTAGAAATTTGGGAAGCCTTTTAAACTTGAATTTTTAAATAAAACTGTTATTAGCACGTAAATCAATTGGAATTTAAAATTTACCAGGCCATTTTCATTGTTGGTAACTGCAAGGTCTTCTCCATTTCCATCAAATGCTTTAATTTCAATTCCTCGATTGGTTTCAGGATGTCTCAGCCAGTTTTGAAGCACAGTTTTCACATCTATACTTTGCCAAGATCCAGGTCCTGGATTCATCTCAAGTTTTAATGCTCGGATTCCAATATGTCTTGAGCCATCTTTCAAAGGTTTAATGAGTCTTAAGATTTGCACTACCACTGTTGTTGGTCTTTGGATAGGCTTGAGGTAAATCCATAATTGTGCCTTTGTTATTTTATTTAACTGTAGTTTGGTGCTCACTTTAAAATAGCAGCATTTGGGGTTTTCTGTTGCTTCAGTTAAAAATTCAGCTGAAAAGCAAAGAGGAGCAGAAATCAAATTTATTTTGATACCCTTCAGATATGTTTTCAAGCTAGCAATTGTTATCTTTTCTAAGGATCATTTGTCATGTATATTATATACCATAACTTTAAACATTTATATAGAGTATACAGAATATATGTAACATTAGACATATATATATATATATATATATATATATATATATATATATAGCTAACCTTCAAGTAATTTTAATTCTGAATGTATAAGTCCAAATGGTTTGAAAGACAAATGTTACTGAAAATCTAAATGCATTGTTTATGATATGGTAGCTTTATTCATAATTGTATAAATTTAAAACATGAAAAAATGTAAGAATAAGCAAGTTATTTTTTCCCCAAGGCTTCATTAAGAAAACATAATTTATTTATAGCTTTGACTTGAATTCACTTTTTTTTTTTTTATCCCTACTGTAAATATCAAAGGCAAAATGTTATGCAGCAATATCAACAAGTATTGGCAAAGGTTTTTAATTTCTTTATGCAACTGTGACTGCCAAAAATAAATCATGTATCTACTTATCTACATATTGGCATATGTCTCTCAATTACAACTTTCATAAAATACTTTCTCAGTTCTATAATTGGTAGTGAAACTGAGAAGGCTTGGGACATTGGATCACTTACATTGCTGGCTTGTACATCTAGTTACCTGTTTCTAAGAACCACACATAGTTCTGTTCAACAAGAAAGAGTTTGAGCACACACATTATTTTTATTGCAGCTGCTACTGCCTATCCGGTCTATAAAATCATAAAAAGAATTACGACCATTAAGTTATGTAAATAAAAAATTGCTGAAGTATTCTCTGCTACAAGATCACTATGTATTAGATGTCTTGGATGGAAAGCATTATCACTTACACTTGTATTATATACAAGCAGCTGCTTCTCCTGCCAAGATAACAGTTAGATTCCATTTGTAAGCCTGTTACCCAACAAGATATGATTTAAAGCTACTTCCCTTTTAACATTTCTCATGGCTGTAATACTTTATTCAGATGTTCAAATAATCAGCCAAGAGAGATAGTAAATGTTCAAACAGTATTCAAAATCATCCTACATGTTACACTGTACTCAATATATTAGAAATCATGTTGCTTAAAACATACATGTCACGGGGGTCACGGGTGCTCTTGCGACCCATATCACGGGTCGCGGGCTCACCCGTGCCCCTTCATGTTCACAAGCGCAGTGCTTGTACTGCTCATCTCTCCCCGCTCCTGATTCCCGTCCATGGTCCGTGTGCGCATGTCCCCGTCTCCTAGGGAGTACGCGCGCCAGCTCTAGGAAATTTAAAGGGCCAGCACACCGGATCTTTGAGCCTATGCCATAGAGATAGCTCCCCTGCGATATCTCTGAGTATTCCTGCGTTCCTATGTGTTCCTGTTCCTGCATTTTTGTATGTTCCTGCGTTCCTGTTTCCGTGTTCCTGTATTCCTGGTCCCATTGTCCTGTGTGTTCCTGCTCCTGTGTGTTCCAGTCCGTTCCTGTGTTCCCGTTTCCCTTCTGCCTGGACCTCCTGTTGCTGACCCCGGATTGGGCTTGACCTTGCATCTCTGCCGTCTGCCCTGACCCTGTGCCTGAGCTTGACCATGAGACTGTCTCCTGCAAAGGTACCTCAACCATGGCTGCCACCGCGGGCTAGTCGCACTTGTGGAACGACCTGGTCATACCCTGCCGCAGCAAGACCATCCCGCTTTGCGGCGGGCTATGGTGAAGACCAGGTACCACTTAGATTCCAGTACCAGGTGTCGGCTAGTACCCGAATCCTGACAGTGGTCCTGAGCATCTACTGATCCCGAATCCTGACAATAGAATGTCAGTCATTCAGAAGTTACTGTAAAAATCAATTCTGTTTCTAGTTTATTTTGATTGTTCAACTACTGATAGGGTGTCAGTTTCTCAGCTCCATTTCTAATTTAAAAGTGTTACAATATTTAAAGAAATCTGATGCAGTAATTCCAGTAATATTTTGGCCATACATGGAATTAATTAAGCCTTGAAAATTATCTGCGGTGGAGAATTATTTTCTTGGTCTAATTGATACTTTTGGTAGGATTTTTTTGCACATCATATTTGTTCATGTCTTTTTTCTTGTGATATACGTTTAGTTTTTCCTGTAAATGTCCTTGCAAATGTCTCAAATTCAAATGGACACAAGCCAGGAAAGGAGGGTTATGTACAGGAGTAGACACTACTCTAAATGATGGATTTTAGCAAGCGACCTGTATTTTAACTCACCCTAGCCACACCCCAGGGAGATGACAACATAGAAGGGTGTATGTTTTGCATGTTACCATGAGTTTTACTGGTTTGAGAAGTTATTATTTTCAAAGCTGGTTACACTTCCAGCAATGAAGAAAACAGTTTTCAAAGCAGCCAAATGCACGGTAACATGTAAAATGTGTTTTTGCAATGAGTTTAAAAAACACTGCAAAGGCCACGTGTGACCACTCCTTGAAATTTACTAAACCTAGCAATTAAAACTTACATAAACGCATCTAATTGGGCCACAAAACAAACAATTGAAAGCAAGCTGAATTTATAAGTAACCAATAAGGTTTGATAAATTATGCATGCAAAAATTTAAAAATAAAAAAACAAGCCCAAACTTGTTCATGTGCAAAATTTTACACATTCAAAGTATGTGAACTAATTACAATTTATATGTTTAAACAAGGTCCAAGGAAAAAATAAGTCATATCCTGCCATACGCAGGCCTTTGTGTGGCACCTAGCTCAGCAGTTGTACTTCAATAGTGGACACAATCCTTCCTCTGCCCCTGCCCTGGACCAGGTGCAGATTTGTGCCTGAAAAGTGGCAAAAAAATATAGGAAAAAAATTATACACAAGGTAAATGCCGCATGGAACATCTTAAAAACAAAGATACATAAGGCACACTGCATAATGTGCAGACAAAGGTGTACAGCAAAAGTCTCAAAACAAATGTCAAAAATGAAGGAAACAAAAATCAGCATCAATAAAGATACATGTTCCCCAATGTGTAACTGCCCATTAAAGTTATAGGAGATGCTTTAAGCTGAAAAGCAGTTAATAAGTTACATAATTTTCTCCAGAACCCAAAGAATAGGTTTTATGTAGTGTTTTACTGTATATTATTTATTGCTTTCAATGGTAGCATATACAATAAGAAAACAACCCCCAATGCCAACCCCAACTACTGTAAAGTCAAATATTACACACTTTTCTATCAATCATGATAAATATTCCTATTGATTCACCAACAAATTAAACAGTTCTCCTGCAATGATCTGTCATTGTAATTGATCTGTCAAATTAAATTTTGCTTAATCTTAGTAAAAAAAATCTGTAGACTTTACTACACCATAGACTTCATCTCCAATAGTATTTCATTAAAAAAAACAGAATAAAAAAAATTAACCACTTCCTAATAATTTCTCTACAGTTTGGTTTATTTGTTAATATGTTTATTTATTTGAAACATATTTAATAAGGTATTTGTGTAGCACTATTGCTACATATTTTACCTAAACACACCACATGTTTTTAGGTGAATTGTTAAAACAAAACATTTAAAAATGACAAGGTAATAATGGTGTCTAATGAAGAACCTTCACATTGCCTGTAAAATCTGCTTTTTAGGACATACATAATGCCCAGAATCAGTTACTGGGCATTAGTTGAAATCAGTTGATTTCTGACAGTAACAGTGTCTGATACACTGTTTTAGTGCAGTGCATTATACAAGTGATCACATCTCAGTGTCCAAAATAATTGTACAATGTTAAAAAACATAATTGTGGAAGGGGAAATAAAGACTGTTAAAAGCAATCACCCCAAATGAAAAATAAACCACTGTAAAGTATAAAGTTACAGCACACTAATTTTAGTGTTTCCACACCCACAGCAACATAGGCTAGACAATTGAACAAATCTACAAGATGTGTAAAACCCATAATTGTGCTATTATATTTGCATACAGCTATGATGACAGAAAAATAGCAATAATTGTAGCCGATAGTAGTTGTTTGTAGGATAAAAATAGCTTCGTTACCAAGGCCCAAAACAGATGCTGGAGTGTAGGGTTAAAATAAACATTTGGAAAAATATATTCAATGGATTTTTAGTTGAAAGGCTGCAGCTGGTAAGCATTTGTTCACAGTGGCATTTTTTCACATCAGTGATTTTTCACGGAAGCCATTTTGGCTTTTGAAAACATACATATTGGTTTTCTCTTTCTGGCTTCAGTGAATATGATCCAATGTTGTCCATTGGAGTGGAGAAACACTGAAGAGTGAAAAAGCCCTTTGAAAAAGCTTCAGTATCATTGAAGCCAGGAAGAGAAAAACAATCTGTATGTGTCTAGAAAGCAGTATGCCTTCAGTAAAAAATCACTGCTGGGAAAAAATGCCAATGTGAATCCGTCCTTAACTTCATAACGCTTGGTACTTCACAATATTTAAATGGCCAATGTATGCAAATGAGGGGCTCCTGGCTCCATAGGTGTTAATGGTTCATTTGCATACAGTCCTTCAAACTGGTGGTAGTCCTTTCAGTATTAAATCTCAATTTTTATCTCACCACTAAAAGTGCAGTTACAGAAAATAAAAGGTCATAATTAACATCTATTTAAATTATTAATCATAATTAATATTTATTTTACTTACGTTTAGTTGGAATAAAGATGATTGTTTCAGTTGTGGCATGGTAATCATCATCTTCTAGTGATCCAGCACTGCTAGAATCTCTTTGCAAATCATAATGATCTATTATATCTTGCAACAGTGGTGCTTTTGGCAAAACATGTTTTATAGCATTCTTGCTGATGTTAGGTGTCTGCTCGAGTCGAAGTTTACTAAGAATCTGAAATTTAATTGTTTCTAATCTTGATAATTTGGTGCTTTCCCTCCAGGTACATGTAGTACACAAAGTGTCCTTTAGATTTTCTTGGTTGCTTGTGCTCAAATCCACAAAGGGAAATACTACCAAGATGCATACATATATAGAGACACATACCTTTCTCATCTTCGCAATTGCACTGAAATAATATTTCCTTTTAGTTCTTGTAATAACTGGAAAAATCTAAACAAAACTTTTACTTAAAGTGGAGTTGAGAAAGCTGTCACACTAACATAACACATTCTGGCAACCCGTACTTTTATACTGCAACTTAGGTTTCACTTGCATCATCACAACCAATGATTGCTTACCACATAAACAATTAATTCAGCTGGAAGACACATTAAGGTTTTAGCAGTATCATTGCATTTTTTTGAAAACGACAAATTAAAGGGGTATTAGCATCTAGACATTCACATTTAATTAATTTAATCTGTCATATACATACATTTCTTTAATTAGATATTATTAAAAATGTACCTGTGGGGGAAGTGTTCCAATACACATGGAGCCGGATGTCTGATCTGTGAGCTCCAAGGTACTGTGGTCCAAAGAAGCACTTATCGACTTTTAGAACCAGCCCTTTTTCTCCCTGACCTAGTGTGGTGCAGGATGAGGAAACATGGCGAAGGAGAAAATTAAATAACAAAGCCCCTTAAAATGAATATGTTTTTCCCCGCTCCAGAGGTGCAGCAAGATGGTGCCAGCCACGAGGTGAGCAAGAGACATGCACTGCGACTTCGGCAGCCATTCCACCTTTGGAGGACTACTCTCCTTTACTAGCAGACTTCCTGCTATCAGAACTACGGCTTACCTTAGCCCAAGACAGCCATTTTTCTATTGCAGCTTTGGAATCAGATAATCCACCATCGCTGACCTTGCCTCCTCTTGCCTTTCTACTCCGTCTGCCAGGGACTCCTTCACAGCAGTACACAGGTGCGTGGGAATCGCCAGTGCCTCACAGTTCCTTATCTCACTCAGGGAATGAGGGAGCCAGTGAATCACAGTGACTATGGCAGCTATGAGACTATTAACGACAGACCTCCAGCACAACATTTCTAAAGAGGAGCAATGTTTCCTCCAGAGCGTAAGAAACAAAGTTTCTGCATTGGGCGACTGTACCTTTCATTTGAGAACAAGATGGCAGAGCTGACCACTGCTCATAAAGATTTAGCAAATACACTCACCGGCCACTTTATTAGGTACACCTGTCCAACTGCTCGTTAACACTTAATTTCTAATTAGCCCATCACATGGCGGCAACTCAGTGCATTTAGGCACGTAGACATGGTCAAGACAATCTGCAGTTCAAACCGAGCATCAGTATGGGGAAGAAAGGGGATTTGAGTGCCTTTGGACGTGGCATCGTTGTTGGTGCCAGAAGGGCTGGTCTGAGTATTTCAGAAACTGCTGATCTACTGGGATTTTCACGCACAACCATCTCTAGGGTTTACAGAGAATGGTCCGAAAAAGAAAAAACATCCAGTGAGCGGCAGTTCTGTGGGCGGAAATGCCTTGTTGATGCCAGAGGTCAGAGGAGAATGGGCAGACTGGTTCGAGCTGATAGAAAGGCAACAGTGACTCAAATTGCCACCCGTTACAACCAAGGTAGGCAGAAGAGCATCTCCGAATGCACAGTACGTCGAACTTTGAGGCAGATGGGCTACAGCAGCAGAAGACCACACTGGGTGCCCCACATCATGTTCAGCTAAGAAAAGGAAATTGAGGCCCTACAATTTCCACAAGCTCATTGAAAATGGACAGTGAAGATGGAAAAACATTTGCTGGTCTGATGAGTCTAGATTTCTGCCTGACGACATTCGGTTGTAGGGTCAGAATTTTTGGTGTCAACAACATGAAAGCATGGATCCATCCTGCCTTGTTCAACGGTTCAGGCTGGTGGTGGTGGAGGTCATGGTGTGGGGAATATGTCTTGGCCCTCTTGGGCCCTGAGTACCAAATTGAGCATCGTTGAAACCGACGCAGCCTACCTGAGTATTGTGCTGACCATGTCCATCCCTTTATGACCACAATGTACCCAACATCTGATCGGCTCTTTCAGCAGCATAATTGCGCCATGTCATTAAAGCTGGAATCATCTCAGACTGGTTTCTTGAACATGACAATGAGTCACTGTACTCAAATGGCCTCCACAGTCACCAGATCTCAATCCAATAGAGCATCTTTGGGATGTGGTGGAAGGGAGGATTCGCATCATGGATGTGCAGCTGAACAAATCTACGGCAACTGTGTGTGTGCCATCATGTCAAATGGACCAAAATCTCTGAGGAATGCTTCCAGCACCTTGTTGAATCTATGCCACGAAGAACTGAGGCAGTTCTGAAGGCAAAACGGGGTCCAACCCGTTACTAGCATGGTGTACCTAATAAAGTGGCCGGTGAGTGTATAGCCACAAGCATGGAAGAAGAAACATTCAAACAGAGAGGATCACGGTCCACAGAGGGAAGAAGAGATTCACCTAGAGACTCTTCCTGCAATTTTGAGTTACTAACTTTCTACACTTTTGACTCAGTGTTGTACGAAGTTGAACACTTAAGTTGAACACTTAACAATGCGGCTATTCATAAAACTCTATTGGTTCCTTAATGGTACTTAAGTTTGTATCTGTAAATGTCAAAGGGCTTAATTCTTCTTGTTAAAGGTTCATTGTTTGGAGTAAAGCCCACAAATCCAATTCGGATATTATACGTTTCCAGGAGACGAAAGTCAATGAGGAAAATAACTATAAGTTTAAAAACAAAAAAAATTTCATGTTTCATGCGCCTGCTGTGAAAAAAACTGTGGGGTCTCGTTAGCAATTAGAGACACAGTTGCTGTCCAAATCTTGCATAAATTCATCATCCAAGAGAGCGCAATTTCACATTCTACTCCATCTCTCATAAAATTTATACCAGAAACGATTACTTTTTAGTCAGTAGCTGCTGGATTAGGTCTCAGACACATCCATAGGAACCATATAATGGTCTGACTATGCTCCAATAACTCTTTTAGTAAATTAACAATTCCCTTCTCCTACAAGCTCAATCTGACAAATGGGCAACAAATACTCATGTCCTCTATCATCTATGGTACTCCCTCCACACCAAAGTGGCGATAGATGAAAACTTTAAAAAAAAGCAACAATGGGGTCACCTGCCACATTTTGTTGTGCCAAGGCCACATTGAGGGCCCATTTTATTAATCAAGCCTCTCATGCAAATAGGGTACACTTACAAACAGAAAACACATTCATAGTATCATAGTATCATAGTATATAAGGCTGGAAGGAGACGCAAGTCCATCAAGTCCAACCTTTAAGAATTAAATAAATGTTTTATCCCCATAACCCGTGATATTTTTTCTCTCCAGAAAGGCATCCAGGCCTATCTTGAACATGTACATAGAGTCCGCCATAACAACCTCCTGCGGCAGAGAGTTCCACAGTCTCACTGCTCTTACAGTAAAGAACCTTTGTCTATGTTGATGGTAGAATCGCCTCTCCTCTAGGCATAGAGGATGCCCCCTTGTCCTGGTCACAGGCCTAGCTATAAAAAGATCTTTGGAGAGATCCTTGTACTGTCCGTTCAGGTATTTGTACATTGTAATGAGGTCTCCCCTCAGTCGTCTATTTTCTAAACTGAATAATCCCAAATTTTGTAATCTGTCAGTGTATTCTAGTTCCCCCATTCCCCTAATAATCCTGGTCTAAAAAAAAACCGCGGGGAAAACGTACCCCTAACATAATATACAATTTTTCTCAACACATCACAAAAATGTTCTAAAAAGTGATCAAAAAAAGGTTTTACGTTCCCTTAATCTGATACTACTAAAAGAAAACACAACTGTTTTCGGAAAAAAAAAAAAAAAAAATAAAGCCTTCCCTCAACCAGAATTGACAACAGAAAAAAATACAGAAGTTATGGCCCCCTGAAAAGTTTTTTGTCAATAGTTCAATAAAATGCGATTTTCTCCAATATTGGTTTTGCCTCAGGAAAATGAGCAAAAATAAGAAAAACTATATTATATAAATGAGGGGATCACCGCAATCCTTAGTGACAAGAGAATTCCCCCCCCCCCCCCACCCCCCCAGAGAATAAAGATTAAAATATTATTTTTACATTTACGAGTGAGCGGGGGAAAAAAATGGCTAACAATCCAAAATAAAATTGATGATTTTGTTGTGTCCCCCTTGGAATAGTTAATAAATCTCAAGCAATAAGCTCTAGACTCCAAAATAATTCATCTATACATGTATCTAATCCATAAGAAATAAGCCCTCAATGTTTGTATTACCAAAAAAATTAAATGTATAGGTCGTAACATGTGACAATACAAATCTGCTAATGAATGGCGCCTCCAGTCATTCTATACTCGGCCGTGTATACTCTTGAACCAGAACATTTCAAATTTAGAAAAATAAGAATTTTGACAAACTTTTGCCAAATTTTCACTTATTTTTCGAAGGAAATGCAAAACTTATCAATTAAATTTGTATAAACTAAATGAAGTACATGTGTCAAGAGAAGGAAACATTCTCAAAACACCAGGATTAGTTAAAGCATTCCGAAGTTCTAACCAATTTATCGTGTAGAAGACATGTCAGATTTGAAAATCGAGTCTGGTCATTGAGCTGAAAATTGAAAACTAGTGTTTACCAAAATTTAGGGACTCCATTGGGTTAGGGGGCGGTTTGCAACTTAAAATATTTAATGAGGAACCCCCATCCATTTCTATTGCAAGATTCTGATTCTCCAGGAGGAAATACATTGATTGACCTAAGTCTGTTTAAGCGCGTGTTCGAAATGTTTGACAACCATTCTGGGGTCATCTAAAAAAAGCCATCATGTTTACAGAACAACAACCACATTCAATGATGATTCACAAAGGAATCATGGACCAAGCAGGGGCACTTATTGATCCTGATTAGAAAACGCAGTAGATAGATTTGACCACGGAAAATGGATATTGTGAGTCAACTAGGTGCTTAGTTTGATGGCATTAGATGTGCATCTACATGATCTATAATCTTTACAACGTATAGCAGTAGTTGTGTGTTACGTTGTGGACCATTTATCTATCTTTCTGGTGTAAGTAAACTTATATACAACTGGGTGCCCTCTCCTATTTGGCACTGTTACGCCCATAAACGGTAGATGAAAATGTCTAATTTCAATTTTTGCGAAGGTTAGTATAACCACATATGGGGCCAGATTCTTACCCGTCACTGTCGCGATTCTCGAGGTGCCGTTCTCCAATAAAAAATGAAGTCCGGCGCAATTCTTCAAGTTGTGCGTCATTTTCCTGCATCTGTCGCTTCCCTGCTTGAGGTTCGCCGGAAAGTTCACCTTCTTCTTCCCGGTTGGTGTTTCATGTGAGGCATTGTCTTGCGACCACAATTGAAGTGTAATATCGAATTAGTCGAATTCAGTGCGTGGTCGTCGGGCCACGCCCTCATTTGTGTTTGCATGCAAGTTCAGCGCTTAAAACTCCAATTTGGTGCGCCAAAAACCACACTCTGAAATGCGGCGCAAATCGGGAAATAGTGGTGGAACGCCGAGACGAACAACAAAAATGCGCTGGCGGGACCCTAGTAAATTGTGTCCCATTTTGGTATGGGGCATCCAATCTCCCTCTCCATGACAGACAGGAGGAGATACATATTAGACCAGTTTAATTTCACTGCCTGAATGTCTTTATCACGCTGAGCCTCTCCTTCACTTCATTGTATAACATGTTATGCTTGAACAGGCTGTGTCATGAGGAGTTATGGAGATATACTGCTAGCGGAATAAGTTTGGCCAGCAATCTATCCTGTGTGAACTAGACCATTGACTTATATATCTCTCCTGGTGTATATAAGATTGTCTTTTATAGTTGTTCCTATGGAAATATAAAAAACGGGGAAGATGCATTATGTAAAAGGGGTGGGCCAAAGAACCAGATCCCCTGTCGGCCCTCCATGCACCTCCAGTCAAAACTGCTTGCAGAACTATGTGATAGTGTTGTAGTGTGTGTGTTTTCTATATATAGACTGGTTGGTTTAAGGGTATGTATTCTGATATAACATACCAAAACTGACAAGTTATGGTGCATTGTTTGTAACATACACGCATGGATTCACGCTGCTTGCTACCACTTGACTATACAAATAGAAAATAGGTGGGTTGGGGTAGAGAGAGTGATGGGGGGGGAGTAGCAGACAGCTATGCTAAAAAGTAAATTTAGCATTAGTGAAAAGCAGCAGAGTACACAAAGACTAGGAATCTGACACTCGTAAATCAGCAGAAAGGCCATCTTTGATTGTGATATGGCATATGTTTATTTCTTGTATTATTTGACTTGTACTGTTATGGTTTGCCAAATGTAGATTTAGATGTAAAATGTTACATCAACAAAGATTGGGGAAAAAAAAGAGGTTCAGTGCATTGTACTTACAAAATTGTACAACCTGCTCTTTCCTGCAGAAAAGCGACTGTGCTTTTATACTTTTAGCCAGGTTTCTGCCTGGATGGCAACATACACTGAGCCGATGAGGCAAAAAAAACTGGCCTCCATATTTAGCTTCGGCCCAATGGGACCTCGTTCGCTTATACGTGATATTTACCGTGTGTATATGCTGAACGGATGTTACAAAACAACGAAGTGTGAATGTACCGTTACACATTATCCTGCCAAAGTTGCCACTGGGAATGTGTTTCTGTCTACTAGTTAAGTGAAAATCCCAAGAGCCGATTTTTTTTTGTTAAGAACTATTTTCATATCCTACTGGAGAATCATGCGGTATTTCACTAGTTTTCCATGATTGTGTCCTTGGGAGCAGCCCAGGTTGTGCTCTGGAATTTAGCCATTGTTTCTAGATATCCACTAACGGGAGCCAGCATAGAGCTCTATACCATACCATCTACTATATTACAAAGGAACCACTTTCTTCACAATTTCAGAAGTGTTTTTATAGGTGCTAGACAGGCCAAAATAGAGGGATCTGACTCTTTATAAGTTATGTTTAATAGTTAAAGGACTAGTTTTAACATAAAAAGGGAATGTAGAAATTTGGGAAGCTTTTATTTAAAAAAACTTGAATTTAAATTAAAAACTGTTTATTAGCCGTTTAAATCAATGGGGAATTTAAAATTTACCAGGCCCATTTTCATTGTTGGTAACTGCAAGGTCTTCTCCATTCCTAAAATGCTTAATTTCAATTCCTCGATTGGTTCAGGTGTCTCAGCAGTTTTGAAGCAAGTTTTACATCTATACTGCCAAAGATCAGGTCCTGGATCATCTCAAGTTTAATGCTCGGATGCCAATATGTGACTGAGCCATCTTTCAAAAGGTGTAATGACGTCTTAAGATTTGCACTACCCACTGTTGTTGGTTCTTTGGATAGGCTTGAGGTTAAATCCATAATGGGCTTGTTATTTTATTAACTGGTAGTTTGGTGCTCACTTAAAATAGCAGCATTTGGGGTTTTTGTTGCGTCAGTTTAAAATTCAGCTGCAGAAAAGCAAAGAGGAGCAGGCATAAATCAATTCTTTATAAGGTCATTTGTCATGTATATTGTATCTAATAGTAACCTTCAAGTAATTTAAATTCTGATGTTAAGTACACAAATGGTTTGATTGAAGACAAATGGTACTAAATCCTAAATGCATTAGTGATTTGATAGGCTAGCTTATTCATATGTATAATTAAAAACATGAAAAAATGTAAGAATTAAGCAAGTTATTTTTCCCAAGGCTTCATTGAAAGAAAACATAATTATTTCTATAGCTTTGACTTGGAATACACTTTTTTTTATCCCTCTGTAATATCAAAGGCAAAAATGTATGCAGCAATATCAAAAAGTATTGCAAAAAGGTTTTTTAATTTCTTTATGCCAACTGTGACGCAATCAAAAATAAATATGTATCACTTATCTCAATTGGCATATGTCTCTCACTACAACTTTCATAAAATACTTTGATCAGTTCTTATCAATGTAGTGAAATGAGAAGGGCTTGGGGACCTTGGATCACTTACATGCTGCCTGCTTGTACATCTGTACCTGTTCAGACACACATAGTCTGTTCAACAAAGAAGAAAAGGGGAGAGTTGGAGCACACACATTTATTTTTATTGCCAGCGTGCCACTGCCTACCGGTCAAATCATAAAAAAATTACGACCATAAGGTTGTAAATTAAAAAATTGCTGAAGTTGATATTCTATGCTGCTACAAGCAGATCACTATTGTATTAGATGTCTTGCGATGAAAGATTTCATTACCACTTTGTATTATATACAAAGCCAGCTGCTCTCATGCCAAGAAACGTTAGCACGCTCCTTTGTAGCGCTGTTACCCAACAAGATATGATTTCAAGCTACTTCCCTTTTATTTAAACATTTCTCATGGCTGTAATACTTTATTCAGATGTTCCAAATAATCAGCCAAGGAGAGAGATAGTAAATGTTCACAAAATAGTATTCAAATCATCTAATTACACTGTACTCCAATATATTAGAAATCATGTGCTTAAACATACAGTCACGGGGGTCACGGGTTGCTCTTGCGACCAATATCACCGGGTCGCGGGCTCACCGTGCCCTTCATGTTCACAAGACATGTGCTTGTACTGCTATCTCTCTCCCGAATCCTGATTACCGTCCATGGTTCAGTGTGCGCATGTCCCCGTCTCTAGGATACGCGCGCCAGCCTCTAGGAAATTTTAAGAGGGCCAGCACACCGATCTTTGAGCCTATTGCCATAGATAGCTACCTGCGAAATCTCTTGAGTCTTCCGTTCTATGTGTCTCATGTTTCCTGATTTTGTATGTTCTGCGTTCTGTTCGTGTCCTGTATTCCTAGGTCCATTGTACTGTGGTGTTCCTGCTCCTGTGTGTTCCAGTCCTCGTTCCTGTGTTCCGTTTCCCCTTCGCCTGGACCTCATGTTGCTGACCCAGGATTGGGTTGACCTTGCATCTCTGCCGTCTTTGGCCCTGACCCTGTTCTGAGCTTGACCATGAGATGTTCTCCTGCAAGAGGTACCTCAACAATGGCTTGCCACCGAGGGCTAGTCGCACTTGTGGAAGACACCTGGTCATACCCTGACCCGCAGCAAGACCATTCCCGCTTGCGGCGGGCTATGGTGGAAGACCAGGTACCACTTAGATCCAGTACAGTGTGTCTAGGATGCGGCTATGTACCGATCCGGACAGTGGTCCTGAGGCATCTACTGATCCGAATCTGACAAAATAATGTCAGTCATTCAGAAGTTACTGTAAAATCAATCTCGTTCTAGTGATTTGATTATTTTGATTGTTCAACTACTGATAGGGTTGTCATGTTTCTCAGCTCATTCTAATTTAAAAGGTTACAATATTTAAGAAATTCTGATGACCAGTCATTCCAGTAATTATTTTGGCCACACATGGAATTAAAAGCCTTGACAATTATCCTGCCGGTGCGAGAATTATTTTTCTGGGTCTAATTGATACTTTTGGTGGGATTTTTTTTGCAATCATATTTGTTCATGTCTTTTTTCTTGTGATATAAGTTTAGGTTGGTTTTCCTGTGTAATGTCCTGAAATGTCTCAAATTCAAATTGGACACAAGCAGGAAAAGGCAGGTTGATGTACAGGAGTAGACACTACTCTAAATGATGGACTTTTTAGCAAGCGACCTGTATTTTAATCACCCTAGCACACCCCAGGGAGATGACAACATAGAAGGGTGTCACAATGTGGCATTTGCACAATGCGTTTTTCATGTACCATGAGTTTACTGGTTTGAGAAAGTCCTTTATTTTCAAAGCTGGTTACACTTCCGCCAATGCAAGAAAACGAGTTTTCAACAGCAGCCAAGACTCGACGGTAACATAAAAAAGTGTGTTTGTGCCAATGAGTTTTAAAAAAACACTGCAAAGGCACAAGTGTGACCACTCCTTGAAATTACTAAACCTAGCAATTTAAAAACTTAATCAAACGCATCTAATTGGGCCACAAAACAAACCAATTGAGCAAGCTGAATTTATAAGTAACCAATGAAGGTTTGATAAATTATGCATGCAAAAATATTAAAAAAATAAAAAAAAACAAGCCAAACTTGTTATTGCAAAATTTTTACACATTCAAAGTATGTGAACTAATTACAATTTATATGTTTAAACAAGGTTCCAGGAAAAAAATAGACGTCATATCCTGCCAACGCAGGCCTTTGTGTGGCACTAGCTACGAGAAGTTGTACTTCTATAGTGGACAAATCCTTCCTCGCCCTGCCCTGGACCAGTGCAGATTTGCCTGAAAAAGTGGACCCAAAAAAAATATAGGCAAAAAAATTAAACACAGGTAAAAATGCCGCTGGAACGCATCTTAAAACAACGATACATAAGGCACACTGCATTAATGTGAGACAAACGGTGTACAGCAAAGTCTCCCAAAACAAAAAGTACAAAAATGAAAGAAACAAAAACAGCATCCAATCAAAGTATACATGTTCACCCAATGTGTTAACTGCCCATTAGAAAGTATTTGAAGCGAGATTGCTTAAGGCTGAAAGCAGTTAGAAGGTTACATAATTCTCCAAACCAAAGAATACGTGTTTTTATGTATGTTGTGAATGTAATTATTTATGCTTCAATGGTAGCATAACAATAAGAAAAACAACCCCATGCCAACCCCACTACTGTAACAGTCAAATAGTACACATCTTTTCTCATTCAATCATGATAATATTCCTAGTGACTCACCAACAAAATTAAACAGTGTCCTGCAATTGATATGTCAGGTTGTAATGATCTGTCAAATTAAATTTTGCTTAATCTTAGTAAAAAAAAATCGATATGTAGACTTTACTACACCCATAGGAATCACTCCAACTAGTTTCATTAAAAAAAAACAGAATTAAAAACAAATTAAACACACTTCCTAATAATTTCTCTACAGTGGTTTATTTGTTAATATGTTTATTATTTGAAAACATATTTAATAAGGATGTTTGTGTAGCACTATTGCTACATCTTTGACCTAAACAACCACATGTTTTAGTAGGTGAATTGTTAAAACAAAACAGTTTTAACAAAATGACAAGGTTATCATAATGGTGTCTAAGAAGAACATCACATTTGCCTGTTAATTGCTTTTTAGGACATACAATTAATGCCCAGAATCCGAGTACCGGGCATTAGTTGAAATCAGTTGATTTGACAGAAACAAGTGTTGATACACTGTTGTTAGTGCCAGTGCATTATACAAGTGATACATACTCAGTGTCAAACATAATGTACAATGTAAAAAACTATTTGGAAGGGGAAATAAGATGTAAAAGCAATCACCCCAAATGGAAAAATCAAACCACTGTAAAGTTATAAAGTTACAGACACGAATTTTGTGTTCCACCACCCACAACATAGGCTAGACAATTATTTGAAACAAATCTACAAGATGTGTAAACCCATAATTGCATATATGGTACGTTGTAGAAAAACTAAATACATTGTGTCGATATTTATATTGGGGGGGGATAAGAAATAGCAGAAGTCCGAACATCGCTCTTGTCCTCTCATATTTTCTCCCTTGCAAACTATCGTAACCCTGGTCCTCCCTTTTGTTTTTAACATTACTCTCTTCTACTACCAGGCCCAAAACGGATGCTTTAGTGAGGGTTTGGTATGTAGGGTTTAAAAAAACAGTTGGGAAAAATATATTCAATGCGATTTTTAGTTGAAAGGCTGCAGCTGGTAAGCATTTGTTCACAGTTGGCATTTTTTCACATCAGTGATTTTTTACGGAAGCCATTTTGGTTGAAAAACATACATATTGGTTTTTCTCTTCTGGACTCAGTGGATATGATCCAACTGTTGTCCATGGCAGTGGAGAAGGGAAGAAACACTGAAGATTGAAGAAGAAAATAGCCCTTTGAAAAAGTTCATTCATTGAATGCCAGGAAGGAAAACCAATCTGTATGGTTTATAGAAAGCAGTTATGCGTCAGTTAAAAAAAATTCACTGTGGAAAAAAATGCCAATGTTGAATTCGTCCTAAATTTCATAACGCTGGTACTCACAATATTTAAATGGGCTATGTATGCAATGAGGGGGTCTGGCTCCATCGGTGTAATGTTTTTTTTCATGTTGCCATACAGTCCTTCATACTGGTGGTAGTACCTTTCAGTATTAAATCTCAATTTTATTCACCACTAAAAGTGCGTTACAGAAAAATAAAAGGCATAATAATAACATCTTATTTTTAAATTTAACTCATAAGTAATTTATATTGACTACGTTTAGTTGGAAATTAAACGATTGATTGTTTTCGTTGTGTGGACATAGTTAATATCATTATTCATAGGATCCAGCACCCTGTCAGAATCTTTTGCAAATTCATAAGGATCTAGATATCTTGCCCAAAGTGGTGCCTTTTGGAAGTTCAAAACCAAAAAAACATTGTTTATAGATTCTGTGCTGAGTCTAGGTGTCTATGAGTCGAAGTTTATGAAGTTTACTAAGAATCTGTCGAAATTAATTGTTTCTAATCTTGATGAATTATTTGGTTGACCCCCGTCAGTACTTAGTACACAAAGTGTCCTTTAGATTTTCTTGGTTGCTTGTGCTCAAAGTCCACAGAGGAGAAATACTACCAAGATGCGATATATATAGAAAGAAACACATAATACCTTCTCATACTTCTTGCATTGACAGGAAATATATATTTCCTTTTAGTTTGTATGTACTAATAATGGAAAAAATCTAACAAAACTTTTACTTAAAAGTTTGAAAGTTTGAGTGAGATAAAAGCA
Source organism: Engystomops pustulosus (assembly GCA_019512145.1). Classification (NCBI taxonomy): domain Eukaryota; kingdom Metazoa; phylum Chordata; class Amphibia; order Anura; family Leptodactylidae; genus Engystomops; species Engystomops pustulosus. The sequence goes on along the minus strand of CM033648.1, from coordinate 42,027,210 downwards.
AGTTGAGGAAGTGAGAAGTTCACACTAAACATAAACCAACACAGAACACATTCTGGCCAACCGTACTTTATAAACTGACAACTTAGGTTTCACTGCTCATCACAACCAATGATGCTTACCAATAACCCAATTAATTCAGCTGGAAGACACATTAAAGGTTTTTTAGCCGTTGCAGGATCATTGCATTTTTTTGAAAAAACCGACAAATTAAAGGGGTATTAGCAATCAGGACATTAACATTTATTAATTTAATCTGTCAATATACATTACATTCTTTAATTAGATATTATTGAAAAATGTACTGTGGGGGAAGTGTTCCATACAATGGAGCGGATTGTCATGATCTGTGAGCTCCAAGGTACTGTGGTTCCAAAGAAAGCATTATACGACTTTTAGACACCAGCCCTTCGTCCCTGAACTAGTGTGGTCTGCCAGGGCATGAGGAGGAAACATGGGCGAAGGAGAAAAGAAAAAGAAAATTAAAATAACAAAGCCCATTAAAAGTGAATATGTTTTTCCCCCCCGTCCAGAGGTGGCAGCACAAGCATGGTGCCAGCCACGAGGTGAGCAGAGAATGCATGCGAATTCAGCAGCATTCCACCTTTGGAGGGAGAGACTATTCCTTTACTAGCGACTTTCCTGCTATAGGAACTACGGCTTACCTTCAGCCCAAGAACAGCCATTTTTCTATTGAGTTTTGGAATCAGATAATCCACATCGCAGACCTTGCCTCCTCTTGCCGCTTTCTACTCCGCTGCCAGGGACTCATTCACAGGCGTACACAGGTGCGTGGGAATCGCCCAGTCCGCACAGTTCTCTTATCTCACTCAGGGAAATGAGCGGAGCACAGGACATCACAGTGACTATGGCAGCTATGGCTATTAACGACAGACCTCCAGCACAACATTTCTAAAGAGGGAGCAATGTTTCCCCAGAGAGTTAAAGAAACAAAGTTTCGCATTGGGCGACTGTACTTTCATTTGGCGACAAGGATGGCAGAGCTGACCACTTGCTCATAAAGATTTAGCAAATACACTCACCGCACACTTATTTAGGGCTATACACCTGTCCAACTGCCGTTAACACTTAATTTCTATTCAGCCATCAGCATGGCGGCAACTCGTGCATTTAGGGAACGTAGAACCATGGTTCGGACAATTGCCAGCTCAAAACTGGGATCAGGATGGGCGAAGAAAAGGGAGTGAGGATTTGCAGTTGCCTTGGACGTGGCACATGTGGTGTGTGCCAGAAGGGTGGTATGAGGATTTCAGAAAATGCAATTGATACGGGATTTTCACGCACAACCATCTCTAGGGTTTACAGAGAATGGCCAAAAAAAAGAAAAAACATACCGTGAGCGGCAGCTTCTGGGGGCGGTAAATGCCTTGTTGATGCCAGAGTCAGAGGAGAATAGGGCCAGACATGGGGTTCGAGCTGATAGAAAGCAACAGTGACTCAAATTGCCACCGTTAAACCAAGTAGGCAGCAGAAGAGCATTCCGAATGCACAGTACGTTTCGAACTTTGAGGCAGATGGGCTACAGCAGCAGAAGACCACACTGGGTGCCACTCTTTCAGCTAAGAAAAGGAAATTGAGGCCTACAATTTGCACAAGCTCATTGAAATGGACAGTTGAAGATTGGAAAAACATTGCCTGGTCTGATGAGTCTCGATTTCTGCTGACGACATTCGGTTGTAGGGTCAGAATTTGGTGTCAACAACATGAAAGCATGGATCCATCCTGCCTTGTTCAACGGTTCAGGCTGGTGGTGGTGGTAGGTCATGGTGTGGGGAATATGTCTTGGCCCTCTTTGGCCCCTTGAGAGTACCAAATGAGCATCGTTTAAACCGCCGAGCCTACGCTGAGTATTGTGCTGACATGTCCATCCCTTTATGACCACAATGTACCCAACATCTGATGGCTCTTTCAGCAGCATAATTGCGCCATGTCATAAGCTGGAATCATCTCAGACTGGTTCTTGAACATGACATGAGTCACTGTACTCAAATGGCCTCCACAGTCACCAGATCTCAATCCAATAGAGCATCTTTGGGGATGTGGTGGAAGGGAGAGATTCGCATCATGGATGTGCAGCTGACAAATCTACGGCAACTTGTGTGTGCATCATGTCAATATGGACAAAATCTCTGAGAATGCTTCCAGCACCTTGTTGAATCTATGCCACGAAGAAACTGAGGCAGTCTGAAGGCAAAACGGGGTCCAACCCGTTACTAGCATGGTGTGTACCTAATAAAAGTGGCCTGGTGAGGTATTATAGCCACAAGCATGGAAGAAGAAAATCAAACAGAAGAGGTCACGGTCCACAGAGGGGAAAAGAAGATTCACCTAGAGACTTTCCTGCAATTTTGAGTGTACTAAATTTCTACACTTTTGACTCAGTGTTGTACGCGTTGAACACTTAGTGAACACTTAACAAGCGGCATTCATAAAACTCTATTGGTTCCTAATGGTACTTAAGTTTGTATCTGTAATGTCAAGGGCTTAATTTTTTGTTAAAGGTTCATTGTTGGAGTAAAGCCCACAATCAATCTGGGATATTATACTTTCCAGGGGAGAGAAAGTCAATGAGGAAAAATAACTATAAGTTTAAAAACAAAAAAATTTTCATGTTTCATGCGCCTGCTGTTGAAAAAAACAGTGGGGTCTCAGTTAGCATATAGAGGACACAGTTGCCTGTCCAAATCTTGCATAAATATCATCCAAGAGAGCGCAATTTCACATTTACGCCATCTCTATAAAATTATTTACAGAAACGATTACTTTTAGTCAGTAGCTGCGGGATTAGGTCTCAGACACATCCATAGGAACATATAATGGTCTGACTCTGCCAAATAACTCTTTAGTAAATTAACATTCCCTTCTCCTACAAGCTCAATCTGAACAAATGGGCAACAAATACTCATGTCCTCTATCATCTATGGTACTCCTCCACCCAAAGGTGGCTAGATAGATGAAAACTTTAAAAAAAGCACAATGGGGGTCACCTGCCACATTTTGTTGTGCCCACAAGGCACATTGAGGGCCCATTTTATTAATCAAGCCTCTATGCAAATAGGGTACATCTTACAAACAGAAAACACATTCATAGTTAATAGTATATAAGGCTGGAAGGAGACGACAAGTCCATCAAGTCCAACCTTTAAGAATTAAATAAATGTTTTATCCCATAACCCGTGATATTTTTCTCTCCAGAAAGGCATCCAGGCTCTCTTGAACATGTACATAGAGTCCGCCATAAACAAACTCTGCCGGCAGAGAGTTCCACAGTCTCATGCTCTTAATGTAAAGAACCTTTGTCTAGTTGATGTGTAGTAGAATCGCTCTCCTCTAGGCATAGAAGGATGGCCCCCTTGTCCTGGTCACAGGCCTAGCCTATAAAAAGATCTTTGCGAGAAGAATCCTTTACTGTCGGTCAGCCGTTCAGGTATTTGTACATTGTAATGAGGTCTCCCATCAGTCGTCTATTTTCTAAACTGAATAATCCCAAATTTTGTAATCTGTCAGTGTATTCTAGTTCCCCCATTCCCCTAATAATCCTGGTTGCTCTCCTCTGCACCCGTTCCAGCTCTACTATATCCTTTTTATACACTGGTGCCCAAAACTGTACACAATATTCCATGTGTGGTCTGACCAGCGATTTGTATAAGGGCAAAACTATGTCTTTATCATGAGAATCTATTCCTCTCTTGATACATCCCATTATTTTATTTGCTTTAGCAGCAGCCTCCTGGCTCTGGTCACTAAAATTAAGTTTACCATCCACCAATACCCCCAAGTCCTTTTCAGCTTCAGTTTTACTAAGTAATTGACCGTTTAGAACATAATTATACTTTTTGTTTCCATGGCCCAAGTGCATAACTTTACATTTATCTACATTAAACCTCATCAACCATTTCTCTGCCCACTCCTCAAGCTTCCACAAATCCCTTTGTAATGCTAGACTATCGACCTCAGTATTTATTACTTTACACAGCTTAGTATCATCAGCAAATATTGAAACTTGACTGTGTAAACCCACTACAAGGTCATTAATAAAAATATTAAAAAGAAGTGGCCCCAATACTGACCCCTGTGGCACTCCACTGGTAACATCAACCCAATCTGAGAATGTGCCATTAATGACGACCCTCTGTTTTCTATCACTAAGCCAATTACTTACCCAAATACACAGATTTTCTCCTATTCCCAGCAGTCTCATTTTATATACCAACCTTTTATGTGGCACGGTGTCAAATGCCTTTGAGAAGTCCAGATATACAACATCCACAGCGTCCCCCAGATCCAGTCTTGAACTTACCTCCTCGTAGAAACCAATCAGATTAGTCTGACAGGACCGATCTCTCATAAATCCATGCTGACGCTGGTTGTGCACAGTGAGATACTCCAGGATAGCATCTCTGATAAACCCCTCAAATATTTTCCCCACCACAGCAGTTAGACTCACGGGTCTGTAGTTTCCAGGATCACTATTTGATCCTTTTTTGTATATTGGTACCACATTTGCTTTGCGCCATTCCTGTGGAACATAACCAGTCCTAAGTGAATCTTCAAATATTAAAAATAACGGTCTGTCTATCACCATACATAATTCATGCAGAACCCGGGGGTGTATGCCATCTGGCCCAGGTGATTTATCTATCTTAGTGGTTGCGAGGCTAGGAAACCTAGCTTCTGTACGCTGACTTAACCAATAGGAATTCTCCCAAGATAGGACGTCTAAGATTTGATCCAAAACACGCCAACTTTGTAAATTGAATGCATACAAACATGTATTTGCTCTTCGCAAGCTTAGAAGGCAGGGGAACAGGCCTCTCTACTATGATTTCTCATGTAACTTGGCTGATGATCCTAAAACCCTGCAGCCTGGGGTTGGTGACCTCCGCAAATTTTTCAATTCAGGAAATAGAAAAAGCCATCTCAATTTTAAAACATAACAAATCTCCATGCCCGGATGGCTTTCCCAACAAGTATTATAAATTTCAGAAGGGTGAGTTGGCCCCTTACTTGGTGCAAAATAACATCGGAGATGTTGCAGGCCATAGTAGTCACTCTCCCTAAGCCTGGGAAGTCTTCCGATGTACCCCAGAACTTTTGTCCCATATTAGATATGGACCTAAAATTATATGCCAAACTCCTTGCCTTGAGACTTGCAAACTTGCTGCCTCAGGTTGTAGCAGAAGATCAAGTGGGGTTCATTATGGGTCAAATAACAGATGGCACTCGAAAGGTTTATAGACTTGATTACTTTAGCTAAAGTTCTTTGGACACCTTCTCTGCTCCTTACAGTGAATGCCAAGAAGGTGTTAAACCGCGTTAATTGGGGGTACTTGAAACCGGTTCTAAGCACGTTCAGTGTGGAGGTTCCCTTTCTATCAGCGGTCACGGCACTATATTCATCCACCTCAGCCTGAGTCCTCACATCAGGAGCTCTGTCCCGTCCCTTTTTAATAACTCATGGTATGAGGCAGGGGTGGGTAGGTAACGGTTACCACCACTTTTTCTCTCTTTGCCAATGATGTGGTTTTAAAGGAAACCTACCATGAGGAATCTACGATCAGAAATAAATCTGATGATAGATTCCTCCTGCCTTCCTCATAATCTGTAATTTAATAATATTGGAATCTAACCTAACTTGTTAAAAACTTTTTAAAGTAATTTTTTATGTAAAGTGACTACAGAGGCTACTGGGGCATATAATAGCCTTAGCTCCCATTGCCCAGCCAGGCTAGGACATGCCCCAGTAGCCGGTGTAGTTAATTTACATATTACTAAAATAAAGTTATTAATAGGTTAGGTTTAGGTTAGGTTAGGTTCCAGGGTTATGAAATTAGATTATGGCAGAGGCAGGCAGGAGGAATCTACCATCAGAGAGATTGTGCTCCCGTAGAGTAGAAAGTGAAGTTGAATCAGGTGGACTAACCCACCGGTGTCTGGGTCCCAATAAGTGGAGAATTATATAAGACAGTATGCCTATAGTGGTGAAGGTTGCACACTGTCCTGTAACCTGGATAGAAATGTCAAGTAAGGCTTCATGGAATTCGGAAAACAAAACTTCCACATAGGCAGAATAATTTATTTATAAATATGAGGATGACATTCATTTTCATCAGATCCTGTATGATCAAATAGTATACATATGAAAAAAGTGTAGAAAACATGGTGTACACATCTAATAAAAATGCATTGTTATAATATACATATTTAAAAAACAAGAAGCAATGTATTTACATACATAAAGGTATAATATGAATAGAGATGGGCAAATTTGTAAAAATTTGTTTCACCAAAGTTTTTGAAAAAATTAGATTTGACCCAAATCGAATCATGACGAATCACGTTAAAAAACAGGTATTTCCTGGCTGCAGAGAGCCTGTAGGGTGTTGTAGGATGTTGTGCCATGCTTAAATATGCATAGGGAGCATGGTTTGGTCTTCAAGCAATGCTGTGTTTTAGTATGACACGCAAATGAAAGCCGCTGCTCTTAAAATCGCTTCACTTTTCAATTCCATGGGCACTTACAGAGGCCAACTTCACCAAATAAGTGAAGCGGGAATGCAGCCTGACAAGGTAATGTCTGTGCCAGCTCGAAAGGACTGAGCTGAGGGCCAAGATCCCACTATAACATCAAAGAGTGCACTCTTTTTACACTGAGATCAGATGATTCCATAGATTACGACAGAGCCTGTTCTGTTAAACGCGGATACATGTAGAAACCCCCCAAAAGAGCGCAGAGGGTGTCGGCAGTAATTCTGCATTGATGTCATTGATCATTTTGCCCTTCATTTCAAACGTCATTGTCCGCTTTCAATCGGTCAATAATCCATCATCAGTATTGCTAAAGCCAAAAACAAACAGGAGTAGATCCAAAACAGAGATGACCACTAAATGGGATATTTGCATGTCTTCTGTGTTCTGCATCCACTCCTCCTTTTGGCTATCAATTCTGTGGCTTTTCATTCCTTCTGACAGATGAAATAAAGGGAGAAACTAAACATAGTGGCACTGGCAACGTCATAGAGCAATGGAGAGTGAAAACAGCATTATGAAAATAACAGGGCGTTCAAGGGAGACAGCTGTCAGTTGGCAGTAGCATGAGTAGGCTGCAGAGTGGCACAATGACAAATTATGGAGGTGGTGGAAACATGGTAGGCCACAGAGTGGCCCAATGATAGAGTGTGGAGGTGGCATTAGCAGCCACAGCAGGAGCCCACAGAGTGGCACAATGATATAGTGTGGAGGTGGCAGCAGCAGGAGCCCACAGAGTGGCACAATGATATAGTGTGGAGGTGGCGTCAGCAGCAGGAACCCACAGAGTGCCACTATGATAGTGTGGAGGCGGCGTCAGCAGATGCAGCAGGAGCCCACAGTGTGTTACAATGATATAGTGTGGAGGTGGCAGTAGCAGGAGCCCATAGAGTGGCACAATGATATATTGTGGAGGTGGTGGCATCAGCAGCAACAGGAGCCCACATAGTGGCACAATGATATAGTGTGGAGGAGGCAGCAGCAGGAGCCAACAGAGTGGCACAATGATATAGTGTGAAGGTGGTGTCAGCAGCAGCAGGAGTCCATAGAGTGCCACAATGTTATAGTGTGGAGGTGGCATCAGCAGCAGCAGGAACCCACAGAGTGGCACAATGATATAGTGTGGAGGTGGCATCAGCAGCAATAGCAGGAGCCCACAGAGTGGCACAATGATATAGTGTGGAGGTGGCGTCGGAAGCAGCAGAAGCCCACAGAGTGGCACAATGATATAGTGTGGAGGTGGCGTCAGTAGCAGAAGCAGGAGCCCGCAGAGTGGCACAATGATATAGTGTGGAGGTAGCATCAGCAGCAGCAGGAGCCAACAGAATGGCACAGTGATATAGTGTGGAGGTAGCGTCAGCAGTAGCAGGAGCCCACAGAGTGGCCCAATGATAAAGTGTGGAGGTGGCGTCAGCAGCAGGAGGAGCCCACAGAGGGGTACAGTGATATAGTGTGGAGGTAGTGTCAGCAAGAGCCCACAGAGTGGCACAATGCTATAGTTGAGAGGTGGCATCAGCAGCAGGAGCCCACAGAGTGGCACCATGATATAATTGGAAGGTGGCGGACACTTGCAGTCCCTGGTAAAGATGGTAGAAGGCAGATGGAACAACTGGAAGCAGATGTGTGGCATCAGGCTGGCTGCAGCATTAGAATAGTGGCTGAGGCAGGTACCACAGACTCATTTCTCAACGTTTGGGGGAGGCATCATGGCTGATCTAATCTGATGCATAAGGCATTGGTGAGTTGAAATCCTGGCCGATCCAAGCCTGATTCATCTTGACAAAGGTCAGTCTCTCCACATTACTGGTGGACAAGCGGGTTCTCCTTGGGGTAGTGATGGCCCCCGCCGGACTGAACACCCGCTCTGATGCCATACTACTGGCCGGGCAGGACTGCTTCTCTACAGGGATCTCAGCAAGTTGGGGCCACACATCAAGTTTGGCTTCCCAGTAGTCCATGGGATCCTCTACCTGAGGTGGTAAAGTGTTGTCAAAGTAGGCCACCATCTGCTGCTGCAGGGTCTGCTCCATGTCCTGCTGCTGATGCTGGTGGTGGCTACCTTCATCACTAGGTGGGTGAAGAAAGTTGCTCATTAAGGAATCCAGACTTAAGCTGCTGCTGATGGAGCAGTTACTGCTTCTACCCCCCCCCCATTTCCCCACAGCAGCCGTTGTAGTATGTGAGTGATGACTGCCAGGAATCTCCTGGTCATGACCTGACAGAGGATGGACACAGAGGACGTGCACATAGGCAGCGGCCAACAATGTGCACAGTATTTCTCTATAGTATGCCAGTTGTCCCTCCCTCTCAGCAGCACCCATTTTTGACCAGATGTTGACTATTCAGCTGTCACTAGGTAGGCAAAGCAGCATGCTGCGGGCCATCTGCGCAAGTGACTCTGAGGGATTCCCAGCCTCCATCTCCACTGTATAATGCCATGGTTATTGTGGGTCATCTGCCTCATCTTCTACCTCCTCTGGATGCTCCTCCTCCTCCTCTCTTGTTCAACCCCTCATCTGCTTTGTGCTCCAATGTCCTCCTGCTCCTCCAGTTCAACCCCCACCGGACTCATGTGGCCATGAGATGTAGTCTCCACTTCTCCAGTGCCCTGACCAGACAGATGTTGCAGCATGATTTCCAGCACATGAAGCTGTGTAATGACGTTATTCATCCCAAAAGTCCTGGCGACTGACAAATAACATGGCCTTTTCAAAGGGCCTGAGCAAACGGCAGGTGTCACCCGTGAGCTGCCAGTGGCTGACATCAAAGTTACACGGAGGAGTACTGCGTTCCACTTGCATCATCAAAAAATCATTAATGGCTTTTCTCTGTTCATACAGGCGGTTTAACATATGGAGGCTGGAATTCCAATGGGTGGAAACATCGCATATCAGACTATGTTGGGGTGGGCCGTTCTGATGCTGCAACTCGAGGAGGGTGTGCTTGGTTTTGTAAGAATAGATGAAGTGCATGCACAATTTCCTGGCCATATTTAGAAAGTCTTGTAGATGAGTGGAAGACTTGAGGAATCTGACAATCTTGACAACCAGATTGAACATGTGCGCCATGCAGGGCGCATGGGCCATCCGTCCTCGGTGCAGCGTGGACACCATGTTCCTCCCATTGTCTGTCACCATGGTTCCGATTTTTAGTTTTCTTGTTGCATGACGCGGAGCAGTTCCTCCCCTGTGTGACTTTGTTTGCCCAGTCAAACCAGGGGTAGATCTGCGTGACACAGATGTGCCCTGCACATGTGGTATGATGGAGCAGCACTTGTGGAGGTTGAGGTGGTGGTGGAGATGGAGGAGGAGGAGGCGGACACTGGCGCAGGAGCAGCAGTTTGACAACATGGAGGAGAAAGCAGCGTCTCTTGTGGAAGTTATTGGTGTGGCTGGGTAGGAAGCACATTCACCCAGTTGGCCATAAAGGTCATGTACTGGCCCTAACCGTAGTTAGAGCTCCATGCGTCTGCGCTGCCGTGCAACTGCCGTGCACACATAAATCTAGCTTTGGACTTTAGCAACAAAAACTATTGGAATTTGCGTTATACAGATACCCCACAACAGACACCCTTTAATTGGAGTGAAAAACACTCTATATAGTACGTGAATTTGAGACTTATTTTTTGCTCTGAAATATAGCAACAGAAGGTATTGGAATTTGCGTTATACAGATACCCCACAACAGACAACCGGCAATTGGAGCGAAAATAACTCTATATAGTACATGGATTTGACATGTAAATCTTGCTCGCAACTTTAGCAACAAAGGTATTGGAATTTGCTTTATATTCTAAATCCGTACAAGACAGGAAAAGGTTGCCTAGTTGGCTAACTCACTTTTCAAGTCAAGAAAAATAGTACCATAAGTAAAACGTAACTTTTAATAATTACTGATAAAATAAGTTCACAGTGAACCACAATAGTATGTACATCAACCATCTAGTCAGCAAAAACACACCAGAAAGGGAGCTTGTTCAGACCTCCAATAAGTCTGACACGGTCCCCATTAATACTTTAATATGTAATCCCTACGCGTTTCATACGTCGTGTGACACACTCATCAGGGGAATAAAGTAATGTACTGGACTATACAGTCTTGATGCTAAGTATGGCTGCAAAAGCTCCACATCAAGGAGTTAAAATGAATCAAAAACAATCAGTGGCCCGTATAATACAAGTTATACTAGTATGGTGGCTAGATGTATTGGCATAGGCTCCACAATCTGGTGCTCTCACACTTTTAAAGTTGATTCTGCCCTCCCCCATACGCAGTCAAAAAGGACTTCCCTATGGGAGTGGAAGGAGCTATGATGTACCGGACTGGGAGGAGCTATGATGTCACTTCCATCCGTCACAGAATGAGAGGAGCTATCACGTCACAGAGTGGGAGGAGCTATGACGGCACTTTCCTCTATCACGAGGTGGGAGGGTCTATGACGGCATAGAGTGGGAGGAGCTATAGCCGGGGACTCCCTTGCCTCACCTCCTCTCTCCTCCTCCACTCCGACAATGTTTCGTCATTGAGTGGGAGCAGTCAAGTATGGGTGCATTCGGCATGAGAAGGCAAAAAGCCCTTAGCCCACACCGGGTACGCCCACACTCCGCCCTCACCTCCACTCCAATGGGATGCTTTGGGGTGCAGGTAGAGGCGGATGAAAGTGTTGTTTAAAGTCACCATGGATATACTTCAATCATACTGTATGCTAGCGTTATTGTTGCATACTAACTACATAAAGGTGTATTATGCTGTACATCATCACTTGATATGTAGGTATCCAAGTGCGCAGATTAGCGCGATCTAGTTGGTTTATAGCTGGCAAGGTAATTTAGACATTTATATGAAAAGAACAGACAGAATGACACTTTCCCAAAGAGGGTACATGCAGAAGAAAACCCCCACTCAAGATGCTACCAAAATTTAGCATCTCATTTAGACCTTTTGGGTCACTGTGTCCAGCAGAAATATCCACTTTGTTTTTTGCTGTAGGACTAGCTTGTCCCAATTTCCCCCCCTTTCCAGTCTATTGATTACTTGGATGCCATGGAAACAGATCTTACTGGCATCACCATTATGGACTAAGTTCACGTGGCGGGCAAGCAGCGTGTCCCTACCATGAGCTATATCGCCTAGGTGTGCTCTAATTCTTCTCCTAAACTCACAGATTGTTTTGCCCACGTATTCAATTTTACATTCACAGACTACTCTATAGATTACTCCTACAGATTTACAATTAATGTACTGTTAAATCATGTAGGAGTTACCAGTAACTGATGATGTGAAGGACTTGCATCTCTTCATATAGGGACAGACTACACACCCACTGCACCCAAAATTGCCTGTGACGTTCATTTTTACCAGCCAAGTCTGGTCCTGATGTTGCCTGAAATGACTATACACAAGCCTGTCCTTCAGTGAACGTCCTTTTCTATAGGTTACTGTTGGATGCGAGCTGATGGAATCTTTCACATCTGGGTCCATCATCAATATGTCCCAATGCTTATGCAAAATCCTTTTTACAGCCTCATCCCTATTGTTAAACGTGGTGATTAACCTAATGGTTTTTTCCTCTTTCTTTATCACCTGTTTTTGTTGTTGTTAAAAGGTGACTTCGGTCATTCTTAAGGGTATCCTGGAAAGCTGTTCTAAGAATTTTGTCTGGATAGCCTCTCTCCAGGCATCTATGATGTAGATCCCTGGCTTGCTTGAGGAACAGTTCTGTGGTGGAACAATTCCTCCAGAGGCGTAGGTATTGCCCCTTGGGGATGCCATGCCTCAGGGGTAATGGGTGGCTACTCTCCCACCTTAAAAGGGAGTTGGTAGAGGTTGTTTTACGATAAACCTCGGTGAGTATGGTGTCCTTACTATTCTTAGAAACCAAAACGTACAAGAATGGGAGGCTTTTCTCTGAACTTTCGTGGGTAAAGCTCAGCCCTATGGTGTTATCATTAAGCTGCCTTACAAATGTAGAATAAGTGACTTGTGAGCCCTGCCAGATTACTAGGACATCATCGATGTACCTATACCAGGCATCGATGTTTAAAGTGCTGTGTGAGTTGGACACAGGTTTCCTCCCACCAGCCCAGGAGCAGATTTGCATAGGTTGGCACACATGGCCAACCCATTGTGGCGCCCCTGAGCTGGTGGTAGAATTTGCCATTAAAGACAAAGAAGTTCCTTGTCAAACAGAATTCTAGAGCTTTCATGATGAATGATTTGTGTCTTTGTTGTTGAGTTCCCCTTGATTTAAGAAAATGGGCTACTGCTCGTAAACCCATTTCATGAGGGATAGAAGAGTAAAGCGCTTCAATGTCTATACTCCCTAATAGATGTTCTTTGTCAAGAGAGATGCCTTCCAATTTTGACAACACATCTAAAGTGACCCGAGTATAGGACGGAAACGCTACCACAAATTCTCTCAAAACTTTGTCCAGGTAGATCCCAAGGTTTTGAGTAATGTTGCCTACCCCTGATACAATTGGACGTCCCTTCAGGGGAGACACCCCTTTATGTACCTTTGGAAGGCTATAGAATGTCCCAACTACCGGATTTTGGGGCAACAGAAATTTATACTCTGAGTCATCTATCAAGCCTTCAGATTTGGCGTGTAATAGGAGAGATTCCAGTTCTTTCAGGTACATCTGAGTCGGGTTGTTTCGAAGAATTTCATAAGCTCCCCTATCCTTAAGCAGGTCAAGACACATTTCTTTATTTAGTTAGATGTATTCATAACTACCGTGTTACCGCCCTTATCAGAGGGCTTGATTGTTATTGGAGGGTTTTTTTTCCAGAACCTGGGGAGCCTGCATCTCTTCCTTACTGAAATTAAAGGGGGTATACGGTTTTTACAACTGCCTTTGACCCTATTTCGAAACACGTCTACTGGTGAGACATCTGAGCTGGGAGGGAGTCGGGTACTTTTTAACTTACAGTCTGTAAAAGGGCCTCTACCACTGTGTACTGGATTGTTCTCATTTACTAGACTGTTCAGTAATCCAATGTCTGGGAGAATGTCAGCAGGAACACCTAAATCGGAGCTTGCTATTCTGTCCTGTTTAACAAAATGTTTGGGCCACTTGAGTTTCCTAGAAAAAAAGTGTAGGTCCTTTACCATTTCAAATAGTTCAAAGTTGTAACTTGGTACAAAGGATAATCCTTTTTTAAGGACGCTCATGTGGACATCAGTTCAAACAAGGATAGGTTAATGACTTGAGTAGTTTCATTGTTGGTCATTGTAGGATTCTTTTGTACGGGGTTTGTCATTCCTGATTTCCTCTGACCCTCAACTGATATGGGTGATCTAAAAAATCATGATCAGGGTTACCTCTATTTCCCTTATGTGCTCCTCTTCCTCTCCCCATAGTTCTTGCTTTGGATTTATGGGTGGAGTCAGTATCTTAGTTGTCTGTCTCTAATGAAGAAATGTCAGTTTCCTGTACTTGCCTCCTACCTACTACAGTCGAATATACTGAATTTTCTTTGAAGTCAAGTAGGTCGTGGGTAAACTGTCTATGCTTTTGTTCCTTGATGTGGCATTGGAATTTCTCTATACTAGACTGTAAGAGGCTCTCTTTGCTCTGCTCCAGTAGAAGTGTCTCTGATGTCCCTAAGATTTTGCGTTATATAGATACCCCACAACGGACACCCTGTTATTGGAGCAAAAATCACTCTATAAAGTACGTGAATTTGAAACTTATTTGTTGCTCTGAACTTTAGCAACAAAAAGTGTTGGCATTTGCAATATACAGATACCCCACAACGGACACCTTGTAATTGGAGCGAAAATCCCTCTATAAAGTATGTGTATTTGACACTTATTTGTTGCTCTGAACTTTAGCAACAAAAAGTATTGGAATGTGCATTATACAGATACCCCACAATGCACACCCTGGAAGATGAGCAGAAATCACTCTATAAACTAGGTGTGATCCACAAATCACTACTGCAGCAGTGTGGATATGAAACAGATTTCAGTAACTAAAAAGAACTGTTCTTTGGGGTATACAGATCCCCCAAAACGCACTCCCTGGGAGAGGTCCACAAATCACTACAGCTGCAACATAGTTATGAAACAGATTTCTTCCTATTGGATTCAGTAACTAAAAAGAACTGCTATTTGGGGTATAGAGATCCCCCTAAACGCACACCCTGGGGGAGGTCCACAAATCACTACAGCTGCTGCATAGATATGAAACAGATTTCTTCCTATTGGATTCAGTAACTAAAAAGAACTGCTATTTGGGGTATACAGATCCCGCTAAATGCACACCCTGAGATTGGAGCAGAAATCGCTACAGCACAGTACACTAACAGCAGCTAGACGATACAGACAGCACATTCAGTGTGAAGTGCCGAGATTAAAAATGGCTGGTTTTTATAAGGCTGTGTGACATCACATAAGCCTATCAGTCGCTGATTGGCTTACAGGTCTGCAGATGTCATCGAGGGTGTTCCTTTCTCCTTCCCAGAGTTCTCTGCCCCATGCAACATGTTGTGCTCGCGCCCATTTAGCTAAAAAAAAAGAGGAAACTTCGGGTTCGTGACCCATCATTTCACCCATCTCTAAATATGAATCAAAAATTTATTTGAATAGACGAAACAATTCCTAAATAAATTAATAGATAAAAGAATCCAAATAATTACAAAATAATAGAAAATAAATAAGAGAGCGTAGGGGACAGTACATGAGTAATGTAGATAAAGGAAAATAAGAATACATAGGAGGTTAGCACTACAGCCTTGCAGCACAGGGGACCTGGGTTTAAGTCCCATGATCAACATCTGCAAAGCGAGGTTATGCAATGTGCTGCAGGCAAAATGGTAGAGCTGTTTGGAACTTCTTTATAGCCATTTTTGTATAGGTGTCAAAAACCTGTCCAGCTGTCCAGCAACAACATCAACCAGGCTTGGTGCTGGAAGTCAGACTGGGTAAGTGATAGCAAACTCACCATGCAACCTCCATGCGGCTAAGGCCCTACCTACAGCAGATAAACCGCCCTGATAAGGGCGAACCCCCTATCAGGAGCCTAACCGATGGTCCTTGAGTGACCCTACAAGATGACAAGGAAGACTTGCTTCATCTGGCAGCTGCTGGATGGTGTAGTGGACAGGTAACAGGAATACTAAGATACTGAGGAATACAACAAGCAAAAACACTAGATACAGAGATCAGACTGAATAGCAAGCAAGGTCTGGGAGTAGGCAGGTATATAAGGCAGTTTCCGGACACGCCTCCAGCAGCACACTTGGGGAACTTTCCATCAGGCTAGTAACCCTTGCTGGGTAGGGCTGAAATGCAAGGAGCAGGGTGTGGCTCAGTTAATCCAAACACAGAACACTAAGCCACAATTCACATACAAGAAGCACACAAATTAACGCCATCTGTTCTGCCAACTGTGGATACAGGGACATTTTGGCATGGAAGTTACAAAAACCATATTTGAAAAAACAAGAGTATAAACTAGAGGTTTTTTTGTCCTCCCTCCTCTCTCTTTATCGCCAAAATTGAAAGAGAACAAAAAAACAAACAAACAAAAACAAAAGCACAAACTAGAGTACACGGCAATATATGGGTCAGCCATAAGTATATTCCAATGGGAAGTCAAAACTTTCTTAATGTGATAGTGTGTGGCACTAAAGCCTGTGATAAAATATTCATAGTTGGAAAAATTACAAGTTAAAGAGTTGGTTCCGTCAATAATTGGTCGGCCAGGAGGGTCAACCGAATTTTTATGAATCTTAGACAAGTGGTAGAATAAAGCTGTTTGTGCATCAGTAGCTAAGATATAGTTGCGCTCATCTTTGGAAATAATGTTGTTAAGAAATGCATGTTTTATGAGGTAATTTAATTTCTTTTTATAGGTAGCAGAAGGATCTAGGAAAACTTGCTCATAGTAGGCTGAATAAGAAAAAATATGGTAGGTTTGTTTCAAGTAGCCCTTATGGTCCTGGATTACAATACCACCATCTTTGTCAGATGCTTGAATCACAATGTTGTTGTTAATTTTTAGGGATTTTAGTGCTTTGAGTTCACTAGCCTTTAAATTTGAATTGATTTTAGTGAAATACTGGATTCGTTTTTGGAAGTCCTTGGTGACTAAATTTAGAAAGGTTGCTTCTACTTCTCTGTGTGGAATGGAAATTAGACTTAGGTTTTAGATTGGTGGACCTATCAAGAGTGGTACTGGTGGGATTGGCAGGTTTATTAGGATTGTGTTATTATAAAGTTTTTTCTTGAAGTGTCTTTTCAGGGTTAGTTATCTAGTAAAAGGGTGGAAATCAATGAATACATTTAAAAAGTTTGCGCTGCGTAATCTGTGTGCGCTATATAAATAAAGGAATTATTATTTTTATTGGCAGTGGGGCAGAAGGACAAGCCTCTTTTAAGAAGGGTGAGTTCAGATTGGCTTAGAGTATATTGAGAGAGATTAAAAATGGGGCCTATTTTGTTCTGTTCCTCTTGAGGGGAGTCATCGGGGCAGATTTACTTACCCGGCCCATTCGCGATCCAGCAGCGCGTTCTCTGCGGTGGATTCGGGTCCGGCCGGGATTCACTAAGGTAGTTCCTCTGCCGTCCACCAGGTGGCGCTGCTGCGCTGAAAAGCATCCGGATGCCCTGAAATTCACCGACCCGGACCAAGTGAAGGTAAGCGCGTCCCAAGCAACACATTTTCAGTTCTTAAATGCGGCGGTTTTTCTGAATACGTCGGGTTTTCATTCGGCCACGCCCCCTCCCCCCCCCGATTTCCGTCGCGCGCATGCCGGCGCCGATGCGCCACAATCCGATCGCGTGCGCCAAAATCCCGGGGCATTACAGGGGAAATCGGCGCAAATCGGAAATATTCGGGTAACACGTCGGAAAAACGGGAATCGGGCCCTTAATAAATGACCCCCATTGTCTGATCTTTCAAGAGGTTTATTAGATCCCCCTTTTCTACCTCCTCTTGTCAGGATCAGGGGAAGTGGACCCACTGTACCACCGCAGACGATGATGTAAGCCGAGTCGGAGATGAAGCGGAAGATCATGACAGAAACAGGAATCGAGTCTGCAACAGGAAATCACAATAATCGCAGGAATAACAACAGGAACGCTTTCTCAGAGGTATGAGGCGCAAAGATCCTGCAGGGGACACAGGAAGAGTCCAGGAATTTAACTTGGGAAGGCAGTTAGTCAGCACCAATCATTGGTGCAAAAAATTGCAACACTGAGCTGCACACTATTTTCTCATGGGAGCTACAAACAGCCAAGGACCAATCCAACCAAAGTCCACAAGTTAAAACATTAAAAAGTTAATCTGACCAGAGTTTGTGATTCTTATTACTGTCCCTTTTTTCTACAGGAGATTCAGCAAGTTTTCACTCGATGACCAAATTAATTCCAAAGTGTTGGCACATTTTAAAAGATCCTCCCATAAAAATAAGCCACTATTCAGGCAACCACCACTATAATTTATCTTCCTTCGCTTCAACTTGTAGTTATAGCAGATCGCTAGAAGAAATTTACAGCGTAGTATGTTCTTGATAGTTGAAATGTATTCCATTTACAAATGTGAAGTTAAAAATGCAGTTAGAAATCACAATCAGGATGCCAGTTTCACATGCCTGTAATGTTGCAGGGGAGACGACAGACACTTACTGAATATAACAATAAACTTTACTGAACTAGTAATGAATACAGAAAATGTCCATATAATGTAGATAATAATGCAGATGGATTTGCTTTAGCCTCACTGCAGGAATGTGGGTCTTTCTTCAGCCGCACGCCTGTGGGACGGGAGACTCCCTCTCCGTCCAGGCTGTCCTAAGACCTCACTTGCAGACTGTTCTTTTCTGGTGCTCACCACCAGAGTTCGGGGCACAGTACTTTCTCTCCTTAGTACTAAGTAGGGGCTTATATCTTAGCCAGGAGCACACAGGCACACCACCACTTCTGCCTCTTATCAGCTCAAATCCTGCCAAAGTTGGAGCGTTGAGAGTGTCGTAGTGGGGTAGCTTCCTCCACTTTAGTACTCTCTCTCTCTGTCTTCTCCCATCTCTGCGAGGGGCACATTCGTCCTGGGTTCCAGTGGTGGTTGACCAGCCATTGGGGGAAGCCACCACTCCTCATCGATAATCGCGGTAGCTGGAGGCTGCAGGACACTTTCGTTGGTAACAGGGGTCTAGTAACAAAAGCACAAGGCCTCAATAAATTCTGATGCCCCATCCTTGTGGGTCCCTGCTTTCTTTCTTGTCTCACCTCGAAAACCGGCATGTGTGGGTTTGGCTGCCGAATAACTTCATATGCTTGTGGTTCCCACCACTAACACAGCTTTCCTCTCCTCTGGGCAGTTTTGTTTCTCACCATCACACGGTCTCCAATTTGCAAGGGTAGTTCTCTCAGCTTTCGATCCACTACCAGATCATGGGGGCCCAAATGGAGGGCAACCAGGTTATATACGTCCTGTATTCTTTTACGATGATCCCCCATCCATGTCTGAGGAGTCCATTCTTCCACTTCATGTTCATTCGGGACCATCATGAGGCTGAAGGGACATCGATCATTTCTCCCAAACATTAGCAAGAAAGGTGAATATTCTGTAGTAGAGAGCACTGTATTATTGTAGACCCACACTAGCTCAGCCACAAAGTCAGGCCACCTTTCCCACTTTTCCTCTTCTAGGGTTCGCAGCATTTGCAGCAAAGTTCTATTCATGCTCTCACAAGCACCATTACCTTGTGGGTGATAAGGGGTGGTCCGTGTCTTTCTAATCTGGTAAAGTCGGCACAGCTCTTCAATGACTTGTCCTTCAAAGCAGGCTCCTTGATCAGAGTGCAAAGTTCTTCCATAAGGCCAAGGCGGCGGTTTCCGCTGTTTGATCACGTGTAGGGACAGCAACTGTAAACTTGGTAAAGTGATCAACAATGACCAACAAGTATTTGAACCCTCGCACAGATTCTGTCACGGTGAGGTAGTCCATCATAACTAGCTGTAATGGATAACAAGTTTGGATGTTTCTTACCGGTGCCTGTTGCTCTGATGCTCGAGCGAGTCCACAATTCCGGCATCTGTTACAAATATCCTCAGTTAGTCTCCTCAAGCTGCGGTGAAAATAATACCTTTGTAGCCACTCAAAAGTTTTGGAAGAACCAAAGTGTCCTTTTTTTCATGCATCCACAGTACTATTCCCTCCACCTCCTTAGGAGGCACCACCACTTGGGCCTATCTCTGAGGGGAGCTGCCCTTGCCTGTAGAGTACCCCCGCTCGGATTTTCAGCCTGTCTCTCTGCTGCCAGAGCCTCTTCCCATCTGGTGAGAGGGCATCTCGCTCACCTGGTTTAGGACCATGTTCCATCTGTAGCCAATCTCGCACTTTTCATATCTGGAGATCACTTTGCTGCCTATTCCTCCAATCTTCTTCAGACCCTCCAGTCCAAACCTCAGCTTCGATATCCTGAACTGCAACAGACCTATGAGGCAGCATGGGTTGACTGAAGTTAGGAGTCTTATCTCCTTCATGGTCTTCATCTGTGGTACCAGTGGGTCTGTCCACAGGGTTACAGGATATGCATTAGCATTTTCCCGTCCCGGACGGTACTGTGTTTTAAAGTTAAACTTACTGAGCTGGGCTATCCACCACTGCTCCAATTCCCCCAACTTGGCATTCTCCAGGTGAACTAAATGGTTATTGTAGGTCATCAATGTGAACTGTATCAAGATATCAAAAAACTTCTCTGTAATGGCCCAAACAACAGCCAGCAATTCTAGCTTGAATGAACTGTACTTGAAGAAAATGTAAGCAGCACACTATGCAGTAGTTGATGGTGGGTGCAGGCACAATAGAACTGGGCCTCGGGTCCTTGACAAATAGAGTAGCAGAGAAAGGCAGCACCCCAAACAGTCCAGTATCAGGTGTAAAAAGTAGGTTCCGTTTTATTCCATGTTTCAAAGTACAGCAAAGTACAGCAACGTTACGGCTCGCTTGGAGCCTTTTTCAAGCCAAATAACAAGAGTGAACATCATACATATATACCCCATTTGGGTGATCATGTGATACATTTGTCCCCACCCCTAATTAACATATTGCATCATCATAGTCAAATTTCATAGTGAACATCAGATAAAAACATTCTGCTTTGGAATGACATGTGTTATATACAACATTTTAAAGTGCAAGTGCATACATATTGCATAAATTGACAAGTGCATGACACCTGGTGTATTTGTGTAAGGAAATTTCTGGGTCAGTGCGTGAACACAATCAGAATAAAGTAAATCAAGTAAATTTAAAAACAGCCCGGGCATCTCACCACCTCGTCCACCATCAGTGTGCAAAAAAAGGATCAGTTTGTAAGCTGCCGAGTGGCTGGCTTGGCGCGCCGGTGTCTTGTAAACTTGACACGCATCGTTGGAACGCAAGCCTGGTAGTACTCCATTGCGCATGTGTGGAGGAATCCTGTAGTCAAGGAGACGACTTGCGTCATCAGTAAACAAGCAGAGCGCTCACTGGTTTAAGCAGGCATATGGCATATAGCACCACTGGCACAACACGGAGTGTACAGGTAACGAATAAAACTGTGTTATAATAACAAACCACAGGTGTGGGGAAGCTGCATAGATATTAACACCTGATGTCCGGGGAAAGTGCGGATCAATGATGTGTACTCCCCGAAGGTCCGGTGGGAACCCTATGGGGATAGATAATGGTGAAGTTGCTAGTCCCCGTGTGGTTCCTGCGATTATTGCAGAAACTTCCGTTGGCACGAAGTGTAGCCACCAAATTGCAATGGGCAATATAGCCACCATTGCGAGCAACATGACAGGAGAAGGAAAAAAATGGATCAGATGCAACACGGAATGTGGTGGAAGGGATTGGGGAGAGAAACCGGAATGGCTTTCTTGTATCCACATCATCTAAGAAGAGAAGAAGAGATTGTAGTTAGTAATATGATAACATATCATATGTGTGGG
This sequence comes from Engystomops pustulosus, assembly GCA_019512145.1. NCBI lineage: Eukaryota > Metazoa > Chordata > Amphibia > Anura > Leptodactylidae > Engystomops > Engystomops pustulosus. The sequence goes on along the minus strand of CM033648.1, from coordinate 42,005,717 downwards.
ATGTTTCTTGTTACTAAAAAACCTACAACATATGTCAGGCAGTGTATGAAAGGACCGCAACAACTGGACAAAATGTGCATCAAATATTACTCAGTTTAAAGTCCACATTGAGTCCATGCGAACGTAAAGTATTCAAAGTAAAGATCCAATTTAATTCCTTCCTATTAAGGATTTTTTCTCTGTCTCTTCCCCTGCGTAGGGGGGGCCCATGGTCTATAATCTGGAATTTGAGATCTCTTTCAGTGTGGCCAGCCTCAGTGAAATGTTTGGATACAGGCAAGTCGTGTCTATTGTTGCGAATGGTATATCGGTGTTGGTTGAACCTCGTTTTGAATTCTAAGGTTGTTTCACCTATGTATAAAAGGCCACATGGGCAGCTCAACTTATAGATGACAAAACAGCTGTCACAATTCAAGTAGTGTTTGATTTTGTACTCCACATTATTATGGAAAAAGGAACCACCTCTGATCATTTGTTTGCAGTTTATGCAACTGCGGCATGGGAAGGAGCCCTTGTTGAGTTGCCCAAAGATGCCTTTCTGTCTACTTAGTCGCAGGGAACCCACGTCAGTTTTCACTAACCGGTCTCTAATGGACTGGGATCTTCGGTATGAAAAAATAGGAGGGTTATTGAACTCAGGGGCAGAGGTAGGGTTACCTGATAATTTAGACCAATGCCTACGGATAATGTTAGTAATGGAATTGCTATATTCACTGTAAGTGGATACGAATGGAATTCTACCCAGATCTGGCTTTTTAGTAGTAGGCGATAATGTGTTGACTCTATCGGTGTGCTGTACCTTATCTAGATTTTTTTTGATAATTCTGCGGGGGTAGCCGCGTTGTACAAATTTATTGAGCATGTTGTCTAGATTCTTGGTGACTTTCTGAGGGTTACTGGTAATCTGTTTGACTCTAAGGAGTTGACTGTAAGGTAAACTCTTAACCATAGCACATGGATGATGGCTCTCAAATCTGATTAAAGTATTCCTGTCCGTTGGTTTCACATATAAATCAGTTTCTATATTGGCATCCCTGAGTGACACTAGAACATCTAGGAAATGTATCTCACTTCTAGAGTGTGTCAAAGTAAACTTTATGGTATCATCAATCGTGTTCAGATATGCGTGGAACTTGCTGAGCTCCTGTTCGGTACCAGTCAATAAGAGGAAGACGTCATCTATGTACCTCCACCACCGCAGGCAATGCCTGAAGTGAGTGGAGGCATAGATGGCGTCTTCCTCAAGGACCTCCATGACGATATTAGCATATGTGGGTGCCATATTTGCACCCATGGTGACCCCCATTAACTGTAAAAAGAAATCGTCACCGAATAGAAAGTAATTGTTTCTCAAAATAATTTCAAGCAATTCAACAATGAATGTCTGTGTGGGTAATGTGTATTTGCTGTTAGTCAATATGCTTCTGACTGCATTGATGCCCCTCTCATGGTTGATTGATGTGTACAGAGAGACAACATCGAAAGAGGCCAAGATAGTGTTGTCAGTAATCAATGTGCCTGCTTCGGTGATTTTGTTGATGAAATCAGTTGTATCTTGAATATAGGATGGCCCAGCGATAGAGAATTCATGTAATATTTTGTCCAAGAAAGTGGCAATGTTTGAGAAGATAGAACCCCTTCCGGACACTATAGGTCTCCCTGGGGGGGACATAAGGTTTTTATGAATCTTTGGTAACGTATATAAAACCGGGGTGGTAGGATGCGGTATTACCAAAAATCTATACATGTCATGATCGATAATATTGTCGGCCTTGGCTTTGTCTAATATTTGTTTAATTTTCTTACTAAGGGTGAATTTGGGATCACCTGAAATAATTTGATACACTGTAGTGTCAGACAATTGTTTCTGTATTTCAGCTAGATATGCACTAGTGTCCATGACGACGACAGCCCCGCCTTTGTCGGCGGGCTTGATGGTGATGTCGCCGTCATGGACCAACCCCTCTAGTGCATCTATTTCGGTGCGTGTAAGGTTTGGATGAAAAAAGCTATCGTCTGCGCTAGTTAGGCGCAATGTGTGTATCTTGTTTTTCACCGCAGACATAAACGCATCAATGTGAGGTGCGTTCACGTCGGGGGTGAAATGACTCACGTTGCGTAGCTGAAACTGTTTAAGGGAAAGTTCAGTGTTATTAGACATCTCAGTGTTGGTTTTCGCAGGTTGGTTACAGAAATAATGCTTAAGCTTTATGGACCTGAAAAAGTGTTGTAAGTCCACTTCAATTTGGAACCAGTCCGGTTTTGATGAGATACAAAAAGACAATCCCTTCGATAACACAGACATTTGATCAACAGATAAAGATTTGGATGAGATATTTACCACTACTGGTTCGGGGTCCTTTTTCTCAGAGCCATGGCAGGTAACGTCTGTTTCTGTTTGGAATGCGGGATGCTTCCTGGATCTGTGGTGCTTGTGTCCACCTCTCCGGATCTTAGGTCGTTGGTTGAAGGTGTTGTTGTGCCTAAAAAAGATGCTGATGCGTGTGGAATGGTGGTATTCCTTTCCGACTCAGATCTTGAGTTGTTCTTTCTTGTGCTTTGAAGTCGTCCTTTCCGTTTCTGGGTGCCCTTCTGATTGGATGAGGTTTGAGAGCCTTGCCAACTATAAATGAGTCCTGTTCTGTAGTCCTCGGTGTCATGATTCCATTTCTTTCTCTTTATGCCTGTTCACTTTTGAGGGATGAGATTTTGGTGTTTGTGGAGGAGATGCATTTTGTGAATTCATCTTCGGTTAACAAATTCTTAAGAGTGGATTCTGTGGTCTGTATATTATTTTTTAAGAGGAATTCCTCTTTTTTGAGGAATTAGATGTTGAGAAGCATCAAATCCATCGAATACTTGTTGGAAATTGATGCGAATTTTGTACAAAATTCAGTATCATGCGGAAAAAACGAGGGTACAATTCTGGAACGCATGCCCCTTGGTATCATCTGGGCCCTGTAATATCCGCTGAGGGTCGCAAGATGTAATTGTTGGGACACCAACCTTTTTGAATCGTTTTCAAACTTGCGTTGTATTTCAGGTGTGGCTGGGGTGGTCAGAAATGCAGCGTCTATATCCAAGTCCTGCAGGATCCTCTCACTGTCTTCCATAGTGTAGGCGAAAACATGGGTTAGGTTTAACAATGGAGTCGTATCCATAATGGGGGTAGGTATAAGGTGGTGTGCAAGCTTCAGCCAAAAAATACTTGAAGAAAATGTAAGCAGCACACTATGCAGTAGTTGATGGTGGGTGCAGGCACAATAGAACCAGGCCTTGGGTCCTTGACAAATAGAGTAGCAGAGAAAGGCAGCACACCAAACAGTCCAGTATCAGGTGTAAAAAGTGGGTTCCGTTTTATTCCATGTTTCAAAGTACAGCAAAGTACAGCAACGTTTCGGCTCGCTTGGAGCCTTTTTCAAGCCAAATAACAAGAGTGAACATCATACATATATACCCCATTTGGGTGATCATGTGATACATTTGTCCCCACCCCTAATTAACATATTACATCATCATAGTCAAATTTCATAGTGAACATCAGATAAAATGTTGCAGCTGGGTCAGCACAGCCCACAAACCTTTCAAGCTCCCATCAGTCTGTAGCACAAAGGGCAAATTATAATCCGCATAAGCCAGAATCGGAGCACTGGTTAAGAGTCTCTTTAGTTCCAAAAAAGCCTGTTCTTCATCATCATTCTTCGCTTGGCCTCCTCTGGGGTGGCTCCCTGAAGGAGGGCATACAAAGGGCCTGCAATCTTAGCAAAGTCTTTAAGGAAACCCCTATAATAGCCCACTAACCCCAAGAAGGACCGCAGTTCATTAACTGTACGGGGGGGGGGCCATTGCTGCACTGCACGTACCTTAGAGTACATGGGCTGGACCCCATCTTTGGAAACGATATGGCCCAAATATTTTATGCTCTCCCGGAACAAATTACATTTGTGGGGCTTCAACTTCAAACCGTGGACCTCCAGTCTTGCCAACACCTGGTCAAGCTGCTTCAGGTGCTCCGTGAATGAGGAGGAAAATATGATAATGTCATCAAGGTAGATGAGCAGGCACTCATAGTTTAAGTCTCCCAGGCATAGCTCCATCAGTCTCTGGAACGTGGCAGGTGCATTGTTTAGTCCAAATGGCATGCGAACTCAAACAGCCCCATAGGGGTAACAAAGGCTGTTTTCTCCTGATCCTTCTCAGCGATTGGCACCTGCCAGTACCCACTAGCCAAGTCCAGTGTAGAAAAGTATTGAGCACGCCCCAGTGTTGCCAACGAATCCTCAATGCGGGGAAGTGGGTAGGCATCTCTTACTGTGCAAGCATTAAGACGTCTGTAATCCACACAGAACCGGAGGGTTCCATCCTTTCTTCACTAACACAATTGGAGAAGCCCATGGGCTCTTGCTGGGACGGATGACCTCCTTCTCTTGCATTTGTTTTAACATGGCCTTGACCTCTTGATACAGGGCTGGAGGAATCTGTCGGTAACGCTGCCTGATTGGGTGAGCATCCCCAGTTGGGATCTCATGCTGTAGTGTCTGTGTAAGGCCAAAGTCTGCCTCATGTAGTGAGAAAGCACCCAGGTGGGTGGCTAGGACTGAGGATAGTTTGGACTTCTTTGCTGTGGTCAACCCAGTCCCATCTGAGCACACTTCATTCAGGATTTTCTCAGCCGAGAGGGGGTGGTTCTCTGCCCTCACTTGGCACAGGGTGACTACTCCCGCTTCTGTCACACTGACCTCCAGTTCCCATGCAGACTGACCTGAGATCTGTACTTCCTGTACTGGATACACTTTTGCCATGTGCTCTCGGGGTGGCAACATCACTACATGGTCATTCATGTTCATTACCCGAACCAGGATACGGCCATCTTGCACATCGCACAAGGTGCGGCCCACAGCTACTCCTTCCATTTGAAGACTGGATTCCACCATCACTATAGTACCTTGTAACTTTAGTCCCGTGCCTATAGGCAGTGGAACCAGCAACTCATGTCTTGTCGGCACACGTAATGCTCCGAAATGGGGTACTCTTATGCTTCCCAGTCGGCCAGTGACTCCTTCCAGCTCTGCCTTGATCAGGCACTGTCAAAAAGCTCTCTGTAAAGCTCTGTGGGGTGGATGATTATCAGGAACATGTTTCCAATACTTTGGCCCCAACTCACAAGCCATGAGTCCATCAAGGGCTTGCAACACATTCATGCCAAGGGTAACTGGTACTTGAGAGTCCATGGTGTTCTGCACTACCACTACACCTTTTCCTTTCACCATACGACCCCAGATCTCGATGTCAGCTTGCATGACTCCCAGGGTTTGGATCGGAAGGTTATTGGCTGCTTTTAAGTTCACCCACGATGCGCTGTCTTTTACATATTAGTTGAGAAATGTCTTTCAAATGCTTCCCAGGCCAGGGTTGTAACTTGGGAGCCTGTGTCCACTAAACATGGCAACTCTACTCCATTTAACTTGGCTCTGACCACCGGACTCTCACCAACTAAGTCCTGGACTTCTAACAGGGGGCATAACTTCATGCTGCCCCACAACCGCAGGCGGATCTAGTTTAAATCCCCGGAGTTGGGAACAGCACCCCGCCGCGGACAGTTACTGGCCATATGGCCTACTTCACCACACTCCCAACACTTCCGTCTGCTTTCGTTCCTGTTTAGGGTACCTCGTTCTCTTGTAGCTCTATTTCTACTACTTTCCTGGTTATGCTGCATCAGCCCGCCATTTTGGGTACACAGTGTCTCTTTAAGGTCTTGAAGTGCTTCCTCCAGAGAATTCAGCCTGAACTCCAATGTTCTCTCTGGAACGGGTGCTACCTGGATTTGCGTTACACCAGGAGTTGCTTCACACTCTTTCTCTCTCTCTCTAGCGTGATGGCTTCTTTGAAATATTGTTGGAGGCTGAGGTGAGGATCTAGCTTTACACGCTCTCTCATAGTTCTCCGCAGTGACTGGCTCCTCATGCCCAGTAGGAATTGATCTTGCATCACTAGCTCTATGTTTGTGAAGGACGCTGCACCCGCTACTTCTTTCTTTTCCAAAGCAGCCATAAGCTCCCGCAGACTATTTGCATACTGAGATAATGTCTCATTCTCTTTCTGGTAACATGAGAAGAATCTTTTCCTCAATACTGCTTCCGAAGTCACATCCCCATACACATCCTCAATAAGAGACAGAATCTGCTCAAACCTTTCTCTTTGGCGCGCTGGACGCAACATCACTGTTTTTCGGGCCTCTCCCTCCAGTGTACTGAGTGCCAATTCTGCTTTTAGATGCGGGGCTATATTGCACAGTCGAGCCGCCCCTTCAAGTCTTTCCTTCCAGTCTTCCAGAGAAATGTTTTCCCCACTGAACTTGGGCAGGTGGCTCAATAGTGCTTCCACTGGGACTGTGTGTGGGGCGGAAGTAACTCGGTCATTCACCATGTTTGTCTCCATCCTGCCGACTGCGCCAGATGTAATGTTGCAGGGGAGACGACAGGCAACGTACTGAATATAACAATAAACCTTACTGAACTAGTAATGAATGCAGAAAATGTCCATGTAATGTAGATAATAATGCAGATGGATTTGCTTTAGCCTCACTGCAGGAATGTGGGTCTTTCTTCAGCCGCACGCCTGCGGGACAGGAGACTCCCTCTCCGTCCACGCTGTCCTAAGACCTCACCTGCAGACTGTTCTATTCTGGTGACGGAAATTATTTCAAGGAACCCTCGCCTTACCTTTAGGAGGGCACGAACACTTATATTTTAGCCCCCAGTCGATTACGACCAGAGACAATTAAGAATCCCTCTATATCCTTTTTTCCTAAGGTGGTGGGAAGCTTTAGATGTGGACATGCGAGATGCAAATGCTACAAAACAATTAAACATAGGCAAAAAACATTTGTGTCAAATATAACCATGGAAACTTTCCCTATAAAGAGTTTTGTAACTGCGGCTCTAATTATATCATCTATTTAATAGAATGTAAATGTAGACTCCAGTACGTTGGGCGTACCATTCAGCCACTGAGGGAAAGATTAAACACACACTGACACAACATCCAGAATGGGTTCATTCTCCATAGCGTATCCCGACATGCAGCCACCCATCACAATTGCGACATCGCTGACTTCAACATACTCCCGATAGAACATGTGGACTCCTCTGTCCCCCAGAGATTCAATCATCTCAAAGGAAGGGCGATGTATTGGATTTTCAAGCTTCAAAGCTTAGCACCCACAGGACTCAACGAAAGCTTAGAAAATATCTACTAGTGAACATATATACCAGCTGACTAATAACTATGTAATGAGCCTATATTTTTAATTATATTGTATTTTAATTATATTTATTTTTTTATATATATTTTTCTATGTGTGTATATATATACATCTTATATTTTATAATTTTGTATTTCTCAATTAATTACTATAGTTATTATTTGTGAGTAACTACCATCAATCCCTATATGTATGATTGTCGGTAAAAATTGTGATCTTATAACTGCTATACTATGTATGTTATAGAAGTTCACTATAGAATTTACAAAATCGCTGAGTGTTAGTGCCATATGTTGGGCGCATTACCCAATATTGGCACTGCATTAAATTGTACTATCTATCGTACCACACTTGCAGGTGTTGCTATGGGGTTGCCGGCTAAATATCCGGACATAGCGCTGTTCGACTGATCACGCAGGCGCACTGACATAGAGTCTGGGTTGGCCGACCACGCATGCTCATTGACGATCTGCCGGAGTTGGCTGCTCGCGCATGCGCATTACCACTCTGCCTTTCGTGGGCTCCCCCGGCGCGCAAACCGGAAGTCGGCATCTCGCAGCATACACGTGTAAGTGACACATCGGCTGCCTGTGTACCTATTAAGATTACCATATAAAAGTGAGTATATGTATTGGCTCTTTATTGTCCTATGTTTGAAAATGGGGGGACCCCCGAAACGTGTCACGTTTGGACATCTAAGGTTTTTTAACATTTTATTAAATTATAGTTCTCATTATTGTGCATTTTTATTAGATTATTAAAGATTGTCTACAATTTTGGCTTAATACTGTTGTATTTGAAATTTTTGGGGTAGTATATGTTTAGCGCCCCACGATAGCCCTGTTGTTTTTTTCCGGTAAAATTCTGCATACCGGACCCCTAGTGGTGTTCCGGGGTACGAGGGCTGTGGGAGCTTCTCCAACTCTAATACTCCCCCCAAATACACTTGGCCTAGTAGACCCACCCTATTTTCCCTTTGTCATCGGACTGGCTACAAAAGGGGTCCAGACTGAGACCTGATTGACCACTTGCATTCTATGCGCTGTACCTCAAGAACCAAGCATGTGAGCACCCCTGATCTCTCTTCTACATCTTTATTGGACCACCAAACGATATCACCCGAGGCACCGTCCTCTGTTGTTTCTTTTTTGTTCACCTTGTTCCTTTTTGCGTGCTCACCACCAGAGTTCTGGGCACAGTACTTTCTTTCCTTAGTACTAAGTAGGGGCTTATATCTTAGCCAGGAGCACACAGGCACACCACCACTTCTGCCTCTTATCAGCTCCTCTGACCTCTCACCCTGAATCACTTCCTTTTCCTGCTCCTTCCAGAATCTCCTCTTCTGTACTCTGGTGCCACCTACTGGACAAAGATCCACACTGCAGCCCCTTGTTACATGCCCTCCCAGGGTTTCGCCAAACACGGGCCAGGGGGCACAGGGAGGCACACAGGTGCGCCTGCGACCCAGACCAGGGTTAAGCACAGGGTTTCTCCGACCTGGAAAAGATCTAAAAAAGACACTCTAGGGTCTGATTCAATGTCTTGAAACAGGGAGGCATCAGAAGGATTAAGCCCGGTATTACCTGCTCCCACACCATACACCATTATGGCATACTTCCACCCCACTACACGCCCTGTCCACTTGACAAAAAGAAAAGGAGAAAATTAGGGAAAAGAGGCTGTAGAAAAAAGGGATCTAGATAACCCTTCCAAAGTTCAGACAGGGATTCCCCTCAATCAGAACGATAAGAACGAACTAGGCTCCATTTTTAATCTCTTTCAATATACTGTAAGCCAATCTGAACTCACCCTTCTTAAAACAGGCTTGTCCTTCTGCCCTACTGCCAAACCAAATAATTTAAATTTATTCATTGATCTCCACTCTTTTACTAGAAAGCTAACCCTGAAAAGAGACTTCAAGAAAAAACAATATAATAATATATTCCTAATAAACCTGCCAGTCCCACTTATACCTCTCTTTATAGATCTACCAATTTATAACCTAAGTCTAATTTCTATCCCACATCGAGTAGAGGAAACTTTATTGATACCTTTCTAGATTTAGTCACCAAAGACTTCCAAAAATTAACCTAGCATTTCACTAAAATAAATTCCTATTTAAAGGCTTGTAAACTCACAGCACAAAAATCCCTGAAAAATAATACCAACATTGTGATCAGAGCAGCTGACAAAGGCGGTGGTATTGTAATCCAGGACCATAAGGACTACATCAAAGAAGCCTACCAAATTCTTTCTTATTCGGCCTACTATGAGCAAGTTTTCCTACTGTTCCTACAAGTTTTCTGCTACCTACAAAAAGGAATTCAATGACCTCATAAAACATGCATTTCTTTACATTTTTTCTAAACATGAGATCAGATACAGCTACAGATACACAAACAGCTTCATTCTACCACTTGCCTAAGATTCATAAAATCGGTTGACCCTCCTGGCTGACCAATTATTGCAGCAACCAACTCTTTAACTTGTTATCTTTCCCACTATTTAGATTTGCTACTTTAACCCTATGTCCAGAACCTCAGATCCTACTTAAAGAGGACCTGTCACCAGATTTTGACCACCCTGACTAACAATACTTGCTGATAAGGGGTAACAAGTTACCATATTACCTAAAATTAGCTTCCAGGGTGGCACTGTAATTACAGACATTTTTCTGACATGCATGGTACCACGCAACCCCAAGTCCAACCCACTTTGCAGCGGGCTCTGTTGGAAACCCGGAGCCACTTAGACGCTGCTCCCAGAAGTCTAAGCCTTACATCATCTTCTGTCCAGTGGGTCCACTTCCCCTGGTTCCTGACAGCCTTATAGAAACTCTGGAAAATATATGTTTATTTTCATTATCACATAACCTATTCTCCATTGTCATTTTTTCCCTGTCTACTCCTAAAATGTTGAATCTAGCCTTGTACTCTAATTTGTGCTTGTTTTATGTTTGTTTGTTTTTTTTTCTCTCTCAATTTTGAAGATGAAGGGAGAGGAGGGAGAAAAAAACTCTAGTTTGTACTAGTTTTTCAATTATGGCTATACAAAAAATGGCTATAAAGAGGTGCCAATCAGTTCCATTATCTTGCTTGCAGCAAGTTAAATTGGTGAGTTTATAATTTTCCTTCCTCTTGTCTCTATTCTTCTTAAACAGACCTGTATTTGATTAATGTATTTGTCTTTCACTAGATGTCCTTAGGGATCAGATCAGTAAAAACCCATGAGAACTAATCCTATTTGAAAACTACACAATATTTTAACCCCACAGGTGGACCCCAAGGATGATGCATAATGGATAGTGTATAGTACAATTTATCCATTATGTAATTTGTGCCCAGCTCCTGCCACGGGAGACAAGCACCCCTAAAATCATGATGTCGGGTACGGCAATACCCCATATGTGGCAATAATCTACAGGCTGGGCACACGGCAGAGCTCAGCAGGGAAGTTGTGGCATGTGGCATGATGTATAAACTGTGTAAGCTGTGTGCATCAGGGTACAATTATATATCCAGGGATGTGAAACACTCCTTCATGCATAACCCTGGTTTCTCAGGGCATGTGTCACACTGGTGCACCTCTTCTGTGTCCTTCCCTTGCTGACACTTTGGGGAACTTCTCCTGGAAAGTGCTGTCCTGGTACAATCCATGTGGCCTTGCTTCCAGACATACTAGCTCTCCCCCTTCCTGGTCTCTAAAAATCAACTGCTTGACTATAACCTCTTGAAATTCCAGGAAAGTTCCCCCCTGGCCGGCACATCGGTGTAACATGTAAGCATTATACAGTGCCATCTGCATGATGTGCACGGCCAGTTTCTTGTACCACACCCTCAACTTCCACATGGCATTATATGGCTGAAGTACCTGGTCCAACAAATACACCCCTCCCATGTACCTATTATAATCCAAAATACAGTCTGGCTTGGGGGCTTCTGCACTTGGGCAGGAGTGGTACTGTGCCCATGTATTGTTATTAGTACAAGGACATCCCTCTTGTCCTTGTACCATAACACACAATACTGAGTCACTGCTTAGTGCTCGGCTCTCATGCCTTCTGAGCTTATCCCCTAACAGTGACTTAGGGAGACCCCTCTGATTCCTTCTAACAGTGCCGCATGCCACAGTTTGTCTTGAAGCGAGGCACTTGAACATGGTAGTACTAGTATAAAAATGATCCAGGTAGAGGTGGTAGCCCTGGTCCGATAGTGGGTGCACCAAATTCCAAACTACCTTTTCAGCAATTCCCAGTAAGGGGGGGGGATTCAGGGGGCACTATTCTAGAGTCCTTTCCTTCATATACCCTGAACCTAAAAGTGTACCGTGATGCGCTCTCACACAGCTTATATATATATATATATATATCTTCACGCCATACCTTGCTTTCTTGTTATGCAGGTACTGGCGGAACTGAAGTCTCCCTTTGAAATATACAAGTGACTTGTCCACTGATATGTGCCTCTTTTGAGTATACACCTCCATAAATCGGGCACACAGATAGTTTTATATGGGCAGGACATAAGAAGTACTATGCCCCAATACTTCTCCATCTCTGCTGCACCAACAGGGGTCCACATGTGGGGTTGCGAATAAAAAGAAGTGGGGTTTTGGGGAATATATTGTGCATTGTAGACATTGGTCTGGGACACCATCAGACCAACTAGGTCCTCACTAAATAAAAACTTAAAATAATCCACTGGTCAAGCCCTGCCTTGTCTGTGCGTATCCCAGGACTAGCCATAAAATCAGGGACCTGAGGGGCATAATTACTGGGGTCACCCATGTGGAGTCAGAAGTCCCGGGCATTCCAGCAGAAGTATCCGATATATCAGACGCTGAGCGTTAAGTCATTGCGCTTCGCGTCCGATTTGGATGCGGAACGCTAAGGGGTTAAACTGTAAAAAGTAAACACATATGGGAAAATCGAAAACATTGAATTTTAAGAAGGCTAAGTTCCCAAAAATTTAGGGCTGCACTACAGGATATAGACTGTTATCAAATACTGTCACATGATGATACTAATGTTAAATGGGAGAGATTCAAATCTATCCTGGGTCATTCTACTGTAAATTTATTCCAATAGGTAACAAGAATAGACACTTAACTAAGGATAGAAGTTGTCAGACTTACCTGATTTGCTTCTATGAAGAGGTGAGCAGGTCCCTGGATGGAGGAGCTGTTGTGGATATTGTGTTCTTGGATTTTGCAAAGGCATTTGACACTGTCCCTCATAGACACCTGTTGGGTAAAATAAGGTCTATTGTTTTGTCAGGAATAATTTGCAATTGGATTGAAAACTGGCTGAAGGATTGTATCCAGAGAGTTGTGGTCAATGATTCCTACTCAGAATGGTCACCAGTTAAAAGTGGTGTAACCCAGGGTTCTGTGCTTGGCCCACTATTATTTAATAAATTATTAATTATATAGAGATAGGAATTAATAGCACTAGTTTTGCAGATGACATCAAGCAGTGTAGTAAAATATAGTCTATGTAGGAGGTTCATAGGCTGCAGGGTGACTTGGGCAAACTGCAGGGTGACTTGAGTGTTTGTTCATCCACTTGGTAAAGGAGGTTCAATGTGGATAAATGTAAGGTTTTGCACCTGGGGACTAATCCATATGTGCTTGGGGAAGTAAATCTTGGAGAGTTTTTTTGTTAAAAAAGGACCTCAGCTGCCTCTAAAACCAGCAAGATCTTGTCATGTATCAAAAGTGGTATGGAATCTCTGGATTCGGATGTAATATTACCACTGTACAAGGCATTGGTTTGGCCTCACCTAGATTATGCAATTCAGTTCTGGGCACCGGTCCAATAAAAGGATGTCCTGGAGCTGGAAAGGGTTCAGCAAAGAGCCACAAAAGTGATAAGGGTTATGGAGGCTCTCAGTTATGAGGAAAGATTAAAACAACTAGATTTATTTAGTCTGGAAAAAAGACGACTATGAGGGGATGTGATTAATTTATATAAATAAATGAATGGTCCATACAAAAAATATGATGCAAAGTTGTTCCAGATTAAATCAAATCAAAGGATGAGAGGGCACTGTCTCCGTCTGGAGAAAACAAGGTTTAATCACCAGTGTCAACAGGGCTTTTTTACTATGAGAACTGTCAATCTGGGGGATAGCCTGCCTCTGGCGCTGGTTATAGCAGGGGCAGCAGAGAGCTTCAACATACATCTAAATAACATTGATGATTATGTTATACAGAATTGTTTCCCCTAAATCCCTTCCTCATCCAATCCTTTCCCTTCCTTGGTTGAACTTGATGGAAATGTGTTTTAGTAGATTAATTAAATTAAATGTGAAGGCCTAAATGGGAATACCAGTTTAATTAGTTTTCTGATTGATTTTAGATTATGACATATGGTACATATGGTACAAAAGTGCTCCAAATAGTTTAAATTGATTTGAGACCTGTTTCTCACTATCTGTTTTTCCAACATTTATGAGTTTCTCAATCCCTAATGTGTATTTTTTTTTTTTTTTTTTTTGCTCACCTCAAATTAAAAATGTCCGGCAGCCAGCAGTGCTCTTGACACAACATTTTCCTTCATATTCTACTAATGGCGTACACACTGGACCCCTTAACAACCTTGCCCTTTTTTGTTTTTTCATTTCCATTTTTCACTCCCCACCATCAAAAATCTATAACTTTTTTATTTTTACACATAAAGGGCTCTGGGGTGGCTTGTTTTCTGCATAATAAATTGCACTGCATGGTGATGGTTTTGAATATTCCATGCCGTATACTGGGAAGCGGGAAAAAAATTTCAAATGCAGTGAATATGGTGAAAAAATGCATTTGCATCGTTTTCTTGTGGGCTTGGATTTTACGGCTTTCACTGTGCACCCCATGACATGTTTATGACACTTTATTCTTTGGGTTGTTGCGATAATGGGATTACCAAATTTGGATAGGTTTTAAAATGTTTTCATACATTTACAAAAATTAAAACATCCTGTACATTAAATGTTTTTTTTTTATTTTGCCACTAATAACTTTTTCATACTTCAGTGTATGGAGCTGTGGGTGGTATGACGACCAATCGCCACTCCCCGATGATGTTGCAGGGAGCAACGATCGTCACCAAGATGGTTTTACCGGCGACGATCGTGGGGATAACTAGCATCGATCGCTTGTGTTACCGGTAAATATTTGCTGCAATATGTAGCAGAAGATGTATAAAAAAAACATGCCAACATAAAACAGACATTTCAGAAATGTTAATTAAGATGTTTTAGGGGCTATGACTATCTGCCTAAATAGCAAAACATTTTGAACTCTGAAAATTGAAAATTTCTCAACATTTTTGCCAAATTTCCATTTTTTCAGAATTAAATGTTCAAGATATCATCCAAATTTTTCAATTAATTTGAAGTTCAATATGTGACAAGAAAACAATCTCAAATTTACCTGAATATGTTAAAGCACTTGAAGGTTATTGTCAGGCTTCTGGAGCAATGACCACCAGGACCACTGCAAACGATGACACAAGCCGGCACTTGGGACCAGAATCTAAGTGGCATCCGGTTTTCACCAGAGCCCGCCACAAAGCGGGTTGGACTTGCTGTGGCGTGGTACCACCAGGTCGTTCTACAGGTGCGACTTTGTCTGCGGTGGCAGCCATGACGAGGTACAGAGTCGACAGGCTGGTTCGAGAAGGTCAAGACAGGAGGCAAGGGATCAGGGTCAGGGGCAGAGCAGGTCAGGGCAGGCAGCGGAGGAGTGTAAATGGGAACAGGTCCAGGGCCACAACGGGGAAGCCAATTACAGGCACTAGTCAGAAGACAAAGCTTTCTGACAGCATAGAGCATGAAGATCCAGTGGGGAATGTTGGGAAGAGCCGGCTTTCATCAAATTCCGGGAATTGGCCAAACTTGGTGCAAACTTGTAGCTTGGGATTTTCAGCCGGACATATGTGGATGATAGTCACACCTTGTAACCGAGAGAAAAGACTGGAGGAGACCTACGTTTCTTATCGGTCTGTGTCTTGGTGCGGGCAGAGACCCGAAGTAGAGACTGAAGTGTCTGTTCCCATATTGACTTGAGGTCTTGCACCAACTCTTCACTCTTCTACTGCAGGAACTTCCGAGGGAACGGACAGAGGAAGAGTTGGGAGTGGAATTCGTCCATAGGCAACAAAGAAAGGAGCTGCCCCAGCAGACTCAGGGTCCGGGGGATCATAGGAGAACTCCGCCCATGGCAACAGATTGTCCAGTCATGGCGTAGATAAGAGCCCAAAGTCTGGTTCACCCTTTCCACTTGACCATTCGACTATGGGTGATAAGCGGAAGAAAAGTCCAGATTCACTTGCAGCTGGTTACACAAGGATCGCCAGAACTTAAAAACAAACTGAACGATCTGCTGAGGAAGTCTATGAAGCCGGAAGATGTGGTAGAAGAACAAACTGGCAAGGCAAAGAGCAGACGGAAGACCTGAAAGAGGAACAAAATGGGACATCTTGTCAAACCGGTCAGTCACCACCCAGATGACAGAATTGAGGAAGGTGGAAGGTCAGTGATGAAGTCCATTGCCATGTGCGACCACGGACAACTGGGTATCAGTAATGGCAGTAGCAGACCAGCCGGTTTAAGGCGAGATGGCTTATTACAGGCACAGGAAGTACAGGAACCCACAAAATCCCTAACATCTTTGACCAGAACGGGCCACCAATAGAAATGGGAAATGAGGGCTACAGAGCGTTTCACCCCCAGGGTGCCTAGCCACACGCAAACAATGTCTCTTTCGAAGTGCAGTTCGGACATGAGTCTTGCTGGTTGGGAGCTGCCGAAGATCCACAGCAGCAGCAACAACCAGTTGTTCAGGATAAATAATATGCCGAGGGGCCAGTTCCTCTCCAATAACATCAGAGGCAAGGGAAAGGGCTTCAGCCTTGATATTCTTCTCAGCAGAACAGAAGTGGATGAGGAGGTTGAAACGTGAAAACAAGAGTGACCAACAGTCTTGCCTAGGGTTGAGACGTTGGGCTATCTGGAGATAAAGGAGATTCTAATGATCTGTATATACGCAGACCAGATGGTGAACTCCCTCCAGAATATAACGCCACTCTTCCAGGGAAAGTATGATGGCCAGAAGTTCTCTGTCTCCTATGGAGTAAGTGTTACGTGACTGAATGGTCTAGACAATCATAGGGGGACTGAAGCGTTACCTGTGTCCGTCAGTGTGTCACTGGCAGAAGGATAAATGAGTATTTGTAGTGAAGGAAAATACAGTTTTTATTGTTTGTTGGTACGCTGTCCCCAAGACTGAAATGTGGGACCAAATGAGTGGATAATAGTTTTTATTTTAATCTTTGTGTGGACAACGCGTTTCGAGGACGGATCATCCTCTTCATCAGGTCAATTATGTATAAAAAGTGCACTAAAACGAAATTAGAATGAAAAAAAGCACACTATGGATAATGGTGGACAAAATAAAATAAATGAACAGGCGATGGTCGGTATAGCAGAATAAAATGAATAAATAAATAGATACATACAAAGCAGTTCATATACATACACATATATACAAGATAAAAAGGCATGTTCCTTAAGTATAATTAATTTTTAATCATAAAGGAAGAATATTGCATGAGCGAATGTGAGCCAATGAAGAAGGGGAGGGTGGGGTACAGAGGAGAGAGAGGGTATTTTAGTTTGGCTTACTGGGGGCAGTAGAGTGGGCTGAGAATTGGATTAGTGTGTCGGAGCATATGGAGAAATATGGAATACTATAAGAGGGGGTGGGAGGAGGAGGGGAGTAACAGGGTGGAATGGATGGTGGGATGCCTGGGGAGGATATAGTGATTGCATAGGTCAAATAGATAGTAAGTAATGTCTCTAGAGATTAGTATGACCTGTGGTGATAAAGTGTTGAAGGTAACTATGGCGATGGTGAGTTGAAGGGACTAATGGCTACTATCTATCTTTGGGTGTAACAGATGATAAATAAATGAATAGATAGATGAAAAGAGACTCATAAATAAGAAGTGAATATATGAACAAATGAAATGCACAAGTGTTGAAATGGAAGAAAATAAAAAAAACAATTGAATGCATTCATGGATAAATATAAACACAGTAAAGTATAAAAAATGTCTATAATTATAAATTTTATTTATAAATGAGAATAAATAGAAATAGAAATAGACCACAAAGAGTTATTTGCTAAAAGACTAAATAAATGTCTGCACGTCTAAATGAATAAGATTGTATATTCACTCAGAATGGGCATATAGATACCTATCAATATACATACAGATATGCACTTCTGGACGCCGAAGTGAAAAATAGATAACCGAGGGAACCTTATTACGACCAATTCAGTGGGTATGAATGTTAGGAAGGGGCTAGTGTTCCCATGCTTGTGGTGCTTTCTCTAATCGATATCTGTGGTGGTCCTCCTGGTTCGTGATAGGTTTTGTGGTTCTTTTTCAGGGATTGTAGCAAAGTGTATCTGGTACGTGGATATTCTTCAGGTTCTCTCCAGGGATTCATTAAGACCATTGGGATGTAGCGTGTTCAATTTAAAGATCCAGTAGTTCTCTCTCTTGACCAACTGGTTTAGACGGTCCTGGTGCGTCTTCGGGATTTGTTTGATAGGGATAAGTGTGAGGCTACAAATATCCCTATCCTGATGTGACAAACAGTGACATTTGGGGAGATATATCATCAAGTTTCTGAGGTAAAACTGTTCTTGTTTCCTATGGAAACCAATCAGAGCTTTTATTCTATAAACAGCAGTGGGAATATAAAAGCTGAGCTGCGATTGGTGGCCATGCGCAACTAGATCAGTTCTGCTCTTAGAGACTTATGATATATCTCCCGTACTGTGAAGGAGGAATCCAGATCTTGCTCCTATGTGTGTTAATCCTTTCTCTAAGTGTCTGTGATGTACGTCCAATGTACTGCAATGAGCAGGGGCATTCTAAGAGGTAGATGACATAGTCGGAACTACAGTTTACAAAGGTGTTAGAGAATGTGGTGGATCTGTGGACAAGAATTTTGCAGGTCTTACATGTGGAAACCCCACATTTGAAGGCCCCTTTTAATTCAGGAAAAAGACTAATCTTAGGTCTGTTGGGAACTTTTTTCCTTTGCGATATGAGAATCCTTTTGTAGAATATACCAGTGTCTGGTTAAGATGTTTCTAATGGTATTGTGGACTGATGTGTAAGTGGTAATAAAATTGGAGTTTCTGGTTGTCTTATTTGATTCTGTGCGGCAGGATGGGGCTAGGTAGTCTCTTTGTGTCAGAACATTGGTTTTTTTGTAGGCATCTTTCAGGAGTCTGGGCGGATAGATTTTCTGTTTAAACCGTTCCTCTAGTAGCTTAGCTTGTGTTTGGAAAGTCACTGCTTCAAAGCAGTTCCTTCGGAATCTCCAGTATTGGCTATAAGGGATAATCAAGAGCCACTTTTTGTAGTGGGGACTGGTGTAGTCCAAGAAACTATTAATATAACATTCTTGAAGAAAGTCTGTGTAATCAGGCCAGTATGTTGTGAGTTTACCATAACCAGGATATCCAGAAACTATCTGTGTGGAGGAGATATTGGTAGTGAGTTTTATGCCCCAACTGTTTGTATTGATTTCCTTGGTGAATTCCAGGGCCTGTGCTTCCGTTCCCTCCCATCTATGTAGCGTTTAAAGTATCTTAGTTTATGGGAGAAGCCAGGATTACCTAGAAAGTGGATTTTCGTGAGAGCCCCCATGAACAGGTTGGGGTAACTGGGGACGAATCTTCACTTGTTGGTACATTCCGGACTTGAAAGAAAAGGTGTTGTGTTCTAGGATGAATAAGATGCTGTCCTTAATGAATATGGCTTGTTCAGTGGTATCTGTATGTATGTGTATGTGTATGTGTATGTGTATGTGGTATCTGTGACTAGGGTGTTCGAGATGGCCAGTTCGTGGGAAATGTTCGTTTACAAACATCCATAGTGATGAGAAAAAAGTAGAATCGCCATTCAATATGCTCTGGTTCGCCATTTAATCTGTTCTAGTTCAAGTATTAGCTGTGCTGAGTCCCTGAGATAGATGGGTAGGGCTAGTACATATCTTTGTAGATGGGTATCAACGTATTTAGAAATATTAGATGTGACAGAGTCAACCCACGAGATGATGGGTCGACCAGGGGGTTTTAGAGGGTCCTTATGAATTTTTGGTAGATAATAAAAAAGGGGGATTTGGGGGGTTTTAGGGATAATGAAATCTTTTTCTTGTTTGCTGAGTATTCCAATGGAGAAAGCTTGTGTGACCAGAGTGGAAAGTTAATTGAGATGTTCTAGTTTTGGGTCACGATTAAGGGGAAGATAGTACTGTGGATCTGTAAGGATACAGTGGCTCTCACCCTATTTAGGATAACTGTGCCCCCCCCCCTTTGATAACTGGTTTGATAACTATGGAGAAGTTATCTGCTAGTTGTTTGAGTTCCCTTTTCTCTTTAGTCATAATGTTGTCCATTGGGGTAGTTCTTTCTAAAGTTCTGAAAAAGAAATGGAGCTATTGTGTTCTTTTATGGTGGTGTACAATTTCTTGGGTCTTCTGTATTTTTGTTCACAGGGTTTTGGGGTGATGTCTAATTGTTGGGGGTGTCTCCAAATGGAGTCGGGCACCCTGTAGGGACTGGAGTTTGTGTTGAGGTGGAAAGTGGTTCTTCAGGATGGTTACTCAATGTATCGTTATGGGTAGAGACTTTGGACAGTCTAAAATTGTTCCTGTGGGGATAGGCAGGGTCCTCCCGTATGGGAGGCTTTTTCTGGAATAGATTAACTTTTATTGTAGTTTTTTTGTATGTCTGATTCAAGTAAGTTTCAGATTTTGGTTGGTACGGGATGGGTTTTTTTATATTGCGAATAGTTTTTGATGGGAATGAGTGGAGGGATGTGTGGATGGAGGGGAAGGGCCCTGGGGAGAGGTTTCTCATAGGATGCCGATGATTTGGGCGATGGAGTCTGTCAGATCCTTGTCTGGTTCCCAGGCCCTATGTATTTGTTTTGTGTATTCTAGTCTGTCCCGTATCAGTTTTTGGATTTTTTGGAAATGAGTATTTCCAGCGATCGGCTGAGTGCTGCATTCAGCTAATGTGGAACGTTTGTGGATGAGTTTTTCTAGGAGCCCAGCTGAGCAGGTCTCAAGATATAATTCCCAATCTTGGGAGAAAAACAAATCATTTGGAAAAGGGGATTTGAATGGTAGACACAAACCTCTAGGTGTAATCCTCTCTTTAAGATATATTTTAAGATATATTTGGTCTCACATCTCTTAGGGACAGCACGGCAACAAAAAAAAAACTATATTTTCCTTCACTACAAATACCTTCCTATGGAGTAATTCCTTTCTGGGCAGGAAAAAGTCTTAGAGAAAAAGCCGCAAGTGAGAGTTTGGCCTTTAGGCCCTTTCTGGGTGAGTACCGCCCCTGCTCCTTCAGATTATGCATCAACTTCCAGATGAACGGACTCTCTGTATCAGGCCTAGTGAGAATTGGAGCTGAGGCAAAGGCAGATTTTAACCTTGAGAAAGCTTCTTCAGCCACCGAAAACCAGAGACGGCGATTGGTGCCCTTCTTGGTGAGCACCACAATGGGAGATACAAGAGTGGATAAGTGCGGCATAAACTGCCGTACGCGGCCATTAAAACAACTACTGAAAGCTTGGCAGGATCAATCTGGAGGCCTCTGTCAGAGATAATATAGCCGAGGAAAGGAAGACTCTGCTTGTGAAATTGACATTTATTGAGTTTGGCGTATTGCGATTGCTCCTTAGGCGACTAAGAACTTGTCGTACGTGAGACTGGTGGGATTCCAGATCCGGGGAGAACACCAGAATGTTGTCCATCGCGAGTGTTAAAGGCAGTCTTACACTCATCACCCTTGAGAAACCAGATTTGGTTATAGGCCCCAAAAAGGTCCAGTTTGGAAAAAAACTTGGATTCACGCAGGTGGTCAAAGAGTTACATAATCAAAGGCAACAGATAGCAGTTCTTAAGAACCGTATTAAGACTGCAATAATCAATGCATAGACGGAGCTACCCATCCTTTCTGGTCATGAGAAAGAAGCCTGCACCAGCCGGGGAAGAGGATTTATGCAGATTCTCCTGGATATACTCTGACATTGCTGCAGTCTCAGGTACTGAGAGAGGATAGACTTAACCCCAGGGAGGAGAAGCACCTGGCAGCAGATCAACAAGGCAGTCGTAGGGCCAGTGCTGAGACAAAGTCTCAGCTTGTTTCTTGGAGAAAACGTCAGAAAAGTCCTGAAAACAAGTTGGTAGGCCCTCTAGAGACTTGGAAACTACAGAAGAGGCACCACCATGCTACGAGACTGGCTATCAGGTCCCCAACTAAGAATCTCCCCTGTCTTCCAGGGGGAGATTTGTGTGTTCAGAGTGATGAGACCTCAGAGTAGACGGCAGGACTTGTGCAGACAGTGGGGCACATTTACTTACCCGGTCCAGTCGCGATCCAGCGGCGGGTTCTCCGACGCTGATTCGGGTTCTGCCGGGATTCACTAAGGCCCGTGCGCCGATATTCACCAGGTGTCGCTGCTGCGCCGAGGTCCGCTGGAGTTCACCTGCTTTTTTCTGGTGTATGTGAGTGCTTGATCTTGCGACACAAATGGCTTTTTAAATTCTGTGGTTTTTCCGAATCCTTCGGTTTGTCCGGTGGCCACGCCCCCCGATTTCTGTCGCGCGAAATTCGGCGCGATTGCGCCAAAAATCGATCACATGTAAATGTGCCCCAGTGTGTCTTTAACTTATCCCGAAAGTCCCTTTTTAAAGGTCGCAGTCAGGGACGAGTCCCCTTGACACAGGTTCAGCAGCGCAATCTCAGCTGAAGACGCCCGTGCAGGTTCCTCAAAAACAGACCAGAATTCCGCCAGGAATGCTGTGATGGTAGCCATGACTGGATCGTCACTATCCCAGAGAGGAGTAGCCCAGGCCATGGCTTTCCCAGGGGGGAGGATGATGATGAATGCCATCTTGGAGCGTTCAGTGACAAACTGAGATGACATAAGTTGGACTTGCTGCAGCGTGGTACCACGCTGGACTACGTGTTTTGGAGTGAATTTCCCCTTCTTCAGGTCCGAGTTGTTTTGTTCTGTGGTAGGTAGGGATGGAAATGAAGATAATTACTGATTTAGTAAATAAACATGGTTTAGTACATGGTAAACTAACAGAATCTTTTTACATAAATAGGAATTTTCTTAAAACATATATTTTCTTAAAAAACATATATGTTAATTAGTAAAAGCAAGATAGGTTCACATGCATCATCTCATATGGTATAATGTCTATAGAAATAACATTTCGGTGTCACCGATATTGTTTGATTATAGATAGTGCATATATAAAAAAACCTCATATCCAATGAAAACACATATACACTCTGTAAAATAGTATAATATTCATATGACCCCAATCGGGGTTTCATTATTGAAACCCAATTGGGGTCATATGTATATGAGTGTGTATGTGTTTTCATTGGATATGAGATTTTTTTCCTGTCTTATACACTCACCGGCCACTTTATTAGGTACACCTGTCCAACTGCTCGTTAACACTTAATTTCTAATCAGCCAATCACATGGCAGCAACTCAGTGCATTAAGGCATGTAGACATGGTCAAGATAATCTCCTGCAGTTCAAACCGAGCATCAGTATGTGGAAGAAAGGTGATTTGAGTGCCTTTGAACGTGGCATTGTTGTTGGTGCCAGAAGGGCTGGTCTGAGTATTTCAGAAACTGCTGATCTACTGGGATTTTCACGCACAACCATCTCTAGGGTTTACTGAGAATGGTCCGAAAAAGAAGAAACATCCAGTGAGCGGCAGTTCTGTGGGCGGAAATGCCTTGCTGATGCCAGAGGTCAGAGGAGA
Source organism: Engystomops pustulosus (assembly GCA_019512145.1). Lineage (NCBI taxonomy): Eukaryota > Metazoa > Chordata > Amphibia > Anura > Leptodactylidae > Engystomops > Engystomops pustulosus. The sequence goes on along the minus strand of CM033648.1, from coordinate 41,982,571 downwards.
ATGGGCAGACTGGTTCGAGCTGATAGAAAGGCAACAGTGACTCAAATCGCCACCCGTTACAACCAAGGTAGGCAGAAGAGCATCTCTGAACGCACAGTACGTCGAACTTTGAGGCAGATGGGCTACAGAAGCAGAAGATCACACCGGGTGCCACTCCTTTCAGCTAAGAACAGGAAACTGAGGCTACAATTTGCACAAGCTCTGCGAAATTGGACAGTAGAAGATTGGAAAAACGTTGCCTGGTCTGATGAGTCTCGATTTCTGCTGCGACATTCGGAGGGTAGGGTCAGAATTTGGTGTCAACAACATGAAAGCATGGATCCATCCTGGCTTGTATCAACGGTTCAGGCTGGTGGTGGTGGTGTCATGGTGTGGGGAATATTTTCTTGGCACTCTTTGGGCCCCTTGGTACCAATTGAGCATCGTTGCAATGCCACAGCCTACCTGAGTATTGTTGCTGACCATGTCCATCCCTTTATGACCACAATGTACCCAACATCTGATGGCTACTTTCATCAGGATAATGCGCCATGTCATAAAGCTGGAATCATCTCAGACTGGTTTCTTGAACATGACAATGAGTTCACTGTACTCAAATAGCCTCCACAGTTACCAGATCTCAATCAAATAGAGCATCTTTGGGATGTGGTGGAACGGGAGATTCGCATCATGGATGTGCAGCGACAATCTGCGGCAACGTGTGATGCCATCAGTCAATATGGACCAAAACTCTGAGGAATGCTTCCAGCACCTTGTTGAATCTATGCCACAAAGAATTGAGGCAGTTCTGAAGGCAAAAGGGGGTCCAACCCGTTACTAGCATGGTGTACCTAATAAAGTGGCCGGTGAGTGTATATATGCAGCCATGGCAGCCAAGGCGTGGTACAGAGTCTGCAGGCAAGTTCATGGTCAGGGATAGGCAGGAGGTCAAGACAGGCGGCAAAGGTTCAGGGTCAGAGTCAGAGCAGAAGGTCAGGGCAGGCAGCGGAGGAGCATAAACGGGAACAGGTCCGGGGTCACAATGGGGAATCCAATCACAGGCACTAGGCACAAGACAAAGCTTTCTCAATGGCATAAAGCACAAACATCCGACAGGGAATGCTGGGAAGAGCCAGCTTTTATCAAATTCCGGGAAGTGGCCAGTGTCAATCAGCGGTGCACTGGCCCTTTAAACTTACAAGCGCCGACACTTGTGTCTCCTAGGTAGGAAAGCAAAGACAGGAGCAGGAGCATGGAGAGGTGAGTAATGCCACGAGGAGCGGGCGCCTCGGATAGGGGCACGGGTGCATCTGTGCCTGGGGTGTTGGTCGCAGGAGCACCTATGACAGTTATTACCATTTAAAGTGACAGTGGGCATATTTTAAAAATCAAGCTTGGTCTGAAAGCTCTAAAGTGACTGTAACACGTACTGTGATCCTGAGACATTGGAAGAGCCCTCAGCCTCTGATGATAGTCGAGTGGCTTCAAGAAATACATTTCATCCGTAGCATGGAGAAGATGGTGATTGACTCAGCAGACCCGGGGAAAACAATCCCTACTCAGGAGACAGATTATTTTGCACATGCATTTTTTCAACTTCTTGTGAGACTAAGCCAATAAATTTTTTTACCAACGGCATATATGCCAGGAGGGATGTTCCTCTAATTTTGGTTTTAATTTTGGGTTCGCCAAATACTTATTGGTTGCACTACTTATTTCTAAGTTGTCTTCAATAGTTGCTGAGACATCTTCTTCGAGTTCTTCTAATAGTCTATCACTTTATCTAATTAAGATCTTTAATAACCTCAAACTTATTAAAGCTATAATAGCATTACTGTGAGGGGATGATGTGATAAACTTATTATTTGCATTGTGCCATTTTCTTTCTGGTTAGTTATAGTTTCATCCCTCTCTCCCAATGTGTTTCCCCTTCTCTATGGTGTATCCTTTTAACCCCTTTTGTGGTGGTCCCTTTAAAAAAGAGTGGGCTGCTGAGGGGGGATGAACTCAGCAGATGTAGGAGTAATATTATTGTGTTCTGAGCGGATACTAGATCTGCAGACTCTCATCAAATTCTATGTATTTTATAATTCTGCCAGCTTCCATTATAGATGACCTCCGAATCAGAAGCTTTAGATGATTGATTTATGGGTCTTGTTCTCCTTTTTCTTGTTTTGGGTTGTCTTAATTTATTCTCCCAATTGTAAAGCTTTGATCTCTTTGATCTCATGAGCACTGTACTCCTCCAAAGTAAATTTCTGTAAAATATGGCCCCTAAAGTTTTCTGTTTTGCAACCCATTTATTAAAGGATTAAATTCAATAGGATAGTTAGTTATAAGATAGTAAAATATTAAAATAAGATGCACTGGCTACTGTAGTTATCATACTAGCTACAGTATATTCCTTAAGAAAGTGCTCAGTGGGATCAGTCTGCTTAGACTTATAGCAGCATTTATTGTGCAACTGTCTCCTAGCCTCCTTTATGTACATGTCTTCTGTACATAAAGGACAACATTCCCTCCTTTGTATGATTTTCTAAAAATAATTCCTTTTAGAGCCTTCAATTCCTGGAGAGCTAGATTTTACTCAGGAGTCAGATTATTTTGCACATGTATTTCTTCCATTTTTTCAATGTCCTGTGAGAATAAGTCAATAAAAATTGTTTACCAACAGGCATATATCCCAGGAGGGATGTTCCTCTATTTTTGGTTTTCTCCGAATCAGAAGCTTTAGATGACTAATTTACAGTTCTTGGTCTCTATTTTCTTGTTTTTGGTTGTGTTAATTTACTCTCCCAATCGTGCATATTTCCCTCTTCAAAATCTCTTTGATCTCGTAAGCACTGTACTGCTTTCTGTAAAATATGAACCCTAAAGCTTCCTGTTTTGCATCCGATTTATTGATATGGTTTTTTTGACAAAAATTGGTAACCTAAATGTTTCCTTTGCCCTAAAGACAAAGGTTTTAAGGATTAAATTTAATTGGATAATTGCACATGGCTGCCATCGGGGGTTGGGGGGTGGTGGGGATGGGTTGAGGGTCCTATACTTGACAGGGGCCCTTTGGAAGTACTGGGGTGCTGGCAAAGCCTCTGCTGCACAACCTGTGCTTCATCTCATCTCTGCAGGGCACGTCAGAAGATTACTTTGGCTCAGAATACAGGAAGCAGAGAGAGGTGTTTAACCCTTTATCTGCATAGCTTCCTGCAAGCTGAATTTGCCTTCCTACATACTTGATAGCCTTCACTGTAGTTAAGTATGTGCTAGATGTGTGTTTGTGATGAATGCATGTGTCTGTATATATGTTTCTGTGTCGGCATGTATATATGTGTGTGTGAAAAAAATAAATGGACATGTAGTATATAACCTGTGAGCATGTGCCTGGCATACATATTGTAATATTTGTATATGTAAGGCCCAGGTCTCCTCTCCGTGAAACCTATCCATCCTCCTGTTCTGTTGTTTATAACAGTGAAAACAGAGCTGCGTCAGACATCATTTATAATGAACCGGTGGTTTAGTGACCCAAAAGGCCCTTTAGTCCGTATGCGCCGCTATTAAAATAGAAAACGTTTATACTTACCTCTGCTTTCCACCCCTCCGCGGTCACATAGTGAGGCTTATGTACTATACCCTGGCTTCACTGCTCATGTACAGCTCCAGCTTCACCATGCAAAGTATGAAGTATAAAGGTTTTATTTCTTTTGATAGCGGGCACATAGGTACAAGGTGATTTGGGACACAAAATCACAAGTTTGAATGGGTGGTTTAGTGTTCCAAATTGACCTGACAGGTCCTCTTTAACACAAAAATGTTGGAAGGGTCCAGTGCGTCTCATCGGACCCATCTCTATAAGCATAAAAGTTTTTTCTATTTTCATAGTGGACACTTGGTAAAGGGCGATTTGGGACACTAAACCACCAGTCCATGTGTGTTCATGAAAACATGTTTGAAGGAGGATTCTGTACATGTACCCCTATGGGGAATGAAAGATGCGGTCTGATAACTTTGCTGGGGACTGAACTCTGTGCATAGAATCTGGTTTCCCTGATATGACGCAAAGCCTAAACTGTACTGGGGGCTCTGCTACAGATTAGGGAAACAAGAACTCTGTACCTTATATATCAATTCAGGCCACAGTAGAGTGATCAATCCATGGAACGGCACTTCTCATGTCCGAGATCACAAACTGTGATCACAGAATGTGACTCCAGTCACAACAGTGTGTTGTTTGCTGGGAGAAAGAGCATAAGAGGAACAAGAAAAACCCAATGTGGTCAACTAGTCTTGTAAGGAGAGCAATTAGCGAGTAAGATAACGCGTTTAAGGTGCTAAAACCCAAAAGGTAAAGATGAGGCATTACAGGATTATAGAGAGAAAAATAAATCCTGTAAAAGGCAGATAAAGGACGCAAACATAGAGACTGAGAGAAATATTACCAGGGAGAGCAATAAAAATTCCCAAATTATTTTTCATGTATATAAATTATAAGAAACTAAAAACAGAGAGGAACTGAGGAATAACATGGGGTCATGGTTGAAGGAAATGGGGAAAGGGCCAATTTACTGAATGTCGCTTTCTTGATTGTCTTTACCCAGGAAAATTCCCTGGTGGATGACACGATGAGGAAAGATGTAAATTCTCTTTGAAATGTCAACAGTTTAACTCAGGAAGAGATATGGCACTGCCTCACAACCACTAAGATAGACAAATCACAAAGCCCAGATGGCATACAACCCCGGGTTCTGCATGAACTTTGAACCGTGATAGACAGACCGTTATTTTTAATATTTGAAGATTCCCTGAGGACTGGTTATGTACCACAGGACTGGCGCATAGCAAATGTGGTACCAATATACAAAAAACGATCAAAAATCAATCCTGGAAACTACAGACCTGTGAGTCTAACTTCTGTTGTGGGGAAAATATTTGAGGGTTTTTTAGAGATGCAATCTCAGGATAATTGGCTTAGTGATAGAAAACAGAGGGTCATCATTAATGGCACATTCTCAGATTGGGCTGAGGTTACTAGTGGAGTGCCATAGAGGTCAGTATTGGGGCCACTTCTTTTTAATATTTTTATTAATGACCTTGTAGTGGGTTTACACAGTCACGTTTCAATATTTTCAGATGATACTGAAAATAATAATTAATACTGAGGTTGATAGTTTAGCATTACAGAGGGATTTGTGGAAGCTTGAGGAGTGGGCAGAGAAATGGTTGATGAGGTTTCATGCACTTGTGCCATGGAAACAAAAAGTATAATTATGTTCTAAAGAATTAATTATTTGGTAAAACTGGAGCTGAAAAAGACTTGAGGGTATTGGTGGATGGTAAACTTAATTTTAGTGACCAGAGCCAGGCGGCTGCTGCTAAAGCAAATAAAATTATGGGATATATCAAGAGAGGAATCAATTCTCAGTTTTTGGCACCAGTGTTAAAAAGGAGATAGTAGAGCTCGAACGGGTGCAGAGGAGAGCAAGATTAAGATTATTTGGGGAATGGGGGCTCTGGAATACAATGACAAATTTTCAAAATATGGGATTATTGAGTTTAGAAAAAAGACGACTGAGGGGAGACCTCATTACAATGTACAAATACCTGAACGGACAGTACAAGGATCTCTCCAAAGATCTTTTTATAGCTAGGCCTGTGACCAGGACAAGGGGGCATCCTCTACGCCTAGAGGAGAGGTGATTCTCCCATCAACATAGACAAAGGTTCTTTACTGTAAGAGCAGTGAGACTCTGCTGCAGGAGGTTATGGCGGACTCTATGTACATGTTCAAGAGAGGCCTGGATGCCTATTTGGAGAGAATAACTATCAATAACTATGGGGAAAAACATTTATTTAATTCTTAAAGGTCTTGATGGACTTGCATATTTTTCCAGCCTTATATACTATGATACAATGAAATGTTGAGTTTAATGAAACAGTTGTTAGCAAAGTTGTGTATTTAGCCTAAAGGGGAATGAGTATTGTTGAATTGTATTTACTTTTACTATGGAACAGGAGTTATCAACTTTCATAACTTGTTTCTGCTGTTGCGATTCTCTAATTCCAACATTGCATATTCAGAAGATCAAGAACAGGTTTGTATACTTGGAGTTATAGTTTTACAACTGCTGAATTGCTGAAGCAAGCCTACCATATATTTTGGATGCATGGTCATTGATTATTACTGCTAATTTTGGTTGCAATAAATATCATGCTGATAAAAGCATGTTCCAAGTCCATATTCTGTATTAAGCTTTAGTTCCACTTTATTAAAATTAAAATTCAATATTAATGTTTTAGCATTACTTATTTTATTTACAAAAGTAAGCAAACAATAAAAAAGTAAGCAAACAACAAAAAAGTTTTACGGTGTGAAACGACTAATATTATAGCTAATCATGATAATATGTTACTCATCCTCGAAAGGCTTCAATTTGTTAGCCATCATATTACTTTTAAATATTTTTAGAAACACAATTTTCAATTTCTGAAGGGGAATTTTTTAATTTTTCAAAGAATGAAAGCAGGGCTAGAAACACAGTACACATATTTCAAACATAAGTGCAAAAACAGGAGTGCATTTCAAACTATAATTTTTGAGTTATCCTGCCTATAAATGTAAAATTCTAATGCTATAAAACAGAAAACAAAAAGCAGTTCCTCATGGTGCAAATCGTATATACAGAAATTGGTGATTATTCAGGCTGTACTGATGAAAAATTGCTCACCTATTTTGGTTTGTTAAAATAGCAAAATATAAGCAGAAGTGAAGAACTTTGTGTTTGCTGAGATCTTCCTTGGTTGAGCAATGTGAAGCTGTCCAGAAGATGAAAGAATAAAAGTAGAGAAAAAAGAGGCATAGTGGCACGCTACATGGTCTGTGGCTACTGTGGTTCAAATTGATCAAAGTGCGGAGCCAATCCAATGATGTAAACGGAATGGTTATTAGCAAACATTAGTATTAGTTTTTTGCTTAGAACTAGAGATGGGCGAATTTATCAAAATTTGATTTTCAGAGAAAATTCGATTTGAAACGAATCGAATCAAGACATGTGGCATAACGGTACGTCACATGCCGGGTACGGGTGCTTGGAGAGGGCTCATGGGCTAATTGCGATCACTGGTGTTTTCCCCTCCGATGGCCCATGCACGCCGCCATCTTTCCGAGGATCGTGACATTATCGGAGAGCGGTGATCCATCGCCATGACAGCCATCTTCCAAAGACCCGAGGCTGCCTCGGTTTAACCCCTTCATTACAATGTGCGATCAGCACATTTTAATGCATGAGGGAAATCCCCATATACTGCCAAACTGTAGTATGGCAGCATATGATATGATCGATTAGACAACCTAGGGTTAAAGTACCCTAGGGAGTCTGAAAAATAGTAAAAATAAAAAAAGTTTAAAAAAAATTATAATAAAAAACCTAAAAATTCTAATCACCCCCCTTCCCTAGAGATGATATGAAAATAAATAAACAGTAAAAATCATAAACACATTAGCTATTGCCCCATCCAAAAATACCTGATCTATGAAAATATAATAACGTTTTTTCACTGGGTTTAGCCCCGTAACAGAAAATAGCGCCCAAAGTCGAAAATGGCACTTTTTTGCCATTTTGAAAAATATAAAACAATTCAATAAAAGGTGATCAAAAGGTTTTACAGTCTTTAAAATTATAGCAATGACAACATCCTCAAAAGTCACAAAAAATGACATCGACCAGAGATCTGTACACCAAAGTATAAAAAAGTTAGTAGCGCCAGAAGATGGCAAAATATTTTTTTTTGTACAGGAGGTAAGTGTATGAAAACATTATAACACCAATAAATTTGTTATCCCTACTGCCATACAGTGAGGAACATACCGCCATACAGTGAGGAACACTACCTCCATACAGTGAGGAACACTACCCCCATACCAGGAGGAACACTACCACCATATAGTGAGGAAAACTACCGCCATAAAGTAAGGAAAATTACCTCCAAACATTGAGGAACACTAGAGCTATACAGTGAGGAACACTACCACCATACAGTAAGGAACAGTACCGCCATATAGTGAGGAACACTAGAACCATACAGTGAGGAACACTAGAGCCATTCAGTGAGGAACAATAGAGCCATACAGTGAGGAACACTACCACCATACAGTGAGGAACACTACCGCCATATAGTGAGGAACACTACCGCCATACAGTCAGGAACACTAAGGCCATACAGTGAGGGACCCTGCCACCATAGAGTGAGAAACACTACAACCATACAGTGAGGAATACTACCGCCATACAGTGAGGAACATACCGCCATACAGTGAGGAACATTACGGCCATACAGTGAGGGACATTACTGCCATACAGTGAGGAACACTACCGCCATGCAGTGAGGAACACTACCGCCATACCGGGAGGAACACTACCGCCATATAGTGAGGAAAATTACCTCCAAACAGTGAGGAACACTACCGCCATACAGTGAGGAACACTACCGCCATACCGGGAGGAACACTACCGCCATATAGTGAGGAAAATTACCTCCAAACAGTGAGGAACACTACTGCCATACAGTGAGGAACACTACCACCATGCCGGGAGGAACACTACCGCCATATAGTGAGGAAAATTACCTCCAAACAGTTAGGAACACTACCGCCATACAGTGAGGAACACTACCGCCATACAGTGAGGAACACTACCGCCATACAGTGAGAAACACTACCGACAAACAGTGAGGAACACTACCGCCATAAAGTGAGGAACATTACTGCCATACAGTGAGGAACACTACCCCATGCAGTGAGGAATACTACCGCCATACGGTAAGGAACACTACCGCCATACAGTGAGCTACACTATCGCCATACAGTGAGGAACACTACAGCCATACATTGAGGAACACTAACGCCATACAGTGAGGAACACTACCGCCATACAGTGAGGAACATTACCGACAAACAGTGAGGAACACTACCGCCATACAGTGAAGGACACTACTGCCATACAGTGAGGAACACTACCGCCATAAAGTGAGGAACATTACTGCTATACAGTGAGGAACACTACCCCCATGCAGTGAGGAACACTACCGCCATACAGTAAGGAACACTACCACCATACAGTGAGGAACACTACCGCCACACAGTGAGGAACACTACAGCCATACAGTGAGCAACACTACAGCCATACATTGAGGAACACTAACGCCATACAGTGAGGAACACTACCGCCATACAGTGAGGAACACTACCACCACACAGTGAGGAATACAGCCATACAGTGAGGAACACTACCACCATACAGTGAGGAATACTACCGCCATACACTGAGGAACACTACCGCCATACAGTGAAGAATACAGCCATAGAGTGAGGAACACTACCGCCATACAGAGAGGAGAGTAACATTACCGCCTTACAGTGAAGAATACAGCCATACCGTGAGGAACACTTCCACCATACAGTGAGGAACACAACCGTCATACAGTGAAGAACACTACCGCCATACAGTGAGGAACACTACAGCCATACCGTGAGGAACACTAACGCCATACATTGAGGAACACTACCCCATACATTGAGGAACACTACCCCATACATTGAGGAACAGTACTGCCATACAGTGAGGAACACTACCGCCATACATTGAGGAACACTTCCTCTATACAGTGAGGAACACTTCCACCATACAGTGAGGAACACTTCCACCATACAGTGAGGAACACTTCCACCATACAGTGAGGAACACTTCCACCATACAGTGAGGAACACTTCCTCCATACAGCGAGGGACACTATCGCCATACAGTGAGGAACATTATCACCATACTGTGAGGAACACTGCTTCCATACTGTAAGGAACACTACCGCCTTACACTGAGGGAAGCTACCCCCATACAGTGAGGGACACTACCCACATAAAGTAAGGAATAATACCCCCATACAGTGAGGAACACTACCTCCATACAGTGAAGAATACCGCCAAACAGTGAGGAACACTACCGCCATACAGTGAGGAACAGTACCGCCATATAGTGAGGAACACTATCACCCTACAGTGAGGAACAGTTCCGCCATGTTCCTTTCTTCTTCCCAGAGTTCTCTGCCCCATATAACACGTTGTGCTCATGGCCATTTTGCTAATAAAGGGGGAAACATTTTAAAAAAATGTTCAAATATTTCAAAATTCGTTCCCACAAATCATTGTAAACTTTGGATTCGTGACAAATCGAAGTTTTCCTGAAATTCTAAACCAATTTAGAATCGTTAGAATCGATTAGCCCATCTCTACTTATAACCATCCTTTACTTCATTGGATTGGCTTCTTACTGTAATGGATCAATTTGAAGCACTGACCCCAGACCTTTTTCTCCACTATTATACTTAAATATACAAATAGTTGTATATGATGCTTCCATAAAACATGGCTTCTTCTTCACACAAAAAAATAGGCAGGTTTGTTAAAAAAATATATATACATATTTACCTTGCTCTTGCTTCCTGCTTGCTTAGTGTATACTCTCATCTGGGCACAAAGTGCAGGTGCTCATGTGACCACTGCTGCAGACAAGTGACATAGGCCATAGGAGCAAGAATGGTGATATTAAACTGTCATCACTCATCCCACTCCAGAGACCATTAATAAGCTGCAGTGGTCACGTAATCACCTGCATTTCCAGGCCAACCCACAGTGAATATAAAGTAAATTGGCGCTACTGCAGGAGAAACAGGCAGTTAAAGACATACTTAGATGCAAGCTGAAATTAAAGATTTAGTTCCCGCCTATTTCTTTACTTGCATATCTCTGGTTCTCATAGACAAGATTCTCTGTTTAGTTTGACATAAAAAGCAAGTTAAAGGGACATCTGAAGTGGTACTTCCTGTGAAGCTTCTAAACTTGACTCATATCCAGCAAAATATGACACTATTCTGGTTAGATGCACATGACTTTGGAGCAGATTTTTTTAATTGGTTGTGCATCTAGCTGCATTGATTTGTTACTGCTAGAGCCAATTACTAGTCTGAGTATTATGAGGTAAAAGATTGCTGAAGCCAGTTATTGTAAAGGACCAGGCTAGTGAGATAAATTAGAAGCATAACATAAATCAACTGCTAAGGTTAGTCAGTAAGGTGACACTCATGCTGACTAATAATGCTGAGGCCTGTGATTGGTCCAGCAATGATAACACCCAAGCTGCAGCAGAAGTGACTGGAGGACATGCAATGATAAGACACTTAACCACATTGATTCAAATTAACTTTTTCTTTCTTGTATACAACTTTTTTTGTGTCTGGACCTGACCTAATGTAGGACTTAGACAATATGGCAAAAATATCTGCATAATGCACTTTTTCTGCTAGATCTAAAGCTTTTACAATTCAAAATAATGTTAGCATGCCAAGCAGGTTGCAAGTGTCAGTATCTTGGGATACAACTGTCCAGGTAGAAATCATAGAAAACAGTTGATGCCAAAATTGTGAGCAGAAATTTAGATATGGGCAGTGCAATGTTATTACAATGTTGTGGATAACATCTTTGAAATTGTTACATTAACATTATGATCACCAGTATTGTTAGGGCATCTTTAGTGTTATAGATTGTTACTATTGTTACAGATTGTTACTATTGTCAATGAAATAATTTGGCTTTAACTAGGATATAGCCACTATATTGCAGTACTGTTTGATTGAGCATAGTAGGATGTTGGTGTAATTATGTTGTAATGTATTATTTATTTATATGAATATTTTAAAGAGATGATTTTGCCCCATGGATTCAAAAAGAGAGGATGTTAGCAGGGGTAAGGACTTGAAATTTGTTCCAAAATTAAAATCTAGGATCCGCCATAATTCCAGACTTAATTGATGAACTGTCATAGTTCCATAAGTTTTGAAGCAAATAAAACATTCACTTATGTAGACAAGAAAATACTCATGAACAACCACATCTATCAACCACCATTGCAGGAATCTTCCCATAGATAATTTGTTCATTTTCATTGAAATACAACATGTTGATTGGGGACATTTTTGTTGGCGTACAGCAGGGCCCTGCAGTACCCCTGGGGTTTGCTTGCTGAACCAGATGAGTATGAGGGTATTTTTGCAAAAATACAACTCCACATTCTCCAGAGCAGTAATTGGCTTTGTATCTTTTTGGTGCAATAATCCAGTCCCATCCAAAGGCTTCAAAATCTACCGTCAGTGGATATCGACAGCATCGAGACTCTGCTGAGTGCTCATCACAGTCTAGGCCAAAATCTCTACGTGATCTTTTTGGAGTATCCATAACCTTGACCTCTATGAATGGATTCTGATGGTAAAAACAATAAAATTCATTAAAACTTCAAAGGAAATATTAATTACATGCATTAAAATACACAAATTGTTTACAACATGAAATATATGTGTATATCATACACATCTATCTGACACACTAAGATGTATCATATGGGCTGCTTTTTGTAATATTTACTTCCTATGCCCTAAAACAATAACAAAAAATGATTCTATGGACAAATTTACACAAACATATGCATACGTCCGACACGCTGGAGAGGAGGAGGGGTGACCCCTCCCCTCTCCATAGTGATGCAAGATGCACGGCCGTGCATGCTGGGAAAGATAGGGCATGTCCAATCTTTTCCACATGAACGGAGCCGTACATACCATACGTACATACATACGTACGCATGTGGCTGTAGATACATCCCCCCATACGGTCATGTGAATGCAGCATTACCTTCAATTTTCCTAGGGTATTCAGTGCTGTACCTCTTGGGGAGTCTCCTAGTCTCTGTTGTTATTAAAGTAGCACAGGACTACTATAGTTAGGGCTTTTCAGGCCATTTATAAAAACAACCCTTAACACTGTCTTTCATTATAGCCAGGTCGTCATTAGGAATTTCTGAACCCCTGACTGGAAAATTTTGTGGGCCCCCCTTCCTCAGACACATTTGTTTTCCATGCTCAATGTCAAAACTTGTGCCAACCCTGGAACCCCATAATATACACTGCGGCTGCCACAGACCCTCATTATACACACCTCAGATTCTGTAGAACATCACTATACAGACGTCAGCTGCCACAAAACATCACAATATACACATTAGCTGTGGATTTATCACACATTTCACCATTATAAATTATAAAACATTTTTGTAAAATCCTGCTGATTTTAGTCCAGCGTGCATAGACCTCATGGATTTCAGGTCCAGACCAGTTATAAAGTGTCAGTTCCCACAAGGATTCCCATAATAATTTGCAATATCCTCTTTTGTTATAGAAGAGAATAACAGAAACTGAATAGAAGGTCTCAATACTCCATGCCTCATAGTGTTACATTTATAAAAGGTCTCCATCACCATTCCCCATTGTATTACATGTATGGGGCTTCCTTCTGTCATTCTTTTGCTACTTACATTTTTCTACTTTAAATAATGGAAGGACGTGAAAGAAATTAAGTTCACACCAAAACTTACATATATAAATACAAATTTTATACATCACTGATAGAAAAAAATGTCCTATACACAAAAAAATCACCTGCTCTATGCAATTACACAATCATACACACACACATATTATATACACACACACAATTACATGCAAAAATATGCACATACACACAGGTTAAATACTGCATGTCCTTTTATTTCACACATGTACACACATGCAGAAACATACATATAGAAACATATATGCATCACACAGACATATCTGATGCATACTTACCCACAGTGAAATGTGTCAACCATGCAGGAGGGCAATCCAGCTAGCAGGATGCTATGCTGGGGCAGACAAAGGGTTAAACACATCCCTCTGCTTCCTCTTCCTGTATTCTATGCCTGGCATGAACTACTGCTGTGCCCCGCCCTTCCTCTCTTCTACCGCTGCAGTGAAAAGAGATGAGAGGGAGCATAGGCTGTGCAAGAGCATCTGTGGCAGAGCCCTACTACTCTTATGTGACTCGGGGGAGCCCGAGCCACTTTCAAGTTAGGGCCCCTTGAACACAGCCCCACTAGACCCCCCATCCTGGAAGCCGTTGGCAGCCCTTGTAATCTTATAAAGAGATTTTAAAAACATCAAAACCATGAGCTTTCGCTATTATTCATTCCTCTTTGCTTAGTTAAAGGTTGAGTAGGCAAACTCCCATGGTGGATTTGGGTGGATTCACTCAGTGAATCTAACTTCCATAGAGGCAAAGATGGTCTTTGTGAAAAAATAGCCAGTTGCTGTTCAGACAACCACCTTAAAATGTTAATCATTTTCCTCCATGTGAACTATCCCACTGGATAGTATTGAACTGTATGTTTCTCCACAGCAATAAGGTCAGCAAAAATCCATTAAATACAAGCAAATGGGTTTTTGTATGCTGCAGTTGTCAGGATTTCTAGAATTCATATTAAATTGAGTGGGATATTTGCATAAATATATTTGCCATGTATAAATGCTACATAGGGCAATGGCATAGATGTCTCTAATAGGTAGGAAAAGTGCTTATCAACAGGACCCTGAACAAGACTACATGCACTATAAAATATATGCCTTATTGAACTCTTTTATCATTTTAATATTGAAAATTCTTTTGCTATAACATACCAATCCATCTTCATTCAAACCACGGTGGCTAACTGCAATATCTCTTCCATTTTCATCGGTAGCTTTGATTTCAATGCCAATGTTGGATTCCAGTTGTTTAAGCCAATTTTGGAGAGCAGTTTTCACATCGATACTTTTCCACATCCCAGGCCCAGGATTCATTTCGAGTTTTAGTGGTCTGATTCCAGTAGATCGTGAATTATCATTCAAAAATCTGGGTAACTTTAAGGTCTGTACAAAAACTGTGGTACGCTTTTGGACCGGTTTTAAATATATCCATAGCTGAGCTTTTGCTATTTTATTGTATTGCATTATGGAGCTGAACTTGAAGAAGCAGCACTTTTGCTTTTCATGTGTCAAAATATCCGCTGTAAAACATGAGAGATACAAAAGATATAAATTCTAAAACACATGCTACTGCCCTCTAATTCACTTATTGCAGCTTCCATATGTAGTTTATCATGTAGTTTCAACTATAGGTTTATCTAGAACAAAAATATCTTCAAAATATCTTAATGCCATGCAGATTGGATGAAATCAAAGGTCCAAAGAGATTTTGAAGACTACATGCTTTTTTTCATTTGCAATTTTGTCACAAAGACTGTGTGTAATGACATGCATACAATCTATTATCAGAGCGCAAGGGCAGAGGCATACATACAAAATGGCAGAGGACACAGACATATTTCTGACCACATTATTGCATGGAATGATTAAGGTAGAAGAGGAAGCAGGAGCATGGGAAGTATTGAGTTAATTATTTTTTTTTTTTAATACCATGAGAGGCTCTGTGACTTCTGCTAATGGACAATGCAGTAGCAGTAGCAGTAAAGGCTAACTGATGCTATCTTATCGAAGAGAGGCTGCTGGACATTTCATTATTGCAGGGAGGAAGCTGCAAGACATTTTATTTTTGGAAGGAGGCTGCTGCTGGACATTTTATGGAGAGGAGGCTGCTGCTGGACATTTTAATAATGAGGAATATTGTGAGAAAGTATCTTAACCCCTTAGGGACGTGGCCCTTTTTCGTTTTTGCATTTTCATTTTTCACTCCCCACCTTCAAAAATCTGTAACTTTTTTATTTTTCCATGTAAAGAGCTCTGTTTTGGCTTGTTTTCTGCGTAACAAATTGAACTTCATAGTGATGGTATTTATTATTCCATGCCGAATACTGGGAAGCGGGAAAAAAATTCAGAATGCCGTGAAAATGATGAAAAAACGTATTTGCGCCGTTTTCTTGTGGGCTTGGATTTTACCGCTTTCACTGAGCGCCCCAAATCACATGTCTATTTTATTCTTTGGTTCGGTACGATCACGAGGATACCAAATTTGTACAGGTTTTATAATGTTTTCATACATTTAAAAAAATTAAAACCTTCTGTACGAAAAAAAAAATTCTTCATTTTGCCATGTTCTGGCACTACTAACTTTTTCTTACTTCAGTGTATGGGGCTGTGGGTGGTGTAATTTTTTGGCGACTTTTGATGACATTTTTAATGCATTTCTAGGACTGTACAGGCTTTTGATCACTTTTTATAGAATCTTTTAAATTTTTCAAAATGGCAAAAAAGTGCCATTTTCAACTTTGGGCGCCAATTTACGTTACAGGATTAAACGCTGGGAAAAATCGCTAATATATTTTGATAGATCGGACATTCTGGGATGCGATGATACCTAATGTGTTTATGATTTCTACTGTTTATTTATGTTTATATAAGTTCTAGGGAAAGGGGGGTGATTTAAACTTTGACTTTTTTTTTCACTATTTTTTCATATTTTTTCTTATTTTTTTAAAAAAAATTTTACCATTATTTTAGATCCTCCAGGGTAATTTAACCCTGCAGGGTCTGATTGCTAATACTATATACTGCAATACTACTGTATTGCAGTATATACCTATTTTACAATGATTTTTAATAGCCTGCCCTCTGGCGGCTATTAGAAATCATTGCACCTGGCAAGCCTACGAGTCTCAATGAGACTCTAGGCTGCCATAGCAACCAATCGCCGCCCTCCGATGACGTTCCAGGGGGGCGGCGATCGGGCATCCAAGATGGCGGCGCCCATGTAAAGGTAAGTTAGGTGTCGCGGTCGGTGGAGCAACCTGGTGGCTCCCCGCCGCAGCAAGACCATCACGCTTTGCGGCGGGCTCTGACAAAGACTCCGCTCCCGGGTCCAGGGAGTCCACAAGACTTTAGTTCTAATGGACTATTCCCTGAGATTGTGACAGATGTGCACTGTTATACATACTATGCTGTACAATGTGCGGTATAACGTGTATATAATGGTATGTCTTTAGTGTGTTAGGTCTGATGACGGGCCCCTTGACACTGTTGGCCCCATAGCAACCCTCCTCCTCTCCTGCAAGCTGACATGTAGATGCATTCACCTGAATGTACAATAAGATTTATGAAATCTTCTTTGCTCATGGAAATTATTACTTCAACTGAAATTTTTTGTACTCTTCTCCTCTTTGAGCTTTACAGGCAGTTGTTTCATCCTCATGACTCAGTTTTTACATTGATATAAAGTAATCCTCATATAGACCAGGGTTTATAGAGGTGCACTTCAACCAAGTATATAAGCTTCTTTAAAAATTCTGAAATTTTTTTTTAGGTATAGACAGTTTATAGAAGTTTACATATTATCTACGGTTGATCTTAAGCTATTGTAAGTAACATTGGAAGTATCTGACAAGACAAAACAGTTACTGTAAGCATTCTTGCATATATTTTTTATGGTCGTCATTTTTGCACAATAGACAAACATTACCCTCAGGTGGGTTTGAAATAAAAGAAGGAATCATACAGATTATATGTTAAAAGTCACTCTATAGTTAAAGGCAAATGTGCAGAGAAGAGACACTTTTACCTGGGACGAGTCACTTTTACAGGCTTAAAGGGGAATATCACTTCACATCACTTGTTCTCTTTAAGAATGATTTCGGTATTATATTAAATATAAGAATCTCATCTTTCAAATCCCATCAGGCATGTGTTTCTGTGAGCGACTTACAATTAAAACCTTTGGGCCAAATTAATTAACAGTGTCTCAGAGTTAGACATTGCAAAGTTAGATTGTCAGTCTTACGCCCCTTCTACACTCGCGAGTGTAGAAGGGGCCTTATACTCTGATGTAGCTTACCCTTTTCATGACCAAGGTTTACCAAGCTGGTCATGGTCCACATTGGCACTAATGACAAAGTAAGAGGTAGGTGGAAGGTCCTTAAAAATTATTTCCGGGATTTAGGCCATAAGCTCAGGGCAAGGACCTCAAAGGTAGTTTTCTCCGAAACACTGCCTGTACCACGTGCCACACCAGAAAGGCAGCGGGAGATCAGGGAGGTAAATAAGTGGCTCAAAAGTTGGTGTAGGAAGGAGGGTTTTGGGTTCATGGAGAACTGGGCTGACTTTTCTGTCGGCTACAGGCTCTACAGTAGGGATGGGCTGCACCTTAATGGGGAGGGTGCAGCTGTTTTGGGGGAAAAAATGGCTAGAAGGTTGGAGAAGTGTTTAAACTAGAGACCTGGGGGGAGGGCAACTACACTTGTGCAGGGCAAATAGACAGTGTAGATAGAGAGCTGGGAAGAGTCATAGTCCATGGGGGAGGAAGGGGGGCTGGAATGAGATTGGAGAATAAGAACAAAAGGAATACGGACAGGGAAAACCATATAAAGTGTATGTACACAAATGCCAGAAGCCTCACAAACAAAATGGAGGAACTGGAACTCTTGATGTTGGAGCGGAAATATGATATAGTGGGTATCAGCGAGACATGGCTGGACATTAGCTATGACTGAGCTGTTGCTTTAGATGGTTATAGTCTTTTTAGAAAGGATCGTATAAATAAAAAAGAGGTAGGGGTTTGTTTATACGTGAATTCTTGCCTCAAGCCTGTCTTGCGAGATGCCATCAGTAATGCAAATGTGGAGTCCCTATGGGTGGAGATAAGGGGAGGGAAAAAGAATAATAAAATATTACTAGGGGTTTGTTATAAGGCTCCAAATATAATGGAGGCAACAGAGGAAATGCTGATAAGTGAAATGGATGCGGCTTCAAAGCATGGTGAAGTACTTATCATGGGGGACTTCAATTACCCAGATATCGACTGGGGGGCAGAAACCTGCAGGTCCTTCAAAGGCAGCAGGTTCAAAAGACAATTACCTGTCGCAAATAGTCCTGGAGCCAACAAGAGGGGGGGCACTGCTGGACCTTATCCTAACCAACAGACCTGATAGGGTATCAAAACTACAGGTTGGGGGGAACCTGGGGAATAGTGATCATAATATCATTGATTTTGTACTACGGTTTACTAAGAACGTTAGAGAAGGGGCAACCAACACTCTAAACTTCAGGAGGGCAAATTTTCTGCAACTAAGGGAAGACCTTAAAGGCATAGACTGGGATAATGTTCTCAAAGACAAAAGCCCCCCCCCAAAATGGGAATTTTTCTCATATATTCTGAAAAAGTCCTGTGAGAAACACATACCTTATGGGAAAAAGCATAAGAGGAACAAGAAACAGCCAATGTGGCTAACTAGTCTTGTAAGGAAAGCAATAAGCGAGAAAGATAAGGCGTTTAAGGTGCTAAAACGTGAAGGTAGCGATGAGGCATTCCAGGAGTATAGAGAGAAAAATAAATCCTGTAAAAAGCAGATAAAGGCTGCAAAAATAGACTGAGAGAAAAATTGCCAGAGAGAGCAAAAATAATCCCAAATTATTTTTCAAGTATATAAATGATAAGAAACTAAAAACAGAGAGTGTGGGTCCCCTTAGAAATAACATGGGGGTCACGGTGGAAGATGATGAGGAAAGGGCCAGTCTACTGAATGTCGCCTTCTCAACTGTCTTTACCCAGGAAAATCCCCTGGTGGAAGACACAATGAGGAATAATGTAAATTCTTTTTGGAATGTCAACAATGTTTAACCCAGGAAGAGGTACGGCGCCGCCTCGCAAGCACTAAGATGGCATACACCCCCGGGTTCTGCATGAACTATGTACCGTGATAGACAGACCATTTTTTAATGGATGATATCCCCAAAGGGTAATTGTTGATTAGAAAACCCATTTTCAAATATCCCAAAAGTGCACAATCCCTTTAAAAAGTTGTATTTTTAATTTTATAATTAAAGTCATCTCCTTTTATTTTAGGAGTCCATTCAAGTTCCTTTATTTTTTAGCCAGAATCAAGAGAAGCATCTTCATTAGATACTGAGGACCCAGTGTGTCCCCTCGGAGCTCACCATGTAATACCTATTTTCACCAGTGGTGTCACTGTAGGATCAGAGTCGATCACTGGTGATCGGGGCAGTTGTAAGGAGTCTATTAGTTGGTGTATTATCTAATGACTCTCACAGCCTTAACCTCAAAATACTTTTTGGTACCCAAACCCCCACTAGTTATACCCGCGAAGGGGGATAGCCTGCATTTAAAGAAAACCTACCACCACGGATGCCTCTATTTAAGTGCTAATCCTCATGTCCCCTGTTGTCACAGATGCACCCGCGATCCTTGCTGTGGATAGTGGGCACACCCATGCCCTCTATGTGTTGTGGTCCCCGCTGCTGCTGTCCCGCTCCCCGGCCTGGACTCACCTCTCTACGCTCCTGGCTGTACTCCTGCTAGGCCGCTCACTCCCACTGCTAGGGCGCACACGCGGCTGCTCTTTAAGACTTAAAGGGCCAGCGTCCTCCTGATTGGCTCCTGCTAATCCGGCTCGCCCTTATAATCTGGCACCTCCCTTAACTCCCTGCCGGATCTTCAGCATCATTCCTGCTAAGAGAAAGCCCTCCTGAGTTCCTCTGTGTTCCTCTGTGTTAATCTGTGTTAATCTGTGTTAATCTGTGTTAATCTGTGTTCCTCTGTGTTCCTCTGTGTTCCTCTGTGTTCCTCTGTGTTCCTCTGTGTTCCTCTGTGTTCCTCGCGATCCTCTGTGTTGCTACCATTGCTGTGACCTGCTGTGCCTTCCAGGGTTCCTGTCCTGCTGTGCCTTCCAGGGTTCCTCCCCAGTAGCCTCTTTGATCCTCCTACCCAGTCACCTTCAGCGCGCAGCTATGAGGAGCTCCATGGGCCCTCGTCCGCGAAACCAGAGTTCTGCGCATGCGAAGTAGCTCCGGCTTTGGAGCCGAGATCGTGCAGCCACTGGACTGAGTTTTGCACATGTGCAGAACTCTGGCTTCGCGGATCAGTGCACGCAGCTCCTTGTAGCGGCGCGCTGAAGATGTCTGGGTAGGAGGATCAAAGAGGCTACTGGGGAGTGGAGTGGCTGCGCCGTGTAACCTCAGCTCCGGCTACTCCACGCCTCAATAGCCTCTTTAGAAAATTTGAATATTAACACAATAATATTCATAGAGGGGACACGAGGATTAGCCCTTGAAATAGCTATCCTCACATACAATAGAGGCACCTACCTTAATAGGTAGATCCGTGGTGGTAGGTTTCCTTTAAAGAGTAAACACCCGAGATTGGAGCGACCACTGATTGTGGGTGTTAAATCCCAGGGGGGTGAGCCAGATCCTTACCTCTGACTGAAGTCCTGGTTCTCAGCACGGATCCGAAGATTGTAAGTTCGGGTCCACTCATCACTATTAGTGAGGATCAATGTACATTACCCATTAAAGAAATCACAAAATAAATTATATTGTTGAAACATTTTAATTAACATGATCCCTTTAATTTTTGGTGTCCATTTTAGACCCCTATGAAGAGAGGAGCATAAATAAACATTTTAAGGACCAGATATGGTCCTTACTATGTACAGAAATCTGATTGATTTGAATGGATCTCATGCAGTACCACATTTCACCTGTGGAGGCACTGTAGTAAAATGTAACACTCGCATGTTGATCACTACTGATCAGAGCAGCTGGTAAGAGTCTATTATCCTATTACAGGAGGACAATGTGGACAACCTCTTAAAGAAATGATTTCGGTCCCTTCTGAGCCCTGTGGATGGCAGAGAGCCCGGCCACAGCTGCCGATAATAATTTTCGCTGCATCCTAATGAGGGGCTTTTCACCAATTCAAGCAAAGCATCAAAACAAGTGACGCGGTGATGTCCCGGGGTGCGTGTTCCACATTAGCCGTGAGTGTTGCGGCCGGCTGGAGTGCTGTAAGAGGCATAACAGAAATGTGTTCTTCTCTCATCCAGTTTATTAAGAAGTTCTCCTCCCAGGATGCAGGAAGTTAGGCGGAGGCCGCGGTGCCGGGTGATTGGGATGATTGTTGTGCGGCTCCCTCTCCTCCGTACCGGCGCTTCTTGTTGATCAGCTTGTTTTTTAGCTGAAGCGAAACGCGTGGCTCTTACTTGAGAGCAAATGAGAAATGTTACAAAGAAATTCCTCGTGGGATGACGGAGTCGCTGCTTCGTTCTGCCGTTTATAAGGGGGTGGGGGGGCACGAGAATCCGGGTCAGTCAGGGATTTTAATGCTTAAATAACACTCAAGGTCCTTGGGTGATGTGAGTCTGAAAGAAGTAGGAGAGAGTAGTCTTTAACTCTTCATGTGAGACTAATCCAACTATTTGTAATGTCAGTGGCACCTACCCCTGGTGGAAGCATTTGATTGGCCTTCAAAGGATCAGATGATCCATTGGGGTCCTCAAACTCTAACCCCGTACTGGAACCCAGAGATACATCATAAGACAACCCAATTTAGAGGATACTGGGGTCTAATGGATGGAGGAGGATAGGCCCCATTATAATTGTATCTTGTGACCTGAAGACCCACACTAGACCGACCTTGGCAGTTGTGGCTGTGGTACTCGCTACTTCCCGTGCTTATTCTCCGAATATTGTCAATATCTACTCCAACAGGAGTTATGCCGTGTCAAGCTGAGAAATTTTCACCTTCTGTGAAAGTGTCCATTGCCAAACCTTGGTGACCCTAGACAAGAAAAGGCTCCTTACTCCATGAGCAGATGGCTAAGGATTATAGGTTCTATCACACTATTTCCTGGTGAAGTTGTATGAACAGAGGGTCGTCATTAATATAAAACAGAGGGGCAATCGTCATTAATGGCAAATTGTCACGGGTGCTCCCACGACCTATGCCCCTCTGTGCTCCCCAGGACCCCCGCTGGCTCTCTCATCTCGCCTCGATCCACCGCTAGCTCCGGCGGTCCGAAAATTGGCACTGGCCAACCGCCTGTTCTGTTTAGATTCCAGCCCCTTCCTGGGTCCCCTGCCGCATCTCCGTGCCTTGTGCCCTAGAGAAAGTTTACTCCTATGCCCCATGCTGATATTGTGATCTGTCCTGACCTTCTGCTAGATTCCCGACTCCGATCCTCTGCTGCCCATCCTGACCTCCTGCCTGTCCCCGACTAAGATTATGCTCAACGTCTCTGTCCTTCGTCTTGGCCAAAACAACGGACAAAGTCGCTCCTGTGGAACAACCTGGTCGTAGCACACTTCAACAAGTCCAACCTGCTTTGCTGCGGTCTCTGGCGAGAACCTGGTACCACTTAGACTCACGTCCCAGGTGTCGGCGTATGTCATCGTCTGTGGTGGTCCAGTGGGTCAACTACCCCTGGAGCCTGACACAAATTCTCAGATTGGGTTGATGTTACCACTGGAGGCCACAGGGGTCAGTATTGGGGCCACTTCTTTTTAATATTTTTATTAATGACCTTGTAGTGGGTTTACACAGTCAAGTTTCAATATCTGCAGATGATACTAAGCTGTGTAAAGTAATAAATACAGAGGTCGATAGTTTAGCATTACAGAAGGATTTATGGAAGCTTGAGGGATGGGCAGAGAAATGATTGATGAAGTTTAATGTAGATAAATGTAAAGTTATACACTTGGGCCATGGATACAAAAAGTATAATTATGTTCTTTGTAAAACTGGAGCTGATTAGGACTTGGGGGTATTGGTGGATGGTAAACTTAATTTTAGTGACCAGAGCCAGGCGGCTGCTGCTAAAGCAAATAAAGTAATGGGATGTATCAAGAGAGGAATAGATTCTCATGATAAAGACATAGTTTTGCCCTTATACAAATCGCTGGTCAGACCACACATGGAATATTGTGTACAGTTTTGGGCACCAGTGTATAAAAAGGATATAGTAGAGCTGGAACGGGTGCAGAGGAGAGCAACCAGGATTATTAGGGGAATGGGGGGATTCGAATACAATGATATCTATCTCCTATCTATCTATTCCATACCAATACCTAATAGTCCAAAAAGTCTTATAATTAGGCACTGATTGTAATGTTATGGAAGCTTATATAGAATATTTGATAAACCGGCTCTGATCGTGGCTCACATATTCCCTCTCTGGACTTCCTGTGTATTTCCATTGTTACTGATACATTGTAACATCTTCTCCTCTCTCTATAGGATCCCATGTAATTCTGTAGGTGTATGACCGGCCGCTGGTTACCGGTTATCCCTCCTCTCATCCATATTGCAGAGGTCAATGTTTAATAGGGCTGGTAATTTCCCGCCATCTATAGAGCGTTCTCCCCTTTCCTCCGTCATCACCGCCACGTGCGGCTTAATCCATACACAACATCAAGGTGGAAGCGGAACCTGCCTGTAAACATGAGGAGGGGAATCATTTCCAGTAAACAGGTAGTTAATGGCGTCTGCCGCTGGTTGTCGGACCATTAACGATAATCCATAATGTATTTTTGGTGGTTCGCATCTTTTATGTATGGTAATGTAACGTCGGGCGCACATCAGACGGCTCGTCAATGTTTTCTGAATTGTGTTATTTAATTTGCTATAGGCCAATAGGCTCAAAAATGATAGATATTTTATACATTCGGTATCCTGCTTATTACAAATCATAGATGGAAGTCGTAAATCATCTCATACCTCCACCCATAGAACAAAGCAGGGGCTGATAAATGGGCCCCTGGGCTAGAAAATATTGTGTGTGTCCCCGCACCACCACCACCCCACCCCCTATTGCATTTCTTAGGAATTCCTGTCCCCATATTGTTATATAGGATTGTACAAACATATTGTACTGTACATAGTGCTACACGTGTGTCATAATACTGCAATAATGTGCCAGGAGTATACCGCACTATACTATACAGTGGATGTAATGTAATATTCCCATATAACATCACACAGAAGTGCCAAGAGCAAACTGCTATATACAGCCCAGCTAACTCTATATTACTGCCATATAGTTCCAGGACAATACTGCTATATACAGCCCATGTTATACCGCTGTCGGGTTCTGCCCCTGTTCACACAACTTCAGGTTCTCTAATTGTTAATAAAATCCACTGAGTGAGCTCAAAAAAATCACACCAAGGCAGAAGTATGGTATAAGTTCTCAATCTCTGTGGAGAACTGATGCGATGCAAGGCGAGATACTTTATTTGCGTCACAAAGGATTATACAGAAACTTTCAGTGGGGCAGGACCTGGGCTTGGTTAATTAAAGATAAAGAAATAATGTCCATAGTCCATTGGTTAGTAAAGTATTACATGAGCATCGCAGAAACAAAGGCTATGTTTTCCCTGGAGTAGATATAGTATTTGTAAATCACTTGTGGCATATGTAAACATTGGCCCTTGCTGCAGAGGAGCAGACTTTGATCAGCTCCATCCATAGTCATAACTTTGTAGGTGCAAACCCCAATATCATGGTCTTGACACCCCAGACGATTATATCCAAGAAAAAAGTGAGACTGCACTCCACACGGATGGGAGCTTTATTAGCCCGAGTGCACTTGAGCTTAATTTTTTTTCTTGTGTGAATATACACTCACCGGCCACTTTATTAGGTACACCATGCTAGTAACGGGTTGGACCCCCTTTTGCCTTCAGAACTGCCTCAATTCTTCGTGGCATAGATACAACAAGGTGCTGGAAGCATTCCTCAGAGATTTTGCTCCATATTGACATGATGGCATCACACAGTTGCCGCAGATTTGTCGGCTGCACATCCATGATGCGAATCTCCCGTTCCACCACATCCCAAAGATGCTCTATTGGATTGAGATCTGGTGACTGTGGAGGCCATTTGAGTCCAGTGACCTCATTGTCATGTTCAAGAAACCAGTCTGAGATGCTTCCAGCTTTATGACATGGCGCATTATCCTGCTGAAAGTAGCCATCAGATGTTACAGGGTACATTGTGGTCATAAAGGGATGGACATGGTCAGCAACAATACTCAGGTAGGCTGTGGCGTTACCAAGGGGCCCAAAGAGTGCCAAGAAAATATTCCCCACACCATGACACCACCACCACCAGCCTGACCCGCTGATACAAGGCAGGATGGATCCATGCTTTCATGTTGTTGTACCAAATTCTGACCCTACCATCCGAATGTCGCAGCAGAAATCGAGAATCATCAGACCAGGCAACGTTTTTCCAATCTTTTACTGTCCAATTTCGATGAGCTTGTGCAAATTGTAGCCTCAGTTTCCTGTTCTTAGCTGAAAGGAGTGGCACCCGGTGTGGTCTTCTGCTGCTGTAGCCCATCTGCCTCAAAGTTGGACGTACTGTGCGTTCAGAGATGCTCTTCTGCCTACCTTGGTTGTAACGGGTGGCGATTTGAGTCACTGTTGCCTTTCTATCAGCTCGAACCAGTCTGCCCATTCTCCTCTGACCTCTGGCATCAAGAAGGCATTTCCGCCCACAGAACTGCCACTCACTGGATGTTTTTTCTTTTTTGGACCATTCTCTGTAAACCCTAGAGATGGTTGTGCGTGAAAATCCCAGTAGATCAGCAGTTTCTGAAATACTCAGACCAGCCCTTCTGACACCAACAACCATGCCATGTTCAAAGGCCTCAAATCACCTTTCTTCCCCATACTGATGCTCGGGAGAACTGCAGGAGATTGTCTTGACCATGTCTACATGCCTAAATGCACTGAGTTGCCGCCATGTGATTGGCTGATTAGAAATTAAGTGTTAACGAGCAGTTGGACAGGTGTACCTAATAAAGTGGCCGGTGAGTGTATATATATATATATATATACACACTATGCAGTTAGCAGCAGATCACACAATAGTGTCTCGGGCTCTTAGTTGATGCGGTCTGTTCTCAGGATGTGACACAGTTGCAGATTTTTATTCTTTGTACTTTGTTATATGCTGTTGTGAATGCGGTTCTGTAAGGATCAGAGGAGTATTTAGAAGACAGAAAAAGGGAACACAATACCTGAACTGCAAAGTTCGCGTCTGTGCTGAACATTGCAGATTCGGCTCCTCAAACCCGGCCTTCACCTAGAAATTCAGGCTCAGCGTATGGCTTTCCAGACCACCACCTGTAACACCGGTAACACAGATCTCAGGTGTTGATTCTTTAAATGAAGTTGGCAAAGCCACCAGCATGCCACCAGCATGCCACCACTTACCCTATGATCATTGCTTCCCGA
Organism: Engystomops pustulosus; assembly: GCA_019512145.1. NCBI lineage: Eukaryota > Metazoa > Chordata > Amphibia > Anura > Leptodactylidae > Engystomops > Engystomops pustulosus. The sequence continues at coordinate 41,955,655 of CM033648.1, read as the reverse complement.
TGACGTCATGGGGGCTTTGCCACCATTTAAATGCCACTAAACTTGAGCGGACCTGCACATCCCTAGACAGAAAACCTGGAGGAGTCAAAGGGTTATTGGAGAGGACAGAAGATCTGGAGTGGTCAGAGGTTTTTGGAGAGAACAGAAGATCTGGAGTGGTCCAAGGTTTTTGGAGAGGACAGAAGATCTGGAGTGGTCAGAGGTGTTTGGAGGGGACAGAAGATCTGGAGTGGTCAGAGGTGTTTGGAGAGGACAGAAGATCTGGAGTGGTCAGAGGTTTTTAGAGAGGACAGAAGATCTGGAGTGGTCAGAGGTGTTTGGAGAGGACAGAAGATCTGGAGTGGTCAGAGGTTTTTGGAGAGGCGCTGGTCAGACCACACATGGAATATTGTGTACAGTTTTGGGCACCAGTGTATAAAAAGGATATAGTAGAGCTGGAACGGGTGCAGAGGAGAGCAACCAGGATTATTAGGGGAATGGAGGGATTAGAATACACTGACAGATTACAAAATTTGGGATTATTCAGTTTAGAAAAAAGACGACTGAGGGGAGACCTCATTACAATGTACAAATACCTGAACGGACAGTACAAGGATCTCTCCAAAGATCTTTTTATACCTAGGCCTGTGACCAGGACAAGGGTGCATCCTCTACGCCTAGAGGAGAGGAGGTTCTACCATCAACATAGACAAAGGTTCTTTACTGTAAGAGCAGTGAGACTATGGAACTCTCTGCCGCAGGAGGTTGTTATCCCCCTTGTCCTGGTCACAGGACAAGGGGGCATCCTCTGCGCCTAGAGGAGAGGCGATTTTACCATCAACATAGACAAATGTTCTTTACTGTAAGAGCAGTGAGACTATGGAACTCTCTGCCGCAGGAGATTGTTATGGCGGACTCTATGTACATGTTCAGGAGAGGCCTGGATGCCTTTCTGGAGAGCAAAAATATCACTGGTTATGGTGATAAAACATTTATTTAATTCTTAAAGGTTGGAATCTTGTCTTCCTGGGAAAGCCCCATTATGTCCTTACAGAATAAGATTGAGAGAGAAAGAGAGCAGAAGTGCTCCAAATATGTCTGGTTATTATTTTATACTTGATGGACTTGTGTCTTTTTCCAGCCTTATATACTATGATACTATGATTGGTACCCGAGTGTTCAGGTTAGTTTTTGAAGTTTAGTTATGGTTGTCTTTAATGTGGATATCTTGGAACAGCTTTACATATCATACCAGTTCTTTTTTCATGACCCATGTAACTGGCGCATGATCAGTTGCCATGACAGCCTCGGGTCTTCGTCTGACTCGATGCTGAATGGATCCTTACACCAAAGTATGGAAAAGTTATTAGCGTCAGAACATGGCAAAATTTTTTATTCCTTTTTCGTACACATTTGTTAAATTTTTTTAAAATGTATTAAAACGCAATAAAACCTGTATAAATTTGCTACCATCTCGATCGTACTGAACCAAAGAATAAAGTAGAGGTGTTATTTGGATTGCAGAGTGAAAGTCTCAAAAACTGAGCCCACAAGAACGTGACGCACATATGGAATTTTTTTCGGCTTCCCAGTACACGGTATAGAATAATAAATAACATTACAGGAAAGTAAAATTTGTTACGCACAAAATAAGCCCTCACACAGCTCTGTACACAGAAAAATTAAAAAGTTATGGTGGAGGGCGAGAAATGAGCGAAAAAACCCTGCATCCTTGAGGGGTTAAAGGAACGCTGCTATTGCTAAGAAAAACGATTTATAAAATATTGGTATAATTATGTGTGGACGTAGCGCGAAGCTGATACTCCCAGGCACCCAGGAGGGCCGCAACCTAAAATGTATATATTTATAAATCCCTTTTCTCAGCAATAGCAGCAATTGGAAAAAGTGGATAACAACCAGTATCAAAATGGAAATGCCAGCCTGTAAGTGTGCTCAGCTTAAAACTATAAGCTTTTATAGCCATTTGAAGTGTGCCCCTACCATAATGTCTATGCATGTGCAGATAGCATAAACTTTGTGCAGTTAGGATGTAAATAGCTCTATGGCAGATGTGAAGAGGTTAAGACTGTCAAGTCAATTATGCATCTCCTTTTAGCTGGTTCATAAAAATTGCATTTTTATTTTTGTTTGCAACTTAGTCACCCAGCTTACTCACAAAACCACACCCCTTTTGGCCCAACAGTCGTAAAAGTGTCTGAAACCTTTTGATAAATGTGTTGCATGGTGTGGCAGATTTATGTCTCAAATTGTGACAGAATTTTATCACAAACAGCTTAATAAATCTGCCCATATCCAATTCCAACATATTTATTTAACTAATTCTTTTTCTTATATTTAATATGATAATATGGCATAACATGGTTCTAGGTACTATAGAATGCAGGATAGAGGTGTCTGACATGACGCTCCTCTTCTATCCTCTAAAAGTGACCTTTTTCAGCTTATTTGCATATGGCTTTGGGGGCGATTTTTCATGAGTAAACAGGGAATTTTAACATAAGAGATGGAATGCCAAAATGGCCCTACCCTACTTGGGAGTGCTAGTAGATTAGTGCTGTAAAAACTGGCCACAGAGTACTGGCTAAAAGGCACATTTATGTTCTTACACTTAACTACTTGTTTTTCTGTAGAGGGCAATAAAATACATAAAATATCAAATGTATATTATCACGGGTGCTCCCGTGATCCCTGTCTCAGATCGCGGGCACACCCGTGTCCCTCCGTGTGCCCCCGCGTCTGTGGACTCACCTGTCCGGACTCCTGCTCCCTAGCGGACTGACGTTCACACATGTCCAGCCTCCACCTGTATCATCTGCTGAGGAACCTATGCAGGTGGACAGAATCCGCCTCTCCCTACATCGTTCCAGACGATGTCAAGAGAACCTCTGCCTGTATTGTGCCAGCCTAGAGCACTTCATCGGGACTTGTCCTGTCCGTCCCCAATGTCCGGGAAAAGCCAGCACCTAGGGTTGTTGGGAGAAGCCTCCCTAGGTGTGAGCAAAGCTTCTCCACTTCTGTGTTGTGGTTTACCTGGATGATATCCTTGTGTACCCTGCTGATCTTGATCCCCACCAGTCCCACGTACGGCAAGTGCCGTACGTTAACCAGGGTTAACCATCTCTACTTCAAACTGGAGAAATGCCAGTTTCATCAGAAGGGCCTTCCATTCCTCGGCTACATAATTTCCGATAAAGGCTTGCATATGGATCCTGTCAAGTTATCTGTGGTTCTTCAGTGGCCACGTCCAGTGGGACTACATGCTATTCAAAGATTTCTGGGCTTTGCAATTTATTATAGACAATTTATCCAGCATTTCTCGTCTCTGGTAACTCCGATGGTGGCGCTAACAAGGAAAACAATTCCTGTGTCTGCTCTCCAGCAGCAGAAGAGGCTTTTACAAAACTAAAGACTGCCTTTTCTTCTGCGAACTCTCACCTACGGCTTCTTCTCCAAAATGTTCTCCTCCGCAGAGAGAAACTATTCTATTGGAGATCGTGAGTGTCACGGGTGCTCCCGCGATCCCTGTCTCGGATCGTGGGTGCACCCGTGCCTCTCAATGTTCCGGTGGCCGGCTGCACTCACCTCCCCCAGCTCCAGCGGTGTCCTCCGCAGCTCCCGCTGCACGGCACGCGTGTCCCAGTCTTCTTGGGCGCGCGCGCGCGCCGGCTCGCTGAGATTTAAAGGACCAGCACGCCAATAATTGGCGCTGGCCTGATTTAAATTCCAGCCTCTTCCTATTGCTCTTGCCGGATCTTCATACTTCCCTGAAGAGAAAGCTCCTGTGATTCCTGCGTTCCTGTGATTCCTGCATTCCTGTGTGCCAGTCCGTTCCTGTGGTCCTGCGTTCCTGTGTGCCAGTCCATTCCTGTGGTCCTGTGTTCCTGTATGCCAGTCCATTCCTGTGGTCCTCTGTTCCTGTTTGCCAGTCCATCCCTGTGGTCCTGCGTTCCTGTGTGCCAGCTCCTGCGATTCCTGACGTGAGTCCTGGTGTACCTTTCAGTGCTATTCTACTCCCGTCACTCCGTGTACAGACTGTCTCTTGTATTACTACCTTGGCAGCCACCGCGGGCTAGTTGCACCTGTGGAACGACCTGGTGGTTACCCGCCGCAGCAAGTCCATCCCGCTTTGCGGCGGACTCTGGTGAACACCGGGTACCACTTAGACTCCGGTCCCAGGTCGGCTAGTACCACCTCCCGCGGGTCCACAGACTCCCAGTCCTGACAGTGAGCTTCTGGCTATCCAGCTTTTCTGGGAAGAATGGTGCCATCTGCTGGAGGGAGCCCGATTTCCAGTCAGCATGTACACAGACCACAAGAACCCTCAGACGGCTCAGGGATTGAACCCACGTCAAGCCTTGGGATTTCTCTTCTTTTCCCGCTTTGACTTCCAGATCCATTTTCGTTCTGCCCAGAAAAACATCAAGGCTGATGACTTGTCCTGTGCTTCCAATGTTATGGGGGAGGACTCTGCTCCGGGGGAGGATATCATTCCTCCAGAGAGGCTGGTGCTTGCATCGCCCATGGACCTCCGGCAACTACCTCCCGGCAAGACTTGCGACCTAGTCTTGGAAAGAGGATCCTGACCTGAGGACATTCTTCTCATGTGGCTGGGCACCCTGGGGTGCAGCGCTCTGTGGCCCTCATTTCCCGATTCTATTGGTGGCCTGACTTGGTCAAGGACGTTTGGGATTTTGTGGGTTCCTGTGCCTCTTGTGCTTGCAATAAGCCCTCATGACAAAAACCTGCTGGTCTTCTGTTGCTGTTACCGGTGCCTACCTGCCTATGGTCTCGTGTGGCTATGGACTTTATCACTGATCTGCCACCATCATCTGGCAATACAGTCATCTGGGTGGTGACTGACCACGTTTCCAAGATGTCCCAAGTTTGCATTCTGCTCCATGGCTTGCCAGTCTCTTCTTCCAGCACATCTTTCGGCTTGATGGCCTTCCCCGGCACATTGTTTTAGATCGAGGTGTTCAGTTTGTGTCCAAGTTCTGGAGGTCTCTGTGAAATTGGACTTTTCTTCCGCTTATCACTCTCAGTCTAACGGCCAAGTGGAGAGGGTGGATCAGACTTTGGGTTGCTATCTCCGCTATCTCCATTAGGATGACTGGGCTTCTACCATGGGCGGAATTCTCCAACAATTTCCTGGACTCCACTTCTGCCGATTCTGCTCCCTTCTTTATTAATTATAGACTGCATCCACTGCCTCCTCTTCTGTTACCCTTGTCCGCCGATGTTCCTGCTGTGGAGGACTTGGTACAGGATCGAAAAGCTATCTGGGAACAAGTCTGTACCTCATTGCTTTGGCTCAGACCAAGCATCAAGCTGACAAAAAAACGCAGACCATTTCCCATCTTAGCTCCCAGTGACAAGGTCTGGTATCTTCCAGATATGTCCGGCTGAAGATCCCTGGCTACAAATTGGGACCCCGGTTGTTGGGTCCATTTGAAGTCCTCAGTCGAATCAACCCAGTGGCCTACAAATTGTGGCTGCTTCCTAGAATGCGCATACCCAACTCCTTCCACGTTTCTCTCCTCAAATCAGTCATCTTCAACCTCTTCACCCCGGCACCACAGGCTGATTCCACCAATGTCTTTGAGGTGAAAGAGATCCTGAATATGAAGATGGTGAGAGGTAGACGGCTCTTTCTTGCAGACTGGAATGGATTTGGTCCTGAGGAGTGATCGTGGGAGCCAGAGGATAACATTCTGGACAAGAGTCTGCTTCAGCGAATTCTCAGGCCTAGGAAGAGGGGAAGGCTGAAAGGGGGGGTACTGTCACGGGTGCTCTTGGGATCCCTGTCTCGGATCTTGGGCACACCCGTGTTCCTCCATGTGCCCCCGTGGCTGCCGCAGCTCCGGCCTCAGCTTTCCCGGCTCCTGCTCCCCAGCAGACTGCCTTGCACGCATACCCATCTCCTAGGGCGCTTGCGCACCAGCTGTTGAAAATTTAAAGGGCCAGCAGTGCGCTGGCTGAACACCTCCACCTTATTAACCAGCACCTCCCTTCTTTCCCTGCCGTACCTTTGAGCCTACGCCATTGTGAAAGCTTCCTTACAATTTTCCTGCGTTCCTGTGTGTTCCTGCTCCTGATTTACCGTGTCCCATGGTCCAGCGTTCCTCTGCTTTTCTGTGTGTTCCTGCTCCTGAGTTCCCGTGTTCTGTGTTCCTGCATTCCTCTGTGTTCCTGTGTCTTCTTGCTCTGGAGATTTAGGGGGTAGAGAGTGGCAAGGAAGGACAGGGAGAGAACGCTAATAGGGTGACACCTTTTTAAGAAAAGTCTCAGTGTGTAGGAGGAAATGTGCTCACCGTGTCTGGTTGTGCTAAGGGTAGGCAAAACGCTACGTTCAGGTTACAAGGACAATTTTTGCAGGTGCTGCCTTCAGATAGACATCTCCAGTCTGCCGTTGCTAAAGGTACAGGAGATGTGGAGGGTATTTATAGAAGGTGGTCTAATCGAATGGTGCACTCTGGGGTATTGGTAAAAAGGTTTTATTGATGATCGATTTACAAGGTCTTCAAGTCACAATGCATTTCGGGGCAGAGGGACCCCTTTGTCAAGTAAAAAAGACTGATGCCACAGGTAATAGAGGGCCTCTGGAGGCTGCCTCCACGAGACTGTCTCCTGCTGCCTCGGCTGCCACCGTGGGCTTGTCACAACTGTGGAACGACCTGGTGGTACCCTGCCGCAGCAAGACCATCCCGCTTAGCGGCGGGCTCTGGTGAAGACCAGGTAATACTTAGATTCCGGTCCCAGATGTCGGCTAGTACCACCTCCCGTGGTGGTCCAGAGGATCCACTCATCCCGAGTCCTGACAATATTGAACTTGTTTTTCCACCTACAGTATATTTTACTCATTTTCCCACAACTTGTTTTCTCATTTTATTGTGGGTTTCTTTCAACTGTGGGAGACAAACTCTAAAACATTAATACTCAAAATCACATTGTATGATTTTTAAAAATATATTTGCATGTTATTGCATGATATAAGTATAATAAAAGATAAAACACAAATCAATAGCTCTTGGGATATAAAACAACTTTGCCTATTATCTTTGTTACCTATTTTCAGTAGTTTCTTTGCTATCCCCCTTAGATTACATCAGAATCTCATTAGTCTCATCCTCAGGACCACAACCCTTCCAATGAACCAAGTATTAGACAGTGTCAAGAGTGTTCCCGCGACCCTTGTTTTGGGCCCCCCTCTGTGACCTGGCTCTCTAAGATTTAAAGGGCCAGCACACCGTTGATTGATGCTGGTCCTTCCCAGAACCCTTTATAACCCTGCCTCTCCCTGCACGACCAACCAAATCTTTGTGCCTTGTGCCCTAGAGAAAGCTTGTTCTTATGCCCTGTGCTGTTATAGTGATTTCCTGTTGGGACCCTGGTTCAGTTATTTACTTTGATCCTGTTTTGCCTGCCTTGACCTATCCTGTGCTGCCCTTCCTGACCTCCTGCCTATCCCCGACTATGATTCTGCTCAGTGTCTTTGTACCTCACAGCAAGTCCAACCCGCTTTGGGGCGGGCACTGGTGAAAACCGGGTACCAATTAGATTCTGGTCCCAGGTGTCGGCTTAATTCATTGTCCACGGTGGTCCAGTGGGTGCACTACCCCTGGACCCTGACAGACAGAATTTTGGACCATGAGACAATCCAAAAATTTTTCTACCTCAAATTCTCTACCTAGATCCCTCTGGATCACAACAGAAGCTTATAGGTTAGTCACTGTTAACAGGGATATACTTTTTCAAAAGGGAATTGTGAAAAGCATCATGAATACAAAAAGAATTAGCTAATTACAGTCTGAAAGATACAGGATTAAGGATTTAACTATTAACATAGGACCCAAAGAGCACATTTCCCAGGTAGAACTTTGAGAAGTAGATGATTTTTGGTAGATAACCACACTCATTCCCCTATAGCTATGCAGGACCGGGAGAATGTCTTTTATTGAGTCTGGAAATTTGGTCACCAAAAAGAATGGTGAGTAGTGTTTATTATAATAAAAAAATTTAAATTTACCATATATACGTTTCAGCCACGTTTTTTCAGAAGCACCACTACTACTTACTACTTTTTTTTTATTGGGAGCTCTGTTGGACATTTTTTTGTAAAGAGGGTGTCTGCTGGACATTTCTTTTTAAAGGGGGGCTCTGCTTGACATTTCTTTTTGAAGGTGGAAACTGCTGGACATTTTATTAAAGAGTAGTTGCTGTATTTTTCATCCTAGGCTAATACTCGAGTCAATAAGTTTTCCCATTTTTTTGTGGCAAAAATGGGTAACTTATACTTGGGTCGGCTTATACTCCAGTATATATGGTATGCCACATATAAAATATATTCTGTGAATTGATTTTTCTATGAATATATTTTGCTAAATACAATGCAAATTCAATTTAATTAATTTCTCCCAAAGCGTTATTTAGAAAAATAATGTTCTCTGTTGTTCAAAAAATAAAAAATTAAACAATTTAGTGAATGAATATCCAAGGGGATTAAATCATCAGAAAGTAGGACCCTACTTCTGGTGCATAAGAGGTTGATCAAAACAGCAATAAAGGGGTTGTACAGTCAACAATGGCGTAAATTTCATATAGGCAGTGTATACCCCTATATGAAGATCCGCAATCAGTCTCCCCATCCGTGCGCCTCAGTCTTCATCACAATAATGTCACGCGGCCGCAACACTGCAGCATCCTGGTGTATGCACCGGGGCTGGAAGTGGAGAAGACGGAGCTGTGGGGCCGAGGACAGGAAGCCAAAGGTGAGTATACTTTTTTCCAGAGAGCCCTGCTGTGAACATTTCATTAAAGGGGGGCGTCTGGAGTGAATATTTCATTAAAAAGGCATGTGGAGTTGGCAATTTATTAAAAGCAGGCATCTGAGGTGGACATTTCATTAAAAGGAGGGCATCTGGGGTGGACATTTCATTAAAAGGAAGCATCTGGGGTAGACATTTCATTAAAAGGAAGCATCTGCGGTAGACATTTCATAAAAGGGGGGCATTTGGAGTGGACATTTCATTAAAACGGGGTATCTGGAGTGGGCATTTCATTAAAAGAGGACACCTGGAGAGGATATTTCATTAAAGAGGCATCTGGAATGGGCATTTCATTAAAAAAGGGGCATCCGGGGTGGACATTTCATTAAAAGGGGGCATCTAGAGTAGACATTTCATTATAAGAGGACATTTGTGGTGGGCATTTAATTAAAGGGGGGAATCTTCGGTAGACATTTCATTAAAAGGGGACATCTTGGGTGGAAATTAAATTAATGGGCGGCATCTGCTGTGGATATTTCATTAAAAGGGGGCATCTGGAGTGAACATTTCATGAAAAGGGGGCATCTGGGTGGACATTTCATTAAAAAGGGGCATCTGTGGTAAACTTTTCATTAAAAAGGGGCATCTGGGTGAAAATTTCATTGAAGGGGGATCTGGACATTTCATCAAAAGGGGGCATCTAGGGTAGACATTTCATTAAAGGGGGCATCTGCAGTAGACATTACATTTAAGGGGGGCATCTGGAGGGACATTTCATTAAGAGGGGCATCTGCTGTGGATGTTTCATTAAAGGAGGCATCTGGAGTGGACATTTCATTAAAAGGGGGCTCTGCTGTGAACATTTCAGTAATGAGGTGCGGATGCTGCAGGACATTTTATTAGAGTAGCGGACACATTTCCTACCCTAGGACTTATACTCCAGTGAAAAACTTTGCCCAGGTAAAATTAGGAGCTTCGGCTTATACACAAGTATTTACAGTATGAGGGGGAGTTTAGTTGCAGGCTACACAGAGGCTGGGCCAGGGGCAGCATCCACATTTCCTACACTGTCTGGGAGATCTGGTCTGGATGGTTGTCAGGGTGAATAATTCATGCAATAATGGAATGTGATTGGCTTTCTAAATAGATGGGGTATAAGAGCACGTTTGAAGTGCATCATTATATTACTTTTATGAACAGTAATATAGTTGTGTGAAAATCCCAGGGGCCATGGGACACTTGATCTGCCACTGACAGTCAAGCACATTGGCCTTAAAATTTACCCTTAACGATAATTAAATTACTAATTTAATGTTGTAAACAATTTCTGAGTTATAAAACAAATATTTTATTCCCAGACTGCATTTGTGTACTCCCAATCTCCAAAGATACAACAAAGAGACTTACAGTAGATCCCAGCCCCGCATACGTCTTGCAATGTCTCTGCTACGCAGCCGCTCGTTCACATCCACACATGAGAGTGTACGTGCATGCTCCACTGCTTATAGACCAGCACTTGCTTAAACAGCCAATCAGGGAACAATGTGTGCAGTGTACACGCACACACAGCGCCATAGGAATCGAGCATCCTGTGAGTTGCAGTCTTACTGCAGAGCGTGGCGGCCATGTTTAGTCTTTGTTCCATGCCAGAGGGATTAAAAGATAAAAAACAGTTGAAAAAACATTTTCACAGCCAAAAGAATTGGCGGACCTTGGAAAATGAGAGAAGGAGCATCTAATAGAGATGCACCGATTTTCACATTTTATGTACAACGGCTATACAACCCCTTTAATCACTTGGCTGTTCTTATTGCAATGATTTCTCTGTTATTATTATTAAAATATACAAAATTGGGGTGTGACAAGGAAAATCTTCTGGTAAAATGCAGTACTTTCAACTGTGGCAAAGACTAAAGGTTATGTAGAATCACAATTGCGCTTGGGGTTGGAGCCGATGATTACATTGCAGGATGGCTATATTTGTAGCTAACTTAGAGCTTGTGTCCAATTTGTTTGCACAAGAAGTTTGTGTATGCCGCTTATTTTAGGATGCCTCCACTCTGGTTATTGGGAGGAAGATGCGTGCATGTGTATTTTAAAGGCATTACGTCTACACAGTAACAAAGTTAAGTATCTGCCATATACAGATGTACACTCACCGGCCACTTTATTAGGTACTCCTGTCCAACTGTTAGTTATCACTTAATTTCTAATCAGCCAATCACATGGCGGCAACTCAGTGCATTTAGGCATGTAGACATGGTCAAGACAATCTCCTGCAGTTCAAACCGAGCATCAGCATGGGGAAGAAAGGTGATTTGAGTGCCTTTGAACGGGGCATGGTTGTTGGTGCCAGAAGGGCTGGTCTGAGTATTTCAGAAACTGCTGATCTACTGGTATTTTCACGCACAACCATCTCTAGGGTTTACAGAGAATGGTCCGAAAAAGAAAAAACATCCAGTGAGTGGCAGTTCTGTGGGCAGAAATGCCTTGTTGATGCCAGAGGTCAGAGGAGAATGGGCAGACTGGTTCGAGCTGATAGAAAGGCAACAGTGACTCAAATCGCCACCCGTTACAACCAAGGTAGGCAGAAGAGCATCTCTGAACGCACAGTACATCGAACTTTGAGGCAGATGGGCTACAGCAGCAGAAGATCACACCGGGTGCCACTCCTTTCAGCTAAGAACAGGAAACTGAGGCTACAATTTGCACAAGCTCATCGAAATTGGACAGAAGAAGATTGGAAAAACGTTGCCTGGTCTGATGAGTCTCGATTTCTGCTGCAACATTCGGATGGTAGGGTCAGAATTTGGCGTCAACAACATGAAAGCATGGATCCACCCTGCCTTGTATCAACGGTTCAGGCTGGTGGTTGTGGTGTCATGGTGTGGGGAATATTATCTTGGCACTCTTTGGCCCCCTTGGTACCAATTGAGCATCGTTGCAATGCCACAGCCTACCTGAGTATTGTTGCTGACCATGTCCATCCCTTTATGACCACAATGTACCCAACATCTGATGGCCACTTTCAGCAGGATAATGCGCCATGTCATAAAGCTGGAATCATCTCAGACTGGTTTCTTGAACATGACAATGAGTTCACTGTACTCAAATGGCCTCCACAGTCACCAGATCTCAATCCAATAGAGCATCTTTGGGATGTGGTGGAACGGGAGATTCGCATCATGGATGTGCAGCCGACAAATCTGCGGCAACTGTGTGATGCCATCATGTCAATATGGACCAAAATCTCTGAGGAATGCTTCCAGCACCTTGTTGAATCTATGCCACGAAGAATTGAGGCAGTTCTGAAGGCAAAAGGGGGTCCAACCCGTTACTAGCATGGTGTACCTAATAAAGTGGCCGGTGACTGTATATCCACACTCTCTATAGTGAGTACGGTATATTCCAAGTCCTTTATAAGCATACCTTGTTATAAAATATATATCTTGTTTAATCCCTGAATTTAGTGATTTTGCTGAAAACACTATTAATTAAATTATGCTAATAAGGTTCTGTAGCTCCTGTGGCTGCTTGGCACTTCTGCTCTTACCCTAATTATGCACTGCTCGAGAAAACGATGTAATCACTGTGTTGTGCCTAACAGGCAGAAGTAAACAATTGCTGCACCATCCCCCAGCTGCTGTTTATGAGTCATCTAGTATTGTCTGGGCAGTTCAGGAAGTTCCATGTAATGTGTTTATGAACGGCAGGCAGCATGCAACCCAGCTTTCCCAAGGTCCTGGTTTTTATAATTGTTTTTTGAGCAAATCAGATCAGGGATTAAACAAGATATATTTCTGTATTCTCAAGCATTCTCAAGGTATGTTTGGTTCACAATGCATGAAAACAAATAGTAGATTTCCCTTAAAATTGATTTTTTGAAATTTTGATTTCAAAATCAAAATTTGATTCTGCCCATTGGTCTCTAGATGGAATGCAGAAGAGAAAGACAGAGGGATCCAAGTGGGCCAAAAAATTATCTCCAAAACTTAGAGACAAACTCTACCCTCAATCCAGAGACATTATTTTCTGGAATGCCATAGAGACGCAGAATATGACTGCTAAACAAAGATGCTAAAAGTTAAAGGGGTTTTTGATTTCAGCAAATTATTGTTATTGTTTTTATGATAAAAAGTATTACGATTTTCCAATATACTTTCTTTATCAATTCCTCATGGATTTTTAGATCTCTGCTTCATGTCATTCTATGGAAAGCTTCTATTTTTACTGTTAGTGGACAGAAATCTGACAATGGTCACACAGGTGCACAGCTCGTTTTCCATAGAATGACAGCAAGCAAATATCTGTAATGGAAACATATATCGGCACGGATAAATTGCATTGATGGATGTTAAATCGCAGAAATCTTCCAATAGAAATACAAGCATGGTATACCAGGCGAATGCCTCTATCGATCCTTTATCCATTTTTCTGTTGGTAATCAATGGATGGATGAAAAGTTGTACAGATGAAGAAAGGTATAGGCAAGGTGCAATAGAAAGTGCAAAAACAGGGATATCAAACCCTGGGACAACAGCTTCTGTTCCTGTTATATTCTGTGTAAAACACTATTTAACCCTATAATCCTAACTTTAGTACTGTAATCCTCATTGACTGCAACCCTAACTGAAACCTGCCTCTGAATAAATGGCCCTATCTGGTCCCAAGTACATATAGAGTCGTCCCAAAGTTAAAATTACCATTCACAGGATTGTTCCCGACATGTTTTGCCACCATAGGGCTCATGAGGGGAAAAGTACAGGGCATGATAAGCCATCTTGATCAGAAAGATCCAAAAGTGCTTAATCGAACTTAGAGCACATGGCTGCATGGGGTAACATGCGGTATATGAGCAATGGCCAGTGTGATTATTCTTCACATGCTGCTACAAACTCCTGAACACCATGTGACCAAGAGGGCCACCAGTATGACCTTTCTACTAGATATTTAGTGCCATCAGTACCAGGGTGTCCAGTAAGCACAGAACAATTTACCCATAGAAGCATTACTAGGCACAAGATCCTAAGAGTTAACATTAGAGGTCATCAGGGCCGGATCATAGGGGGGGCACCCGGGGCACGTGCCCCAGAGCCCCCACCACTTTGCCCTTAAAGGGGCCTCCACCAAATGTGGGTGATTCAGGCGGGCACACGACCGCCCAAATTGCCCACAGTATATTTAGGTCTGGGCTCCCCGGGCCATACATTATACACCACCCAAATACAGTCTATGGCAGAGCGAGGGAACAATACGTTCCCTTCTCTGCCATAGACGATCGTAGCTTCAGCAAGATGGTGGTGGCTGGCAACGTAGCATGTGACTTCACAGCGCTGCAACATCACAGAACCATCTGCAGCAGGGCGCCGCCATCTTGTTGAACCTCAGATGTCCACCCAAGGAAAGAAGAACACACTACGAGGGAAGATTCGGGGAAAGATGAGAACAACTTTATTATTTTACTTAGGACTATATATAGTTATTAAGAAAGGGGGGGTTATATTGTTAAAATAGGAGTCTCTATATAGTAAGTTATTATAGGGGTGTATATAGTTATTAAAAGTGGTGTATATAGTTATTATATGGGGTTGTATAAATAGTTATTATAGGGGGCTGTATAAATAGTTATTATAGGGGCTGTATATAGTGATCATAGGGGGGCTGTATATAGTTATTATAGGGGGTGTATATAGTTATTATAGGGGGCTGCACATATAGGTATTAAAGGGGGACTGTATATAGTTATTATAGGGTGCTATATAAAGTTATTATAGGGGCTGTATATATAGTTATTATAGGGGCTGTATATAGTTGTTATAGTGGGCTGTATATAGTTATTGGAGGGGGCTGTACATAGCTATTTCATAGTATATAGTGATTGCTAGTGGTTGCTGTGGAAGCTGTGTATAGTGGTTGCTGGGGGACTGTATTCAGTGATTGCTGGGGGGGCTGTATACAGTAATTGCTGGGGGGGACTGTTTATAGTGATTGCTGGGGGAGCTGTATATAGTGGTTGCTGGGAAGGCTGTATATAGTGGTTGCTGGGGAGGCTGTATATAGTGGTTGCCAGGGGAGGCTGTATATAGTGGTTGATGGGGGTGCTATATACAGTAATTGCTGGGGGGCTATATACAGTAATTGCTGGGGGAACTGTACAAAGTGGTTGCTAGGGAAGCTGTATACAGTGGTTGCAGGGGGAGCAGTATATAGTGGTTGCTGGGGGAGCTGTATATAGTGGTTGCTGGGAGCTGGATATAGTGATTACTGGAAGCTGTATGTAGTGGCTGCTGGGGGAGATGCATATAGTGATTGATGGGGGGCTGTATATAGGGATGGCTGGGGGGCTGTATATAGTGATTGCTGGGGGATGTATATTGTGATTGCTGGGGGAGCTGTATAAAGTGATTGCTGGGAGCTGTATATGGTTATTGCTGGGGGAGCTGTATACAGTGTTTGCTGGCTGGGGAGCTTCATATAGTGATTGCTGGGGCAAACTCCACTATAAGCGGATGATTGAAATTAGGTTAAACCAAGACTGCCAGAGTAACAAAGCATTCATTGGGCTGCACAAATGCTTGTTTGGATTCTATACTCCAATTGGTCAAATTAGTTAGATCCGTCAACAGCTATCTTTTTTAATAAACTTGCAGTAGTAGTTAGAAAAAAGGAGAAAACAGTAAATGGTGGGACATTCCCGTTCTCAATAATAATAATAATAATAATAAAAACAATAATAATAATAATAATAACTAGATATAATTATATATAATACTATATTTATATAGTTCACACAGATTACACAGCACTACACAGAGTTTGCCAAAGCCTGGATACATAGTATACAGAGAACACTCAGAGTAGCTCAGTCGGTGGATAAAATTATCACCAAGATAAACTACTACACCTAGGTTATTACCAAAAATGTTGTTTACATTGAATTTGGATTGTGATGTTATTGCAGGTCTACAACTTTGTACCTGTTGTCCTTAGACAGCTCTTTGGTTCGGCCAATGCTGGAGAGCTTGGAGTGTGGTTGAGTGTCTTTTAAGAGTCTTTTATACCGGTAATGGGGTAGATTTATCAATCTGTCTACAAAAGAATTCTTGAATAAAGTGCACTTGATATATTAAGGGTTTTAGACTAGTTGTAGGCAGTTTATGCTGACCTAAACTAGACTAATTGATAGCTGGATTAAATTTCTTTCCCTAGAACTGACATAAATATAAATAAACAGTAAAAATCATAAACACATTAGGTATCAACGTGTCCGAAAATGCCCAATCTATCAAAATATATTAACAGTTTTTCAATGCGTTTAACCCTGTAACGGAAAATAGCGCCCAAAGTCGAAAATGGCACTTTTTTGCCATTTTGAAAAATATAAAAAAATCTATAAAAAGTGATCAAAAGGTCGTACATTCCTAAAAATGATATCATTGAAAATATTATCAAATCTTGCAAAAAATTAAACCACCCACAGCTCTGTACAACAGAGTATAAAAAAGTTATTAGCGCCAGAAGATGTCAAAATCAAAAAAATTATTTTTGTACAGGAGGTTTTCATTTTTGTAAATGTATGAAAACATTATAAAACCTATTCAAATTTGGTATCCCCTTAATCACACCAACCCAAAGACTAATGTAGACATGTTATTTGGGGCGCTCAGGGAAAGACGTAATATCCAAGCCCACAAGAAAATGGCGCAAATGCGTTTTTTGACCATTTTCACTGCATTTGGAATTTTTTCCCCACTTCCGAGTACATGCCATGGAATATTTAATACCAACACTATGAAGTGCAATTTGTTACGCAGAAAACAAACTATCTTACAGCTATTTACGTGTAAAAATAAAAAAGTTATAAATTCTTGAAGGTGGGGAGTGAAAAATTGACATGAAAAAACAGGAAAGGGCCCTTAACCGGTTAAGGAAATCTACTGCAGGATTTTAAGTTTATTAACTATTCACGCTGCTGGGAGCTACTCAAGGGTTAATTATATTATGCCCCTTTTAATAAACTTCAAACCCTGCTGTAGATTTCCTTTCATTTAAAAGAAATGACCACAGATCTCATGTCTTCTGTTGAATGTGAATCAGAAATAGATAAACTAATTGCTATGTGTAGTATCATATGTTTCCCATCTGCTTCAGTGCAATTCAATAGGGTCCGTTAACTGATGGCTGGGCTAAAACTAGATTAGAAATTAGAACTTTCTGGCACCCTCCCTCTTTCTCTGCCGTCCAAAAAAAAAGGATCTTGATGCTGTTTGTGAAGCCATTTGAGGATTTTTTGTTTAATTACAAGTAAAAGATCTAAACATTGTCACTATTTAAATAACAGCACTGGATAAATTCATATTTGTTTTTAAAGTTATTTTATCTGAAAGGAGAATTATAAAAAATTATTTACATTACAGAATTTCTTTCGTGACTTTTCGTGACTTTCGTTACTTTCATGACTTTTTACACGTTTAGCATAGAAATAAAATGGAAAAAGAGTAGGACCAAAAGAATATCCCTGTACATGCATACAATTTTTTTTTATCACTGTTAACATATTAAATGTATGTGATAGGGAAAAAAAAGCTGAAAATTAACCCCTTAATGACATGTGTTGTAGTAGTATGTCACATGATGTTAGAAGAGGGGTCACTGGCTTTGCCAGTTTATTTACTAAGGGTCCGCGGCCGCACTTTCGTCAGTTTTTCTGACATTTTTGGAATTTGCGCCGCTGGGACAGGTATTTAACTGGGGAATGTGTTGCACACGATCGGATTGTGTCTCAGCCGCGCTGGCTTTCATGTTGTCGGACAATCGAAAGATTCTGACTGAGTGTGTGATTTAACATTCAAATTGTGCCACAAGACAATGCACTTACATGCACCAGGAAGAAGAAGGTGAACTCTGGAGGACCTGAGCGGGAAAGCGAAACGTGCAGGATATCGGGCGCACAATCTTAGTGAATCGCAGCAGAGTGCATTCCGGTCG
Organism: Engystomops pustulosus; assembly: GCA_019512145.1. NCBI lineage: Eukaryota > Metazoa > Chordata > Amphibia > Anura > Leptodactylidae > Engystomops > Engystomops pustulosus. Next base: position 41,937,902 of record CM033648.1, on the reverse strand, counting down.
GACAATGCACTTTCAGGGATCGTGTCAGGACAGGTAAGTAAATGTGCCCCAATGGGTGTTAAACAACCACCAGAAATACCAGTGATAGGTGCTAACCCGCCACCGCCATGGGCATTTAAATCCATCTTAGCGGGATCTCGGCTCCCCATGACATCATCAGGGAGCGTCAATCCATTGCCGTGATTGTCTGGAATCTGTACGAGACTTCAGAGCTTACCATTGCTGAAGATTCATTACAGTGTGCACGTGACACACTGTAACAGATCTTCAGCAATGGCAAGCTCTGAAGTCTCGTACAGATTCCAGACAATCATGGCAATGGATTGACGCTCCCTGATGATGTCATGGGGAGCTGTGATCCCGCTAAGATGGCGATGCACACGCACCTCTGGGGATTTAAATGCCCATGGCGGTGGAAGGTTAGCACCTATCGCTGGTATTTCTGGCGACTGTTTAACACCCATTGGGGCACATTTACTTACCTGTCCTGACTCGATCCCTGAAAGTGCATTGTCCGACCGGAATGCACTCTGCTGCGATTCACTAAGATCGTGCGCCTGATATCCTGCACGTTTCGCTTTCCCGCTCAGGTCCTCCAGAGTTCACCTTCTTCTTCCTGGTGCATGTAAGTGCATTGTCTTGTGGCACAATTTGAATGTTAAATCACACGCTCAGTCAGAATCTTTCGGATTGTCCGACAACATGAAAGCCAGCGCGGCTGAGACACACTCCGATCATGTGCAACACATTCCCCAGTTAAATACCTGTCCCAGCGGCGCAAATGAAAAAATGTCAGAAAAACTGACGAAAGTGTGGCGGCAGACCCTTAGTAAATAAATTGGCAAAGCCAGTGACCCCTCTTCTAACATCATGTGACATACTACTACAACACATGTCATTCAGCTTTTTTTCCCTATCACATACATTTAATATGTGAACAGTGATAAAAAAAATTGTATGCATGTACAGGGATATTCTTTTGGTCCTACTCTTTTTCCATTTTATTTCTATACTAAACGTGTAAAAAGTCATGAAAGTCACGAAAGTCACGAAAAGTCATGAAAGAAATTCTGTAATGTAAATAATTTTTTATAATTCTCCTTTCAGATAAAATAACTTTAAAATCAAATATGAATTTATCCAGTGCTGTTATTTAAATAGTGACAATGTTTAGATCTTTTACTTGTAATTAAACAAAAAATCCTCAAATGGCTTCACAAACAGCATCAAGATCCTTTTTTTTTTGGACGGCAGAGAAAGAGGGAGGGTGCCAGAAAGTTCTAATTTCTAATCTAGTTTTAGCCCAGCCATCAGTTAACGGACCCTATTGAATTGCACTGAAGCAGATGGGAAACAGATGATACTACACATAGCAATTAGTTTATCTATTTCTGATTCACATTCAACAGAAGACATGAGATCTGTGGTCATTTCTTTTAAATGAAAGGAAATCTACAGCAGGGTTTGAAGTTTATTAAAAGGGGCAATAATATAATTAACCCTTGAGTAGCTCCCAGCAGCGTGAATAGTTAATAAACTTAAAATCCTGCAGTAGATTTCCTTAACCGGTTAAGGACCGGGCCCTTTCCTGTTTTTTCATGTCCATTTTGCACTCCCCACCTTCAAGAATCTATAACTTTTTTATTTTTACACGTAAATAGCTGTAAGATAGTTTGTTGGTGTGATTAAGCAGCCTCAGAGGCATCCATGCATGCTGCCCCTGCTGTTTCCTGTCCATTTCCGTGGTGTTTCCATCCTTTTCTGAGGTTCCCAGGTGTTTTGCCAAGCTTCCCTGTGCAGAGCCTTGGTCCCCTTGAAAAATGCTCGAGTCTCCCATTGACTTCAATGGGGCTCGTTATTCGAGACGAGCACTCGAGCATCGGGAAAAGTTCGTCTCGAATAACGAGTACCCGAGCATTTTAGTGCTCGCTCATCTCTACTAATTACCCATATCTAAATCCCCATTTCATACACCCCTACATTCAATGATGATTTGAGTCCTTGATACATTTTATAGTGTTACGTTCAAAGACTATATAAAATCATTCCTACTACCCTACGTCTTCATAAGTGTGCCACCAAACATACCTATTTTTTATCACCTTATTTTATATTATGTGTCTCTAAAAACATTTTAATTCAAAATCTATATTCATACCTCTTGGTGCTAAAGTTCCCAATCTATAAATCCATTGACTCTCTCTCCTACTTAATACAGTATTTAAATATTCTTCCCTCCAGTGTGCAGAAATTTTCTCAATTGCCCAAAATTTGCTATTTTTTCGGATTAGATTGATGTGCTCTTTTGAAATGTACCGAAACACTATGGGGCACATTTACTTACCCGGTCCAGTCGCGATCCAGCGGCGCGTTCTCTGCTCTGCATTCGGGTCCGGCCGGGATTTATGAATGTAGTTCTTCCGCCGTCCACCAGGTGGCGCTGCTGCGCTGAAAGTCATCTCATCGCGCCGGAATTCACCACCTCGGACCAAGTGAAGGTAAGCACTCCCCAAGCGACACTTTTTCGGTTTTTAAATGCGGCGGTTTTTCCGAATACGTAGGGTTTTCGTTCGGCCACGCCACCCGATTTCCGTCGCGCGCATGCCGGCGCCGATGCGCCACAATCCGATCGCGTGCGCCACAATCCCGGGGCAATTCAGGTACAATCGGCGCAAATCGGAAATATTCGCGTAACACGTCGGGAAAACGCGAATCGGGCCTTTAGTAAATGACCCCCTATGTGTCATCACCCCTTTTTTAATATTTCTTATGTGCTCCCCTACCCTGGTTTTTAATTTCCGTCCAGGTCTCCCTATATATCCCAAACCACATGGACATATAAGGACATATATTACATTAAAAGAGTCACAATTCATATGATCATACATTGATATTTCCTGACCATTTATTTCCACCAAGTTTTTCTTCCTTCCTTTTTCAGTTCGACCTCCCTTCGTATCCCTACAAGGTTTGCATTTTCCACAATGGAAGAAACCTGTAAGACTCCCCTTTTCCTTTTGTTTTGAATTCTTTATATAACTGTTGGTTAATAAATCTTTTAATGAGGGAGCTTTTCTAAAGGCGAAAGGCGAAACCCTGGGTCGGGCAAGGATTGGCGTCCTCGTGGAAAATAATTTTGATATGCGCATTTTTACCTTTTTATGTGAGTAGAACTTGTAATAAAAGCTTTTAAAATTCTGAAACTGTCTACACTATGGGGCACATTTACTAAGGGTCCACAGCCGCAAATCCGTCGGGTTTTTCCCGAATATTTCCGCTTTGCGCTGTATTTCACGGGATTGTGGCGCACGTGATCGATTTTTGGCGCAATCGCGCCGACTTTCGCGCGACAGAAATCGGGGGGCGTGGCATCCGGACAACCCGAAGGATTCGGAAAAAACGCGGAATTTAAAAAGCCATTTGTGTCGCAAGATCAAGCACTCACATACACCAGAAAAAAGCAGGTGAATTTCGGCGGACATCGGTGCAGCAACGAAACATGGTGAATATCGGCGCACGGACCTTAGTGAATCGAGGCAGAACCCGAATCAGCGTCGGAGAACCCGCCGCTGGATCGCGACTGGACCGGGTAAGTAAATGTGCCCCTATGTCTGGATATTAAACACTATAGGGCAGATTTATCAAGTGTCTGAAAGTCTGAATATTTCCAGGTGCCCATGGCAACCAATCACAGCTCAGCTTTCATCTTACCAGTGCTCATGAATATTTTAAAGGGGACCTGTGATTGGTTGCCATGGGCAACTGGAAATATTCTGACTTTCAGACAGCTTGATAAATCTGCCCCTATGAGTCTAATTTTTATTTCTAACAATGGAATTTGAGTCTCTAAGCAGATGCCTAACTTTCCTAAATTATTTAATAATTCTTCTGAAGGGCCTTGCTCGGCACTTTGGTGGGCAGAGGTGCACAGGCTGTTCAGACTGCAGGATACAAATTCTGTCTGCTCAGTGTAATTTGTGATATTTCAGATACTAGCACCTTTATAAACAAAAAGGAGCAAGTTGAGCCACAGTACAAAAAAAGATCAAATAAGACCATTGACAGATGTAACACACAGAAAAAAACATTAAGATAAACACACAAAAAAACAGTTCCAAACAACAAAAAAATACAAAAACCAAAAAAGAGATTTTACTAAGTTAAGTGACCTCTGCTTACTTATATTATTTATTGGATATTCAATTTGTGCATATTCAGTAGTGATATCCAAAAAAAACAGAATGGCCAACTACAAGTGGTCCCCTACTTAATAACACCCAACTTACAGACAACCCATAGTTACAGACGGACCCCTCTGCCCCCTGTGACCTCTGGTGAAGTCTCTGAATGCTTTACCATAGTCCCAGACTGCAATGATCAGCTGTAAGGTGTCTGTAATGAAGATTTATTGATAATCCTTGGTCGAATTACAGCAAAAAATTTTTAAACTCCGATTGTCACTAGGGCAAAAAAAAAATTTGTCTGGAGCTACAATTATAAAATATACAGTTTATATACAAATTCAACTTAAGAACAAACCTATGGACCCTATCTTGTATGTAACCCAGGGACTGCCTATACACTGGAGACAAAGGGAAGAGGAAATGTGAATGAGATTGTCAAGGGAAGTGAAAGGGGTATCGTAAACTTTGGTTCTTCTTGTTGAGCTATTACTGACACTACAATCTTAGGGATTATTCAAATGAAAGCTAAGCTCTGATTGGTTGCCATGGGCAACTAGAACAGTTTTTCTCTCAGACAACTGTGATAAATCTCCCCCATAGAATTTTTTGCACAGATTTTCTTCTATGATGAAAACACTAAGAAGTCTTCTAATGAAGCCACTGATGCTGGTAAATATATGCTGAAATATCCCATAGGAAAGTAAAATTTGTTATGCACAAAATAAGCCCTCACACAGGTCTGTACACATAAAAATGAAAAAGTTATGGATTTTTGAAGGTGGAGAGCGAGAAATGAGCAAAAAAACCCTGCGTCCTTAAGGGGTTAAATAAAGAGTATTTATGAATACAGAAATATTTAGGTCTATTGTTACATTGAAAAGCCTTTATAAGGTTGGAAAGCAGGATGAGCTGAGAAGAATGATATAGTAATATTCTTTTAATATTATTCATATAAATATTTGACCATTCTGGGCTTAGCAGTCAGGCAGCAGTTTGCCTCAGTGATTGACAATCATTTATTAAATGTATTAACAGACAAAGCTGTCAATCACTCTGCCCAGTATAAAATAAAAAAAATATAGAATATAGTAGAAGCATGTTATACAGTAGCACTTACATCAATAGTTACAGTAAAAAAGAAGGTGTAACTGAATAATTTACAAGGTAATTTTAGTCTGTTTAGTTAGTTTTACACAGTTAATGCAATTACAGGCAGTTTTACAGGTTTGTTCTTAAGTTGAATTTGTATGAGTCGAAACTCTATATTTTATAATTGTAGATCGAGACAAAAAAAATTTTGGCCCAGGGACAATTGGAGTTTAAACATTTTTTGCTGTAATGGGACCAAGGATTATCAATAAAGCTTCATTGCAGACATCTTACAGCTGATTATTGCAATTTGGGACTATAGTAAAGCATTCAGAGAGCTTCACCAGAGGTCAGAGGGGTCTGTCTGTAACTATGGGTTGTCTGTAAGTCAGGTGTCCTTAAGTAGGGGACCGCCTGTAATTCAATTTGGTGGTATGCGTTGTCTAAGAAAAATCAGAACAGCCAAATACAGCTCTAAAAAGACAGCATTAAAGATTTATCTCAATATCTACTTGAGTCAGCATCATTCTCATTCTGGAAGCAGAGCAATTTGTCAAAGTCACACCAAAGTTCTAACAAACTGTACTTAGATGTACTTTCTGTGTATCAATTTAATGGCTTGATAGGTAATATAGGGGGCACCCATCTTTCTGTGACACCTAAAAAAAGTAATGTTAGTCAGTACTACTGTACATCTGTATTACCCTTAGTCTTCAGACTACGTTATTTCATCTGGTTAATGAGTAAAGCCATGAGTCATGTTAACCAGTGCTACATCATTATCTTGCTAAATTGATGCTTCCACATGCTCAATATGGGTATTTTAGGACATACAATCTAATTGCTATACATTATCTGGTCAACATTAATGACTCTTATGAATCTAGTACTATGTGATGTGCCCAACTGATGAAAAATATATCATTCTGAATAGGTTCCTCAATGTAAATCTCTCACAAAGAATCCATGTATGGCTGACTTGCTATTCCATAAGAACATACATACAGCATAATAAGATAAATTAAACAATCAAATTAATCAAAGTAATAAATGACCAAAAAAGAAATAAAAAGAGTTAAAATGGAATGCTGTGGTAGAATTTCCTAATGTAAGATGCAGCTTCCACATTTTTAAAAGAAGCAGTTGTTATTAGCCTTAGTTGACAACATCCTCAGACTCCACATGTAACGTATGGGTTTAAAAATGGATCCTAAAATAAGCTTTTATTAAAAATGTGTTAAATATCTTAAAACCTATGTCATTTCCTCATATATGTTTTTTAAGGTGAATTGAAAAAGGTTATAGACACTGGTTCATATTTAATCAAATCTAACTTTTTTAGAAAATTCTACATATTGCAAACAAAAGCTTGGCACTTGAAAATAGTACTCTGCCAGCAAATAGATTATTTTGTCTACAGAAATCATATCACTAGATTCAATGTCATCTGTGAGGACAAGAAACCGAAGACTGATTTAAAACATTCATGAATATGTAATTCTAAAAACTATCAAGACTTTTAATACAATCACAGGGGTTCCCAATCTCTAGTACCTTTTTTCCTTTACATTCACATCCAGTTCTCTGGTACAATAAAGACAAATGACCACAAAATTATTTTTGAATGATCCATCATGGAATTGTAAATTACCCAGGTTTATCTAGTTTACAATTGAATGTTGAATTTAAATGTAATGTTTTGATAAAATGCATATGAGACATGTAGAAGTATAATAAATAACTATAATCATAATCTTATTTCATTTGCAGTAGTCTCTGTAGCCTAATAGTTAGTGAATGATCCAGTTTACTTTCTTAAATAGGAGACAAACCATATACATACATATCTTACACAGTCTACATCCTATTTAAATGTAAAATAACTTAATCTAAAAGGAAAGCCAGTTTTTTAAAATAATTTACACAAAATCAGTACCCTAATTTTTTTTAAATTAGTAGTGTCTCAGAATTTATCCCTGTAAATCACACTATTCAATAACATATAACTTTCTTCTGTATGGTAGGTGGAGAACATTTAGAAGGATGCATTGGATTCTATAAAGTGGTAAGAGAACATAAAATAAATATGTGAATTAAAAGCCACAACATCATTTTCATTCACATGAGTATTCTGTTTGCATTCAAAGTATATTCCATCCATTCAAAATGTAGTTTCCCCCCAAAAAAGTAATTTTTAAGATAACAATACCAAATTAAATTTGAATCCTCGGAAATTACTGTACATGATAGCCTTTTTGTTTCCAAATAAAGCAGCAGCTTACACTACGTAGAAATAGTCTGAAACTTCTATATCATATGCTCAAGCTTCTAAAGGTTTTTCCATGTGATTTTAGTGATTTCTCATGGGCATTTACAGCATGTCACAGAAATGTAATACAATCCACAAAAAAATGTTCTCCTTTCTCAGCACTAAGAAGACTTGGGAAAGAAGCGTGGTTGAATACAGTTAAGAAAACACAGCATTTGCTTTGTATAATGAATGAAAGAACTGGAAGTTTTCTTGTTAAGAGTTATTGGCATTCATTACTTACGTTCTGTGGGCATGGTGATAATGGTTTCAGTGGTGGCATGATAATCATCTTCTTCCAAAGATCCTTCACTGCTGTCATCACTTTGGACATCATACTGATCAATTAGCTCTTCTAATGGTGGAGCTTTAGGCAAAAGATGTTTTATTGCATCCTTACTGATATTAGGTGCTTGCTCCAGTCGCAGTTTGCTTAGAATCTGTATTTTTATAGCTTCTATTCTTGAAGATTTGCTATTCTGCCTCCAGTTACAAGAACTGCAAAGGGAATCCTTTTCTGTTGCTTGATTGCTGCTGCTCAGATCCACTGGTGTAAGTACTACCAGAAAAAATAACAAAATATAACTAAAAGCAAGTATTTTTATCATGTTTTCTTTAAAGCAAATGTAATTTTATACTTCTAAAATATATTTCTGTTTTCTTTTTTTGTATAATAATTTAAAAAAAGGTTCTAAGAAAATCAAGAATTTTCTGAAAAATAAAATACTCAATCTCCTATGTTATATCCTGCATTTCTTAGGTGTACTTTTATACTCCAACTTGGGCTATGCTTTTGACATGAGAGCCTATGATTGGCTGCTACACTGACAATGAATGTGACTGGCAAGAGTTAGATTCTTGCTGTCAGAGTATGGAAATTCAATACAGCATGACATGATTTCATCATAATAAATGTAAAACACATAGATTTTCATGAAAGGATATATGCTTTCATATGAACTATGAAATAAAATGATGATTTTAAATAATGTCTCATGGCAGCATTCTTGGTCATTATTTTGTTAGCCAAATTTAAGAGTAGATTTGGAACACAGTGCAGATATACAACTTTCCAGGGGGAGTATAAAAACCTCTTCTGGGTGAGAGTACATGGTCTCATTGAGGAGCCAGTGTGTGCAGCACACCTTCATTGCTGCCACAGATACTAATTCCAGGAACTGAGTCAGGAGACTCTAGCCCAGAGCTGCAGCTTCCACAATTTGGACACAGCTCCACCTCAACTATCCCAGCCTGCATCTACTATGAGGCTGTTGCACCATTCCTGTGGACCCCTCTCCATGGCCACTCCAGTAATCCAAATTTGTGGTGTTATCGTTGCCTGCTGTCTGCTGTTCAATAAAGAACTGTAAGTTGATTTGCACAACATTGCCTCCATCTGATCCCTGGATACAGCTGCTCACCACCACAGGCTTCCCCATCCTTACCAAGGGACTCATCCTATAGACACTCAGGGGCTGCCCCAGGAAGAGACCAGTACATCAGCCTCTCCCTCCTTATTTTTTGGACACAACACCTGTTGGAGACCTGCCAGGTTGTAGGTCAGCCCTTTGGTCCTCATACCAAGCGCCATGACCACAGCATGCCCTAGGCGGCACTAGCCAGCCACTCCAGTATTCTGGGCCCTGGCTGCCTCCAGGCCACCAAAGAAAAGGCTAGGCCCCAGTGGGGAATGTTGCACACACAATGACAGTCAGCTCTGCTACAACACATTGCTAGATCTGCTGTGCCTCCCCAGATAAAGAACTTATCTGTCTGTAGCTTTGTGGTTCTCCTCATTCTGGTGCCAGCAGGAAGTCAGTGTATGTGTCTGTGTGAGCTCCGTCCTGGACTGCAAGGGGGTGGGGATAGAGTGCAGGGAGCAGAGAGAGAAACTCAGCTCAACTGCCGTCACACAGAAACCCAAGATGGATGGCTTCCCCGACCCTAAGTCAGAAGTTTCAGGGTTGTGCCTTGGGGCTAATCAAATTGTGTAAAGCAGGAGTGATAGAGACAAGTTGGACTTATATCTGTGAAGTGCTGTATTTTTGAGAATGTGTTATTTTGTTATCCTGAGTACCTTTAAGAAACTTTCCTTCGTGGGAATACCCCTTTAACATCATTGTGTGTAATTGCGTTTCTAGGTTACACAGACACGGATATATCCACTGTTAAAGTTGCTGAATATTCTGATATTATATCAGAGATATCAAGAGATATAACCATTTGAAGTGAGCCCCCCCCCCCTTTCCCTCCAGCCAGACAGCTGAAGGCAGAAAGCATACTAGAAGAACCGCAGAAGACACTCTGGAAAAGGACATGCACCCTCTGCATCTGTCTATGAAAGTTTAAAATGGTGACCTTTTGACACTGTACATATTTATAACATATTTTGGTAAAGGTTTATAAACTGTAAGGCTTTTAAAAAAAACTTTAATGAGAAAAATGACAAAAAGGCAAATTTTTCACATTTTATGTTTATAATTCAAAAACATGTTATTAATACATCTATTCTATTAAGTTAAAGTATCACATGTCATGAAGAAAAATTGATATGGTATGTAAAGCTGTTCCAATGATATCATTTAAAACAATACTCCTTTATGGTTTCCTTCTCTTTACTGTATTGTGATATTCCTTTGGGAAATCTGCAAAAATCAGCAAATCTGCAAATACGTTGCCACTTTTACAATAGATTTACTGGTTTGGCCTTAATCCTGTATCATTAGGCTTGTTCAAAGTCATGCTTGATGTTATGGGGGCTGCCTCACAAGGCCATGTTTTCCCAATGTTCTTTCCTTATTCCATCCTGGAAAACATATTAAATATTTCCCAGAATTCCCAATTGAAGTGCATTGAAAGTCTCCACATTGTGGAAGCCTTAATTGGCAAGGTCCCTGAGCATTTACTTCCTGACCAGTGTTCTTTTGTAAATTTTTAATGTCTTAATGCCCTCTGGTGGCGTGTACTGAAAATGTCCCCGACTTTATTTTTCCCCAAAACAATATTATAATATTATTAGTGTTGTAGTTGTATGACATTTCAGTTTCTTATTCTATACTGTATGGTGGCCTTCTCTTGAAAATATGTACTGTAGACTGCATGCCCCTTTCTGGGTTGTATTAGAAATGCATCTGGATATATAATAGTGTTGTTTGCTTTGCTGTTTCCCCCAAAACATTGTTTTCAGGTCCGCCACTATGAATTTCCCCCTACTCCCCATGCATCTTAGTTTTCCATCTTATATTTGCGATCTGTAAAGAAATTATCAGTCTAAATTTTTCAAATGATCTGAAGTTTATTGAATAAAAATAGTAATATATCAAAACTATCACATAACAAAACATATTACATAGGGCAATACAAAAACCATTTTTACTTCACAGATACACCAGAAGAACCAAATCTACAACATAGAAACATTAAAAGAACAAAGATTACTACACAGAAACACCAGCGGAACCAAGCTTGCTATAAAAATACAGGACAAGAAACAACATGACTACATAGACACCGGTTCAAAACCAAGATTATTCAAGATTATTACACAGATATGTTACAAGAACAAAAATTGGTACAAATTGGTACGCATCTGCAAATAGACCTGTCACTCATACTGTAATGTGGGTGTAGGGCGGTGTATAGGATTCTGCACCAGGTAGTTTGCTTAATAGATGTAGCAAATTGTGTGTGTGCTTCTCTGTACTGTAAAGTATCACTATGCTACTCTGTATCTCTCCTCACATCTGTCTATCTGCTCCAGCCCACATCCCACTATGTGTGGGTCTCACCCCAGTGGAATCATGCTTACTACAATGATGCAGGAGCAGAAAACATATTACTACATTCCCAGACCCAAGGTTACTAAATACATATGTTAGTATAACCAAACCTACTATGTAAACAGCATCGGTAGAAAACAGTCTACAAGAAAAAAAAAAGATATGTAGAATGATGCTGAATCATAAAAATGATGTAGGATAAGACTGACACCTTCTAACTCTCCCTCATAGGAGAAGAAAACAGCACAGAGGAGATGCTGCTAAATTTTTTATGGTTAATATCAACACTTACTGTAATTCTGGTGACAGATGCCTTTGATAATAGGACTTCTTCTTTTCTTCTTTTAACTGGCAGCCAAAGGATTTTCTTTTAACTGAGATTTATCACTGCCGAACACAAATACGGTTCGGCTGCTCCCATAGTGATCACTATTATACCTCACACAATAATATTGTCACAGTGCCCCCACAGTAACCAATAAAGTACTAGTCCCCCCACTTTGGACAAAATAGTAACAGTGCCCCTACAGTAGCCAATACAGTATCAGTGCCCACAGAAGCCAATATAATACCAGTTTCTCACAGTAGCCAATATAGTACCAGTTTCCCACAGTAGCCATTATAGTCCTCCAGTAGCCATTATAGTCACATCACCCCCACATTAGTTATACTATTCTCAGTGCCCGTCCCCAGTAGCCAATAAAGTCACAGTGCCCCAAGGTTGTCAGTGACAATGTTAAATAGTAATAGTGCCACCACAGTATTTAACATAGTGACAGTGCCCCTGCAGTGGTCAATACAGTAACAGTGCTATCGTAGTAACTAGTGCAGTAAAAGTGTCTCCATAGTGTCCCCGAAGTAGCAAATATAGTCATAATTCCCCCACAGTAGTAAGAATAGTAAAAATGGCCATACAGTAGTCAATATAGTTATAATGCCCCCGCAGTAGCTAATATAGTTACAAGCAGACCTTTCACTACGAATTTTGGGGCCCCTGACTGAAAAATGTTGTAAGAAAAAAGTAGTTTTAGCGGTTCAGCTCACCTCCTTAGTAGACTCTTGAGTGCACAGACACCTGGGCTGGGGCACCAGTAAATGAGACATGTGGTATTACACCGGGTTTGGCCACATGTGGTACTGCCCTGATATCTCAACCAAGAAGTAGCAATGTCTGTGTGAGAAACTGATTCCCTCCACATAATTCATAATTTACCTAAAGGGAAATACATACGGGCCAAACGTATCTGTTCTAATGACATCTTGTACAAACGTACAGATGACTGAACGTCTTAAATTCAGGGGTTACAACACAAAATCTCTCACACATATTGCCTCTTCACTCAATAAAGAGACTAGACAAAATATGCTATACTCTAAATCAAATAAGAAACCAAGTCCAACTGTAACTGCTTGTCCGATATCTTTCAGTACTACATATAGTCCTCGATATCAAGATGTGATTCGCCCATAAAAAAAATCTGCCCATCCTGTACCAAGATAACATTTTGTCTGAAGTGTTAGACACAGGCGTACATTATGCAGCCAGAAACCCCAGTAAATGGGTTATTTGTATGTCCTCTGTGTTCTGTATCCCCTCCTGCTTTTAGCTATCAATCCTGATGCATTTCATTCCTTCTGACAGATGAAATGAAGGAGAAAACCAAACATAGTGGCAACGTCATGAGTGGTGGAGGGTGAAAACAGCATTATGGAAATCACAGGGTATTCCAGAGAGACAGAAGTCAGTTGGCAGCAGCATGAGTAGGCCGCAGAGTGGCACAATGACAAATTATGGAGGTGGCAGAAACATGGTAGGCCACAGAGTGGCACAATGACGGAGTTTGGAGCTGGCGGCAGAAGCAGGACGCCACAGAGTGTCACAATGACAGTGTGTGGAGGTGGCAGCAACCTGGTGGGCCAAAGAGTGGCACAATGACAAAGTGTGGAGATGGCAGCAGCAGCGTGAGGTCAGAGAGTGGCACAATTACAAATTCTTTAGGTGGTAGCAACATGGTAGGCCACCGAGTGGCAGAGTGTGTAGGTGGTGTCAGAAGCAGCAGGAACCCACAGAGTGTTACAATGACAGACTGTGGAGGTGGCAGCATCATGGAATGTCACAGAGTGGAACAATGATAGAGTATGGAGGTGGCGTAACCAGCAGCAAAAGGAGCCCACAGAGTGTCACAATCACAGAGTGTGGAGGTGGCAGCAACATGGAAAGTCACAGAGTGGCACAATGATAGAGTATGGAGGTGGCGTCACCAGCAGCAAAAGGAGCCCACAGAGTGTCATAATGACAGAGTGTGGAGGTGGCAGCAACATGGAAAGCCACTGAGTGTCACAATGACAGAGTGTGGAGGTGGCAGCAACATGGAAAGCCACAGAATGCCACAATGATAGCATGTGGAGCTGGCTTCACCAGCAGCAAAAGGAGCCCACAGAGTTTCACGATAACAGAGTGTGGAGGTGGCAGCAACAGTCACAGGGTGGCACAATGATTGAGTGTGCAGGTGGTGTCAGCAGCAGAAGCAGGAGCCCACAGAGTGGCACAATGACAGAGTGTGGAGGTGGCAGCAACATGGAAAGCCACAGAGTGGCACAATGATAGAGTGGGGAGGTGGCATCAGCAGCTGTCACAGGAGCCCACAGAGTTTCACAATGACAAAGTGTGGAGGTGGCAGCAACATGGAAAGCAACAGAGTGGCACAATGATAGAGTATGGAGGTGGCATCAGCAGCAGCCGCAGGAGCCCACAGAGTGTCACAATGACAGAGTGTGGAGGTGGCAGCAACATGGAAAGTCACAGAGTGGCACAATGATAGAGTGTGGAGGTGGCGTTAGCAGCAGCAGGAGCCCACAGAGTGTCACAACCACAGTGTGGAGGTGGCAGTAACATGGTAGGCCACAGAGTGGCACAATGACAGAGTGTGGAATCGGTGTCAGCAGCAGCAGGAGCCCATAGAGTGTCACAATAACAGAGTGTGGAGGTGGCAGCAACATGGAAAGCCACAGAATGCCACATTGATAGAGTGTGAAGGTGTCATCACCAGCAGCAAAAAGAGCCCTCAGAGGGTCACACTGACAGAGTGTGGAGGTGGCAGCAACATGGAAAGCCATAGAGTGGCACAAAGATTGAGTGTGGAGGTGGCCTCACCAGCAGCAAAAGGAGCCCACAGAGAGTCACAATGACAGTGTGGAGGTCGCAGCAACCTGGTGGGCCACAGAGTGGCACAATGACAAAGTGTGGAGATGGCAGTAGCAGCATGAGGTCAGAGAGTGGAACGATGACAGAGCGTGGAGGTGGAAGCAACATGGAAAGCCATAGAGTGGCACAATGATAGAGTGTGGAGGTAGCATCAGCAGCAGTCCCAGGAGCCCACAGAGTTTCACAATGACAGAGTGTGGAGGTGGCAGCAACATGGAAAGTCACAGAGTGGCACAATGATAGAGTGTGGAGGTGGCATCAGCAGCAGCAGTAGCCCACAGAGTTTCACAATAACAGCGTGTGGAGGTGGCAACAACATGGAAAGACACTGAGTGTCACAATGATAAAGTGTGGAGGTGGCGTCACCAGCAGCAAAAGGAGCCCACAGAGTGTCACAATGACAGAGTGTGGAGGTGCAGCAACATGGAAAGCCATAGAGTGGCACAATGATAGAGTGTGAAGGTGGCATCAGCAGCAGGAGGAGCCCAAAGGGTGTTACAATGACAGAGTGTGGAGGTGCAGCAACATGGAAAGCCACAGAGTGGCACAATGATAGAGTGTGGAGGTGGCATCAGCAGCAGCAAGAGTTCACAGAGTGTCACAATCACAGAGTGTCGAGGTGGCAGCAACATGGAATGTCACAGAGTGACACAATGATAGAGTGTGGAGGTGGCGTTAGCAGCAGCAGGAGCCCACAGAGTGTCACAATGACAGTGTGGAGGTGGCAGTAACATGGTAGGCCACAAAGTGGCATAATGTCAGAGTGTGGAACCCGTGTCAGCAGCAGCAGGAGCCCACAGAGTGTCACAATGACAGAGTGTGGAGGTGGCAGCAACATGGAAAGCCACCGAGTGGCACAATGATAGAGTGTGGAGGTGGCGTCAGCAGCAGCAGGAGCCCACAGAGTGGCACAATGATAGTGTGTGGAGGTGGCAGCAACCTGGTAGGCCACAGAGTGGCACAATGATATAGTGTGGAAGTGGCGGCAACATGGTAGACCACAGAGTGGCACAGTGACGGATTGTGGAGGTGGCGGACAATTCCAGTCCCTGGTAAAGATGGTGAGAGGCAGATGAAGCAACTGGCAGCAGATTTGTGGCATCAGGCAGGTGGCAGCATCAGAATAGTGGCTGAGGCAGGTAGTATGAATCCAGACTCTTTTCTCAACATTTGGGGGAAGCGTCATGGCTGATGTAATCTGATGCATAAGGCATTGGTGTGTTGAAATCCTGGCCGATCCACGTCTGATTCCTCTTGACAAAGGTCAGTCTCTCTACATTATGGGTGGACAAGCGGGTTCTCCTTGGGGTAACAAACACCCGCACTGAACACTCGCTCTGGTGCTACACTACTGGCCAGACTATTTGACTGTCACTAGTTAAGCAAAGCAACATGCTGCGGGCGATCTGCGCAAATGACTCTGAGGGACTCCCGGCCTCCATCTCCACTGTATACTGCCACAGTGCTTCTGGGTCATCTGCCTTGTCTTCTACCTCCTCTGGATCAGTGAAAAAAACACTAATTTCATCAGCTTGTGCTCCAATGTCGTCCTCCTCCTCCAGTTCAGCCCCCACCAGATTCATGTGGCCATGAGATGTAGTCTCTACTTCTCCAGTGCCCTGACCAGACAGATTTTGCAGCATGAATTCCAAGACATGAAGCAGTGGAATGACGTTATTCATCCCCCATTCCTGGCGACTGACAAATAACGTGGCCTCTTCAAAGGGCCTGTGCAAAAAGCAGGTGTCACGCATGAGCTGCCAGTGGCCGACATCAAAGTTACACAAGGGAGTACTATGGTTCACTTGCATCATCAAACAATAATTAATGGCTTTTCTCTGTTCATACAGGGGGTCTAACATATGGAATTCCAACGGGTGGAAACATCGCATATCAGACTATGTTAGGGGAGGCCGTTCTGCAACTGCAACTCGAGGAGGGTGTGCTTGGCTTCGTAAGAATAGTTAAAGTGCATGCACAGTTTCCTGGCCATTTTTGTAATGTCTTGCAGATGGGTGGAAGACTTCAGGAGCCAGTGACAACCAGATTGAACATGTGCACCATGCAGGGCGCATGGGCCATCCCTCCTCGGTGCAGCACAGATATCATGTTCCTCCCATTGTCTGTCACCATGGTTCCGATTTTCAGTTCTCACGGAGAAAGCCACAGATTGATTTCTTCTTGCATGACGCGGAGCAGTTTCTCCCCTGTGTGACTTCGTTCGGCCAAGCAAACCAGGTGTTGAATTGCATGACACCGCTGTGTCCTGCACATGTGGTATGATGGAGCAGCACTTATACTTGTGGAGGCTGAGGTGGTGGTGGAGAAGGAGGAAGAGGCGGACACTGGCACATGAGCAGCAGTTCGACAACGTGGAGGAGAAAGCGGCGTCTCTTGTTCAAGTTTTTGGTGTGGCTGGGCGGGAAGTACATTCACCCAGTTGGTCATAAAGGTTGTGTACTCCACATATACGCGATGCCGTGCACCTTGGAAGAAATCGATAAGCTCAAGGACTGGCCCACCTTCTGTTCTACTTATTTGTGAAAGGCTGGTACTTCTTTTTTGGAAAAAAAATTCAGCTTGGAACTCTCCACCTTGGTTTGGCACAAGCCATTATGTCAGGATTCGGGGTGTGTGAAACCCCTGAACCACCGCGGGAGGTGGTACCAGCCGACACATGGGACCAGAGTCGAAGTGGCACCTGGTCTTCACCAGAGCCCGCCACAAAGCGGGTTGGACTTGCTGCGGCAGGATACCACCTGGCCATTCCACAGGTGCGACTGGCCCGCGGTGGCAGCCGAGGTCTAGGTACCTTAACAGGAGACAGTCTCGTCGTCGGGTCCAGGCACAGGGTCAAGGCAGGCGGCAGAGATGCAGGGTAAAGTCCAATCCAGGGTCACAGGCACAGGAACACAGCAACACGGAGGAACACAGGTAACACGGCAACACAGGACTCGGGAGCAGGAACACACAGGAAGAGAAGGCATCGCGGGAGCCAGGGAAGGTGAGTGGGGCACGGGATCGGGGGCAGCAGCAGGAACACGGGTGCGCCCGTCTCGGATCGCGGGAGCACCCGTGACAGTACCCCCCCTCCCTTCGGCCTCCCCCTCTTTTTCTTGCGGCCAATTAACCTCTAGAGGAGAGTCCGATCCAAAATGTTCTCTTCGGGCTCCCAGGATCTCTCCTTAGACCCGAACCCCTTCCAGTCTACAAGAAAGAACCTCTTACCCCTCACGAACTTCATGTCCAGAACTTCCTTAACCTCATAGACGTCCGGGGAATCCACCTCAGGAGCAGGAGGAGGGGATTGTTGGGAGAAGCGGTTCAGGAAGACTGGTTTCAGGAGGGAGACATGGAAGGAGTTCGGGATGCGCATAGATGGACGAAGGCGGAGTTTGTAGGCCACTTGATTGATGCGCTTGATTACCTCGAAAGGACCAAGGAACCGGGGACCGAGCTTGTAGCTAGGTATCTTGAGTCGGACGTATCTGGAAGACAACCATACTTTTTTACCAGGAGAAAAGACGAGAGGAGCCCGACGCCTCTTATCAGCCTGGGTCTTGATACGGTCTGTAGCTCGCAGAAGAGACTGGCGGGTCTGGTCCCAAATAGAGTTGAGGTCCTGCAGCAGATCCTAAACCGCAGGGACATCAGAGGGAGTAGACAGCGGAAGAGGAGGGCGAGGAATACGTCCATAGACCACAAAGAACGGAGACAAGCCAGTAGACCCAGAGTCCAGGGAATTATATGAAAACTCAGCGCAGGGTAGGAGGTAATCCCAGTTGTCCTGACAGCCCAAAGTCTGGTTCACCCTCTCCACTTGACCATTAGACTGAGGGTGGTAGGCAGAAGAATTAAACTTTGCCTTTTTAAGACAGACTGTACGTGTTTTCTTAAGAATACATTTATTGTGTACAGTGTTAAAGAAGCCTGTTATGAGATTTTAAAAAAGAACTTTATAGAACAAATGCTCAAAGTGCACATTTGCACATTTTATTGTTTATAATTCAAAAACCTGTTTTAATACATTCTATTCTATTCTAATTAGAGTAATCACAGTCAACATTCATAGAAATTGATATGGGATATGGATAAAGCTGTTATCCAAATATATCATTTAACACACTGCGCCTTCATGTTCCTTCTCTTTACGATTGTGATATTCCTTTGGAAATCGGCAAAAATCACAATCTTGCAAAATACGTTTGCCACTTTTACACGATAGATTTACTGGTTGGCCTTAATGCCTTATCATTGGGGGCTTGTGTCAAGCCGAGTCTTTTGATGTTGGGGGGGTCTTCCTCAACACAGGCCATGTTTTGCCCAATGTTTCCTTTTCCTTTGCCCATCCTGGCACAGCATTATACCCGTCTTCCCAGAGCATTCCCCTATGAAGTGCATTGAAAGTCCTCCCATTGTGATGCCTATAATGGCAGTTCCCATAAGGCATTTACACTTACCTTCTTATTAAGACCAGTGTTCTTTTGTAAAGTTTTTTAATGTCTAAGTAGCCCTCGTGCGTGTACTGAAAATGTCCCCGACTTTATTTCTCCCCAAAACAATAATTAAATATTATTAGTGTTTGTATTGTTTTATACATTTCAAGTTTCTTTATTAATACTGTATGGTGGCCTCTCTCTGAAAATAATGTACTGGTAGACTGCATGCCCCCTTCTGGGTTGTATTAGAATGCAATCTGGTATATATATAGAGTTGTTTGCCTTGCTGTTTTACCCCCCAAACATTGTTTTTCATCCGCGCACTAGAATTTCCCCCTACTACCGGTCCCCCTACTCCCCCATGCATCTTAGTTTTTCCATCTTATTTTGCGATCTGTAAAGAAATTATCAGTCTAAATTTTTCAAATGATCTGAAGTTTATTGAATAAAATAGTAATTTATCAAACTATCACATAACAAAACAATTACATGGGGCATACAAAAACCATTTTTACTTCCAGATACACCAGAAAACCAAATCTACAACATAAAACATTAAAAAGAACAAAGATTACTACACAGAAACACCCACGGAACCAACGCCTTGCTATAAAAATACCGGACAAGAAACAACATGACTACATAGACAACCGGTTCAAACCACGATTATTCAAGATTATACACAGATTGTTACAAAGAACAAAAATTGGTACAAATTGTACACATCTGCAAAGACCTGTCACTCATACTGTATGTGGTGTAGGGGGAGTGTGTTGGACTGCACCAGGTAGTTTGCTTAATAGATGTAGCAAATTGTGTTGTGTGCTCTCTGTACGTACAGTAATCACTATGCTACTCTGTATCTCTCCTCATCTGTCTATATCTCTCCAGCCCATTCCCACTATGGTGTGGGTCTCACCCCAGTGGAATCAGCTTACTACATGATGCAGGAGCAGAAAACTATTACTACATTCCCAGACCCAAGTACTAATACATATGTTAGTTAAGCCCAACCCACTATGTAAACAGCATCCTCGTAGAACAGTCGTACATACAAAAAAAAAAGATATTAATGATGCTGAATCATAAAATGCATGTAGATAAGACTGACAAACCTGCAACTCTCCTCATGAGAAGAAAAAACACACAGGAGATATGCTGCTAAATTTTTTATGGTTAAAATCCACTTACTGTAATTCTGGTGACAGATGCCTTTGATAATAGGACTTCTTTCTTTCTTCTTCTAACTGACACCAAACGATTTTCGTTTAACTGAGATTTATCACTGCAGACACACAATACGGTTCGGCTGCTCCCATAGTGATCACGTATTATACCTCACACAATATATTGTCACAGTGCCCCCACACCGTAGCCAATAAGTACTAGTCCCCCCCACTTGGCCAAATAGTATACAGTGCCCCTACAGTAGCCAATAACTATCAGGCGCCCACAGAAGCCAATATAATACCAGTTTCTCACAGTAGCCAATATCTACCATCCGATTTTCCCACAGTGCCATTATAGTCTCTCAGTAGCCATTCTAGTCACACACTCACCCCACATTAGTTTACTATTCTCAGTGCTCGTCTCCAGTAGCCAATAAAGTCACAGTCCCCAAGGTGGTCAGTGACAATGTTAAATGTAATAGATGCCACCACAGTATTTACCAGTACAGTGCCCCGGCTTGATCAATATATTAACATTGTCTATCGTAGTACTACTAGTGCAGTAAAGGTGTTCCATAGTGTCCCCGAGTAGCAAATATAGTCATATATTCCCCCACAGTAGTAAGAATAGTAACAATGGCCATACAGTAATAAGTTTAATAATAATCCCAATGTATATGTTATATGCCCCCCCAGTACTAATATAGTTACAAAGACGACCTTTCACTACGATTTTGGGGCCCCTGACTGAAAAAAATGTGTAAAGAAAAAAGAGTTTTATTAGCGGTTCAGCTCACCCTCCTTAGTTAGACTCTTGAGTGCACGGACACCTGGGCTGGGGCACCATTAAATGAGACATGTGGTATTACAACCCCGGGTTTGGCCACATGTGGTCTACTGCCCTGATATCTTCAACCAAGAAGTAGCAATGTCGGTGTGAGAAACTGATTCCCCCCACATAATTCATAATTGTACCTAAGGGAAATACATACGGGCCAAACGTATCTGTTCTAAGAATGACATCTTGTACAAACGTACAGATGACTGAACGTCTTAAATTCAGGGGTTACAACACACATCTCTCACACCATATTGCCTCTTCACTCAATAAGAGACTAGCAAAATATGCTATACTCTAAATCAAATAAGAAACCAAGTCCAACGTAACTGCTTGTCCGATATCTTCAGTACTACATATAGTGCCCCCCGATATCAGATGTGATTCGCCCATAAAAAAAATCTGCCCATCCGTACCAAGATAACATTTTGTCTCAAGTGTTAGCAACAGGTGTACATTATGCCAGCCAGGAACCCCAGTAAATGGGTTATTTTATGTCCTCTGTGTTCTTATCCCCTCCTTCTTTAGCTATCAATCCCTGATGCATTTCATTCCTTCTGACAGATGAAATGAAGGGAAAACCAAACATAGTGCAACGTCATGAGTGGTGGAGGTGAAACACAGCATTATGGAAATCCCAGGGTAATTCCAGAGAGACAGAGGTCAGTTGGCAGCAGCATGAGTAGGTAGGCCGCAGATTGGCACAATGACAAATTATGGAGGTGGCAAAACTGCGGTGGCCACAAGTGGCACAATGACAGAGTTTGGAGCTGGCGCAGAAGCAGGACGCACAGAGTGTCCACATGACAGTGTGTGGAGGTGGCTAGCAACCTGGTTGGGCCAAAGAGTGGCACACTGACAAGTGTGGAGATGGCAGCAGCCGTGAGGTCAGAGAGTGGCACAATGACAAATTCTTTAGGTGGTAGCAACATGTAGCCGAACACCGATGGCAGAGTGTGTAGGTTGGTGTCAGCAGCAGCAGGAGCCCACAGAGTGTTACAATGACAGACTGGAGGTGGCAAGCAACATGAATGTCACAGGTTGGAACAATGATAGAGTATGGAGGTGGCCGTAACCGCAGCAAAAGGAGCCCACAGAGTGTCACAATACAGAGTGTGGAGGTGGCAGCAACATGGAAGTCACAGAGTGGCACAATGATAGAGTATGGAGGTGGCGTCACCCAAAAGGAGCCCACAATTGTCATATGACAGAGTGTGGGAGGTGGCAGGCAATGGAAAGCCACTGAGTGTCACATGACAGAGTGTGGAGGTGGAAGCACATAGTAGGCCACATATTGGCCACATACCCGTGTGGGAGGTGGCGTCAGCAACAGCAAAAGGAGCCCACAGATTTTTTTTCATCACATGACAGAGTGATGGAGGTGGCAGCAACATGGAAAGCCCCAGAGTGCCACATGATAGAGTGGGAGGTGGCATCAGCCAGCCGTCACAGGAGCCCACAGAGTTTCACACATGACCAAAGTTGTGGGGTTGCAAGCAACTGGAAGTCACAGAGTGGGCACAATGATAGAGTGTGGATGGTGGCGTCAGCAGCAGCAGGTAGCCCACAGAGTGTCACAATAACATGACAGGACACAGAGGGGCACAATTACAGAGTGTGAGTGGTGTCAGCAGCAGCAGGAGCCCACAGAGTGTCACAATGACAGAGTGTGGTGGTGGCAGCAACATGGAAAGCCACTGATGTCACAATGATAGAGTATGTAGGTGCATCAGCAGCCAGCCACAGGAGCCCACAGAGTTTCACAATGACAGAATGTGGATGGTGCACAACATGGAAAGTCACAGAGTGCACAATGATAGAGTGTGGAGTGGCGTCAGCAGCAGCAGTAGCCCACAGAGTGTCACAATAACATGACAGGACACAGAGGGGCACAATTACAGAGTGTGGAGGTGGTTCAGCAGCAGCAGAGCCCACAGAGTGTCACAATCAGAGTGTGGTGGTGGCAGCAACATGGAAAGCCACAGAAGTGGCACAATGATACAGTATGTAGGTGGCATCAGCGCACCACAGGAGCCCACAGAGTTTCACAATGACAGAGTGGTGGAGGTGGCAGCAACGTGGAAAGTCACAGACGGCACACTGATAGCTTGTGAAGGTGGCGTCAGCAGCAGCAAGAGCCCACAGAGTGTCAATCAATACAGGTGTGAAGGTGGCAGCAACAATGGACAGTCACAGAGTGGCACAGTGGCTGAGTTGGGGGTGCGTCACCAGCAGCAAAAGAGCCACAGAGTGCATAATGACAGAGTGTGGAGGTGGCAGCCAACATGGAAAGCCACTGAGTGTCACAATGACAGAGTGTGGAGGTGGCAGCAACATGGTAGGCCACAGAGTGGCACAATGACAGTGTGGAGGTGGCGTCAGCAACAGCAAAAGGAGCCCACAGAGTTTCACAATGATAGAGTGTGGAGGTGGCAGCAACATGGAAAGCCACTGAGTGGCACAATGATAGAGTGTGGAAGTGGCAGCAACATGGAAAGCCACAGAATGCCACCATGATAGCATGTGGAGCTGGCTTCACCAGCAGCAAAAGAGCCCACAGAGTTTCACGATAACAGGTGTGGAGGTGGCAGAAACTGAAAGCCACAGAATGCCACCATGATAGCATGTGGAGCCTGGCTTCACACCGCGCAAAAGGAGCCCACAGAGTTTCACGATAACAGAGTGTGAGTGGCAGCAACATGGAGTCAAAGGGTGGCACAAATGCATTGAGTGTGCAGGTGGCGTCAGCACAACAGGAGCCCACGAGTAGCACAATGATAGAGTGTGGAGGTGGCATCAGCAGCAGTCCCAGGAGCTCATAGAGTTTTCACCTGACAGAGTGTGGACGTGGCGGCAACATCTGAAAGTTCACAAATGGCACAATGATAGAGTGTGGAAGGTGGCGGAAAGCAGCAGCTGAGCCCACAGAGTGGCACAATGACAGAGTGTGGAGGTGGCAGCAACATGGAAAGCCATAGAGTGGTACAATGTATAGTGTGGAAGTGGTATCAGCAGCAGTCCCAGGAGCTCATAGAGTTTCCCAATGACAGAGTGTGGTGAGTGGCGTCAACATGGAAAATCACAAAATGGCAATGATAGAGTGTGGAGGGAGCGAATAGCAGCAGCTGGAGCCCACAGTGGCACAATGACAGAGTGGGAGGTGCAGCAACATGGAAGCCTAGAGTGGTACAATGATAGAGTGTGGAAGTGGCTCCAGCAGTCCCAGTGACTCATAGAGTTTCACAATGACAGAGTGTGGAGGTGGCGTCAACATGGCAAGTCACAAAATGCACTCATGATAGTGGGTGTAGGATGGCGAAAGCAGCGGCTGAGCACACAGACGTGGCACAATGCAAGATGTGGGTGGCAGCAACATGGAAAGACACCTAGTGTCACAATGACGGAGTGTTAATGGCTGTCAGCAGCTGCAGGACCCACAGATTGGCACAATGACAAGTGTCGAGGTGGCAGCAACATGGGAGGCCACAGAAGGCCCAATGACAGATTGGGGAGGTGTGTGTCAGCAGCAGCAGTAGCCCACCGGTGTCACTTGACAGAGTGTGGATGACGGTGGAGCAACATGGAACTCAAAGAGTGGCAAAATATTGAGTGTGCCGGTGGCTCCTCAGCACAGAGGAGCCCACAGAGTGGCTCAATGACAGAGTGTGGAGGTGGCAGCAACATGTTAGCCACAGAGTGACACAATGACAGTGTGGAAGTGGCGTCACAGCAGCAGGAGCACACAGAGATGTCACAATGACAGGTGTGGAGGTGCAGCAACATGGAAAGTCACAGAGTGGCACAATGATGAGTGTGGAGGTGGCGGTTAGCGCAGGAGCCCACAAGTGTCACAACCACAGTGTGGAGGTGGCAGCACATGGAAAGACACCAGTGTCAAATAGACAAGAGTGTGTAGATGGCGTCAGCAAGCTGCGGAAGCCCACAGAGTGGCACAATGACAGGTGTCGAGTGGCGGGCCGCAACATGGGAGGCCACAGAAGGGCCCAAGGACAGATGTGAGGTGCGTCAGCAGCAGCAGTAGCCCACCCGGTGTCACATGACAGAGTGTGAGAGTGGCAGCAACATGAAACTCACAGAGTGGCAAAATGATTGATGTGTCGGGGCCGTCAGCCAGCAGTCAGGACGCCACAGAGTGGCTCAAGGACAGAGTGTGGAGGTGGCACAACATGTTAGGCCACAGGTGACACAATGACAGTGTGGAAGTGGCGTCAGCAGCAGCAGGAGCACACAGAGTGTCACAATGAACAGAGTGGTGGAGGTCAAGCAACATGGAAAGTCACAGAGGCTCGCACAATGATAGATGGTGGAGGTGGCGTTAGCAGCAGGAGCCCACAGAGTGTCACAACCACATTGTGGGGTGCATTAACATGGTAGCCCAGAGTGGCACAATGACAGAGTGTGGAAGGTGGCAACAACATGGAAAGACACTGAGTGCCACAATGGTAAGTGTGGAGGTGGCGTCACCAGCACAAACGGAGCCCACAGAGTGTCACAATGACAGAGTGTGGAGGTGGTCAGCAACATGGAAAGCATAGAGTGGCACCAATGATAGAGTGTGAAGGATAATCAGCACAGGAGGACCAAGGGTGTTACCATCCAGAGTGTTCGAGGTGGCAGCAACATGGAAGTCACAGAGTGACACAATGATAGAGTGTGGAGTGGCGTTAGCAGCAGCAGAGGATCCCACAGAGTGTCACAATGACAGAGTGTGGAGGTGGCAGCACATGGAATGATACAGTGTGAGTGGCGTCACCAGCACCAAAAGGAGCCCACAGAGTGTGGGTTGACAGGTGTGGAGTGCAGCAACATGGAAAGCCATAGAGTTGCACAATGAGAGAGTGTGGAGGTGGCATCAGTAGCAGGAGGAGCCCACAAGAGTTTCACAATGACGAGTGTGGAGGGGGGCGCAACATGGAAAGTCAAAGATGTGGCACAATGACGATTGTGGAGGTGGCTCAGCAGCAGCAGGACCCACAAGTGTCACAATCAACAGAGTGTGGGGTGGCACAACATGAATGTCATAGAGTGACACAATGAATAGAGTGTGTGGAGGTGGCGTCAGCAGCAGCAGGAGCCCACAGGTGTCACAATGATATGTTGTGGAGGTGCAGCAACCTGGTAGGCCACAGAGTGGCACAATGATATAGTGTGGAAGTGGCGGCAACAATGGTGACCACAGTATGGCACAGGACAGATTGCTGAGGTGGCGGACATTCCAGTCCCTGGTAAAGATGGTGAGAGGCAGATGAAGCATGGCACGCAGAATTTGTGGCATCAGGCAGTGGCAGCATCAGAATAGGGGCTGAGGCGTAGTACTGAATCCAGACTCTTTTACTCAATTTGGGGGAGGCGTCATGGCTGCTGTAATCTGATGCATAAGGCATTGGGTGTTTTGAAATCCTGGCCGATCCCTCTGATTCCTCTTGACAAAGGTCAGTCTCTCTCCATTATGGTGACAAGCGGGTTCTCCTTGGGGTAACAAACACCCGACTGAACACTCGCTCTGCTTGCTACACTACTGGCCACTCTTTGACTGTCACTAGTTAAGCAAAGCAACCTGCTGCGGGTGATCTGCGCAATGACTCTGAGGGACTCCGGCCTCCATCTCCACTGTATACGCCACCAGTGCTTCTGGGTCATCTGCCTGTCCTTCTACCTCCCTCGGGATCAGTGAAAAACACTAATTTCCAGTCATCTTGTGCTCCAATGTCGTCCTCCTCCTCCAGTTCACACGCACCCACCAGATTCATGTGGCCATGAGATGTAGTCTCTACTTCTCCAGTGCCCTGACCAGACAGATTTTGCACATGAATTCCAAGACTTGAAGCGGTGAATGACGTTATTCATCCCCCATTCCTGGCGACTGACAATAACGTGGCCTCTTCAGAGGGCCTGTGCAAACGCAGTGTTCATGCATTAGCTGCCGTGTCCGACATCAAAGTTACACACGGGAGTACTATGGTCACTTGCATCATCAAACAATAATTAATGGCTTTTCCTGTTCATACAGGGGGTCTAACATTGGAATTCAACGGGTGAAAACATCGCATATCAGACTATGTTAGGGGAGGCCGTTCTGCAACTGCAACTCGAGGAGGGTGTTGCTTGGCTTCGTAAGATAGTTAAAGTGCATGCACAGTTTCCTGGCATTTTCTGTAATGTCTGCAGATGGGTGGAAGACTTCAGGAGCAGTGACACCGACTTGAACCTGCCCATGCAGGGCCGCATGGGCCATCCCTCCTCGGTGCAGCACAGAATCATGTTTCCTCCTCCATTGTCTGTCACCATGTTTTCCGATTTTCATTCTCACGAGAAAGCCACAGATTGATTTCTTCTTGCATGTCGCGGAGCAGTTTTCTCTCCTCCCTGTGTCAACTTCATTCCGGGCAAGCAACCAGGTGTTAATTGCATGACAGCAGCTGGCCTACACATGTGGTTCGTGTATGGAAGCGCAGCATATTACTTGATACTTGTGGGAGGCTGAGGTGGTGGTAGAAGGAGGAAAGGGCGGACACTGCACTGAGCACAGTTCGACAACTGTGGAGGAGGAAACGGCGTCTCTGTTCAGTTTTTGGGTGTGGCTGGGCGGGAAGTACATTCACCCATTGGTCATAAAGGTTTGTGTACTCCACATATACGCGATCCGTGGAACCTTGGAGAAACGATAAGCTCAAGGACGGGCCCACCTTCTGTTCTACTTATTTTGTGAAAGGCTGGTACTATTCTTTTTTGGAAAAAAATTCAGCTTGGAACTCTCCACCTTGGTTTGGCACACCTTATGTCAGATTCGGGTGTGTGACCCCTGAACCACCGCAGGAGGTGGGCCCATCCGACACCGTGGGACCAGATCGAAGTGGCACCTGGTCTTCACCAAGCCCGCCACAAGCGGGTTGGACTTGCTGCGGCAGGATACCACCTGCCCCATTCCACAGGTGCGACTGGCCCGCGGTGGCAGCCGAGGTCTAGTACCTTAACAGGAGACAGTCTCGTCGTCGGGTCCAGGCACAGGGTCAAGGCAGGCGGCAGAGATGGCAGGGTAAAGTCCAATCCCAGGTCACAGGCACAGCACGCGCAACACGGAGGAACACAGTAACAAACACGCAACACAGGACTCGGGAGCAGAACACACAGAGAGGCAGGGGAACGCTGGAGGACACAGGAACCAGGAATACTAGCAAGGCCTTTCTCTTAGGCCTGTGAGGCTCAAAGATTCGGCAAGGGTCAAGGAAGGGTCAGAACTTATAGGCAGCCAGCGCCAATTATTGGCGCGCTGAACTTTAAATCTTAGAGTGACCAGGGGACGTGCGCCGAGCTGCGGTAGCCAGAGAAGGCTCGCGGGAGCCAGGGAATGTGAGCGGGGCATGGATCGGGTGCAGCAGCGGAACACGGGTGCGCCCGTGATCCGAGACAACGATCGCGAAGCACCCTTGACAGTAACCCCCCCCCCCCACCCCCCCCTCTTCGGCCCCCCTCTTTTTCTTGCGGCCAATAAACCTCTAGAGGAGAGTCCGATCCAAATGTTCTCTTCGGCTCCCAGGATCTCTCCTTAGACCCGAACCCACCCCTTCCATTCTACAAGAAGAACCCTTACCCCTCACGAACTCTTCATGTCCAGAACTTCCTTAACCCTCATAGAGACGTCCGGGGAATCCGCCTCAGGAGCAGGAGGAGGGGATTGTTGGGAGAAGGCGGTTCAGGATGACTGGTTTCAGGAGGACCGACGGGAGATGGGAGGAGCCCGACGCCTCTTATCACCTGGGTCTGATACGGTCTGTGACTCGCAGAAGAGACTGGCGCGTCTGGTCCAAATAAGTTGAGGTTCCTGCAGATCCTAAAACCGCAGGGACATTCAGAGGGAGTACGCGGAGGAGAGGAGGCGGGGAATCCCATTTGTCCTGACGGCTGAGACGAAGTGACGGAGATAGCAGCCCAAAGTCTGGTTCACCCTCTCCACTTGACCTTAAGACTGAGGTGGTAGGCAGAAGAAAAGTCAAGGTTGACCTGCAGTTGGTAACAAGGAACGCCAGAATTTTGACATAAATGGACTCCACGATCGTACACGATGTGCAGTAAAGACATGCAGCCGAGATATGTCTGAAGAAAAGCTGGCAAGCTGTGGAAAAACGGAAGACCTGGAAGCGGAACAAAAAAAAATCTTCGAAAACCGGTCCTTCACCACCTAGATGACAGTACTGCCCGAGAGACAGGCAGATCAGTGACAAAATCCATTGCCCACAGTGGGACCACGGGCGACTGGGTATCGGCAACGGATAGCAGTCCACCGGCTTGAGACGAAAACTTGTTGCTGGCCACAGGAGGAGCAGGATCCCACAAACTCCTCGAACATCTTGGACCAGGTCGGCCACCAGTAGTAGCGGGAGATAGGGCCACGGTGCGTTGCACCCCAGAGCCCAGCCACACGGGAAGAATGTCCCCAAGACAAAATCCTCTACCAAGAGCAGGTCTAACAATGTCTTGCCAGGAGGTAGCTGCGAAGAACTCACTGGAGCTGCAACAACAAGCTGGTCCGGAAATTATATGCCGAGGAGCTGGTTCCTCTCGCAATCACATCAGAAGCACGAGATTAGAGCATCAGCCTTGACATTCTGGCGCTGCCGGACGAAAATGGATTAGCGATTGAAACGGAAAGAAACAATGACCACCGGGCTTTGCCTGGATCAGGCGCTGGGCTGACTGAGGTATAAAACAAGTTCTTGTGGTCAGTGTACACCATACTGGATGAAGAGCACCTCCCAAATATCTGCCATTCTTAACAGAGCAAGTCTAATGCCAAGAGCTCTCGGTCTCCAATCGAATATTTCTTCTTTCAGCTGGGAAAAAGGTTTTGGAAAAGAAGCCGCATGTGGAATTTCGGCCCTGGGCCCTTTTTGGGTGAGGACCGCTCCAGCTCCCACGGAGGACGCATCCACCTCAAGAAGAAAAGTTTGTCTGTATCATCGCCTAGAGAGTACTGGGGCCGAGGCAAAAGCAGACTTTAACTTGGAGAAGGCCTCTTCAGCGTAGGAGACCAGGCACATCGATTGGCACCTTCTTGGTGAGCACCACGATGGGAGACACCACACGTGGAGAAATGGGGATTAAAATGTCGATATTAATTTGCCAAACCCCAGGACCTCTGTATGGCTAGAGGCCCTCTGGGCGTGGCCACTAAGAACTGCTGACAGTTTCGCGGGATCCATCTGGAGGCCTCTGTCCGAAATTATATAACCGAGAAATGGAAGGCTGTGCTGGTGAAACTGGCATTTCTTCTCCAGTTTGGCTAGAGATGTTGGCACGAATCACACAGAACTTGACGTACGTGTCTCTGGTGGTATTCAAGGTCCGAGAGTACACCAGGATGTCAACCGATAGACCTGACACACGTATAGATGAGGTCCCGGATAGTCATTAACAAATTCCTGAAAGACTGCAGGGGCATTACACAGTCCAAAGAGGCAATTACTAAATATTCAAAATACCTATCACGGGTATTAAACAACAACACCGTCTTCTAACTCGTCACTCTTGCGGATCCGGATGAGATTGTAAGCCACCCTGAAGATCCAGTTTGGGAGAATACCTGGCACCGCCAGGCGATCAAAAAGTTCGTGATCAACGGTAAAGTATCGGTTTTTAAACCGTGATCTTTGTTCAGTCCCACGATAGTCTATACAGGGACATAAGGAGCCTCTTTCTTGGTGCAAGAAGAATCTGCACAGCCGGAGGGAGGACTTGCGTAATGAAACCCCTCTGCAGATTTTCCTTGATGTATTCAGACATGGCAGCGCCTTTTCAGGAACAGAAAGCGGATAACCCTACCTCTGGGGGAAGTGGCACCCGGAAGAGAATCCACAGGGCAATCATACGAACGATGTGGAGTTTAGAGTCTCAGCTTGTCTCTTGGAAACAACATCTGCGAAGTCCATATACGGACAGAAGTCTCTGCAGAGATTTTTGAGACAACGTATAGAAGTCCTGACAGGTAGTGGATGAAGGACCCGTATGCAATTTGAGGAACAATCCGGACCCCAACGGAGAATCTCCCCAGAGAACCCAGTCCAGAACAGGGATGAGTACGCAACCAGGGGAGACCCAGCAGAAGAGAAGTGTGCTTTGGGCAGAGCACAAAAAAGAAAGCAAAAAAATATATATCTCCAGTGTTTATACGGGAATGAGCATTCTCATATAGTCAGAGGAAAAAAAAGGAATCACAGTCTCACCGTAACTTGGATTGTTGTGACTTGGATGCCTTGTCAGTGTGAACGGTGCCCGAAGCAGCAAAGGAATCCTGTGTCGATGCAGGTGGAATCAAAACGAAAAAACAGAGTAATCCAGCACTCGCTGTAAGGTAAAATAAATACTAAGCTTTACTTTATTTCATCATGGGTTAAAAACTGCACATGGAACAATGGCATGGAAAAAGTAGAAAGAGCTGTGGAGCTCTATGTCTAAAAAAGCTAATCAGACTACGCGCTTCGGACGCTTTGCATTGTGGTCCTTAGTCATGGTCTACCCACAACCGCTATTGGACACTATTTAAAAGACTAGACATATTGCGTCATACTACAGGGGTGGGCGATAAAGGACGCCGGGAATCACGGATATATATTACAAGAATTACTTTGAAAAATACTATACACTATAAACATTAGTAGAAATACATAGTATCGGTTCTCTTGTTTAAACCTTTTGGTGTTCTAGTGTTTAGTTTCAGAATCCAAAATATTTCCCTGTTACGTAATTTATGCAATTTGTCTCCGCCTCTGGCAGGGGCGGTAATTTTTTCTATTGCCACAGCTTGTAGACCCGAGGTGTCGCCTTGGTGAGTCTCTAGAAAATGTCTAGACAACATGGACATATTTCTAGTAGTAATATTATTTTTTTCTTGGCATCTCGGATATGTTCAGAAAGTCTGGTTTTTAGAGATCTGATGGTACTGCCAATGTATTTCATTTGGCATTTGGTACACAATGTATGTGCTGTTACAATTCATGATGGAGGATATACTGTATGTGTTATCATTGTTATAAGAGGGAAATGTTTTTGTAGGTGTCATATATTGGCACATGTTGCACCTGTTTCCTCCACAAGGGTAAGAACCTTTACATGATAACCATGTTTCTGATTGTTGTTTGCTTTTAGAAATAAATACAGATGGTGAAACTATACCGTCCCGGAGATTAGTCATAACACATGTCCTGAAAGACTGCAGGGGCATTACACAGTCCAAAGGGCATTACTAAATATTCAAAATACCTATCACGGGTATTCAAAAAACACCGTTCTTCTACTCGTCACTCTTGCGGATCGGATGAGATTGTTGTAAGCACCCTGAAGATCCAGTTTGGGAGAAACCTGGCACCGCGCGGCGATCAAAGAGTTCCGTGATCAACGTGGTAAGAAGTATCGGTTTTTAAACCGTGATCTTGTTCAGCCCACGATAGTCTATACAGGGAAATAAGGAGCCGTCTTTCTTGGTGACAAGAAGAATACTGCACAGCCGAGAGGAGGACTGCGTATGAAAACCCTCTGCAGATTTTCCTTGATGTATTCAGACATGGCAGCCTTTTCAGGAAACAGAAAGCGGATAACCCTACACTCTGGGGGAGAGTGGCACCCGGAAGAAGATCCACAGGGCAATCATACGAACGATGTGGAGTTAGAGTCTCAGCCTTGTCTCTGGAAAACACATCTGCGAAGTCCATATACGGACAGGAGTCTCTGCCAGAGATTTGTGAGACAACGTACGTAGAAGTCCTGACAGGTAGTGGATGAAGGAACCCGTAGCAATGTGAGGAACAATCCGGACCCCAACGGAGAATCTCCCCAGAAGACCAGTCCAGAACAAAGGGCATGAAGCTGAACAACCAGGGGGACCCAGCAGAAGAGAAGATGTGCTTTTGGGGCAGCACAAAAAAGAAAGCAAAAAAAATATATATCTCCAGTGTTTATAAGGGAAATGAGATTCTCATATAGTCAGAGGAAAAAAAAGGAATCACAGCTCACCGAAACTTGGACTGTTGTGACTTGGATGCTTGTCCAGTGTGAACGGTGCCCGAAGCAGCAAAGGAATCCTGTGTCGATGCAGGTGGGAATCAAAACGAAAAAACAGAGGTATCCAGCACTCGCTGTAAGGTAAAATAAAATACTAAGTTATTTATCATCATGGGTTAAAAACTGCACATGGAACAATGGCATGGAAAAAAGTAAGAAAGAGATGTGGAGCTCTATGTCTAAAAAAGGCTAATCAGACCTACGCGCTTCGGACGCTTTGCATTGTGCGTCCTTAGTCATGGTCTACCCACAACCGCTATTGGAACTATTTAAAAGACAGACATATTGCGTCATACTACAGGGGTGGGCGATAAAGGACGCCGGGGAATCACGGATAATATTACAAGAATTACTTTGAAAAATACTATACACTATAAACATTATAGAAATACCATAGTAGTTTCTTGTTTAACCTTTTGGTGTTCTAGTGTTATTTCAGAATCCAAAATATTTCCGTTTACGTAATGTATGCAATTTGTCTCCGCTTGCAGGGGCGGGTAATTTTTTCTATTGCCAAAGCTTGTAGACCACGAGGTTCGCCTTGGTGAGTCTCTAGAAAATGTCTAGACAACATGGACATATTTCTAGTAGTAATATTTATTTTTTCTTGGCATCTCGGCTATGTTCAGAAAGCTGGTTTTAGAGATCTGATGGTACTGCCAATGTATTTCATTTGGCATTTGGTACACAATGTATGTGCTGTTACAATCATGATGGAGGATATATGTCGTGTGTTATCATTGTTATAAGAGGGAATGTTTTTGAGGGTGTCATATATTGGCACATTTGCACCTGTTTCCTCCACAAGGGTAAGAACCTTACTGATAACCATGTTTCATGATTGTTTTGCTTTTAGAAAATAAATACAGATGGTGAAACTATACCCTATAAGATAGGTTTCTGGCCACAAATTGGCATCCATTTTAGTTTGTATGGTTTAAATCTTTCATCTCCTGATAATACTGGAGATATGTTTTCACAATTTCACTATTTCATGATAATCTTACTGTATGGTGGAAAAGTAAGTTTTTGAATCTTGATTTTATTTCACTCACATTTGTTATCTAATAGTAGAGATGCCTGTCTATAGTGTCTAACCTTTTGTGTGGTATATTTAGGGTGTGGGGAGATTATGAGTCTCGCATTCATGGTGTACCTCTGTGTTGGATGCTTCTGTTGTGCTGCAGCTTCTTTTGGCACGAATAAATTCACCTACAGGCAAATTTGTACACATACCTCTGCAAAACAGTACATACCATTTTAGATCACTGGAAGGATCATCCAATGACAACTCCATTCTTACTACTCTATATAGAAAACCTACTAGTGGAAACACTTTACTGCATGCTACCAGTAGTCACCCGGTCATATCATACAAAATTGCCTGTAGGTGATTATTTGTGCCAAAAGAAATAGAGCTCCACAGCTTTTCTACTTTTTCCATGCCATTGTTCCATATGCAGTTTTAACCCTGATGAAATAAAGGATACTTAGTATTTTATTTTACCTTACAACGACGGCTGGATACCTCTGTTTTTTCACAAAAAGAAAGTCGTGATGTAGGGCACCAACTTGCAGAAACAGGGTTCCATGCGAAACCAGATGGGAACGGAGAGAATCTGACCATTGACCGAGGCTATGGACAATGGCTTCTCGAGACGAACACCGGGAAGTGATGCTGAGAGACCAGGGCAGCATCCACTAAGTTCGCCCTGTAGAGCCCGAATCCAGGAAGGCAGAAACTGGATCTGGGTACCAGTGCAGCACTGCGGAGCACAGGAAAGAGGTCAGACTGGAGAAGCTGATTTACACCAGGGACGCCTCTCCCAAGAGCCTAGGTGCTGGCGTTTCCCGGACGTTGAGGACGGACTGGACAGGAACGATGATGAAGTGCTCTGGGGGCCACAGTACAGACAGAGTTCTCCTGTCATCGTCTTGAACGCTCCTGTAGGGAGAGACGAATTCTGTCCACCTGCATAGGTTCCTCAGCAGACATTCAGGCGGAGGCTGGAGGAGGTCTTTGAAAGGCAGGAGCCAGGCAGGAGGAAAACGTTACGCGGGCTTGAGGGTGCCGGTGCGCAGTTCCTCGGCGCGTTCCTGAAGCGAACATCAATCCGAGTGGCCAGGTGATAAGACCACTCAGAGTTGACGGCAGGTCCGAGCAGCCAGAGCATCCTTGACCTACACAGAGAGTCCTTCTTAAAGGTAGCTTTTAGGGCTGCATCGTTCCAGGCAAGTTCAGAGGCCAGGGTGCGGAATGAACCGCATACTTTCCCCACAGACGAGCTGCCTTGCGCGAGGTTCAGTAAAGCAGTCTCGGCAGAAGAGGCCTGTGCTGGTTTCTCAAATACAGCCCGGAACTCTGCCAGAAAAGCCGTGAGAGTAGCGTGACCGGGTCGCCTCTATCCCAAAGAGGGGTAGCCCAGGCCGGGCTTTCCGAGAGGAGGCTGACGAAGAATGCCACCTTTAGACCGCTCCGAGACAAATGTGAAGGCATGAGCTCTATTTGCAGAGAGCACTGAGTTATAAAGCCCCAGCATAATCTTGGGGTCTCCATCAACTTGCGGGGCATAGACAGCCGAAGTCGGGGTTCAGCGGCGGAGGACAGAACCGGACCGGCAGGGGTCGCGGGAGAGGGGACAGGAGCATGTTGCGGTTGCTGGGCGGCTAGCAGCGTTGGCAGCATGGTGGTGACTTGATCCAGCTGTTCACGCTGAGCGGCAACCTGGGATTGCTGGACCACAATGCCGGCAAAGTTGGGACGAGTAGGAAGGGAACCACGGCAGGATCCATGGCTGGATCTTACTGTCAGGATTGGGGGTGTGTGAATCCCCTGGACCACCGCCGCAAAGCGGGTTGGACTTGCTGCGGCAGGATACCACCTGGCCATTCCACAGGTGCGACTGGCCCGCAGTGGCAGCCGAGGTCTAGGTACCTTAACAGGAGACAGTCTCGTAGTCGGGTCCAGGCACAGGGTCAAGGCAGGCGGCCGAGAGATGCAGGGTAAAGCAATCCAGGGTCACAGGCACAGGAACACCAGCAACACGGAGGAACACAGGTAACACGGCAACAAAGGACTCGGGAGCAGGAACACACAGGAAGGCAGGGAGGAGACCTGGATGACACAGGAACGCAGGAATACTAGCAAAGAAGCTTTCTCTTAGGCTGTGAGGCTCAAAGATCCGGCAAGGGTCACGAAGGAAGGGCAGAATTATAGCAGGCCAGCGCCAATTATTGCGCGCTGGCCCTTTAAATTAGAGTGACGGCGCGCGCGCACCCTAGGAGACGGGGACGCGCGCGCCAAGCTGCGGGAGCGCGAAGGCATCGCGGGAGCCAGAGAAGGTGAGCGGGGCACGGGACCGGGGGCAGCAGCAGGAACGGGTGTGCCCGTGATCCGAGACAGTGATCGCGGAGCACCGTGACACTTAGTCCATGACTTGGAAAGAGCGGGACTGCGAGTACCATAAACTTGGAACGGAGCACGGTCAGCTTCTGCTATGGCATACAGTTGTCTCTTTGTAATAACCTCGTGCAAGAGCTGCGGCCGCCATATGTAGCGGGAGCAGAGACATCGGACCGGGTAGATGATGTCAAAGACAAACAGCTCCCTTTGCAGAGGTGCGGGTTTGACTAGCTATAATGGCCTGGTGCCACTAGAAGCTGCTGTGTGTGTGCTGCGCTGCGCAGAGGATGCACCTCCACATCTGTACCACATTTCTCCAGGCCATTGGATGGTGACGGTGCATAGTTGACGCAGGGCTGTGGTGCCATTGTTAGCTCCCTGGCCATGCTTCACACTTTCGCCCGCAGATTACTCATACACACGCTCGCTCCTCGGTGTCTTAACAAATACTTTGCCACTGCTTAATTGGACCTGCGGAGCAGGGTTTGT
The DNA here is from genome assembly GCA_019512145.1 of Engystomops pustulosus. Classification (NCBI taxonomy): domain Eukaryota; kingdom Metazoa; phylum Chordata; class Amphibia; order Anura; family Leptodactylidae; genus Engystomops; species Engystomops pustulosus. Next base: position 41,900,924 of record CM033648.1, on the reverse strand, counting down.
ACCCCACGGCCGGTTGCTCCAATACACTGTCGCTAGATGACAACGGCAGTTCTGGGCTTACAGAGTCACCCCTCCCGTGACGTCCCCTTACTGTGCTGCGACGTGTGCCTGCTCCACCTGCCACCTCTCTGTGTGACATATTGGATAATCAACTATGTTGATTTAACACTGATCTACTTTATCTACCAGAAAAACTTGAAATTTGGGGTATACAGAAGCACAAGAACTGACACCCTGGGATACGAGCAGAAATCACTACAGAAAGTATGTGGATTTAACACAGATGTCTTCCTATTCACTTCAGCAACAAAAAGAACTGCTATTTGGAGTATACAGATCCCCCAAAATGGACACCCTGGGATACAAGCAGAAATCTTTACAAAAAGTATGTTGATTTTACACTGATTTCTTCCTATTCACTTCAGCAACAAAATAGAACTGCTATTTGGGGCATGCAGATCTCCTAAAATGGACACCATGGGATTGAAGCAGAAATCACTACGGAAAGTTTGTGGATTTTACACAGATTTCTTCATATTCAATCAGCAACTTGCTATTTGGGCTATACAGATCCTGCAAAAAGGACACCCTGGGATTGAAGCAGATATCACTACAGAAAGTATGTGGATTTTACATAAAGTTCTTCCTATTCACTTCAGCAACAAAATAGATCTGCTATTTGGGGTATACAGATCCCCCAAAACGGACACCCTGGGATTGGAGCAGAAATCACTACAAAAAGTATGTGGATTTTACATTGATTTCTTCCTATTCACTTCAGCAACAAACTAGAACTGCTATTTGGGGTATACAGATCCCCAAAACGGACACCCTGGGATTAGAGCAGAAATCACTGGGATTAGAGCAGAAAGTTTTCCTCATATTCTAACCGATTCGTTCATCTCTAATAACTACTATAATTCTGCCCCTATGTATAAGATAATAACTACTATAATACTGCCCCCAATGTGGGAGAATACAACTACTACAATACTGTCCCCTATGTACAAGAATATAACTACTATAATACTGCCCCTATGTACAAGAATATAGCTGCTTTCTTTAATGTCCGTTTGGCAGCAAATACACATAGGACTTTGTTCCCCTAGGTATAAATCAGAGAACAGGTTAATAAGCAGTACTATCAATTAATTATCCATCTGGTAGCCCATCCTATAAGTAGGCAGATGACCCAATTCTTTTTTCTCTTGACAATTGAAGAGAATGGTAGAACATTTATCTTTAAAGAACTTCTGGGACAAGTCCTCCAGTGGGTTGGCAGGGAACGATGACTCGGAGGCATAATTTCCCAAAACTAGCCTGGTCAGGGGTCAAGCCACCCTTCCCCCACCCCATACTGTCATACCTCCCTGTGAGGCCATTTGCCAACAAAGGGTTTTCATCTGCATAGCCATGGAGAGGCTGTGTGGGCTCTGGTGCTTTCCCCCTATGATGCCATGGAAGTCAAGAACTCGTGTTAGGGGAGGCCTCCAGCTCTGTCATACTTTCTGGTCCCAGGGAGGTCCTCACTGGGAGATGGCAGATGAGCCTGTACCTACTTCCTCCCAAAGCAGAGGACCTGCTTTGCAAAACATTGTTACCAGACATGCAGATCTTGGCCATTTGCTTCACCGCTTGCTCTCTGAGCATACTTGTGTGACAACCTCCTCCCAATTCGGCGCAAGTCCCGGAGTCCACGTGGGTGACAGAGCCTGAGTTTTGGAGTTTACTCACTCCCATGTGACACCAGTAAGTCTCTCGTGCACAATCCCTGGGTTCAACTTTTGGCTTTGCATAGTACTCACTCCCGTGAGAATCCAGGCCTTTCTGCACATGTGCGACTGAAATCTCGGCTCTTGCAAGATCTTGCACGTTTAAATGTTTGGCGCTAGTTCAGGCTCGTCCCGCTTGCCAGGCAGCCGAACTCCTCTGAATTTGAGGTTAGAGCGTTGGGACCGGCTCCCAGGTATGCCAGCTGCTGTGTGCTTTGCTGTGTCTCACTGTGTTTGTAGTTTTCAGATGTCCTCCCATAATGATTTCTCTGATTCCTTCCATAGAAGTGGTAAGAGGAAAAGAAAAACTAGACACAGACTCTGCATGGTGTGTGATCAACCCCTTCCTGATGACAGAACAGCTGAGGAGTGTTCCTTCTGCACAGCATTAACCCAGGTAGACTGTCAGAAGTCTCAAGCAGATGAATTCATGTACCAGGGTTCAAGGAGCAGCTGGCGGTGCCTTTAAGGAGGCCCGATCCTCCCTTAAAGGTAAAGCGTTCATTCTAATCATAGTATCATAGTATAATAGTATATAAGGCTGGAAAAAGACGGAAGTCCATCAAGTCCAACCTTTAAGAATTAAATAAATGTTTTATCCCCATAACCCGTGATATTTTTTCTCTCCAGAAAGGCATCCAGGCCTCTCTTGAACATGTACATAGAGTCCGCCATAACAACCTCCTGCGGCAGAGAGTTTCATAGTCTCACTGCTCTTACAGTAAAGAACCTTTGTCTATGTTGATGGTAGAATCGCCTCTCCTCTAGGCGCAGAGGATGCCCCCTTGTCCTGGTCACAGGCCAAGGTATAAAAAGATCTTTGGAGAGATCCTTGTACTGTCCGTTCAGGTATTTGTACATTGTAATGAGGTCTCCCCATCAGTCGTCTTTTTTCTAAACTGAATAATCCCACATTTTGTAATCTGTCATTGTATTCTAGTGCCCCCATTCCCCTAATAATCTTGGTTGCTCTCCTCTGCGCCTGTTCCAGCTCTACTATGTCCTTTTTATACACTGGTGCCCAAAACTGTACATAATATTCCATGTGTGGTCTGACCAGGGAATTGTATAAGGGTAAAACTATGGGGCAGATTTATTTACCCGGCCCATTCGCGATCCAGCGGTGCGTTCTGTGTGGTGGATTCGGGTCTTCCGGCGATTCACTAAGGCAGTTCTTCTGACGTTCACCAGATGTCGCTGCTGCGCTGAAGTTCCCCGAGGTCCGCCGGAATGCACCATCCTATACCTGGTGAAGGAAAGCGCGTGTCCCGCAACACTTTTTTTTTAAATGCGGCGGTTTTTCCGAATCCGTCGGGTTATCTTTCAGCCACGATTTCCGTTGCGTGCATGCCGGCACCGATGCGCCACAATCCGATCGCGTGCGCCAAAAAACCAGGGCAATACATGGAAAAATCGGCGCAAATCGGAAATATTCAGGTAACACGTCGGGAAAACGCGAAACGGCCCTTAGTAAATGACCCCCTATGTGTTTATCATGAGAATCTATTCCTCTCTTGATACATCCCATAATTTTAATTGCTTTGGCAGCAGCCGCCTGGCTCTGGTCACTAAAATTACATTTACCATCCACCAATACCCCCAAGTCCTTTTCAGCTCCAGTTTTACCAAGTAATTGACTGTTTAGAACATAATTATACTTTTTGTTTCCATGGCCCAAGTGCATAACTTTACATTTATCTACATTAAACCTCATCAACCATTTCTCGGCCCACTCCTCAAGCTTCCACAAATCCCTCTGTAATGCTAAACTATCGGCCTCGGTATTTATTACTTTACCCAGCTTAGTATCATCTGCAAATATTGAAACTTGACTGTGTAAACCCACTACAAGGTCATTAATAAAAATATTAAAAAGAAGTGGCCCCAATACTGAGCCCTGTGGGACTCCACTGGTAACGTCAGCCCAATCTGAGAATGTGCCATTAATGACGACCTTCTGTTTTCGATCACTAAGCCAATTACTTACCCAAATACACAGATTTTCCCTATTCCTAGCAGTCTTATTTTATATACCAACCTTTTATGCGGCACGGTGTCAAATGCCCCAGGTCCCGTCTTGAACTTACCTCCTCGTAGAAACCAATAAGATTAGTCTGACAGGACCGATCTCTCATAAACCCATGCTGACGCCGAGTTATAAGGTTATGCACAGTGAGATACTCGAGGACAGCATCTCTAGCAAACCCCTCAAATATTTTCCCCACCACAGAAGTTAGATTCACAGGTCTGTAGTTTCCAGGATTGCTTTTTGATCCTTTTTTGTATATTGGTACCACATTTGCTATGCGCCAGTCCTGAGGAACATAACCAGTCTTCAGTGAATCTTCAAATATTAAAAATTACGGTCTGTCTATCACGGTACATAGTTCATGGATCTGGCCCCAGTGATTTATCTATCTTAGTGGTTGCGAGGCGGCACCGTACCTCTTCCTGGGTTAAACTGTTGACATTCCAAAGAGAATTTACATTATTTCTCATTGTGTCTTCCACCAGGGGATTTTCCTGGGTAAAGACAGTTGAGAAGGCGACATTCAGTAGATTGACCCTTTCCTCATCTCCTTCCACCATGGCCCCCATAGTAATACTAAGGGGGCCCATACTCTCAGTTTTTAGTTTCTTATCATTTATATACTTGAAAAATAATTTGGGATTATTTTTGCTCTCCCTGGCAATTTTTCTCTCAGTCTCTATTTTTGCAGCCTTTATCTGCTTTTTACAGGATTTATTTTTCTCTTTATAATCCTGTAATGCCTCATCGCTACCTTCATGTTTTAGCACCTTAAACGCCTTATCTTTCTCGCTTATTGCTTTCCTTACAAGACTAGTTAGCCACATTGTTTTTTTTTTGTTCCTCTTATGCTTTTTCCCATAAGGTATGTGTTTCTCACAGGACTTTTTTTAGAATATATGAGAAAAAGTCCCATTGTTGGGTGGGGCTTTTGTCTTTGAGAACATTGTCCCAGTCTATGCCTTTAAGGTCTTCCCTTAGTTGCTTAATGCTCTTAGTAAAGCGTAATACAAAATCAATGATATTATGATAATTATTACACAGGTTCCCCCCAACCTGTAGTTTTGATACCCTATCAGGTCTGTTGGTAAGGATAAGGTCCAGAAGTGCCACCCTTCTTTTTGGCTCCAGGACTAGTTGCGACAGGTAATTGTCTTTTGTTGTTGACAAGAACCTGCTACCTTTGAAGGTACTGCAGGTTTCGGCCCCCCAGTCAATATCTGGGTAATTGTGATCCCCTATGATAAGTACTTCACCATGCTTTGAAGCTGCATCCATTTCACTTATCAGCATTTCCTCTGCTGCCTCCATTATATTTGGAGCCTTATAACAAACCCCTAGTAATATTTTATCATTCTTTTTCCCTCCCCTTATCTCCACCCACAGGGACTCCACATTTGCATTTTTGTCACCGATGTCATCTCGCAGGACAGGCTTGAGGCTAGAATTCACATATAAACAAACCCCTCCCCCTTTTTTATTTATACGATCCTTTCTAAAAAAGACTATAACCATCTAGGGGGGGGGGGAAGGGCTGGGGAAAAAAAACAAAAAAAAAAAAATGCCAGAAGTTGGAGAAAAAAGTGTTTAAACTAGAGACGTGTGGGGGGAGGGCAAATACATTGTGCAGCGGCAAAACAGACAGTGTAGAGAGTGTAGAGAGCTGGAAAGAGTCATAGTCCGTGGGGGGAGAAGGGAGGCTGGAATGAGATTGGAGAAATAAGAACAAAAATAGGAGATTGAAACCCTATGCAGTACACAAATGCCAGAAAGCCTCACAACAAAATGAGGAACTGGAACTCTTGATGGGGAGTGGAAAATGATATAGTGGGTATCAGCGGAGAATGTGGACAGTAGCTATGGACTAAGATGTTATGCACAGGTTCCCCCCAACCTGTAGTTTTAATACCCTTTCAGGTCTGTTGGTAAGGATAAAGTCCAGCAGTGCCCCCTCTCTTGTTGGCTCCGGGACTAGTTGTGAAAGGTAATTGTCTTTTGTTGTTGACAAGAACCTGCTACCTTTAAAGGACCTACAGGTTTCTGCCCCCCAGTCAATATCTGGGTAATTGAAGTCCCCCATGATAAGTACTTCACCATGCTTTGGAGCCACATCCATTTCACTTATCAGCATTTCCTCTGCTGCATACATTATATTTGGAGCCTTAAAACAAACCCCTAGTAATATTTTATTATTCTTTTTCCCTCCCCTTCTCTCCAGCCATAGGTACTCCACATTCGCATTTGCGTCACCGATGTCATCTCGCAGGACAGGCTTCAGGCCTTTTTTATTTATACAATCCTTTCTAAAATGACTATACAGTAACCATCTACAGTAACATCCTAGCTACTGTCCAGCCATGTCTCCCTGATACCCACTATATCATATTTCCACTCCCACATCAAGAGTTCCAGTTCCTCCATTTTGTTTGTGAGGCTTCTGGCATTTGTGTACATGCATAGGGTTTTCAATATCCCTATTACTTTTGTTCTTATTCTCCAATCTCATTCCAGCCTCCCTTCCTCCCCCATGGACTATGACTCTTTCCAGCTCTCTATCTACACTGTCTAAGCGATTTACCATCACCATAGACAAGGTTCTTTACTGTAAGAGCAGCGAGACTATGGAACTCTCTGTCCGCAGGAGGTGTTTATGGCCGACTCTATTACATGTTCAAGAGAGGCCTGGATGACTTTCTGGAGAGAAAAAATATCACGGGTTATGGGGATAAACAATTTATTTATTCTTGAAGTTGGACTTGATGGACTTGCGTCTCCTTCCAGCCTTATATACTATGATACTATGATACCTCTTACTTTGTCATTAGTGCCAATGTGGACCATGACTGCTGGTTCCTCACCAGCCCCTCCCAGTAATCTGTCAACCCGATCCGCAGCAACATCTTTGTGACAGATTGCCCTGTCTGTTCCCCTAATAATCGAATCTCCCCACTACCAGCACCTGTCTGACCTGCCTGTGCTCCCATTACCCTTCTTACTGGAGCAGACAGTCCCTGGTTGGATAAGGCCATGTCTTGCTCCAGCATTGCTACCTCACCCCAGAGCTGATATCCCCCTCATCCGCCAGCCTGGCAACTATTGGGGTCACCAGATCAGGACTAGATTCCCTACAACTCTTCCCTCTACCCCGCCTTTTACATGTTACCCAACTAGCTGCCCCCTCACTCTGCACCTCCATACTTCCCTCCCCACACCCATCTTCCCCAGAGAGTTTGTGCTCCAGTAGCAGCAAACTTCGCTCCATATTGTCAATTGCCCGCAGCCTTGAAACTTGCTCATTTAGATCCAGAATCTGGGCTTCCAGATGAGAAATTTTCACACATCCCACACAGCAGTATTCCCCCTCGAAAGGCTGTTCAAGGAAAGCATACATGGCACAGGATGTACACTGTGTAGCAATGCCACTTATAGAGTCCATTGTTCTAATGGGGATTATAATAGAAATATGCACGAAAAGAAGAATTTACAGTCAAAGTAATACAGCAGTTACCTGCTAAAGTCCTTCAAACTTAAGTCCCTTAAACCTAAGTCCCACTTAGGACACTGCACACACTTCGAATCAATGCACAGTCCCCACCAAGCTCCCACACTCGCTTTTCTGATGCTTTTTAAGAGGTTATCTGCCACAAAAATCTGCTGAGCTCACTGCAACAAGATCTGGCTGCAAACCACCAAACAAACTGACCACAGAAGTATATAAAGGCTGCTAATTAGATAACCACACCCCACTATTAATTAGGCAGCACCTGTGCATATACTTTCTAGATAAGCAAGGTGAATGCCTTCCTAAACCCCCACACACAATATACAGATTATGCAAGTAAAAATACCTTCAGATCTACTTGGTTGCAATAAAACTCACACAATGAATATCAGGAAATAAAAATGTAGATGCACTTATCTATTTGTTGCTGGATCCAAAAAGTACTCCTTCCCTTAAACCTAAATCCCACTTTTTCCCAGTAATCCTCTGCTTCAGAGAATTCCTCAAATATGGAGATTACATCCTTACATGAGGAGTCTGATGAAGTGTTCCTTCTAAAAAAAAAAAGAATGTTAAAGATTTATTTAAAGTTGTTGAATCTTCAAAATATGCTGAAGAGAAATCTGGTAGAGAAAAATAGTTTTATATCTAGAGACAAAGGTCTGTCTGGTAACCCTGTTCTCACTAACATGATGAAACAGAAGTGGGATACCCCAACCAAGCGTTCTATAGGCTGGATCCCAAAGCATGTGAAGACTGGGAGGCAAGACCAAGAGTGGACATGCCAATTATTTAACTGTCAAAGAAATCTATATTTCCATCTGAGGAAGCTGCCATTCTTCCTGATCCGGTTGACAGAAAGGCTGAAAGTTCTTTGAAAAAAACATATCAAGCCTCCTCTTCTGCCTGTAAGGCAGCATTTGTCACAGTCCCTGAAGCCAGGGCATTGAGAATTTGGCTTAGCCAGCTTTCTCAGGACTTGTAGGACGATGTGCATAGAGAGGATATAATGCAATTTCTCGCACTATTTAAATCCGCAGCTGAGTTTTTATGTGATGCTCCCCTTGAAGTTATAAAGTATTCATCTAGGGCCATTGTTGCTTCTAACGCAGCAAGAAGGGCTCTATGGATAAAATTATGGAAAGGTGATTCCCCAGCCAAAGTGAATTTTTGCAGCCTCCTGTTCCAGACAGAAAGCCTGTTTGGCCCTCAATTGGCGAAAATTTTGGAGGCTCGATCTGTAAAGAAGCATTTTTTCCTCAGTCCATTAAGCAGCCGAGTCAGTTCTGACTCTTTCAGTCGCTTGGCGACATCCTCAAGGAGTCCCTATAAACTGCGGAAGTTCCAGAAGGTCCCTTCCAGAAGGTCCCTTAACTTCCCTAAGAAAAGGCCTCCGATCTCCAAAACTGGAGACGCATGACGCCATCTGGATGCAGATCCCTGTGGGGGAGGTTAAAGTATTTTTTTGCAAAATGGTCAGAAACTTCCTGCGATGCCTGGGTGCGTTCCAACATCCAAAAGGCTTATCTCTGGAGTTCATAGCTCCCCCTGTTCTTTTTCTCCAGATACAGGAGCTGCTAAGCAAAAATGCTTTAAAGGAAGTCCACTCATCCCAGTAGAGTCAAGGGGTTTATTCAAACATCTTTCTAGTACCAAAACCGGGATACAAATGGCATCTCATGCTTTTCATGTGCAGAACTTGGAGATGCATCAAAAACGCATTGCACTCTGAGACACATGCAAGTCCAATGCAAGTGCAATGCGTTTTTCACGCATCAATTGCCATAGAAAAGATAGAGCTCAGACCCGAGTCCTATAGACGCGCATTACCTGCGCGTGAAAAACGCATTGAAATTGCATTGAAAATGCACGTGAGACACTGAACAAACTCTGACTGAAAACTGATTGAACTCTGATGAAAAATGTCAGTTTTTCACTGACCAAACCCTGATCGCACCCTGAGCAAACTCTGCACCGCTAGTGTGGAAGGGGCCTAACATTTCTAGGTTTTATTATCAATTCTGAGCAGATGAGCATATGCCTTACAGAAGAGTCAACAAATTGACTTCAGCAGTGTCTTCCCTTATTCTGTCACACAGATTTACAATCCACTCAGCGATGAAAACATTGGGACTATTGAACTCAGCGCTGGATACGCTCCCTTGGGCAAGAGCCCACATAAGGCTTCTCCAGAAGGACATCTGAGATCCTGGAATCGCTACCCCACGAGTCTAGATGCTCTTATGTCACTCTCTCATGGCACCAGGGTGGATTTAATTTGGTGAACTCATCTCCACAAGCTTCGCCAGGGAAGGAGTCTGACACATCATCATCCGGTCATTCTCACCACAGATGCCTCATCTTGGGGCTGGGGTGCCCGTGTACAAGACAAATGGGTCCAAAATCGTTGGTCCCCTCAGGACAAGACCTTGTTCTCAAACCGCAAAGAGCTAAAAGTCATAAGATTGGCGCTGAGGTCCATATTCGTGGTGCTCTCAATTACAGAGCAGATACTCTGAGAAGAGTTTTGCTACATCCAGGGGAATGGGGCCTGAATTCTGAAGTGTTCCATTCAATCACACAAAGGTGGGGCCTGCCAGTGATAGATGTGATCACAAGAAAAAGAAAGGATACATGCCAAGTGACCAAGACAATACATTCTTTATTCATGTATCAAAAAAACACCACAAAACTAAAAAAAGAGAAAGTCACAAAATAATCTACCACAGGAAAACCAAACATGTGATAGTGTTAGTGATCCTGGGACCACCAGCTCCCCCTGGAGACTAAAGCCTTATGTAACACAAAAAGAGATACAACAATATTATCCTATAAGGCAGTGATGGCAAACCTTTTAGACGCCGAGTGCCCAAACTACAACCAAAACCCACAGAGTGCCAGAGTCACAATTTAAGCAGTAAGTCACAGGTCTGTCACACGTTTAAATTGTATAGGCACCTGAGGACACTAATACGGTAGAAAGGAGGAGAAGTTGTTTGGATCATCATTGTAGCTTCCTTCTAGGGAAGGAGGCCTTGAGTCCTGTCTGGCGAACCCTCCTCTGGGGTGATGGCAAGGGTGCCCACAGAGAGGGCTCTGAATGCCACTTCTGGCACCCGTGCCATAGGTACGCCACCACTGTCATAAGGTATTACACATTGGGCTAGGGAGAATGCGGTACCAATATATAATGCAAGCGGATTGCAAAAAAGTTACAAAAAAAAGGGTTTTATTTGTATACAGTATGAGTATATGCAAGCCAAAGTAAATGAATAGGTGGTACCACACTGCTAACCTAAATCAAAAGATAAGCAAGTATTACCTGTTCGGCAAATGTACATGTATTGTCTTGGTCACTTGGCATGTATCCTTTCTTTTTCTTGTTGTTTAAGCTATTTTTACATGCATTGACCCTTAGACTTTTTACCTGATTTCATTTTGTGCAGTGCTGGTCCCATTTTCTGTATTCAGTGATAGATGTGATGGCATCTGCGGACAGCAAAAAATGTAACCGCTTCTGTTCCCTATCTACGATGGAATATCCACTGGCGATATTCATAAGTTGGTCAGAAGTTATGATCTACATCTTTTCTCCACTACCCCTAATTCCGTTAGTACTTCAGAAAATAATCTCAGGGAAAGCGGAAGCGATAATGCACCCCATTTTGGCCATGCAGGCCTTGGTTTTCACTTATGCTGTCTCTACCATTTCAGTGTACAACAGAATATTGAATATCTTTAAACGCTGTTGTGCCTCCACAGAGATGCCACGTGATACTCTCCCTTCCATCCTCCAGTTCCTTCAAGAAGGATTCAATAAAGGCTCAAAGTGCACTTCAATAAAAGCTTAAAATGCACTCTGAAAGTGCATTTTACAGCTAGCAATGCTCAATTAGAATCAACATTTTCTTAAATTTTCTCTAATTTCAGGATTTTCATAGCAATTTGAAATTTTAAACCCATTATCAAGGAAGTAATTCCTTCCTGGGATATACCCCTAGTCTTGCAGGCTTTAAGGGGTCCTCCATTCGAACCTATGTCTCGAACTTCCTTAAAATATGTGTAATTTAAAACTTTATTTCTTACAGCGATTACATCCGCTAAGAGGATTAGTGAGATAGAAGCTCTTTCATCCAAGGATTCGTATCTTGGCATCCTACCGGACTGTATTATCCAGCGGACCAATCCGCAGTTCACACTCTTCTAGTAATATCAAACAGGTTGTCCTTCCCACATTCTTTCCTCATCCACAGGATGACCTTCAAGAGTCTCTCCACACTCTAGATGTTAGGTGAGTTAGGTAATGAATTACCTAGATATTACATCTACCTATAGAAGATCAGATTCTCTCTTCCGAACAAGGGAAAAAGAGTAAGTAAAGCCTCGCTCCCTAGATGGTTGAAAGATACAATCAAGGAATGCTATTCCTTCTCAGGCCAAGATCCTCCTATCCAGATCAAAGCTCATTCAACTTGCTCTACATCAGCACCTTGGGCTGAATTTGGCCAAATCTCTCTACATCAGATATGTAAAGCCACTACGTTGGCATCCCCCCTCCACATTCATGAAGCATTATAAGTTGGACATCCAAACTTCAGAGGGTTCAGCCTTTGGCAAAGAGGTGTCATTCAAGGCGACCTAGAAACCCTCCCATTAGTACTGCTTCGTAAGTCCCATGTGTATGTGCTGCCGAACAGCCGAGAAAGAAGGGAGAAATTTGCTTACCGAAATTTCCCTTTCTTTGAGTCCATGAGGCAGCACAGACCTTACTGCTTACTACAAATACAAGGTGCTCTGGGTCTGCCGCCGGCTTATAATTGATTAATTGATTCTTCTGCTTATTAACCTGTTCTCATCTGATTTGTACCTAGAGGAACAAAGTCCCATGTCTATGTGCTGCCTCACAGACTTAAAGAAAGCGAAATTTCGGTAAGCATTTTCAACCATAATACGCTTCCCGATGTCATAGTCTGTGCAACAGCAGCACACTTGCAGCTTTCAATGCCGTCCGGACTATACCAGTGAAGCTCCGGGGGAGGACATGTGTTTTAATTTTTACACCAACCCCACCAGTCGCAGACCGGCCCTGGACCGACACCTGACTAGCCAACCCACCTGGATTTCCCCCGATGGGTCATATGGCCAGTCCACCCCTGCATATGCTAATATAAGAGAGTATGTGCTATGTAAATTTGAGTGACACATACATGCTACATAAACAGTGAATGAAGCTATACTGCAATACACAATTTGAATACACATATTCAAATTTACACAATTTGAATATAATAAAAAGATATGGGGGCACATTTACTAAGAACCCTGCAGACTGTACTATGTGCAGCTTACCTGTGTAATGTGCATGATTTGCCAGATTCAGGATTTGTGTCACACACTCTTCATGAATTTGGCGCGCAGCGCACTGCTCCAACAGAGCGCGCCATTTTTTTTCTGATGCACCTTTAACATGGGGCGTGCAACACATTTCTATCAGACTTTGCATGATATTTGTGTCATATCGGGTACAGTACAGCTTTCGCCACAAAGTAACATGTGTCGCATGCGCCAGAAATGTGTCTCTGAACTGAAAAGAAAAACTCAGACAGAAAACTGGCTCAAGGGCCTTAGTAAATGTGGACCATTGTTTTTCACATATTGTGCTGGCTTCACAGCCACTGTTAATCTGTTATGAGAGCAGAACAAAGTTCACACCAATGCTCACAGTGTTAATTGTTACATTCTGTTATAGAATAGAATAACAGATACCTAGAGCTGATGGTAAGTGCACCCCCTCCATTTACCATCTGTTCACATTGGGGGGCATTTACCAATTTTGGCGCAAGCACGACTGTCGGCATAGGAGATCAGTCTCCGGAAAGCACAACCCGATGTTTTAAAGTGGCACTCGGCTGTAAGTAAATAATGGGTAGACGGTAATAATCAGTCGTGGGCCATAAAAATGCTGACATCGATGAGATTTCCGCCAAAATCTTACATAGACTGCGCCTTAATTTTGCTCTCTGACCATTTTTTTTCCTGGTCTATTGTGCACCAAAAATTGTGTCTAAAAATGCTGACAAAATACACATAAATATGCTCTCTAGGCATTATGATCCATATAGTTCTGTTTTCTGACAATGTGGTTAGATTATCAGGGTTCCAGGTTTATATACACTTTTATTTACCTACTGAACACTGTACTAGTATCTGACACATAGGGGCACATTTACTTCTCAGTCGAGGATTCGGGTCTTCTGGCGATTCACTAAGGTAGTGCGCCCGATGTCCACCAGGTGTCGCTGCTGTGCTGAAGCTCGCCGGAGTTCACTATCCTATCCTGGGTGCAGGTATGTGCGTGTTGTGAATGCAAATAAAATAATAATGTAATAAGTTTATGTGAACACAATTATTGCCATGTGAAGGCTGTCTTAGGTCATTGACCTCTGACAAGAATAGACATTGTACAGCTCTGTGAATGACAGCTGTAGCTGGACTCTGCAAGACTTCCCCCATCACTAAAGACTATTTTTATATTTAGTTGCACATTCTAGCTTTATCATCAGCTTTATGTAAAGGACATATATGGCATCATGCGTTCTCTTATGTCATAAGTCACATGTCTATGTAGATTGTGAGGGGCAGTCCCAGGATTTTACTATATATAATAAAGTTTATTTGAATGCTCTGGAGGGGGAAGGTGGATGGAGCACTAAGCAACAACGTGTCACCTGTGTCTCTGTCCCTACTCCCTACCCCCATCCCTACCCGAATCCATCGGGTTTTCCAACGGCAACGCCCCCCGATTTCCATCGCATGCATGCCGGCGCCGATGTGCCAGTATCCTCGGCACAAATTGGAAATATTCAGGAAACCCGACGAAAAAGACCCTCATAGAGTGAGAGATGAGACAGATCAGAGATGATGAGATCCATGAGACACATATTACACACAATCAGACAGTTAGCTCTCCTATATCTCTGCTTTTCCACAACACACTGCTAGATCTGGTGTTCCTTTCTCCGCCTCCCCGGATAAAGAACTTATCTGTCCGTAGCTTGTAGCTCTGCCCACGATATTTTGTTTGCTGTCAGGAAGTCATGTCTGTGAGCTTGTCTTGGAATGCAAAAGGCAGAGGCAGACAGCAGCTCAGCTCAACAGTGTCAGACAAGCAATATGGCTGCCCAACCAAAGTCAGAACTTACAGGGTTGTGTCTAGGGGCAACTGAAATTGTGTACCAAAGTGTGAAAATGGATTGCCTAATAATAATACGGGGATACCATACATGAATATTTTTATTACATTTTACTAAGTTGGCCAAATAACATTTTTACTCGGAGGAGATCCCTCAGGAAGCCATCCACAAGCTCATCAGCAGCATGCCGAGGCATTGTAGGGACATGGAGACCACAGACAATACTGACCCTTATATTCACTTATGTTAAGGACATTTCATCAGAGTTGCATAAGCCTGAAGTGTGTTTGTTTTTTTCCATTGGTTAATACTAGAGATGGGTGCATTTGTTAGAATTCGGTTTGTCCCGATTCGCCGAATTTTTTGAAAAAATTTGATTCGGTTCGAATCAAAACATAATGAATCACGTTAAAAAACAGGTATTTCCTGCCTGCACATGACAGCTGCCACTCTTAGAATCGGTCCTCTATGTGCACTTACAGAGGCCAACTTCACCAAATAAGCAAAGCAGGAACGCAGCATGACAAGGTAACGTCTGTGCCAGCTCGAAAGGACCGAGCTGAGGGCCAAGATCCCATTATAACATCAAAGAGTGTCTTTACACTGACATCAGATGATTCCATAGATTACGACAGAACCTGTTCTGTTAAACGCGGATACATGTAGAAACCCCCCTAAAGAGTGGAGAGGGTGTCGGCAGTAATTTTGCATTGACATCACTGATCATTTTTCCCTTCTTTTCACGCGTCAGTGTCCTCTTTCAATCGGTCAATAATCCATCAGTATTGCTAAAGCCAAAAACAAACAGGAGTTGATCCAGAATATGATACAGAGATGAGCAGCAAATGGGATACTTGAATGTCCTCTGTGCTCTGTATCCACTCATGTTTTTGACTATCAATCATGAAGCTTTTCATCCTTTTGGCAGATGAAATGAAAAGGAAAACCAAACAGTGGCAACGTCATAGAGTGGTGGAGGGTGAAAGCAGCATTATAGAAATCACAGGGTGTTCCAGGGAGACATTGGTCAATTGGCAGAAACATGAGTAGGCTGCTGAGTGGCACAATGACAAATTATGGAGGTGGTGAAAACATGGTAGGTCACAAAGTGGCATAATGATAAGAGTGGGGAGGTGGCAGCAGCAGCATCAGCAACAGGTGGCAGCAACATGGTGGCAGCAACATGGAAAGCCACTGGGCGGTCCAATGACAGAGCGTGCAGGTTGCGGCGGCGTGCAGGAGCAGCAGCAGGAGCCCAAAGGTGGTAGCAACATGGTGGCAGCAACTGAAAGCCACAGAATGGCACAATGATATAGTGTGAAGGTTGGCATCAACAGGAGCCCAACGGGGGCAGCATTATGGAAAGCCTTAGAGTGGTCCAATGACAGAGTGTGGAGGTGGCGGCAGCAGCATCAGCAGCAGCAACAGGAGGCCACAAAGTGGCACAATGATAAGAGTGTGGAGGTGGCGGCAGCAGCAGGAGCCAACAGGTGGCAGCAACATGGTGGCAGCAACATGGAAAGCCACAAAGTGGTCCAATGACAGAGTGTGGAGGTGGCAGCAGCAGCATCAGCAGCAGGAGGCCACAAAGTGGCACAATGATAAGAGTGTGGAGGTGGCGGCAGCAGCAGGAGCCCACAGGCGGCAGCAACATGGTGGCAGCAACATGGAAAGCCACAGAGTGGTCCAATAACAGAGTGTAGAGGTGGCATCAACAGGAGCCCACAGGTGGCAGCAACATGGAAAGCCACAAAGTGGTCCAATGACAGAGCATGGAGGTGGCAGCAGCAGCAACAGGAGGCCACAAAGTGGCACAATAATAAGAGTGTGGAGGTGGCAGCAGCGGCAGCATCAGCAGCCGCAACAGGAGGCCACAAAGTGGCACAATAATATAGTGTGAAGGTGGCATCAACAGGAGCCCACAGATGGCAGCAACATGGTGGCAGCAACATGGAAAGCCACAGGGTGGCACAACGATATAATGTGGAGGTGGCATCAGCAGCAGCAGAAGCCCACAAAACTCACAGCAGAGGAGGCCACATTGTGGCACAACGATGAAGTTTGAAATTAATTTGAATTCAAAGTATTCAATGTAAATTTTAATTTGTAGATTGGAGACGCCGCATCCATTATACATGACAGTTTTCCTGAAAAAATCTGGTCTTTGACAAAAAAGAACTGCAAAGGTGGCACCAGCAGCATGAGGTCAGAGGTGTGGAGGTGGCGGCAACATGGTAGGCCACAGAGTGGCACAATGATATAGTGTGGAAGTGGCACCAGTAGCAGCAGGAGCCCGCAGGGTGGCACAATAATAGAGTCTGGAGGTGGCGGCAGCAGGAGCCCATATAGCCAACAGCAGAGGAGGCCACATTGTGGCACAATGACGAAGTTTGAAATGAATTAGTAGTTAAAATTTTCCATTTTAATTTGTAGATTGGAGACGCCACATCCATTATACATTACAGTTTTCCTGAAAATATCAGGCCTTTGACAAAAAAGAACTCCAAAGGGGGCACCAGCAGCAGCAGCATGAGGTCAGAGGTGTGGAGGTGGCAGCAACATGGTAGGCCACAGAGTGGCACAATGATATAGTGTGGAGATGGCATCAGTAGCAGCAGGAGCCCGCAGGGTGGCACAATGATTGAGTCTGGAGGTGGCATCAGTAGCAGCAGGAGCCCGCAGGGTGGCACAATGATATAGTGTGAAGGTGGCATCAGCAGCAGCAGGAGCCCGCAGAGTGGCACAATGATATTGTGTGTTGGTGGCATCAGTAGCAGCAGCAGCAGGAGCATGCAGGTTGGCACAATGATATAGCATGAAGGTGGCATCAGTAGCAGCAGCAGCAGGAGCACGCAGGGTGGCACAATGATATAGTATGAAGGAGGCATCAGTAGCGGCAGCAGCAGGAGCACACAGGGTGGCACAATGATATTGTGTGTTGGTGGCATCAGTAGCAGCAGCAGCAGGAGCACGCAGGTTGGCACAATGATATAGCGTGAAGGTGGCATCAGTAGCAGCAGCAGCAGGAGCATGCAGGGTGGCACAATGATATAGTATGAAAGCGGCATCAGTAGCGGCAGCAGCAGGAGCACACAGGGTGGCACAATGATATAGATTGAAGGTGGCATCAGAAGCAGCAGCAGCAGGAGCCTGCAGATTGGCACCATGATATAGTGTGGAGGTAGCGGACAATTCCAGTCCCTGGTAGAGATGGTAGGAGGCAGATGGAGCAACTGGCAGCAGATGTGTGGCATCGGGCAGGTGGCAGCATCAGAATAGTGGCGCAGGTAGGTAGAACCAAGACTCTTTTGTCAACGTTTGGAGGAGGCGTCATGGCTGATCTAATCTGATGCATTAGGCAATGACAAGTTGAAATCCTGGCCGATCCAAGCCTGATTCATCTTGACAAAGATCAGTCTCTCCACATTACAGGTGGACAAGTGGGGTCTCCTTGGGGTAACGATTGTCCCCGGCGCACTGAACAACCGCTCTGATGCCACACTACTGGCCTGGCAGTACAGCTTCTCTACTGCAAACTCTGCAAGTTGCAGCCACACATAAAGTTTGGCTGCCCAGTAGTCCATGGGATCCTCTACCTGAGGTGGTAAAGTGCTGTCCAATACCTGCTCCATGTCCTGCTGCTGCTGCTGGTGGCTGCTACCATTCTCACTAGGCGGGTGAAGGAACTTTCTCAATAAAGAATCCAGACTTAAGCTGCTGCTGATGGAGCTGCTACTGCTCCTACCCCCCCAGCTCCCCACAGCAGCCGTGGCAGTAATACGCAAGCAGTGACTGCCAGGAATCCCCCGGTCAGACCTGACAGAGGATGGACAATGTCACACATAGGCAGCAGCCAACTGTGTGCACAATATTTCTCTATAGTATGCCAGTTGTTTCTCCCTCTTGGCAGCTGGAAAAAGTCACTAATTTTTGACCCGTAGCGAGGCTCCAAGAGGGTGGAGAGCCAAAAGTCATCCCTATGGCGGATGTTGACTATTCGGCTGTCACTAGTTAGGCAGCGCTTTATGGAGTTGGTACACTCCCCTTGAGAAAGCCAGTGGGCGAAACACGTGTTGGGGCTACACAGTGCACACCCGGTATCCTGGTATGGCAATGACTTTCTAGTATTGTTTTAGAGCTGTCCATGTAAGCAAGCTGAGGCTTGTATATAGCTGTCTTCTACCTCTAGTTACTAGGTCTCCTACTCCATACAGATTCATTTTATTCCCTATGGCAATTTGCTTATTTTATATGTGGCTATGCACTGTTTTTAATCATGTATTACCATTGTACAACTACCATGCTATGTAAATTTGTTGTTATTAATAATTTTTTGCATAACTAATAAAATGTATTTAATATTTATAATTGCTTGTGAACATAGTACCAATTTGTATTTTTTGATACTTAATGTCACACGTAGGCAGCAGCCAACTGTGTGCACAATATTTCTCTATAGTATGCCAGTTGTTTCTCCCTCTTGGCAGCTGGAAAAAGTCACTCATTTTTGACCCGTAGCGAGGCTCCAAGAGGGTGGAGAGCCAAAAGTCATCCCTATGGCGGATGTTGACTATTCGGCTGTCACTAGTTAGGCAGCGCTTTATGGAGTTGGTACACACTCTGTCCTTTTTGTTCAGACTCCTACACTGTGTTTATTTATTTATGTTGCAGCTAGAGTGTATTGTGTGATATTGACTTTATTATTGTTCCTATGGTGTGTTCTGGGGGGGCCTGCAGCAGGTTGTCTGTCACTGTTTGGTCACGAAGGCAGTTGACCTGCATTTTCATGTTTTAATTGTTTTTATATTTCTGTCCATTTGAGTTTCCTGTTTTGTATAAACTTTAATAAAGTATTGTTGATTATTATGGCTACTTGACACATGTCTTTCTTGTTTCTCTCATGTGTAATTTTCATGTGTGTAGCATCAATATATTCCTTCATTCCCCTTTAGGGATTAGATTCCATTTTTCTGTATCAAAGTGTCTTCATGGTCAGCACACTGGTGTGCTAACCTTTGCGAGAATCTTCTAGTGGACTTCCACTTAAGGGCAGGGTTGCCCAAATATTGTTTTATACATTGCTGTTATTTTGGGTTGGTAACCCACTTTTTTCTTGTGTGTGTGTCCATAGGTTGACATGGATTTGGAGGCTAGAGAGGCTGTTTGGAACAGTCAGGTGTCCACTGTATTTGACACCCCAAGCAACACGGGTCATAATGTGGAATTTAGGTCAATGACAGACCAACTCATGGATGCACATAAAAGTTTAACCAGAACCTGGTGGAAAATCCGTTGCTTAAAGGAATATAAGAAGCTCAGTATTGTCCCTAGAGGACTTCGGGTTCAGATTTTCCCTTCCTGGGAAGTTGATGGTGATTTTAAGACGGTATGGGAAGCAGGTTTACATCAATGTTCTACAATGAAGTACGTACCTTGGAAACCAAACTACACATTTTTGATCAAACAACATTGGTTCAGCCATTTCAAATGAAATTGAAGGAAACCATTGATAAATACGAAAAGGATGTTATACAAAAGAAACGTGATAAGTTTGGCAGGGATAGAAACGATTATGAAAGGAAAAAGGCGTACAAGTGGACACATAAAGGGAATATGAGGAGATCCGTTAGACGCACAGCTACGCAGGCCGCTGATAGGGAATTGTCCTCCAGTGATATTTTATCTTCAGATGTAAGCGAGCCAGAAGGCGACCCAGGAAGAGACGCGCCCAATACCAAGAAAAGGGGCTTATGGAATTGGTGGTCACCGAATTACAAGCGGAACACTCAGCGGCACAAGAACAACAATCAATGAAGGAAGGTAGGCATAATTTGGAAATTATTAACTTGTCATCATACCAATTGTCTGATGTTGAACGGTCTGTTTTGAGTAAAGGCTTAAACTTTTCTCCCATGCAAAGATTGGACAAATTCACGCTGGTAAAGGACATCTATTTATGCTGTAGACAGTTATCTTTCAAACTACTTTATCACCAACCATCACTCATGGATGTACTCTCGGATGTGGATCGGAGGACCTTCACGGACCTTTTGGATTTACTAAGAGAAAATGAACAAGACCAGGGAGGCACAACAGGTAGGCCATAATTCACACTACGTACCCCCTCCCAGGGCACCCCTAACCTTCGTTTATTTCCAGCAATACAGATTTTCTTCGACTGTATGGTACGGGACATCAGAGAATTAAAGGAGGACCCGTGGAAATATGAAAATTTGACCAGAGCTGAACGCCAAGCCATCACAAATTTACGTAATAACACCAATTTTATCATAAAAGAGGCGGATAAGAGGGGGGATGTAGTGTTGTGGCCTATTGAACAATACATCTTGGAGGCCAAGCGGCAGCTACTCAATCAGCGTTATTACTCCTCTTTACCCTCAGACCCCACCACCGTCTTTAAAGCCAAATTTGATCGACTTGTTGAAGCAGCTTGGGGACAGGGCATCATCTCTCGACGAGAAAAAGACTTCCTCACCGTGAAAACTCCAGTAACTCCCACCTTTTATATGTTACCGAAGGTACATAAGACATTACAGAATCCCCTGGGTAGACCCATTGTGGCGGGGATTGGCAGTCTCTCTGAGAAAGCCTGTATTTATATTGATTTTTTTTCTCCAGGAACGAGTTACGAAACTGACTTCATATGTTCGGGGCTCCTCACACTTACTTAGCCGCTTGGAACAAATGGAACTGGTGACCAAAGAAGAAGAAGTCTGGATTATTTCCATGGATGTTGAGTCACTATTTACCAACATTCTACATGAGGTTGGTATAAATGCAGTGGCTTTTTTTATGAGACAGGGACAGGTGGGAGATGAACGACATAATACTTTCTTGCTGGATCTTTTGAGTTTTGTCTTGAGACACAACTATTTTGTTTTCGACAGAACTTATTACAGACAGGTCTCGGGCACTGCGATGGGTGCACGCAGTGCCCCCTCCTATGCCAACCTATTTTTAGGTTGGTGGGAGGAGACCAGCGCGTACCCCTCCGGGCCCTTCCAGCGTCACGTCGTTGGTTGGTTTCGCTATATCGATGACGTGCTTGTGTTCTGGAGGGGTACGCTCGAGACCTGTCAAGCTTTTGTGGAACAACTTCATTCCAATCCAGTCAGCTTCCTTGACTTGCGAATCAAGATTCATCAGAGGAATGTGGAGACATTATCCAGAAAAGAGACTGTGACAAACAGCTTGCTACACTACCAGAGCTTTCACCCCCGCCACTTGAAGAATGGGATCCCGATTGGGCAATTCTTACGAGTTAAAAGAAACTCCACCACGCAAAAAGAATTCTCACAACATTCAGAAGAGCTCACTCATAGATTCAGGGAACGAGCTTACCCTAAAAAAGTAATTTCTAGGGCTTTTATGCGGGCCAAACAAACCCCTAGAAAAGACACAAAGCCCAAAGTTTTGGATGGTAAGCCCTGCCTCATCACGTCATACCATAATCAGTGGTCGGACATATACAAATTGTTACAGAAGAATTGGGGTATCCTCAAAAGTCACCCGAGATTGGAGCTACATATTCCATCTGGTCCCAGGATGATAGCCAAACGGGCTAGAAATCTACGGGACAGTCTGACTAGAAGCCATTTTCAGAGATCGTCCACACCACTGGGACATGGACAGCGGCTGGTGGGCTCCTACCCGTGTGGTGATTGTACAGTATGTCCCTTAGTCATGCGTGGGACAAACTTTGTGAATCCAGCAAACTCCAAAAATATACAACTGCGGTCTTATACCAATTGTCGAACCCGCAATGTCATCTATGGTTTACTTTGCCCGTGTCCAAAACTTTATGTGGGGCAGACTGGTCAGGAGTTACGTAAGAGAATTCAGAAACACATCTCCACTATCAACAATGCGGCACAAGATATCTCCAATGGCAAACATCTATCTACCGTGGCGAAACATTTTTTCCATGTCCATCGGGGAAATCCCACAGGCCTACGGATTGTGGGCCTAGACAGGGTACAACAAAATATATACGAGGCAGTGATGTCACACCAGTTCTTTTGCGTTTGGAGGCAAAATGGATTTTTGATCTGATTTCCTTGGCTCCATATGGGATGAACGAGGATATGTTATTTTCCGGTTTCTACAAGAAGTGAATGAATTTATGTCACAACTTTCATCATCCACCCGCTAGGTACGGTATAGCCATATCCTTTTTGCACTTTTTTCACTACCCTTTTTTCACTCACGGTCATCTTCTGGTGTTCCCTTTTGACCCTTACTCGTAGTGTCTCACTTTTCAGCACTATGGTTCAATCCCAGTTCCCTGGGCAGCTTTTCTTCTCATTACCCCCTGATCATCACTTTAGGTCACAGATCCACTTCT
Source organism: Engystomops pustulosus (assembly GCA_019512145.1). Lineage (NCBI taxonomy): Eukaryota > Metazoa > Chordata > Amphibia > Anura > Leptodactylidae > Engystomops > Engystomops pustulosus. The sequence continues at coordinate 41,878,063 of CM033648.1, read as the reverse complement.
GTGCTTGGTTCCAGGCACCACTCTTTACTCTTTTATCACATATTCCACCTTGGGCACTATCACAACCTCTCTCCTTCTCTCTTTCATCCTCCTCTCCTTCTTCTCCCTCTTCTTGTTTTGCACTTCCAGCAACACGTATTCATTTTACACTATCCGCGGATATTCACGCCACCTTCTTTCTCGCCTTCTTTGTTTCTTTTCCTTCATACGCTATCCAGGCTCTTTTGATCATGGTTTTTTCCCCCTTTTTGCTTCATTCTCATTTCACTTCCTTTTACTTTCAGGTACCCTGTATGGGGCTCTGGGACATTACCCTCTACCCATTTCCATATGATCTAATATACTAATCTCAGCAATCATTTTGTTCTACGGCCTTTTGTCCTGTTAATCCGGTCCTCCTCGGCACACAAGAAGAAGAAATTTACCTGATTTATTATCTCCAATAGGATTAGGTGTCTGTTTTCGTACTATTATATTGTATTTTATCATTTCCTGTGCCGCTTTGCATTTGTGGTTGGTGTGTCTGTGCATGGGCCCATGCGTGCATGTGTTGGGTTTGTGTGTGTATGTGTACTTTATTGCAGTACATATATATTGTTTATATGTTTATATGAAATCATGCATGTATTTAATAACTTTTGTGCAAGGTCAAAATCAACTTATTCTCTATTCATTTTTTATCTCTCTTTAGCCATGCTGCTGTACTGCCACTTTATTTATGCACTTTATTACATAGTCTCTAATATATACACTCACCGGCCACTTTATTAGGTACACCATGCTAGTAACGGGTTGGACCCCCTTTTGCCTTCAGAACTGCCTCAATTCTTCGTGGCATAGATTCAACAAGGTACCAGAAGCATTCCTCAGAGATTTTGGTCCATATTGACATGATGACATCACACAGTTGCCGCAGATTTGTCGGCTGCACATCCATGATGCGAATCTCCCGTTCCACCACATCCCAAAGATGCTCTATTGGATTGAGATCTGGTGACAGTGGAGGCCATTTGAGTACAGTGAACTCATTGTCATGTTCAAGAAACCAGTCTGAGATGATTCCAGCTTTATGACATGGCGCATTATCCTGCTGAAAGTAGCCATCAGATGTTAGGTACATTGTGGTCATAAAGGGATGGACATGGTCAGCAACAATACTCAGGTAGGCTTTGGCGTTGCAATGGTGCTCAATTGGTACCAAGGGGCCCAAAGAGTGCCAAGAAAATATTCCCCACACCATGACACCACCACCACCAGCCTAAACCGTTGATACAAGGCCTCCTGTTCCAGACAGAAAGCCGTTGGCCTCAATTGGCGAAAATTTTGGAGGCTCGATCTGTAAAGAAGCATTTTTTCCTCAGTCCATTAAGCAGCCGAGTCAGTTCTGACTCTTTCAGTGCTGTGCGACATCCTCAGGAGTCCCTATAACTGCGAAGTTCCAGAAGGTCCCTTCCAGAAGGTCCCTTACTTCCCTAAGAAAGGCCTCCGATCTCCAAAACTGGAGACGCATGACGCCATCTGGATGCAGATCCCTGTGGGGATGTAAAGTATTTTTTTGCAAAATGGTCAAAACTCCTGCGATGCCGGGTGCGTTCACACATCAAAAGGCTTATCTCTGGAGTTCATAGCTCCCCTGTTCTTTTTCTCCAATACGAGCTGCTAAGCAAAATGCTTTAAAGGAAGTCCACTCATCCCAGTAGAGTCAAGGGGTTTATTCAAACATCTTCTAGTACCAAAAACCGGGATATCAAATGGCACTCATGCTTTTCATGTGCAGAACTTGGAGATGCATCAAAAACGCATTGCACTCTGAGACACATGCAAGTCCAATGCAAGTGCAATCGGTTTTCACGCATCATTGCCATAGAAAAGATAGAGCTCAGACCGAGTTCCTATAGACTCGCATTACCTGCGCGTGAAAAACGCTTGAAATTGCATTGAATAATGCACGTGAGACACTGAACACCTCTGACTGAAAACTGATTGAACTCTGATGAAAATGTCAGTTTTTCACTGACCAAACCCTGATCGCACCCTGACAAAACTCTGCACCGCTAGTGTGGAAGGGGCCTAACATTTTCGTTTTTATTATCAATTCTGAGCAGTGAGCATTGCCTTACAGAGAGTCAACAAAATTGACTTCAGCATGTCTTCCCTTGTCTTCCACAGATTTACAATCCCTCAGCGATGAAACATTGGGACTATGAACTCAGCGCTGGATACGTCTCCCTTGGGCAAGAGCCCACATAAGGCTTCTCCAGAAGGACATTGAGATCCTGAATCGCTACCCAGAGTCTAGATGCTCTTATGTCCCTCTCTCATGGCACCAGGGTGGGATTTAATTTGTGAAACTCTCTCCACAAGCTTTCGCCAGGAAGGAGTCTGACACATCATCATCCGGTCATTCTCACCACAGATCCTCATCTTGGGGCTGGGGTGCCCGTGTACCAGACAATGGGTCCAAATCGTGTCCCCTCAGGACACGACCTTGTTTCTCAAACCGCAAAGAGCTAAAAGTCATAAGATTGGCGCTGAGTCCATATTCGTGGTGCTCTCATATACAGAGCATACTCTGAGAAGAGTTTGCTACATCCAGGGGAATGGGCCTGAATTCTGAAGTGTTCCATTCAATCACACAAAGGTGGGGCCTGCCAGTGATAGATGTGATCAACAAGAAAAAGAAGGATACATGCCAAGTGACCAAGACAATACATTCTTTATTCATGTATCAAAAAACACCACAAAACTAAAAAAGAGAAGTCACAAATAATCTACCACAGGAAAACCAACATTGATAGTGTTAGTGATCCTGGGACCACCAGCTCCCCCTGGAGACTAAAGCCTTATGTAACAAAAGAGATCCAATATTTATCCTATAAGGCAGCGATGGCAAACCTTTAGGACGCCGAGTGCCCAAACTACAACCAAACACCCACAACGTGCCAGAGTCACAATTTAAGCAGTAAGTCCAGGTCTGTCACACGTTAAATTGTATAGGCACCTGAGGACACTAATACGGTAGAAAGGAGAGAAGTTGTTGGATCTCATTGTAGCTTCCTTCTAGGAAGGAGGCCTTGAGTCCTGTCGGCGAACCCTCCCCTGGGGTGATATGGCAAGGTGCCCCACAGAGAGGCTCTGAATGCCACTTCTGGCACCCTTGCCATAGGTAACGCCACCACTGTCATAAGGTATTACACATTGGCTAGGGAGAATGCGGTACCATATATAATGCAAGCGGATTGCAAAAAAGTTACAAAAAAAGGGTTTGATTGTATACAGTGAGTATATGCAAGCCAAGTAAATGATAATAGGTCACACTGCTAACCTAAATCAAAAGATAAGCAAGTGCAACATCCCCCACGGGGCCTAGCCTTTTCTCGGGCCTGGAGTCGCCGGGGCCCGCAGTACCTGAGTGGCTGGCGGTTGCGGCCTAGGCACGCTAGTGTCACGGTGCTTGGTATGGGAACCGGAGGGCTGTCCTACCAGCTGGCAGGTCTCCAGTAGGGTGGTGTTGGCAAGAAATGATGAGGGAGAGGCTGCTATAGCGGATCTCCCTGGGGCAACCTTTGGTTCTAGAGTATGAGTCTCGGGTGTTGGACAGGGTGCCGTGATGATGGCGCTGTAGTAGCAGGGACCAGACGGAGGCAGAGGTTGAACAAAAATACTTACAGTTCTTTATGGAACGACAGGAACCGCAGCACGTGCCTTTAACAGAGTAGTGGAGTGCTGAATGCAGATGGAGGGAGCCACAGGATGTAGAGCGCCAGCCTGGATGCAAGGCAGGCTGGGAGATAGCTGTGTCAATAGGATGCTTCAGCTTGTCCTGGGTGCTTCAGGTATCACCCTTAAAGGTAGGATGATACCCCTTTCCTCCCTAACTCTTAGCTATTAGCTCCACTCTTCAGGCAGAGCGAGGCTCTCCTGCTCTGGTCTGGTTTCTAGCTGTATAGAGTTTAGACTGGAGTTGCTCCAGTCTGCTTCTGCAGACTCCTAGTCTGACTGCTCTCTTCTCTCTCCTGAGAGAGACTCATTTCTTCTGGAGTTTCCTGACAGGGTTCTTGTACTCCCCTGGTCAGGTGGTGCTACTCCTCCAATTACATCTCAGCTTCAGAGAATAGAGTGTAATACATGGATTGGATGACCATCTACATCACATAAAACAGTTACACTCCTCCCTTGCCAGACAGGATCTACTCTGCAGTGTTCCCCTGTGTCTATAAGGACTATGTAGTGTGATGTAGTGACATGCTGTGGGGCTGACTAGACCCTACACAGGCTGCAAGCTACATGATGGGACGTATTCGCAACCACTCCTCCGCCTTGCATCGGCGAGGGTGTTGCACAAGTATTACCTGTTCGGCAAATGTACATGTATTGTCTTGGTCACTTGGCATGTATCCTTTCTTTTCTTGTTGTTTAAGCTATTTTACATGCATTGACCTTAGACTTTTTACCTGATTCATTTGTGCAGTGCTGGTCCCGTTTTCTGTATTCAGTGATAGATGTATGGCATCTGCGACAGCAAAAAATGACCGCTTCTGTTCCCTATCTACGATGAATATCCACTGGCGATATTCATAAGTTGGTCGAAGTTATGATCTACATCTTTCTTCCACTACCCCTAATTCCGTTAGTACTCATAAATAATCTCAGGGAAAGCGAAGCGATAATGCACCCCATTTTGGCCATGCAGGCCTTGGTTTCACTTATGCTGTCTCTACCATTTCAGTGTACACACAGAATATTGAATATCTTTAAACGCTGTTGTGCCTCCACAGAGATGCCACGTGATACTCTCCCTTCCATCCTCCAGTTCCTTCAAGAAGGATTCAATAAAGGCTCAAAGTGCACTTCAATGAAACTTAAAATGCACTCTGAAAGTGCATTTACGCTAGCTGCTCAATTAGAATCAACATTTCTTAAATTTTCTCTAATTTCAGGATTTTTCCATAGCAATTTGAAATTTTAAACCCATTATCAAGGAATATTCCTTCCTGCGATATACCCCTAGTCTGCAGGCTTAAGGGGTCCTCCATTCAAACCTATGTCTCGAACTTCCTTAAAATATGTGTATTTAAAACTTTATTTCTTACGCGTTACATCCGCTAAGAGGATTAGTGAGATAGAAGCTCTTTCATCCAAGGATTCGTATCTTGGCATCCTACCGGACTGTATTACCAGCGGACCAATCCGCAGTTCAACTCTTTCTAGTAATTCATAAAATGGTGTCCTTCCCACATTCTTTCCTCATCCACAGGATGACTCCAAGAGTCTCTCCACACTCTGATGTTAGGTGAGTTAGGTAATGAATTACCTAGATATTACATTACCTATAGAAGATCAGATTCTCCTCCGAACAAGGGAAAAAGAGCAAGTAAAGCCTCGCTCCCTAGATGGTTGAAATATACAATCAAGGAATGCTATTCCTTCTCAGGCCAAGATCCTCCTATCCAGATCAAAGCTCATTCAACTGTGCTCTACATCAGCACTTGGGCTGAATTGGCCACACTCTCTACATCAGATATGTAAAGCCACTACTTGGCATCCCCCCTCCACTTCATGAAGCATTATAAGTTGGACATCCAAACTTCAGAGGGTTCAGCCTTTGGCAAAGAGGTGTCATCAAGGCGACCTAGAAACCCTCCCATTAGTACTGCTTTTGTAAGTCCCATGTTATGTGTCTGCCGAACAGCCGAGAAGAAGGGAGAAATTTGCTTACCGAAATTTCCCTTTCTTTGAGTCCATGAGGCAGCACACGACTTACTGCTTACTACAAATACAAGGTGCTCTGGGTCTGCCGCCGGCTTAATTGATATTGATTCTTCGCTTATTAACCTGTTCTATCTGATTGTACCTAGAGGAACAAGTCCCATGTCTATGTGCTGCCTCACAACCAAAGAAAGCGAAATTCGGTAAGCATTTTCAACCATAATACGCTTCCTGATGTCATAGTCCGTGCAACAGCAGCACCACTTGCAGCTTTCAATGCCGTCCGACTATACCAGTGAAGCTCCGGGGGAGGACATGTGTTTTATTTTACACCAACCCCCAGTCGCAGACCGGCCCTGGACCGACACCCTGACTAGCCAACCCACCTGGATTTCCCCCGATGGGTCATATGGCCAGTCCACCCTGCAAGCTAATATAGAGAGTATGTGCTATGTAAATTTGAGTGACACATACATGCTACATAAACAGTGAATGAAGCTATACTGCAATACACAATTTGAATACACATATTCAAATTTACCACAATTTGAATATAAAAAAGATATGGGGGCACATTTACAAGAACCCTGCGACGTACTATGTGCAGCTTACCTTTGTAATGTGCATGATTTGCCAGATTCAGGATTTGTGTCACACACTCTTCATGAATTTGGCGCGCAGCGCACTGCTCCAACAGAGCGCGCCATTTTTTTCTGATGCACCTTTAACATGGGGCGTGCAACACATTTCTATCGACTTTGCATGATATTTGTGTCATATCGGGTACAGTACAGCTTTCGCACAAAGTAACATGTGTCGCATGCGCCAGAAATGTGTCTCTGAACTGAAAGAAAACTCAGACAGAAAACTGGCTCAAGGGCCTTGTAAATGTGGACTGTTTTTCACATATTGTGCTGGCTTCACAGCCACTTGTAATCTGTTATGAGAGCAGAAACAAAGTTCACACCAATGCTCACAGTGTTAATTGTTCATTCTGTTATAGAATAGAATAACAGATACCTAGAGCGATGGTAAGTGCACCCCTCCATTTACCATCTGTTCACATTGGGGCATTACCAATTTTGGCGCAAGCAGCGACTGTCGGCATAGGAGATCAGTCTCCGGAAAGCAACCCGATGTTTTAAAGTGGCACCGGCTGTAAGTAAATAATGGGTAGAGTAATAATCAGTCGTGGCCATAAAAATGCTGACATCGATGAGATTTCCGCCAAAATTCTACATAGACTGCGCTTAATTTGCTCTCTGACCATTTTTTTTCCTGGTCTATTGTGCAACCAAAAATTGTGTCTAAAAATGCTGACAAAATACACTAAATATGCTCTCTAGGCATATGATCCATATAGTTCGTTTTCTACAAGGTGTTATATTATCAGGGTTCCAGTTTATATACACTTTATTTACCTACTGAACACTGTACTAGTATCTGACACATAGGGCACATTTACTTCTCAGTCAGGATTCGGGTCTTCTGGGCGATTCACTAAGGTAGTGCGCCCGATGTCCACCAGGTGTCGCTGCTGTGCTGAAGCTCGCCGGAGTTCACTATCCTATCCTGGGTGCAGGTATGTGCGTGTTGTGATGCAAATAAAATATAATGTAATAAGTTTATGTGACACAATTATGCCATGTGAAGGCTGTCTTAGTCATTGACCTCTGACAGAATAGACATTGTACAGCTCTGTGAATGACAGCTGTAGCTGACTCTGCAAGACTTCCCCATCACTAAGACATATTTTTATATTTGTTGCACATTCTAGCTTTATCATCAGCTTTATGTAAAGGACATAATTGGCATCATGCGTTCTCTTATGTCATAAGTCACATGTCTATGTAGATTGTGAGGGGCAGTCCAGGATTTTACTATATATATAAAGTTTATTTGAATGCTCTGGAGGGGGAAGGTGGATGGAGCACTAAGCAACAACGTGTCACCTGTGTCTCGGTCCCTACTCCCTACCCCATCCCTACCCAATCCATCGGGTTTTCCAACGGCAACGCCCCCCGATTTCCATCGCAGGCATGCCGGCGCCGATGTGCCAGTATCCTCGGCACAAATTGGAAATATTCAGGAAACCCGACGAAAAAGACCCTCATAGAGTGAGAGATAGACAGATCAGAGATGATGAGATCCATGAGACACATATACACACAATCAGACAGTTTAGCTCTCCTATATCTCTGCTTTCCACAACACCACTGCTAGATCTGGTGTTTCCTTTCTCCGCCTCCCCGGATAAAGAACTTATCTGTCCGTAGCTTGTAGCTCTGCCCACGATATTTTGTTTGCTGTCAGGAAGTCATGTCTGTGAGCTTGTCTTGGAATGCAAAAGGCAGAGGCAGACAGCAGCTCAGCTCAACAGTGTCAGACAACAATATGGCTGCCCAACCAAAGTCAGAACTTACAGGTTGTTCTGGGGCAACTGAAATGTGTACCAAGTGTGAAATGGATTGCCTAATAAATACGGGGATACCATACATGAATATTTTATTACATTTTACTAAGTTGCCAAATAACATTTTTACTGGGAGGAGATCCCTCAGGAAGCCATCCACACTCATCAGCAGCATGCCACATTGTAGGACATGGAGACCACAGACAATACTGACCCTTATATTCACTTATTTTAAGGACATTTCATCAAAGTTGCATAAGCCGGAGTGTGTTTGTTTTTTCCATTGGTTAATACTAGAGATGGGTGCATTTGTTAGAATTCGGTTTGTCCCGATTCGCCGAATTTTTTGAAAAAATTTGATTCGGTTCGAATCAAAACATAATGAATCACGTTAAAAACAGGTATTTCCTGCCTGCACATGACAGCTGCCACTCTAGAATCGGTCCTCTATGTGCACTACAGAGGCCAACTTCACCAAATAAGCAAAGCAGGAACGCAGCATGACAGTAACGTCTGTGCCAGCTCGAAAGGACCGAGCTGAGGGCCAAGATCCCATTATAACATCAAAGAGTGTCTTTACACTGACATCAGTGATTCCTAGATTACGACAGAACCTGTTCTGTTAAACGGGATACATGTAGAACACCCCTAAAGAGTGGAGAGGGTGTCGCGCATAATTTTGCATTGACATCACTGATCATTTTTCCCTTCTTTTCACGCGTCAGTGTCCTCTTTCAATCGGTCAATAATCATCAGTATTGCTAAAGCCAAAAACAAACAGGAGTTGATCCAGAAATGAACAGAGATGAGCAGCAAATGGATACTTGAATGTCCTCTGTGCTCTGTATCCACTCATTTTTTGACTATCAATCATGAACTTTTCATCCTTTTGGCAGATGAAATGAAAAGAAAACCAACAGTGCAACGTCATAGAGTGGGGAGGGGTGAAAACAGCATTATAGAAATCACAGGGTGTGTCCAGGGAGACATTGGTCAGTTGGCAGAAACATGAGTAGGCTGCTGAGTGCACAATGACATTATGGAGGTGGTGAAACATGGTAGGTCACAAAGTGGCATAATGATAGAGAGGATGGGGAGGTGGCAGCAGCACATCAGCAACAGGTGGCAGCAACATGGTGGCAGCAACATGGAAAGCCACTGGGCGGTCCAATGACAGAGCGTGCAGGTTGCGGCGGCGTGCAGGAGCAGCGCAGGAGCCCAAGGTGGTACAACATGGTGGCAGCAACTGAAACCACGAATGGCACAATGATATATGTGAGGTTGGCATCAACAGGAGCCCAACGGGGGCAGCATTTGAAAGCCTTAGGTGGTCCAATGACAGAGTGTGGAGGTGGCGCAGCAGCATCAGCAGCAGCAACAGGAGGCCACAAAGTGGCACAATGATAAAGTGTGGAGGTTGGCGGCGCAGCAGGAGCCACAGGTGGCAGCAACATGGTGGCAGCAACATGGAAGCCACAAAGTGGTCCAATCCAGAGTGTGGAGGTGGCAGCAGCAGCATCAGCAGCAGGAGCCACAAAGTGGCACAATGATGAGTGTGGAGTGTGCGGCAGCAGCAGGAGCCCACAGGCGGCAGCAACATGGTGGCAGCAACATGGAAAGCCACAGAGTGGTCCAATAACAGAGTGTAGAGGTGGCATCAACGGAGCCCACCAGTGGCAGCAACATGGAAAGCCACAAAGTGGTCCAATGACAGAGCATGGAGGTGGCGCAGCAGCAACAGGAGGCCACAAAGTGGCACAATAATAAGAGTGTGGAGTTGGCAGCAGCGCAGCATCAGCAGCCGCAACAGGAGGCCACAAAGTGGCACAATAATATAGTGTGAGGTGGCATCAACAGAGCCCACAGATGGCAGCAACATGGTGGCACAACATGGAAAGCCACAGGGTGCACAACGATATAATGTGGAGGTGGCATCAGCAGCAGCAGAAGCCCACAAACTCACAGCAGAGGAGGCCACATTGTGGCCCAACGATGAAGTTTGAAATTAATTTGAATTCAAAGTATTCAATGTAAATTTAATTTGTAGATTGGAGACGCCGCATCCATTATACATGACAGTTTCCTGAAAATCTGGTCTTGACAAAAAAAACTGCAAAGGTGGCACCAGCACTGAGTCAGAGGTGTGGAGGTGGCGCAACATGGTAGGCCACAGAGTGGCACATGATATAGTGTGGAAGTGGCACCAGTAGCAGCAGGAGCCCGCAGGGTGGCACAATAATAGAGTCTGGAGGTGGCGGCAGCAGGAGCCCATATAGCCAACAGCAGGAGGCCACATTGTGGCACATGACGAAGTTTGAAATGAATTAGTAGTTAAAATTTTCCATTTTATTTGTAGATTGGAGACGCCACATCCATTATACATTACAGTTTTCCTGAAATTCAGGCCTTTGACAAAAAAAACTCCAAAGGGGGCCCCAGCAGCGCAGCATGAGGTCAGAGGTGTGGAGGTGGCACAACATGGTAGGCACAGAGTGCACAATGATATAGTGTTGGAGTGGCATCAGTAGCAGCAGAGCCCGCAGGGTGGCACAATGATTAGTCGGAGGTGGCATCAGTAGCAGCAGAGCCCCAGGGTGGCAATGAATAGTGTGAAGTGGCATCAGCAGCACGGAGCCCGCAGAGTGGCCAATGATATTGTGTGTTTGTGCATCAGTAGCCGCAGCAGCAGGAGCATGCAGGTTGGCACAATGATATAGCATGAAGGTGGCATCAGTAGCGCAGCAGCAGAGCACGCAGGGTGGCACAATGATATGTATGAAGGAGGCATCAGTAGCGGCACAGCAGGAGCACCACAGGGTGGCACAATGATATTGTGTGTTGGTGGCATCAGTAGCAGCAGCAGAGACACGCAGGTTGCACAATGATATAGCGTGAAGGTGGCATCATTACAGCAGCAGCAGGGGCATGCAGGGTGGCACAATGATATAGTATGAGAGCGCATCAGTAGCGGCAGCAGCGGAGCACACAGGGTGCACAATGATATAGATTGAAGGTGGCATCAGAAGCAGCAGCAGCAGGAGCCTGCAGATTGGCACCATGATATATGTGGGAGGTACGGACACCCAGTCCCTGGTAGAGATGGTAGGAGGCAGATGGAGCAACTGGCGCAGATTGTGGCATCGGGCAGGTGCACATCAGAATAGTGCGCAAGTAGGTAAACCAAGACTCTTTTCTCAACGTTTGAGGAGGCGTCATGGCTGATCTAATCTGATGCATTAGGCAATGCAAAGTTGAAATCTGTGCCATCCAAGCCTGATTCATCTTGACAAAGATCATTCTCTCCACATTACGGTGGACAGTGGGGTCTCCTTGGGGTAACGATTGTCCCCACCACAATGAACAACCGCTCTGATGCCACACTCCTGGCCTGGCAGTACAGCTTCTCTACTGCAAACTCTGCAAGTTGCAGCCACACATAAAGTTTGGCTGCCAGTAGTCCATGGGATCCTCTACCTGGGTGGTAAAGTGCTGTCCAATACCTGCTCCATGTCCTGCTGTGCTGCTGGTGCTGCTACATTCTCACTAGGCGGGTGAAGAACTTTCTCAATAAAGAATCCGACTTAAGCTGCTGCTGATGGAGCTGCACGGCTCCTACCCCCCCAGCTCCCACAGCAGTCCGTGGCAGTAATACGCAAGCAGTGACTGCCAGGAATCCCCCGTCAGACCTGACAGAGGATGGACAATGTCCACCATAGGCAGCAGCCAACTGTGTGCAACAATTTTCTCTATAGTATGCCAGTTTGTTTCTCCCTCTTGGCACTAAAAAGTCACTAATTTTTGACCCGTAGCGGGCTCCAAGAGGGTGGAGAGCCAAATCATCCTATGGCGGATGTTGACTATTCGCTGTCACTAGTATGCAGCGCTTTATGGAGTTGGTACACTCCCCTTGAGAAAGCCAGTGGGCGAAACACGTGTTGGGGCTACACAGTGCACACCCGTATCCTGGTATGGCAATGACTTTCTAGTATTGTTTTAGAGCTGTCCATGTAAGCAAGCTGAGGCTGTATATAGCTGCCTTCTACCTCTAGTTACTAGGTCTCCTACTCCATACAGATTCATTTATTCCCTATGCGATTTGCTTATTTTATATGTGGCTATGCACTGTTTTTAATCATGTATTACCATTGTACAACTACCATGCTATGTAAATTTGTTGTTATTAATAATTTTTTGCATAACTAATAAAATGTATTTAATATTTATAATTGCTTGTGAACATAGTACCAATTTGTATTTTTTGATACTTAATGCCCACGTAGGCAGCAGCCAACTGTGTGCACAATATTTCTCTATAGTATGCCAGTTGTTTCTCCCTCTTGGCAGCTGGAAAAAGTCACTCATTTTTGACCCGTAGCGAGGCTCCAAGAGGGTGGAGAGCCAAAGTCATCCCTATGGCGGATGTTGACTATTCGCTGTCACTAGTTAGGCACGCTTTATGGAGTTGGTACACACTCTGTCCTTTTTGTTCAGACTCCTACCCTGTGTTATTTATTTATGTTGCAGCTAGAGTGTATTGTGTGGTATTCACTTTATTATTGTTCCTATGTGTGTTCTGGGGGGGCCTGCAGCAGGTTGTCTGTCACTGTTTGGTCACGAAGGCAGTTGACCTGCATTTTCATGTTTTAATTGTTTTTATATTTCTGTCCTTTGAGTTTCCTGTTTTGTATAAACTTTAATAAAGTATTGTTGATTATTTGGCTACTTGACACATGTCTTTCTTGTTTCTCTCATGTGTATTTTTCATGTGTGTAGCTCAATATTCCTTCATTCCCCTTTAGGATTAGATTCCATTTTTCTGTATCGAGTGTCTCATGGTCACACACTGTGTGCTAACCTTTGCGAGAATCTTCTAGTGGACTTCCACTTAAGGGCGGGTTGCCCAAATTTGTTTTATCCATTGCTGTTATTTTGGGTTGGTAACCACCTTTTTCTGTGTGGTGTTCCATAGGTTGACATGGATTTGGAGCTAGAGAGCTGTTTGGAACAGTCAGGTGTCCACGTATTTGACACCCCAACAACACGGTCATAATGTGGAATTTAGGTCAATGACAGACCAACTCATGGATGCACATAAAAGTTTAACCAGAACCTGGTGGAACATCCGTAGCTTAGAGGATATAATAGTCCCGTATTGTCCCTAGGGACTTCGGGTTCAGATTTTCCCTTCCTGGGAAGTTGATGGTGATTTTAAGACGGTATGGGAAGCAGGTTTCCATCAATGTTCTACAATGAAGTACGTACCTTGGAAACCAAATACACATTTTTGATAAACAACATTGTTCAGCCATTTCAAATGAAATTGAAGGAAACCATTGATAAATACGAAAAGGATTTTATACAAAGAAACGTGATAAGTTTGGCAGGGATAGAACCGATTTATGAAGAAAAAGGCATACAAGTGGACACTAAAGGAATATGAGGAGATCCGTTAGACGCACAGCTACGCAGGCCGCTGATAGGGAATTGTCCTCCATGGATATTTATCTTCAATGTAAGCGAGCCAAAGGCACCCAGGAAGAGACGCGCCCAATACCAAGAAGGCTTTGGAATTGGTGGTCACCGAATTACAAGCGGAACACTCAGCGCCCAAGACAACAATCAATAAGGAAGGTAGGCATAATTGTAAATTTAACTTGTCATCATACCAATTGTCTGATGTTTGAACGGTCTGTTTTGAGTAAAGGCTTAACTTTTCTCCATGCAAGATTGGACAAATTCACGCTGGTAAAGGACATCTATTTATGCTGTAGACAGTTATCTTTCAAACTACTTTATCACAACCATCACTCATGGATGTACTCTCGGATGTGGATCGGAGGACCTTCACGGACCTTTTGGATTTACTAAGAGAAAATGAACAAGACCGGGAGGCACAACAGGTAGGCCATAATTCACACTACGTACCCCCTCCCAGGACCCCTAACCTCGTTTATTTCCAGCAATACAGATTTTCTTCGACGTATGGTACGGGACATCAGAGATTAAAGGAGGACCCGTGGAAATATGAAAATTTGACCAGAGCGGAACGCCAACCATCACAAATTTACGTATACACCAATTTTATATAAAAGAGGCGATAGAGGGGGGATGTAGTGTGTGGCCTATTGAACAATCTCTTGGAGGCCAAGCGGCAGCTACTCAATCAGCGTTATTACTCCTCTTTACCCTCAACCCCACCACCGTCTTAAAGCCAAATTTGATCGACTTGTTGAAGCAGCTTGGGGACAGGGCATCATCTCTCGACGAGAAAAAGACTTCCTCACCGTGAAAACTCCAGTAACTCCCACCTTTTATATGTTACCGAAGTTACAAGACTTAGAGATCCCCTGGGTAACCCTTGTCGGGATTGGCAGTCTCTCTAGAAAGCCTGTATTTATATAGATTTTTTTTCTCCAGGAACGAGTTACGAAACTGACTTCATATGTTCGGGACTTCTCACACTTACTTAGCCACTTGGAACAACTGGAACTGGTGACCAAAGAAGAAGAAGTCTGGATTATTTCCACAGATGTTGAGTCACTATATACCAACATTCTACATGAGGTTGGTATAAATGCAGTGGCTTTTTTTATGAGACAGGGACAGGTGGGGGATGAACGACATAATACTTTCTTGCTGGATCTTTTAGTTTTGTCTTGAGACACAACTATGTGTTTTCGACAGAACTTATTACAGACAGTCTCGGCACTGCGATGGGTGCACGCTGTGCCCCCTCCTATGCCAACCTATTTTTAGGTTGGTGGGAGGAGACCAGCGTGTACCCCTCCGGGCCCTTCCAGCGTCACTGTCGTCGGTTGGTTTTGCTATATGCACGTGCTTTGTGTCTGGAGGGGTACGCTCGAGACCTGTCAAGCTTTTGTGGAACAACTTAATTCCAATCCTTGGCAGATACGTTTAACTCCAGTTTTTTCTCAGACAGAAGTCAGCTTCCTGGACTTGCGAATCTCTATTCTCAAGGGAATGTGGAACTACATTATCAGAAAAGAGACTGCGACAAACAGCTTGCTACACTACCAAGCTTTCACCCCCGCCACTTGAAGAATGGGATCCCATTGGGCAATTCTTACGATTTAAAAGAAACTCCACCACACAAAAAGAATTCTCACAACTTCAGAAGAGCTCACTAAGAGATTCAGGGAACGAGCTTACCCTAAAAAAGTATTTTTCTAGGGCTTTTATGCGCCAAACAAACCCCTAGAAAAGACACTTTTGTATCAAAGCCCAAAGTTTCGGATGGTAAGCCTGCCTCATCACTGTCATACCATAATCAGTGGTCGGACATTACAATTGTTCAGAAGAATTGGGGTATCCTCAGTGACCGAGATTGGAGCTACATATTCCATCTAGTCCTAGGATGATAGCCAGACGGCTAGAATCTACGGGACAGTCTGACTAGAAGCCATTTTCAGAGATCGTCCACACCACTGGACATGGACAACGCTGGTGGCTCCTACCCGTGTGGTGATTGTACAGTATGTCCCTTAGTCATGCGTGGGACAACTTTGTGAATCCAGCAAACTCCAAAATATACAACTGCGGTCTTTACCATTGTCGAACCCGCAATGTCATCTATTTTTACTTTGCCCGTGTCCAAAACTTTATGTGGGGCAGACTGGTCGGATTTACGTAAGAGAATTCAGAACACACTCTCCACTATCAACAATGCGGCACAGATATCTCCAATGGCAAACATCTATCTACCGTGGCGAAACATTTTTTCCATGTCCATCGGGGAAATCCCACAGCCTACGGATTGTGGGCCTAGACAGGGTACAACAAAATATATACGAGGCAGTGATGTCACACCAGTTTCTTTTGCGTTTGGAGGCAAAATGGATTTTTGATCTGGTTTCCTTGGCTCCATATGGATGAACGAGGATATGTTATTTTCCAGTTTCTACAGAATGAATGAATTTCAACTTTCATCATCCACCCGCTAGGTACGGTATAGCCATATCCTTTTTGCACTTTTTTCACTACCCTTTTTTTCACTCACGGTCATCTTCTGGTGTTCCCTTTTTACCCTTACTCGTAGTGCTCACTTTTCAGCACTATGTTTCAATCCCAGTTCCCTGGCAGCTTTTTTTCTCATTACCCCCTGATCATCACTTTAGGTCACAGATCCACTTCTGTGCTTGTTCCAGGCACCACTCTTTACTCTTTATCACTATCCCACTTGGGCACTACACAACCTCTCTCCTTCTCCTTTCGTCCTCCTCTCCTTCTTCTCCCTCTTCTTGTTTTGCACTTCCAGCAACAATATTCATTTTACACTATCCGCGGATATTCACGCCACCTTCTTTCTCGCCTCTTTGTTTCTTTTCCTTCATACCTATCCAGGCTCTTTTGATCATGGTTTTTTCCCCCTTTTTGCTTCATTCTCATTTCACTTCCTTTTACTTTCAGGTACCCGTATGGGGCTCTGGACATTACCCTCTACCCATTTCCATATGATCTAATATACTAATCTCAGCAATCATTTTGTTCTACCCTTTTGTCCTTAATCCGGTCCTCCTCGGCACACAAAAGAAGAAATTTACCTGATTTATTATCTCCAATAGGATTAGGTGTCGTTTTTCGTACTATTATATTGTATTTTATCATTTCCTGTGCCGCTTGCATTTTGTTTGGTTGTGTCTTGTGCATGGCCCATGCGTGCATGTGTTGGGTTTTGTGTGGTTGTGTACTTTATTGCAGTACATATATATTGTTATATGTTTATATGAAATCATGCATGTATTTAATAACTTTTGTGCAAGGTCAAAATCAACTTTCTCTATTCATTTTTTATCTCTCTTTAGCCATGCTGCTGTACTGCCACTTATTTTATGCACTTATTACATAGTCTCTAATTATACACTCACCGGCCACTTTATTAGGTACACCATCTAGTAACGGGTTGGACCCCCTTTTCCTTCAGAACTGCCTCAATTCTTCGTGCATAGATTCAACAAGGTGCTGGAAGCATTCCTCAGAGATTTTTTCCTATGATGATGGCATCACACAGTTGCTGCAGATTTGTCGGCTGCACATCCATGATGCGAATCTCCCGTTCCACCCACTCCCAAGATGCTCTATTGGATTGAGATCTGGTACTGTGGAGGCCATTTGAGTACAGTGAACTCATTATCATGTTCAAGAAACCAGTCTGAGATGATTCCAGCTTTATGACATGGCGCAATTACCCCTGCTGAAAGTAGCCATCAGATGTTGGGTACATTGTGGTCATAAATGGATGGACATGGTCAGCAGCAATACTCAGGTAGGCTGTGGCGTTGCAATGGTGCTCAATTGGTACCAAGGGGCCCAAAGAGTGCCAAGAAAATATTCCCCACACCATGACACCACCACCACCAGCCTGAACCTTTGATACAAGGCAGGATGGATCCATGCTTTCATGTTGTTGACGCCAAATTCTGACCCTACCATCCGAATGTCGCAGCAGAAATCGAGACTCATCAGACCAGGCAACGTTTTTTCAATCTTCTACTCTCCAATTTCGATGAGCTTGTGCAAATTGTAGCCTCAGTTTCCTGTTCTTAGCTGAAAGGAGTGGCACCCGGTGTGGTCTTCTGCTGCTGTAGCCCATCTGCCTCAAAGTTCGACGTACTGTGCGTTCAGAGATGCTCTTCTGCCTACCTTGGTTGTAACGGGTGGCAATTTGAGTCACTGTTGCCTTTCTATCAGCCCGAACCAGTCTGCCCATTCTCCTCTGACCTCTGGCATCAACAAGGCATTTCGACCACAGAACTGCCGCTCACTGGATGTTTTTTCTTTTTCGGACCATTCTCTGTAAACCCTAGAGATGGTTGTGCGTGAAAATCCCAGTAGATCAGCAGTTTCTGAAATACTCAGACCAGCCCTTCTGCCCTCCACCAACAACCATGCCACGTTCAAAGGCACTCAAATCACCTTTCTTCCCCATACTGATGCTCGGTTTGAACATGTCTACATGCATGTCTACATGCTCAAATGCATGTTTGCCGCCATGTGATTGGCTGATTAGAAATTAAGTGTTAACGAGCAGTTGGACAGGTGTATCTTATGGGTCAAAACGAATTTTTGTTATATATGAAGAATTATATCAACAATTGTAATTCCATATGAATTTATTCTGTGCATATAATACTTGTATATTTATTGTTACAATTTTCTTTTTTGTATTAGTTTGCGATTTATTGACACTGATGCTGGTATTCCAAAAGCATTATTTGCACTTTAGGAATTATTGTAGTTTCATGTTTATTTCACTTATAAATATGCCATGCTAATGTCTATTTATATACACTGCCGCATTTGCTCCATTCAAAATAACTTGCCCACACTTTTTCCAATACCAAAAATGGTCAGGTGTAGTGCATTGCTTTGGCGCATGCGTGCTTTCTGGCGGCGGACCCAGACTTCCAATTCATGGTGATGTGCATATCATGCGCATTCTACATCTTCCGGAACTCTGGCTCCGCCCCCGTAAGCGGGCACGCTGACCACCGCAATGTGTACACATACCACACCTGACCGCTTCTTGTGAAGTTCGGCTATGATAGACCCTTTTGTGTCACCTGGGCACTCCATGCTAGATATATATATACTGCATAATAGCCCCACCACAGTACACCCCCTTGAGGAAGTGACGGCAAAACGTACATCGGGGTTCTGTTGGGTAACTTTACCTGGTGGGTAAAGCTATCACTTACACGTTGTATAGACTGTTGGATATGCTTACTTAGCTACGTATAATGGATGTATATGTATTGTGACTGGTTGGCCACCACAACACCATTTGTTTTTATGAATCTTTGTGCTCTATATAAATAAAAGGAATTATGATTATTATTTATTATTCTATTATATCATCGGATAGGATGAGATCCTCCAGCTTGACAACTGATGGGTGCACAATGGTCATCTTTATCATAGTCTTTGCGCCAGTGTCCCTCAAACTCATTGGGGCAGATTTACTTACCCAGTCCATTCGCGATCCAGCGGCGCGTTCTCTGTGGAAGATTCGGGTCTTCTGGCGATTCTCTAAGGTAGTTCCCCCAATGTCCACTAAGTGTCGCTGCTGTGCTGAATTCCGTCGGAGTTCACTGAAGTTCACCAAGTCAGGCAAGTGCAGGTAAGTGCATGTCAAGCAGGTTTCTCCGAATCCGACTTGTTTTCCAATGGCCAAGCCCCCCGATTTCCATCGTGTGCATGCCGGCGCCGATGTGCCACAATCCGATCGTGTGCCCCAAAATCCAGGGGCAATTCAGGGAAAATCGGGTAACTTGACGTAAAAACACGATTCGGGCCCTTAGTAAATGATCCCCATTATGACCTCCTGTAGGTTGAGACTAGCCAACCTCTTATTCTCACCCTCAAACAAAACAGAAGGTGAAGAAACCCTTGGTGTGGGCAAAGAGGCAGCCTTCCTCTTTTCTAGGCCTGCAAATCTGTTGTGCAACCAACTGGCGTATATCAACAACCCAGATAGTTGCAAACAACAGGCTTGCAGGAGGGGGCAGGTGTCACACCAGAAGCTTTGTGGACACCCTAGAACAGTGATGGCGAACCTTTAAGAGACCGAGTGCCCAAATTGCAAACCAAAGCCGACGTTTCTAGTGCAAGGAGCCAACACAGCAATTTAGCCCAATAGTGACACAATACCACTATAAAAGAGACAAATAACACTTTGACTTCATGACGCCACCATTACAACCACATGAATAGCATAAATCTGGTTATAAAGACCATAGAATGGCCAACATTACCAATAATAACACTATACTAGAAGCTAATATAGTGATGAATTCTGTATTACCATCATATACTGATTAATATTACCCCCATATAGTGACAGCAGTCCCGAGTAGAGGAAGGGACTGAGGGACTATAAGTTAGCCTGCTTATGGACCAAATATTGCCATCTTAACCCCTTTTCTGTTTTTGCATTTTAATTTTTCACTCCCCACTTTCAAAAATCTAACTTTATTTTTCCATGTAAAAAGTTTTGTGAAGGTTTGTATTCTGCATAATGCAGTGAAATTGGTGAAAAAACACTTTTATGCCATTTTCTTGTGGGCTTGGATTTTACAGCTTTCACTGTGCACCACAAATGATATGTCTTTAGGTCAGTGTGATCACGGGGATACTAAACTTATATATGTTAGTGTAATTATTTCCGAGGTGAGCGGATGTTTTTAATGCTACCATTTTGAGGACCGAACAGACTTTTGATCACTTTTTTATTACATGTTGCAAAATGGCTAAAAAGTGATATTTTGATCTTTTGGTGCTATTTTCAGTTATGGGGTTAAGGTTTAGGGAATCCAATTTGGCAGGGGATCTGTAGGGAAAAGTTGTGGTTGTTGTGGGGTGGAAGGTGTGGGCAGAGGTGGATTTGGGATCACACATATGACAGCTGTCTGTGGCCACATACATAATTGCCTCATCACATGCACCGTGCAGCCAGTGATGCAGCATAGCACCCAGCCACGTTGTGCATGCACTGCCTGCTGTGAAGCTATGCTGGCTTCATGGGCCCCTGATGCAAGTGATGAGCCCTTCAGACCAGTATATATTTGGCAACAGACAGTGATACAAGGTGATTTGGGACACTAATTCACAGTTATCCTTAGTTGATTTAGTGTCCCAAAGCCACCTGACAGAACCTCTGAAGGCATTTGCCGCAATAACACTGAACTGCTGATGTGAGGTCAGCAGCTCCTGACCTCTTATCTTCTGATGCTGTATGCTTCCTTCTGTGGAGTCTCACTCCTCCTTCTGCTGTACTTGTCCTGGGCTGAAGAGGAGGGGTCGGGGGCGGGCACTGATCGGCTGCTACTGTCTCACTAAGGCATCACTAGTGAGAGCAGAGCCGATCAGCTTCAGGCTGCAATGGACAGAGCCAGAGCTGCGACTTTGATAAGATTGGGGAGAAGGTACATGTGCCTGCAGAGAGGGCTGTGCGTGCCCTCTCTGGCGCGCGTGCCAGAGGTTCGCCACCACTGCCATAGTAGAATTGAAAGAGGCCTCCCCCCTTCCATCCTTCAGCTGCAGGAGGGTAGGGAAGCCTTTTCCAGGGACTTGGCCTCCCGTTATTGTTTAAATTACTACACCTCCACAGAACAGATGTGAATGAATTGGTTCATAGCAACTCCTCTAGGGTAGTTACACCCCATCCTCTGGATCACGGTTTTATCCGATATAGCAATTTTGTGGCAAATTCTGCATGACTATCCATATCTGCCTGCCTGACAGTCCGTAAACATCCTCTGTATACCTCTGGGATGAGATTAAAAGGCTGCATCAGAGTCCTTTTGATAGCTTCATGCTCTACGGCTCCACAGAGCAGGGTAACACTACAAGTGCCTCCAGTTCTTTGCCATTAAGTCCAGGTGTGAGCTATGTGGCCCACTCTGCAGACGGCAGTTAAAACTGCCTACAGACCCTTCCTAATCCTTGTAGAATGACATCTGGACCGCATCATTCTCCAGGACAGGAAAAAGATGCAGAAGGGACCTAAAGCAAACACTGTCCTTGGTGTGAATGTGAAGCATGTTGCTGTTGTTGGAGCTGTATCTGGCCATCTGCAGCACATGTTCAAGCTCTGCATACTCCCACTCTTTCATCAGTAGCTTTATCCTCATCTCAGGATCACAGTCACCAATCTGCTGGAGGAGTACAGAAAGAGAAGAGTCCATATCGCTTCAGGCTGACAGCTCCTATATGTTTCTCTGAGGTTAGAGGTCCCTGGTGCGGTTGTGCAAAAGGTTACGACTGCATATAAAATGCCACCAGCGCTTGAATTGCCTCTTTCTTGATCTGGTTCGCTGCTTCTAGCCCTCTCTCCGCACAGAGAACCAGCATATCACCTTGCATCTGTTTCTGTACATCTCTGCCATCTGTGGTCTAACTTGCAAACAAAAGATACAAAAATAAAATAGAAGAGAGGGAGGGAAACTTCTTTGCACGTAAGTATATTCACTGCATTGCACGTATGTATGAATACACTCCTGCTTGTGGGCTGTGGTTTCAGGAATTACTCCAGCCCTCAAGTGAAAGGGTTACTCGCTTAAATCAAACAATTAAAGACTTAACAGTGTAAAAAAAAATTATACACTATCTCAGCGCTAAGCCACAAAATTGGGACAAATCCACACTCTTGAGTAGCTTCACTGGGTGCGCATAAAGCCACACAATTTAGCACATAAAGTCCTGCCCACATAGACAAGATGGTGCCTTCATACTAAATTGTACTCTCTCAGCCTGGCACTCGCTTCAATCCTCACTGCAAATACATGTACTGCTATTATTAAATTATAATGATAAGCAAATACAGAAATCCCTCAACAATTTGGAAACTCAGATTTCGGAATACCCAATAAGCTAAAAGATTTCTTAACAATTGATGTAGGTAGAGCTATCTCTTCACACACTTAAGTTCTTTAAGGTTACAAGCAGAGACATATTAAGTTTAAAATTTTAATACACTATTGTACAGTACATACATAAAAACATACAATTGTCAAATAAAAATAGTTACAAGGAGTACATACATAAACAGTTATAAAATAAAAAGGAATAAAAATAAATGACCCTTATTACTGAAATAGAAGACTTATCTGGCAGTGGAAGCCAGCTGATGAAGTTAGGGTAACCTGTCCTGGTGACATGGATCATCCCAAAGAACACTCCCCAGCTTTGTGACGTCACTGAGAGGGTTGTTCATATACTAAACACTATCTCAGTGAGGCACATTTGTAAGCGAATTGTTATAAAACCTCATAATTCTTTCCAGAAAATGGTTACAATGATGCAAACATATTCAATTGACTGGGTACCTCATCCTTTCTCACCCCATATGGGGTGACTATGCTTAAAATCAGTGGTGTTATGTCATTTGATCCCGTTCTCCAATAACTAGAGTCCTGAAATCTATGAGGCCTGTAAGGTAAAATCCCTTAGCCCTATACCTTAGTGGGGCTTCATAACAATTTATGTCCAAGTTATTTGGTAAATAAGTTTTCCCACTATTTTCTTTGTTCAGGTCTTTGTCTAGTCTCAATTTAGGCAGGAATCCCAAAGGAAGGACAGGCTCCACCACCTACTGCTTGGCCTAGCTCTTTCATCATGGGTAGGGTGTATAATGTATACATACTATTTGTGAGGTGTGACCTTATCTCATTCTCATAGCATATCACTCTTTGTGTGTGACGGGGTCTCTTCTTCCTGGTCAAAGCATCTCCTCTTCCTGGTCAAAGCATATTTCATTCTTTACCATATTCATAAATTTAAGCTCACACGTTTGCAATTATGCTATAATGCTGAAATAACTTTATTTATTATTAACAACCACATAATAAGATAATAATAATCAAAGTTCGTATTATGGTATTTGTTTGGCACTTCTTGACATAATAATCTGTAAAAATCAATCTTTATGTTTTCCTTTTATACTCTTGAAATCTGACAAACAAAACATTAATACGGTACTTAGCTTACATCATTATAACTTCCAGCATATTTGGCACAGTAAACATCATATTTACTGGATTTTGAAACTATGTGTAATAAAGATAAAACATTTTTTTTAAGTAATAGGCAGCATAGTGCACATGGCCTTCTCTCATTGATTTTTTTGAAAATAGGGACATGCTGATTTTCTAATATGTACTCTAATCAATCTCCAGCAGCTACATAAACATTGGATCAGAGTAAGAGCTATCAGTCATTCCAATACTAACAATATTATTAGTAAAATGGTATTAATTATTTCCTATTAGTGAATGTTATGGTCACTAGCATCACTAACTATACACTATCTCTCTCACTCTATAAACATATACTCAATGTAAATAAACTATTTTGCCCCTTTTTGGTCTGTTGTCTATTGCAGACATAAACATATTTATATAAAGTATATCACAGTGCATACAGTTATATTATGAATGCTTAATTTAATCTGGAATATTTTTACCTACAGTAATGGTAGGGGCAGAACTTATTTTTCCTGTGCCACTTTCACAGGTATGTAGTTATTGAGAATGCAGAGGTAGCAGTTGCTTCCAGGCCCAGACTTCCAAATGACACAATATTATATGGCACAAGGCTTATTTACTAAGTATCCGTGGATCGCATTTCCGACTCCCCAACATTTTTGGGATTTGCGCCGCTGTGACAGAGATTTAGCAGGGGATAGTGTCGTACGCAATCATTGGATTTCATGCAACAGAAATCGGGGTTGGGCCCAATGTATTTATATATGTGTTGGCTCATCTTATACACTTTGAAACACCTAGGGGCTCATTTACTTACCCGGTCCTGTCACAATCCAGGAGCGCGTTCTCCGCCGAGGATTCGGTAAGTACGTGTCAAGCGTCACGTTTTTTTAAAAAATACACGGGTTTTCCGATGGCCGCGCCCCCGATTAAACGTTGCATGCATGCCGGCGCCAATGCGACACAATCTGATCACGTGCGCCAAAACCCCGGGGCTATTCGGCGCGAACCGGTAATTTTCGGGAAACCTGACGAAAATGAGCGATTCGGGGCCCTTAGTAAATGAGCCCTCTAGTGTAACCTACTAGCTAATAGTGTCAACTACTAGATAATAGACACAAAGTTGGTTTAACATTGTTAAACGCCCCGGCGGCTAAATCCCAACGCACTACCCCCTATGTGATTGTATCCCGTAATGTACAGGGACTCAACTCCCCAATGAAGCGTAGGAAAACCTTTTTATATATAATATATATTATATATATAAGTTAATGAAAGGTAACATTTTGTTCCTCCAAGAAACTCACTTTTCTCTCCCTACCCAGCGGAAATACTTCCACAGAGCTCTCCCACAGGGCCATCTTGCTTGCGCGCCACTAAACATAGGGGAGTGGGTATTTGGTTCTCCAGCCATGTCCAGTTTTTGGTACAGACCACCTGCGCAGACCTGTTCAACTTTTATGCACCAATCAAGGATCAGGTGCCATTTTTTCAAGGGAAGTGTAGATAAGTGGGTCATTTGGTGAAAGGACTGGTGATAATGGGGCAAGACTCAAATATTGCCCTCAAAGCCTCTATAAATATATCCAATGCTCTCATAGGGACAATGATTACCCCTTCCACGGACAGCACATGATTAGTTACATTTTTACATACTCAGGACCTGTATCTATGGAGGGACTGTAATCTGACCATGAGGGATTATATTATTTTTCAGCAGCGCACAGAATACAAATCCACATCAATCATATTTTGTTATCTTCATGAGCGCTACAGGGAGTGCTTCACGATAGCATATGTGCGATATGGTTGGATCATGATCCTGTGGTCTTATGACACAGTGCATTGGGAGGCTATAACGTGGGGTTAATATAGCAGTTAAACTAATCCCTCTTATTAGCAATCTTTGAGGCCGTGGTGCTCCTCTCTCCAACACCTAATAGCCTTGGGAGTTTGCTTGCCCGGAGATACATAGGGTTGCAGTAGCATATTTCACTTCATAGAAAAGAGTAAGAGGAGAGGGGATCCCCCTCCACTTCTGTCTGTATTGTCTTTTATGTCAATTTGTGTACTGGACCTGCATATCAAATGCATGACTATCCACTGTTTTGATATATCGTACAGTTACAATATATCATTAATGTTTGATTAATGCTTGGCTGTAAGATTCTTTTCCATCTGGACATGTGAAGTCTCCCTGAGAGTTGTGAATTATTGGACTTGTGTTATCTTTTCGCCAACAGTATAACCTGGTCTTCATCCTCCTCCCCTCCCCATTTTCCTTTACTATTTAGTGTAGACGTGATATTGTCTAATGTTATATGTTGGGCCTAAATTGAAGGTTCTTGTAAGCTGTAAAACTTTTATATGTTTCTCCAGTTGTCTGGGGACTGATAAAAGTGAGTTGAAAACATTGTTAGGTACAAAAGTAATTGCCTCATGAATGTAATCCCTGTTCTCCAAGACTTTAAAGGACATCTACCACCAGGATCAAGGATTGTAAACCAAGCACACTTACACACTGGTGTGTGCCCACTCTGGTCTTCTTTTTGCTTCTAATGCCAAGGTTTTTACAAAAAAAAGGAGCTTTCTCATGCTCCTCATGCCTGAGGTGTGCCCTTCAGTCTCATTTGCATCATTTTAAAGCTTAAAGAATAGTGGATCTTACCAGAGGGGATACGTACCAATATGTCAGTGTGCTTGGTTTACAAGCCTTGATCCTGGGGTTGTAGTTGCAGTGGTAAATCATGTTTGCAAATGTTAGCTGGCACATTTTTCTCATATAATGCACTTAAGTTTTTGAAAGGTTACATGGGTTTTTCATTATCTTCACTGTTAAGGTACTCTCTGACATAACAGGTGATATTTCCTCCCCACTTTTGACACTGGGTCAAACTTCTTTTAGCTCAAACACTATTATGACGATAAAATTTAATTTAAAGCAAAATAGTGAGGTGAATTACTATCTTTTTTAGCCTAAATTGGCCTTATTTGTTACAGGCATATAATACTGGTATGAGGAGGCATATCTATATAGATTATGCTATGATGTCAAAAATCTTAATTATAGGTGCAAATTTTTTATTTGGCAGCATGCTATTTGTAAGCATTTCCCCATTGGGCACCTTTTTGGAAACTACACCCTTCAGAGATTTTATCAAGGTGTATAATGAGTATTTGGACCCCACAGGAGTTCAGAAATTTGGGCTGAAACATGAAAAAATGAATATTTTTCCATCAAAAATTCATTTTTATCCCAGTTTTTTGGCATCCACAAGGGGCAAAATGAGACATTGCTTCACAGAAATTGTTCAACAATCTCTCCTGAACACTGAAATACCCCATATGTGGATATAAACTTCTGTAGGGACACACAGCAGGACGTGGAAGGGAAGAAGCGCCGTTTGACTGTTAGAAGGCAATTTGGACCAAAATAGTTTTCAGTGACTCCTGAAGTACTATTACAGTGAAAACCCCCTCCTAAAAGACCCCTATTTGGAAACTACACCCTTCAGAGATTTTATCAAGGTGTATAATGAGTATTTGGACCCCACAGGAGTTCATCAGGGGTGTAGGCCTCAAAAAACTTTGTGTTAAAGTGATCAAGGATTGGCCTAATTTTGTATAGACGGTCAAATGATGGATCGCTTTGAGGTGGGCACTGCGAATTGTCATTGTAATGTAAAAATTTTAGAATTGCCTCAAAGCGTGTGCGATTCATTACTGAGCGATAAATAGGAGTACTGTAGAAAATATCAGAACTCATGTATGTTATGTGTCATATTCTTAAGTGCCGATTACTGAAGTTTGATTAATGCCAGGGCTTGCAACGGGCAACATTAGAATGGGGAGTAGATTCAGTAGGTATGTTTAGATGGGGGCACTAATTTGGGGTGACAGGTCCTCTTTAATCAGAATGATATTTTTCATTTTTTGGGTGCAATTGTTTCATCTGTGTGGGTGTTTTCCTCGGTTCGTGCTGAGAGACTGAGAAAACATTAATTTTCTATGAATCTCTTTTTTATGAGTATCATTTCTTTGGTAGTGTGATCTCTGGTTTAGTTGCTTGGCTGCTAATTGAACACCCATCTCTCTGCAGCCTTGCTCTGCATCAGAAACGGTTAATACACTGTGACTTACGGACTCTGACCCAAACACTTGGAGCAGAATTCTGTCTGCCAGTTAAAAGTTTGCTTTACCTGCTTTTCTGTAGACCTTAAACTGCTCAGATTTGTTTCTTTATATTTCTTTTGGGGTTGACCTTAAAGGGTATTCCCCAGCAGAGGCATTTACATTTCTAAATTTATTTGCCGTCATTAAACATTCTTTCATTGGATTAATAAAAAAAAATGGGTTGTTCCGGTGTGAAGATAATGTCTCATAATGTAGGCCCATGTGGCCCTTCGACAACAATATCTTCCCACCGACCGCCACGTCCAACTCAGGCAGCGGTGGACCAACCTCTCTTTGCATCCTGCCTGACCACCCCTGAGTCATCGTCATTACTTAGACAACAGACGGCAGTCGGGACATGCAGTAACTACCCGGACATTTCATACAACAAACTCTTTTGTTGTTTGTGTAATTCTCCACAGAGGTGGCCGTATCGAGGAAGCCTTTCGTTTCTAAGGGACAACATGGCCTCCATATCGAAAATGATCTTCACATCAGGAACATTGTTCTTTTAATAACATCCAATTGAAGAAATGTGTAATATTACAGATTAATGAAACGGAAGTGTGAGTGCCAGACGGTTAATACCCTCTTTAAGAGGCAGATGGTTTTGTCGAGACCGTTGATGGTCATGTCGCCCGGGTTGTGCAATGGATTTCTTGATTTTGTGTCTCATTGCCACCAACCACTCCTAAGGGGTGTGGTTTCTCCTTCTTACCCGACCGCTTGCTTTTTCCAGTTGGAGGTTGTTGCAATCAAGAGCACGACGTGCATTAATTCAGCGACTGACTACACTAAAACCCACTCTATCTCTATTGGTGTCTCCCACAACTCGTTCTCCCCCCAAGTAGCACACATTAATCCTGGGACTTCTGAATGATTAGTCCTATTCTGAGTGTTGATTCCACTGTTTTGATAACTTGCAGTAGTTTACTATACTTTCACTCATATTGTCCTCAGATACTATCATGAAGCCACTTGTTTGAATAAAATACATCCTGGACAGAATATTTGATGCCTTCTGTTTTACTTATATGGATGATGTCACAACTGGTTATACCCAATAAAATAAATTTGTCCACTGCTCTATCATATAACTCCGTTACACAATGTTTTTTTTTTTAATTTTATTTTTTTATATAACCTTTAAAGAGATAAAAGTATCAACATGCAACCAAAGTACACACACCAAAACGCATGTGTCAAGTTACAATGGGCAGCATAAAGCCACACAATTACGATATGGAACGTGAATAATCATTTCCAATATATTTCCAGTATCTCACACTACAAAGCACTCAAGCCCAAACGTTTAAGGTCATGCGTTGCAAGTAAGAAGATCTAAAAACAAGGGATTTTACTCGCACGGTAGTCAGACAGATGATGGGGGAACCTCCACATCCTTCCAGCTCACATGTTTCACATAACAAATCCTAGGGAGGGAAACTGAGTGCCCCCAACCGCTAAGGTAGCAGTTGACCTAAAGGGCTGCCATTTTAAGCATTACATACATATGGAGAAGGTCCCAACCCCGCAACCCTGTAACTATCGCAGTGTCTGAAGTATAGCTCATCCCCCCAATCCGGACAGAGAGGACACGTGTAAAATAAACTCGGGATTTTGAGTTTGGTGCAGAAGTTTCTGAATCCAATCCATTTTTGCCACAAGCGAGAAAGGGATCCCTCCACGTTTTATTCCAAAGTGTGTCACATTCTGTTCCTAACATGTGTATGAGAGATCTACCTATATGTTAAATGTACTCTACGTTGTGTACAAGTTGCCAAAGTCCTGATGTTAAGCCCAAACGACAACTTTGCACATCACTGCTTAAATAAAAATGTATTCCACATTTTGATAAACTTCAATGTGTGTGCCTGGTCCCTCTTACTCTTCGCTTTTTTAAACTGCCACTCTTGCTACGACTTCAAATACCTATCGAATAGAACGGTGTTTTTCCACCTCAGTCCACCTCCGCGATCTGATATTCATAATATATCCTAAAACTGATTACCTCTCTAACCTGTAAAGGTCCGCTTTTTATTATGAAACATTGAGCACTAATTAAGGGGATAATGGACACGGGCCTGGCTGCAGGATTTAGATTTCAAAGGGTTCATTTGGTTTCTGTAGCCTGCTTCGCATATAGAAAGGAAGTTTCACAGCTAAAAACTTATTTATCTCACAATCCTATAAATATGGAATTACAATTAGTTTTTATTTAATTGTATATTTCACCTTGTGTAATATAGGAGAAAATATAAGTGGTGAAATAAATTGACTTTAAAGGTAAATATGGTATACAAACTGCATCTTAAAACTCTGCGTTAATCAAAAATTGTGATAAAACACTCCTAACATATATTGCTGCTGCCTAAATTGGAACCCTAACATATGGGTCCTATGCGACTATAGGGATTCCTAGATACCCAGATAACCTTTTTGATACAAAATAAATTATGTGACATGAAAAAAATCTGGTCCCTAGTAGTCCGCGACTCACCAAGGGGAAGGTTGCAGTAGAGCTGAAAAAGGAAATGCTACCATCTCCCAGTCCTGTAGGCGGCCTTCAACTGGAATTTTCAAATGACTGATGTTGGCAACTCTTAAATGAGCAGTTCCATGAATGATGAAGAGGGGAATCGTACATGTGGAAGTGTGGAGGAAACACAGGGCACAGATGTAACTGTCATAAAAAAGGAGGGTAATAGGGATACAAGTAACTATCCCTGTTCTCCCCTAAAAGCATCATGGACTAGTTATACCCTTGAGCCCTAACCTCGGGCCAGCAGCCCTATAAAGCTGCCACCAACCCAAGCGCGGGTCGCACCGACCGGAACCTTTCCCTAAAAACGCACTTGCACCTGTTAAAAACCTACTGGTCCAGGGAAAAGTAACTGTTTCTCATAACAGTCGTCAGGTGGAGCATGTCCCATACATAGCCATGTTCGCCTTACATCAGGCTCTATCTAGGAGAATTAATAAATGCTCGAGCCACCTGACAATAACTCAGAACAAGAAAGGAAAAGCTGAAAAGAAAAATGACCCTCTGTAGAATCTTATGAAAAACTAATCAATATAAAAATGTTCATGTGGTTTTTTTTCTCTTACCTTGATAATATAAGTGCTATATTTTAAAGAATAGGATATCTCGTGTATGACAGGGTAATCTGTCCCAAGCGCGGAGCAGCCCATTACCGTGGTGACATGGGTCCCCACGAATTAAAAGTGTCTGAACTATTGTAAAGGAGTGAAAGTGGCTTGCGCCACGTAAGTGGCCCTCCCCTTCTAGGACTCCAGTGACGTCACTGCGATTTCTGTATGCCGCGTGCGGGCTCAGGCACTGACGCAGTTGCCCGGAAGTCCTGGTCGATATTATCGTGCATGCTGTCGTTCTCTGTAGGGAACAATCTTCGGCATGCCCGCACTATGTGCCGCGCGTGCCGCTTAATCAGGATGGATGTTATTGGGAGCCCATCTTCTGCAGGTTGTGGTTGTTTATGCAAGATACGGCCTGGCTGTGCATATGCTCCCCTCACTTACATATAAGCTTTCTTAGGTGAGGGACGGTGGTTGGGACTAGGGGCGGGATAACGTATAATGAAGCCCGCTCCCCACCTGCGCCTGGTACAATTTCTACATTAAAATTAGAATCATAAGGTCCGTATAAAAGCCGTAATATGTGCTTTAACATCTGGCTAAAATATTATCGGATACCCTTAAAGGGATTTAGGCTGGTGACTGACCCTCAGGGTAGACAAAAAAGGACAAACGGTTTTTGGGATATCCCATAATAAAAACCAAAAAGGGGGGGGGGGTTGTTAGAACACCTATTATTGATGGACACTATAGGGTCAGAGAAAACATGTGCCAAACTAAGTTGTGCATTATGCCCGTGGTGTCACTGTTTTTTAGCCTAAAGATCCATTTTTGCTTACCCTCTGTCTTTGGTACCCGATCCTAGTCCCCGTCCGCTGTGTGGGGTTTTTTACTAGCTCCGTCTAGGTGCTTAGTTGGGTGTTAGGTATCGTTCACACGTCCCTTTTTGCCATCCCAGTTTTTTTTTTTTTTTTATCCTCATTTCAATCAACAACATGTTAATACATTAGGCCAATTATCTCAGAACTATGGACCTCGCAGGCACTTACCTATGATAATCCTGGATGCTTTTCAGAGCTCTGTTTCCCCCAGACTATTTTCGGTTCCCACAATCTATAAAGCCCCACCATAGCGACAGATCCCCACATTTGTTACATCAACAACCCCCTCCTTCCTTGTGTACCTCTGTCCGTTATGCTGGCCTTGTATATACCAGGAAACCATGTCCTGTTGCTATAGTTGAACTTTTAATTGGAGGCTGTATTTCTGCTTCTCTTACACCGTTTCAGTCACCTAACATACTATGGGTAACGTTGATTACGGCATCTGCTTTGTATTTTATAATGGATCGTGCAGTGTTTGCAAAACAAATCTCAAAATACATGACCAAAAACGGTGCAACAGATTTGATTTGAGGAAAAGAGGACATTAATAAAAGAATTTCTGGTTTCTTGTGAAAAAAAATAATACTTGCCACCTCTGGTGCTTTCCGGTTTCCTTCGCCACAGTCCTTTTGAGCAATGTCCCTGTTAGAGCAAGTGCCGTGCCTGTGTTAACTCAATTTTTGGTACCGGCATGCACCACCTGTTTCCTATCCCAGCCCCTGCTAAAATGCTGGCACAGGACTATTGAGTCTTGGAAAGCTCAGTTATGCAGGATTTTAATGGTTTTTTCTATTACTGCTTGTATTTTTGCGCTTCCGATCTTGCATTAAGAGTGAACTCATCTCAAAGAGTCCAAATTTTAATGATGTTTCGCAAGTTTCCGAGAAAACCCAGGCTTCCTTCGCACCACCCCCAGTGGCCACCAGATTTCACAAGTACCAAACGAAATGGACATGTTTAAGGGATCATTGTAAGCTAAATGGGTTGTTCCCATCTCTTGCATTTACTTTAAATTTCATGCATTTTCCATAAATAACATTTCTTCAATTGGATGTTATTAAAAAAATGTTCCTGTTTGAAAATAATTCCTCATAAAGTAGCCAAATGTCGTCCTTAGCACCGCGCTGGCCCTTCCTCGGATATACGACCACCTCACACTTTCTGTCAGGGTTGGACAGAAGGCGTTATAGAGCCTGCCTGGCTTTCAGCAATCATTAACCACGACCGGCTGAATGGGACATTTCATATCAACATATTTTTATATACAAAACCCATTTTGTTTCTTTGGCATCACTGCAGCAGAGGTGCTTCGTATCCCATAAATACAGTCCTAGGTGTTTCTAGGGAACACATATTATTACATTTTATGATAATTACATCTGTAACACCGGAATTTTTTTATTTTTAATAACATCTAAGTAGAAGAAAATGTATATACATGGCACATTCTGGAACTGATGAATGCCCAGACGAGAATACCCCTTTAAGGCTGCCTTCCATGACTCGTATAGATGAGACTCACGTTTGTGTGTCCTTTATTACTTATTGATAATGCATTTAACAAAAGAATAAAGTCAGGAGGAATTGCCTGAATCCCTAGCAAAATCTAGCATATGTAAATATGACCTACACGTAAAATAGTGCTAAATTTTGTTTTTTAGAAAAACCGTCATGTGTAACTCTCTCTGCTTGTCTTGAATGATTTATAACCAACTTGTCATATCTGCTTCCCTTTGAAAAGCAGATTTATGGCCCGCCTTCCCCACGGTGCCTTGTTTGTTTTTTTTTTTTGGTTTTTTTCATTTCCCTCATAATTTAAATAATAAATCCAATACAAAAAAATTTTTAACCAATTTTTTATTTAATTGTAAAAAAAAAAAGGAATAATAAGAATAAAAGATGCAGTTCAATGGCTATCATGAACAATATGCATCCGATAACACCTTCAATTAAGCGTTGCTTCACAATGTCCACGATAATGTCCCATTCCTAGCACAACCGTCCACTTTTTATGACTTGCACAGGGTTACTAACTACAAGGGGTTGTATGCTACAAGCATAACAAAACTAGCTATAAAATGAGCTATTATAGGCAGTTGGTATCCAGTGGTCATCGGAGAAGGAAATCCAAAAAGCCTTGGGATGAGACATGTACATTACATTACTATATAACTCTAGATGTGACTGGGACAAAGAAGACCTAATATACAGTAGGATAACGGGGACTGGAGAAAACATGACACTGCAGAAAATTATGAATGGAGTTGTGGAATTAAGGTCGCCCGGGGAGGCTGTACATCAATTTCACTACGTTTTCTATCACTGTATCTGCAACTTGCAATACCAATTGTGAGCGCAAAGAATCCCCTGGTGCAACTCTCACCTTAAGAAAGGCATCCCATCTCCCAGAGCGTGCATTATTGTTCTGAGATTGGTGCATAGCCGTAATTGGGTGAAAATGTAACCGTTGCACCTGGGCCATGGTGCTAGTGGTGCCCTGATGCCACTTTCTCACTAAAGAAAACAACAATATAAAAAATGACACATTAAACATACGAGGCTTATTATAAAATAGGTATTGGGTTGGGTGGCTCTGGTTATACCCATGTCTCTGTCCATGATCTGTGTATCTAAGAATTTGTATTGCCCTTTAGTAATGTTTTCTATTTAGACCGGCAAGATAAACACATAATGTATTAATACACTATCTGTTTGCTTATTTATTGCAGTGAACTAGTTCCATCCTATGTTCCACCTCCTTCGTTTCGTGGAAAACATTCAGGTATTTACTTTTTTTTTTTTTTTTTTTTTTTTTTTTTTTACAAAAACCTGTTTTGTATTTCAAATAGATGTTTAAGGTGGTCTGCAAGTTTACCATCTGGGGGGGGGGATTTCAATATGCGTCTTTATGAGAGATGTGCAGAATATAACAAACTTTACAGCAGCATCTCTTTGATTTAACCCAGGTCCGCAGTCTGAACTAGTATAGAATTAAAGGTTTTGTATCCAGAAGAATGACTTTGCTATGTATCTGAATTATCAGTTTGTCGGGACCATTTGTTTTTTTTTTGTTGGCTTACTGAAGTTTTGTATCGAAAGTTACTCTGTCATAGAGAAAGAGGCAGTTCAAGAAGCCCATGAGTGGGCAGAAGTTTGGGATGCGACCTCATCATGTATTATAACATAGAAATATCCTATGTTGAATATCTGGACTCACCCATGATATCATACAGTCAAACCTCCGTTAAAGAGAACTAACATACCAAATAGGGATGGAATAGGTGGTGGAGACACAAGGGTATAGGATCTTTACCTCTGTAAAAAGAAGCCAGCGTTGTTATAGATTACAGTTTAAGAGGGTCCAGGTGTGTTAGTCCCCCTGAACCAAGGTATAGATGGGAGTAGAATTACTAAACTGGAGCTCTGTGACCAAGTAGAGGTAGAAGATTCCAAAGGAAATCACCTGAGAATATGAGCTCTTCCCGTGCGTGGAGCGTTCCAGCTCGTTCTAACCCACAGTCAATTTGTGTGCAGGTTGCTAAAAAAAAAAAAACCTTTACAAAGTCTAGGATGACTACATTAGCGCGCCGCTATAAAGTGTTGACCATATTTGTTGGCCCTTGCAATGAAAGTTCATATTTCATCTTTAAAATTGCTCTAGTCCCCTGTATCTATTATTGGTTAACATAGGAATCCTAAATAGTTGTTTCTTTGTGACCATTTTGTTAAAACTGCGCCTTTTATCTTACCTAGTTTTCATGCCCTAACAACACCATGTGCTTAGGAGTTGGATTAGCCCCTTGCCGCGAAGCCACTTTTCACCTTCCTGACAACGGCCCATTTTTCAAATCTCGCCCTGTGTCACTTAAATGGTTTATACTTCGGAACGCTTCTAACAACCCGCTGATTTTGAGATTTGTTTTTTCGTGACCATTGTACTTTATTTAGTTGAAAATTTGGGTGCTAACTTTTGCGTTTGGTTATGAAAAAATGGAAATTTGGTGAAAATTTTGAAAAAATGCTATTTTCAAACTTTGGAAATTTCTACTTTTCAAGCAGATTGTCATGATCCCCCATAAAACTTACGTAACTAACATCACCCTAAAGTCTTCTTTACGTTAGCATTATTTTTAAAGCATATTATGCTTTTTTTGGAAGATAGAGGCTATAACTATACATGTGATTTTTCAGATTTTTGTGAAATCGACAAAATCATATTTTGCAGGCCTAGATAAGTTTGATTGACGATGAAAGGCCTAAATGGGAAGAAAACCCCCTTTAATGACCCCATTTTAGAAACTGTACCCCAAGAATGTACACAACTTTTATGAAATTTTAAACCAGCTTAATGGTTCACACGGAGTTAAAAAAATCAGGTTACAATTTTACATTTAATTTTTTTATAGCTAAATGAATGATTTTTCAAAAAATATACACATCCTAGTGGTTTAAAATACCAAAATGCTCCACAGAAATTAATAACCCAATTTCTTCTGAATATGCAACACCAAAGTGTGGTAATACTGTTTGTAATCACACACGCACGGGCAAGAAAGGAAGGAGCACCCGGTTTTTTGCATATAAGATTGCTGAATACTTTTAGTGTACCATGATACATTTGGAGAGCCCCTGAAGTACCATAACAGTGAAAATCACCCCAAAGGACCCCATTTGGAAACTACACCCTTCAGAATTTTATCAAGGTGTATATGAGTATTTGGACCCCACAGGAGTTCAAAAATTGGGCTGAAACATGAAAAAATGAAATTTTTCCATCAAAAATTTCTTTTCCCCAAATTTTTGGCACCACAAGGCAAAGAAAAAATGCTCCACAGAAATTTTCAACAATTTCTCCTGACAACAAAATACCCCACATGTGGATATAAACTTCTGTAGGGACACACAGCAGGACGTGGAAAGGAAGAAGCACCCTGTGGCTTTTTGAAGGCAATTTGGACCAAAATAGTTTTCAGTGGCAATGATGCATTTAGAGAGCCCCTGAAGTACCATAACAGTGAAAACACCCCAAAGGACCCCATTTTGGAAACTACACCCTTCAGAGATTTATCAAGGTGTATAATGAGTATTTGGACCCCACAGGAGTTCAAAAATTTGGGCTGAAACATGAAAAATGAATATTTTTCCATCAAAATCACTTTTTCCCCAAATTTTTGGCATCCACAGGGGCAAAAGAAAAATGCTCCACAGAAATTGTTCAACAATTTCTCCTGAACACAAAAATACCCCACTGTGGATATAAACTTCTGTAGGGACAACACACAGGACTTGGAAAGGAAGAAGCCACCTGTGGCTTTTTGAAGGCAATTTGGAACCAAATAGTTTCAGTGGCAAGATGCATTTAGAGAGCCCCTGAAGTACCATAACAGTGAAAATCACCCCAAAGGACCCATTTTGGAAACTACACCCTTCAGAGATTTTATCAAGTGTATAATGAGTATTTGACCCCACGAGTTCAAAAATTTGGGCTGAAACATGAAAAATGATATTTTTCCATCAAAAATCACTTTTCCCCAAATTTTGGCATCCAAGGGGCAAAAGAAAAAATTGCTCCACAGAAATTGTTCAACAATTTCTCCTGAACACAAAATATCCCCACATGTGGATATAACTTCTGTAGGGACACACAGCAGGACTGGAAAGGAAGAAGCCACCTGTGGCTTTTGTGAAGGCAATTTGGACCAAATAGTTTTCAGGGCATGATGCATTTAAGAGCCCCTGAAGTACCATAACAGTGAAAACTCCCCCAAAGGACCCCATTTTGGAAACTACACCTTCAGAGATTTTATCAAGGTGAAATGAGTATTTACCCCACAGGAGTTCAAAAATTTGGGCTAAACATGAAAAAAATGAATATTTTCCATCAAAAATTCACTTTTCCCCAATTTTTGGCATCCACAAGGGGCAAAAGAAAAATTGCTTCACACAAGAATTGTTCAACAATTTCTCCTGAACACTGAATACCCCATAGGTGGATATAAACTTCTGTAGGGACACACAGCAGGACGTGGAAGGGAAGAACGCCGTTTGACTGTTAGAGAATTTGGACCAATAGTTTTCAGTGACCGAATTACTATTACAGTGAAAACCCCCCTAAAAGACCCCTATTTGGAAACTACACACCTTCAGAGATTTTATCAAGGTGTATAATGATTATTTTGGACCGCATTTATCAAGGTGTATAATGAGTATTTGGACCCCACAGGAGTTCAGAATTTTGGGCTGAAACATGAAAAAATGAAAATTTTCCATCAAAAATTCATTTTTCCCCAAATTTTTGACATCCACAAGGGGCAAAAAGAGAAATTGGTCCACAGATATTGTTCAACAATTTCTCCTGAACAAGGAAATGCCCCGCATGTGGATATAAACTTCTGTAGGGACACACAGCAGGATGTGGAATGGAACAAATAGTGTGAGGATGGGTTTTTGGTGGTGGAAGGGCAGATGGGTATAAGGAGGT
Source organism: Engystomops pustulosus (assembly GCA_019512145.1). Classification (NCBI taxonomy): domain Eukaryota; kingdom Metazoa; phylum Chordata; class Amphibia; order Anura; family Leptodactylidae; genus Engystomops; species Engystomops pustulosus. The sequence continues at coordinate 41,839,807 of CM033648.1, read as the reverse complement.
GGTAACCAGGGCAAATAAATTATAACTGAAATGCAGGTGAATGATAGATTCTAAAGCATTCTTTCATGCAGAGGCCAGGTTTTTCAGGACAGGTGTCACATTGATAAATTGTGTCCTTTCTTTTCCCCATTTTGTAACATACTTTGCATCTTTTTTTGTGTCCTTCCTCGTCCTCCAGTTTGGGGTACCTCGCCAGGGAAATGTTGCCCTGGTACAATACGGGGGACATCAGAAGTACTGGGTCCTTCTTGATGACCAAATAAGAGGGCCTTGATCACCGCCTCTTGAAAGCAAATAAATGATCCAACATGACCTGCACATTCGTATAGCACATAGGAATTATACAGTGCCATCTGTACAATGTGCACGGCTAGCTTTTTGTACCAGATCTTTGTTTTCCGTAGAGCACTGTACGGCTTCAGCACCTGATCTGAAAGATCTACCCCACCCATGTACTTATTATAAGCCAGGATGCAGTCTGGCTTGGGGGCAGTGGTAGTGGTACCTCGTACATGAGTGGGGGTGCTGGTGTCTTTGTGAATTGTGGTCAAAATAAGGACATCCCTCTTGTCCTTATATTTGACCAACAGCAAGTTCTCGCAACAGAGAGCCTTGATGTCTCCCTTTCTTAATGGTTGAGTTATCAGAGTCCTAGAGAGGCCTCTCTGGTTTCTGCGTACAGTGCCGCATGCTACAGTACCCCTGGAAATTAGGGACTTGAAGAGTGGAATGCTGGTATAAAAGTTATCCACATACAGGTGGTAACCCTTATCCAGCAGCGGGTGTATCAGATCCCAGACAAGCTTCCCAGTAACTCCTAGGACAGGGGGGCATTCTGGGGGGATAATTTGTTTATCTTTTCCCTCATAAACCCTAAATCTGTGGGTGTACCCTGTGGTACTCTCGCACAGCTTGTACATTTTAATTCCATACCTTGCCCTTTTGCTGGGCAGGTACTGGCGTATCCGGAGTCTTCCTTTAAAATGTACAAGTGACTCGTCTACACAAATGAATTTTTCAGGGGTGTAGGCCTCAAAAAACTTTGTGTTAAAGTGATCAAGGATTGGCCTAATTTTGTATAGACGGTCAAATGATGGATCGCTTTGAGGTGGGCACTGTGAATTGTCATTGTAATGTAAAAATTTTAGAATTGCCTCAAAGCGTGTGCGATTCATTACTGAGCGATAAATAGGAGTACTGTAGAAAATATCAGAACTCCAATACTGCCGTATCTCTGGTTTCTTGACAATGCCCATGTGGAGCACAAGACCCCAAAACTTCATCATCTCTACTGCATCTACAGGGGTCCACCTAGAAAATGATGAAGCGGGGTTTTGTGCAAAAAATTGTTGGGCATACAAATTTGTTTGTACCACCATCAAATCCACAAGATCCTCAGAGAAAAGGACTTTGAAAAAGTCAATTTCTGTGAAGCTTTCTGCCTCAAAATTAATTCCTGAACTTCCCACAAATTCAGGAATTTGAGGTTCATAATTATCAGGGGGTGGGATCCATTCAGGGTCACTTGGGGGCTGGGGAACAACCTCAACCGATGCCCTGGGGCGCCTTCTGGAGGGCCCCTCATCACCGGATGAGGAGGAAGAGGAGGATGAGAAATAGAGGAATGTGGCATCCTCCCCTTCTGAATCAGTATCGGAGGCAAGAAAGGCATATGCCTCCTCTGCTGAAAAGGTTCTTTTGGATGAATGGGACATTTTTTATTGGGAGGGGGTGTGTAAATGTAGTGCTTCAACACGTGTAAAAACTTTATTCAAGGGGGTGTGTATGTTGTGATTCAACACGTGTATGGGAACCAATAACACTAGTAAAAAAAAAAAAAAAAAAAAGAAAGACGACCTGTGTGCTTTCAAAAAAACTGTAGTAGAAAAAGTTACTACAGTAAAAGAAAAAGTAACTTTTATCCTCCAATGCCAAAAAGACAAAAAGATACTATGACGAAAAAATGAGCACAGCGCTCAGTTGTCACAGCACACAAAAGAAAAAAAATCTGCACAAAAAAGAGCACAGACTATTCGGCACTGATGCAGAACGCACACAGGGGTATGCGACTGCTACAAAACTGACAAAAGAATTTTTAAAAAAACTGCGCCTGTACCAAAAAATGAACAGAGATACAATCAACTGCTCAGCGGTCACAGGATCCACACACCAAAAAAAAAAACTGCGCAAAAAAAGAGCACAGGCACTGACCAGACAACTTTGGCACTGATCAGCAGCTTGCGGTTTGCAGAACGCACACAGGGGGTGCGACTGCTACAAAAGTGACAAAAAAAGAAAAAAAGCGACAAAAAAAAAGAGCACAGAGGCTCAAAGTCGCCACACACACAAAGGGAGGGGAGGGAAGGGTCTGGAACAGGGATAGGGACAGGGATCAGGACGCTGCGACTGCTGTATGCAAAAAAAAGACAAACAGCAGCAGCAACAATAGCTCAGCAATTACTCGCAACACTCGGAAATGTGACAGATGCCACCAAAGGTGCCAACTGGAGCAAAATCTAGCTAGACAAAGCACAGACGGGTATCACACACTGATCTGTACGCTGTTCAGGACTAGAATGCAACGTGCAGATCAGTGTGCAGTACTTTGAATCTCCCCCCACAGATCTGATTGGTTGGTCAGTACAGGCCAACCAATCAAATCAATCAGGAAGGTGGAATGATGCCACCTCGTCATCAAGAAGGGGAGGGGGATGAGGGGGGGTGTCTTGGCAATTACAGCCAAGAAAATTGGAAACTCCCGTGTCACTGGGGCAAAAAAAAAATGTCGGGAACTACAATGATAAAATATTACAGTTTCGACTTACATACAAATTAACTTAAGAACAACTACAGTCCCTATCTGTATGTAACCCGGGGACGGCTGTACTGATAATACTGAGGATGCGGTCACAAGTTAAAGCGGAAGTATACTGATAATACTGAGGCTGCGGTCACAAATAACGCGGGGTATGCTGGTGATACTGAGGCTGCGGTCACACATAACGCGGGGGTATGCTGGTAGGGAATTACTGAGCTTGGGTCACACGTACGGCGGGGTATGATGGTAATACTGAGGCTGCGGTCACACATAACGCGGGGTCTGCTGGTATACTGAGGCCTTGAGGTCAACACGTAACGCGGGGTATGCGGGTAATACTGAGGCTGTGGTCAAAATTTACCGCAGGGTATGCTGGGAAGACTGAGGCTGCAGTCAACATAACCAGGGTATGCGGGAATACTGAGGCTGCGGTTCACAAGTAAAGCACTGATTCTTTCGCCATTGCATTTGGGACATTACAAGCCACTGGGTGCCGTTACCGATCGAATGCGTATGCATTCGAAGCGCATCTGCATCCGTGCGACTTGATTTCCTTTCTAAAACCACAATCAGCGCGTTACGGGTGAATAACGCATTATTCGACAGAAATACTTACATACCAAGTCAAAGAGTACACTTTAGCATCTCATCAACGGCTGGGAGTTGTAGGTCTTGAGTCCAAGGTTATTCTATAGTATGTACAAATTGAGGGATGTAATGAGGTGCACTGTGTTGTGTGTACATGTGATGCACTTTTATTTTGACCTTTTTTTGTGCTGGAAGCATCAGCAGTCCATCCCTCCTGAGCTCCTGCAAATGAGTGCACTTTGTGTGCCAGGGGGGGACACTCAGCATGACCGGAGAAGGGGGCCCACTGTGGACAACGGAGGGGCCCACATCTTGGTCGGTACTTAGTGACAGTCACTGCTGCTCCTCCAGGACTCGGGCCAGGTTCTCCTGCAGGGATCTGGGGGGTGGCCGGGGGTGGGGCAGGGGCGAGGGTGCTCAGTGCAGGGAGGAGGAAATGTCTCACTCACCTGCCCAGGCTGCCTGTGGGAAAGATCAGAGAGTCTCTCACTCTGTAGGACGTCATAGTCCAATCCTGCTGCCCCCTCCTCCAGCCTCAGCTGCATGTAACTGCAAAGACACAGCAGGAGATGGAGTGATAGGATAAGGCCACCGGGGTTACCGTATCCGGGCAGGCCAGTCCGGCCGATCATTCACCCACAGACTGTGACTGGTGGAAAAACCTGGGCATCGGAAAATGCTCAGGCAGCAACCGGACAACTGGTTGGACTGGGGAAGGGTCCAGAAAACAGTTCCTCAGAGTATTGCCGGTGTCAAAATGCCAAATTTCCTGGGAGGGGGCAGGATGGGGGGGAGGAGGGCTGCGGTGCAGGAGCTGGAGGAGTGGCGATTTCGGGACATGGGTGGCGAATGCGTGGAAGATGACGGTGAACAAAATTGCTTCGAAGGCATTGTCAAGCAATCCACGACATCAACTGTTCGCACTGTTCTGGCCTCAACAGTGCTTACCAAGAGTCCAGTAACTTCAGACATGAACTAGGGCGGTAGCTCTGCGGCGTTCCCCTGCTCCCTCTAAGCGGTGGTGTCTCCACCCCGGCCAGGACCACGGCTTCTTGCCCATGACAGTAGTTGGACGCCCAGTCCCCGCCTCGTCTCTAACCCCTAGACTCGGGTTATTAAACATTTTTAAAATGAAAGTATTAGCTTTAATTTTTTTAACTTTTTTTTGTGTTTGTTTTTTTTTTTTGTGTTTTGAGTTTTTAACAACCAAACAATGCTTATACCTATTGCTATGGCATTTTTAGCCAAGTATTGTGAAAGCACACTACTATGCCAGATGAGCAGACAATGAGTTATTAAACAAACTAAACGTAAAAGAAAAAAAGGACAATGGGCCCAGGGGACTGTGCCTAATTGAAATCCAAACTATAAATTTTCCCACTTCGGTCTTTGCAACTGGAATATATGCGTCACTAAGGCAAAACACAGACGGTCGCACAGTCTCACTACAAAGTGCTCACAATTGCCGTGATGCACGCAGCAAGTACAGCCACCAGCAGGATCACCAGAAATCAAATATATAACGCTATGTAGCGTAAGCCGTTGGATTCTCCTATGCTATTTTATAGCAAGTATGAAAGACACAATACTATGCCAGATGAGATGACGATGAGTGTATTAAACAAAATAAACGTAAAATAAAAAAAGGCAAAATGGCAGACTGTGCTAATTGAAATCAACCCTCTTAAATTATTCCCACTCGGTCTTGCAAGGAGATGGGCGTCACTAAGCGCAAAACGCACGTCGCAAGTCTCACTATCAAATTGCTCACAATGGCTAGTAGATGAACTTGCAGCAAGTGACAGCACCAGCAGATCAACAGAATCAAACTATATAACGCTACTGTAGGCGTAAGCCGTTTAAGCCGTTTGGATTTCCTATGGCTATTTTCTAGCCAAGTATGTGAAAGCACAACTTACTATGCCAGATGAGATGACGCGAGTTATTAAACAAATAAATGTAAAATAAAAAGGAACCAATGGCAGGGACTGTGCCTAATTTGAAATCCAACCCTACTAAATTTTTCCCACTTAGGTTCTTTGCAATGGATATGTGCGTCACTAAGCGCAAAACCACAGCGGTCGCAAGTCTCACTCCAATGCTCACAATTGGCTAGTAGATGCACGCAGCAAGTAACGCCACAGAGATCAACAGAAATCAAATATATAACGTATTAGGGGAAGCCGTTTGACTTCTCCTATGGACTATCTTCTAGCCCAGTATGAAAGCACACTAATAGCCAGATGTGAGATTGACACTGAGTTTTAAACAAAATAAACGTAAATTAAAAAAGGACAAAATGGCAGACTGTGCCTAATTGAAACCAACCCTACTAAATTTTCCCACTGTGGGTGTTTGCGGTGGATATGTGTGCCAATAAGAGCTAAACACAACGGTAGCAAGTCCCCCCTGCTAATTCCTCACAAAAAGTGGTACTCGATGCAAATAAAAAAAAAAAAAGTAGAACGTTATTGTAGCCCTAAGAGGCTGTTGGGTTCTTGGAGGAAGCACATCATGCCTAACAGTAAGTAATAGAACACCCAACGCTTTCCATGACCAGCAGGCAGCTCTCTCCCTAGCGGCACCAGAACACAGAATGATCCGAGCAGGCGGGCAGCGGCTAGTCTATCCCAGGTCAACCTGATTGGCCAGCCTAACCACTGATATCGAACGTGTAAGGGACCACGTCATGCTGGGTGGAGTGCAGAGTCTCCGGCTTGTGATTGGCTATGTTCTGGCCGCCAAAAAAGCAAACACGGAGGGAGCTTGCCATTTCTGGGAGGGCGACAGAATTCGTCGAGCAACGAGCAGTTTCGAGTACGCTAATGCTCGAACGAGCATCAAGCTCGGACGAGCATGTTGCGCCATCTCTATTGTTACCCTTTATGGTTTCACAGGAGTTTTAAACAAAAGCGTAAATTTTTTTTTTCAACTTTAATTTTTTATAGTAAATGAATGTATTTTTCAAAAAAATATACACATCCTTATGGTTTAAAATACCAAACTGCCCACAGAAATTAATACCCAATTTCTTCTGAATATGCCATACACCAATATGTGGTGGTATTATGCTGTCTTTGTATGCACACCGCCGGGCAAGAAAGAAGGAGCACGACCAGGTTTTGGTTGCATTATTAGATTTAGCTGAAATATTTTATGTTACCCATGATACATTTGGAGAACCTGAAGTACCATAACAGTGAAAATCACCCCAAAGGGACCCATTTTGGAAACTACACCCTTCAGAATTTTACAGGTGTATAATGAGTATTGTACCCCACAGGAGTTCAAAAATTTGGGCTGAAACATGAAAAAATGAATATTTTTCCATCCAAAAATTCACTTTTCCCCAATTTTTGGCATGCAAAGCCACAAGCTGGCAAAAAGAAAAAATTGCTCCACAGAAATTGTCAAAACAATTTCTCCTGAACACAAAATACCCCCATGGATATAACTTCTGTAGGGACACACAGGACGGATGGAAAGGAAGAAGCACCTGTGGTTTTTGAAGGCAATGGACCAAAATAGTTTTCAGTGGCAATGATGCATTTAGAGAGCCCCTGAAGTACCATAACAGTGAAAATCACCCCAAAGGACCCCATTTTGAAATAAACCCTTCAGAGATTTATCAAGGTGTATATAGAGTTTTGGACCCCACAGGAGTTCAAAAAATTTGGGCGGAAACATGAAAAAATGAATAATTTTCCATCAAAAATTCACTTTCCCCAAATTTTTTGGCATCCCAGAGGGGCAAAAGAAAAATGCCTCCACAGAAATTGTTAACAATTTCTCCTGAACAAAAAATACCCCACATGTGGATATAAACTTCTGTAGGGACACACAGCAGGACGTGGAAAGGAAGAACACCCTGTGGTTTTGAAGGCAATTTGGACCAAATAGTTTCAGTGGGAATGATGCATTAGGAGCCCCTGAAGTACCATAACAGTGAAAATCACCCAAAGGACCCCATTTTGGAAACTACACCCCAGAGATTTTATCAAGGGTATAATGAGTATTTGGAACCCACAGGAGTTCAAAAATTGGGCTGTGAAACATGAAAAAATGAGAATATTTTCCATCAAAATATCACTTTCTCCAATTTTTGGCATCCACAGGGGCAAAAGAAAAAAATTGCTCCACAGAAATTGTCAACAAATTTCTCCTGAACACAAAAACCCACATGTGGATATAAACTTGTAGGGACACACAGCAGGAAGTGAAGGAGAAGAAGAAGCACACTGTGGCTTTTGAAGGCAATTGGACCAAAATAGTTTCAGTGGCAATGATGCATTTAGAGAGCCCGCTGAAGTACCATAACAGTGAAACATCACCCCAAAGGACCCCATTTGGAAACTACACCCTTCAGAGATTTATCAAGGTGTATAATGAGTATTTGGACCACCACAGAGAGTTCAAAAAATTTGAGGCTGAAACATGAAACATGAAAAAATGAATATTTTTCCATCAAAAATTCATTTTTCCCCAAATTTTGCACATCCAAGGGGCAAAAAAGAAAAATAATGTCCACAGAAAATTGTTCAACAATTTCTTCCTGAACAATAACTCCCCAATGTGGATATAAACTTCTGTAGGGACACACAGCAGGACTGGAAAGGAGAAGACACCCTGTGCTTTGAAGGCAATTTGGAAACACAAATAGTTTCAGTGAGCCCCTGAAGTACAAACAGTGAAAAAAACCCCCAAAGGACCCCATTTTGGAAACTACACCCTTCAGAGATTTTATCAAGGTGTTATAATGAGTATTTGGACCCACACAGGAGTTCAAAAATTTGGGCGATGAAAAATGAAAAAAATGAATATTTTTCATCAAAAATCACTTTTCTCCCAAATTTTTTGCATCCAAAGGGGCAAAAAAAATTGCTTCCACAGATATTGTCAACAATTTCTCCTGAACAAGAATCCCCTATGTGGATATAAACTTCTGTAGGGACACACAAGCAGGACGTTGAAGGGAAGAAGCGCCGTTTGACTGTTAGAAAGGCAATTGGACCAAAATAGTTTCAGTGACTCCTAAGTACTATTACAGTGAAAACCCTCCTAAAGACCCCTATTGGGAAAACTACACCTTCAGAGATTTTATCAAGGTGTATAATGAGTAGTTGGACCCCACAGGAGTCAGAAATTTGGCGGTTGAAACATGAAAAAAATGAATATTTTCATCAAAAATTCATTTTCTTCCCAAAATTTTTGACATCCACAAGGGGCACAAAAGAGAAATTGGTCACAGATATTGTTCAACAATTTCCTGAACAAGGAAATGCCCAGCATGTGGATATAAACTCTGTAGGGACACACAGCAGGAGGGGAATGGAACAAATAGTGTGAGGAGGGTTTTTGGTGGTGGGGTAAGGGCAGATGGGTATAAATGAACCAGGGAAAAAATTATTACTGAAATGCAGGTGAATGATAGATTTAAAGCATTCTTTCATGCAGAGGCCAGGTTTTTCAGGACAGGTCACATTGATAAATTGTGTCCGTTCTTTTCCCATTTTTGTAACATACTTTGCATCTTTTTTGTGTCCTTCCTTCCTCCAGTTTGGGGTACCTCGCCAGGGAAATGTTGCCCTGGTACAATACGGGGGACATCAGAAGTATGGGCTGTCATTAAGAGGGCCTTGATCACCGCCTCTTGAAAGCAAATAAATGATCCAACATGACCTGACATTTCGTATAGCAACATAGGAATTATAAGTGCATCTGTACATGTGCACGGCCAGCTTTTTGTACCAGATCTTGTTTTCCGTAGAGCAATGTACGGCTTCAGACACTGATCTGAAAGATCTACCCCACCCATGTACTTATTATAACCAGGATGCAGTCTGGCTTGGGGGCAGTGGTAGTGGTACCTCGTACATGTGGGTGTGGGGTGCTGTGTGTCTTTGTGAATTGTGGTCAAAATAAGGACATCCCTTGCTTATATTTGACCACACAGCAAGTTCTCGCAACAGAGAGCCTTGATGTCTCCTTTTTAATGGTTGAGTTGATCAGGGCCTAGGAGGGCCTCTCTGGTTTCTGCGTACAGTGCCGCATGCTACAGTACCCTGGAAATTAGGGACTTGAAGAGTGGAATGCTGGTAAAAGTTATCCACAACAGGTGGTAAACCTTATCAGCAGCGGGTTTGTACAGATCCCAGACAAGCTTCCCAGTAACTCCTAGGGACAGGGGGGCATTATGGGGGGATAATTGTTTATCTTTTCCTCATAAACCCTAAATTGTGGTGTACCCTGTGGTACTCTCGCACAGCTTGTACATTTAATTCCATAACTTGCCCTTTTCTGGGCGGTACTGGCGTATCCGGAGTCTTCCTTCTAAAATGTACAAGTGACTCGTCTACACAAATGAATTTTTCAGGGGTGTTAGGCCTCAAAAAACTTTGTGTTAAGTGATCAAGGATTGGCCTAATTTGGTATAGACGGTCAATGATGGATCGCTTGAGGTGGGCACTGCGACAGTCATTGAAATATAAAAATTTAGAAATGCCCTCAAGCGGTGTGCGATTCATTACTGAGCGATAATAGGGTACTGTAGAAAATATCAGAAACTCCAATACTGCCGTATCTTGGTTCTTGACAATGCCCATGTGGAGCACAAGACCCCAAAACTTCGATCATCTCTACTGCATCTACAGGGGTCCACTAGAAAATGATGAAGCGGGGTTTTGTGCAAAAAAATTGGTTGGGCATACAAATGTGTTTGTACCACCATCAAATCCCACAGATCCTCAGAGAAAAGGACTTTGAAAAGTCAATTTCTGTGAAGCCTTCTGCCTCAAAATTAATTCCTGAACTTCCCACAAATTCAGGAATTTGAGGTCATAATTATCAGGGGGTGGGATCCATTCAGGGTCACTGGGGGCTGGGGAACAAACCTCAAACCGATGCCCTGGGGCGCCTTCTGGGAGGGCCCTCATCACGGATGAGGAGGAAGAGGAGGATGAGAATAGAGGAATGTGGCATCCTCCCTTCTGAATCAGTATCGGAGGCAAGAAGGCTATGCCTCTCTGCTGAAAAGGTTCTTTGGGATGAATGGGACATTTTTATTGGGAGGGGGGTGTGTAAATGTAGTGCTTCAACACGTGTAAAAACTTTATTCAAGGGGGGTGTATGTTGTATTCAACAAGTGTATGGGAACCAAAACACTAGTAAAAAAAAAAAAAAAAAAAAAAAAAAAAAAAGATGACGACTGTGTGCTTCAAAAAAAACGTAGTAGAAAAAAGTACTACAGTAAAAGAAAAGTAACTTTTATCTCCAATGCCAAAAAAGACAAAAAGATACTATGACAAAAAAAATGAGAGCACAGCAAAAAAAAAATCTGCACAAAAAAAGAGCACCGCACTATTCGGCACTGATGCAGAACGCACAAGGGGTATGCGAACACGTACAAAACTGACAAAAGAATTAAAAAAAAAACTGCTGCCTGTACCAAAAAATGAACAGAGATACAATCAATGCTCAGCGGTCAAGGATCCACAAACAAAAAAAAAGAATCTGCGCAAAAAAAGAGCACAGGGTGGCTGGTCAGTTTTAGGTCTTTCATTGTTAAGTTGTTTTTAATCCAGTAAGCCACCCATCATGTTGAGACGTCGTGATGAGCCTTTGTTTGGGCCTACCATAACATTCAGGTGGATCGCAAAGGTTCCATTAGTGTTAAAAACTCCCAAACACAATATATGCTGAAAATCACCACACAAACAGCAAATATCGGATATCGCCAACATCGCAACAACCCATACATTAAAATCAAATTCATTACTGAAACCGTATGGCTGAACTCCTTTTTGTGCATCATACCAAAACAAAAAAAAAAATCCATAAAAGGTGATCAAAAAGTCCAAATACACTCACCGGCCACTTTATTAGGTACAACCTGTGGCCAACTGCTCGTTAAAATTAATTTATAATCAGCCAATCACATGGCGGCAATCTTCAGTGCATTTGAGGATGTAGACATGGTCAGACATCATTCTGCAGTTCAACCGAGCATCAGTATGGGGAAGACAGGTGATTTGAGTGCCCGTTTGAACGTCCCTTTGCCGCATGGTTGTGGTGCAGAGGGTGGTCTGAGGGTGGAGGGTCTTTTTTTTTTTCATACCTTCATAAAAAAGCTGATTACTGGCGATTTTCCGCTACTATACCATCTCTAGCTGGTTCACAGAGGGGAATGGCCTCAAAAAAGTAAAAAAAATCCATGTGTAGCGGCAGTTTGTGTGTTTTGCGCGATAATGCTCTTGTTCCGATGCCTTAGTGGTCAGATGTTTGAGTCTTTCGAGACTTTTGGGCAGATTCGGGTTTTACGATGCTTCTCGTACCTAGAAAGTTCCCCCCCTCTTGTGCACTGCCTTGTGTTAATACAATTGCCAACCCGCCTTTTACTTTTTTTGTTTAATAACCCAATGGGTCATTTGCCATGCATTCTGTTCCAGCCACCTCCCTTCTGATTTACGCACAAGTCCGTAGAACTTGCTCAGTCCTGGCTCCCTACTTAGTACGCCAGAGTCACTGGTTAAGGTGGACTTAGTAAGTAGGCAGGTGACAGTTTGGCAGGTTCAGTTTTAGGTCTTTCATTGTTAAGTTGTTTAATCCATTAAGCCACCATCATGTTGAGGAACGTCGTGATGAGCCTTTGTTTGGGCTACCATAACATTCATGTGGATCGCAAAGGTTCCATATAGTGTAAAACTCCCAAACACAATAAATGTGAAAATCACCACACAAACAGCAAATATAGGATATCGCCACATCCGCAACAACCCATACATTAAAATAAAATCATTACTGAACCCGTATGGTGAACTCCTTTTTGTGCATCCATCCAAACAAAAAAAAAAACCATAAAAGGTGATCAAAAAGTCAAATACACTCACCGGCCACTTTATTAGGTACACCTGTCCAACTGCTCGTTAACACTTAATTTCTAATCAGCCAATCACATGGCGGCAACTCAGTGCATTTAGGCATGTAGACATGGTCAAGACAATCTCCTGCAGTTCAAACCGAGCATCAGTATGGGGAAGAAAGGTGATTTGAGTGCCTTTGAACGTGGCATGGTTGTTGGTGCCAGAAGGGCTGGTCTGAGTAATTCAGAAACTGCTGATCTACTGGGATTTTCACGCACAACCATCTATAGGGTTTACAGAGAATGGCCCAAAAAAGAAAAAACATCCAGTGATCCAGTTTTGTGGGCGGAAATGCCTTGTTGATGCCAGAGGTCAGAGGAATGGGCAGACTGGGTTCGAGCTGTATAGAAAGGCACAGTGACTCAAATTGCCACCCGTTACAACCAAGGTAGCAGAGAGCATCTCTGAACGCACAGTACGTCGAACTTTGCTGCAGATGGGCTACAGCAGCAGAGAACCACACCGGGTGCCACTCCTTTCAGCTAGAACAGGAAACTGAGGCTACATTTGCACAAGCTCATCGAAATTGGACAGTAAAGATTGGAAAAACGTTGCCTGGTCTGATGAGTCCGATTTCTCTGCGGCAACATTCGGATGGTAGGGTCAGAATTTGGCGTCACAACATGAAAGCATGGATCCTCCCTGCCTTGTATCAACGGTTTCAGGCTGGTGGTGCTGGTGTCATGGTGTGTGGAGAATATTTTCTTGGCACTCTTTGGGCCCCTTGGTACCATTGAGCATCGTTGCAACGCCAAGCCTACCTGAGTATTGTTGCTGACCATGTCCATCCCTTTATGACCACAATGTACCCAACATCTGATGGCTACTTCAGCAGGATAATGCGTCCATGTCATAAAGTGGAGATCATCTCAGACTGGTTTCTTGAACATGACAATGAGTTCCTGTACTCAAATGGCCTCCACAGTCATCATATCTCAATCCATAGAGCATCTTTGGGATCCGGTGGAACGGGAGATCCGCATCATTGATGTCAGGCGACAAATCTGCGCAACTATGTGATGCCATCATGTCAATATGGACCAAAATCCTTTGAGAATGCTTCCAGCCCCTTTGAATCTATGCCACGAAGAATTGAGGCGTTCTGAAGGCAAAAGAGGGTCCAACCACCGTTACTAGCATGGTGTACCTATTAAAGTGGCCGGTGAGTGTATACTCCTGCTTGATACCTTTAAAAAGTACAAGTAAAAAATAAGCCCTTAAACAGCTCAATCAACAAAATAATAAAAATATTACGCCGCTTAGTAGACGGCAATGCAAAATCAAGGTATTTTTGTCTCCAAACATGTTTTTATTTTGTAGAATAAGTCAAATATAATAAAGCTTAAATACCAAAACCTACTGACCCATATGTAACATGTTTTTTATGCTATTTGTGTCACGGTCCGTACCGAGGATCGCGGGTGCACCCGTGCCTAGCTGCCCGCGTCCCCCCACGCACCCCCTGCCCTCACTTACCTCTCCTGACTCCGGTGTGTACTCTGGCTCCCGGCATGTAGGCCGCATGTCCTTCCGAGGTCCTGCCAGCCATCTTTCCGAGGTCCTGCCAGCCGTCCTTCTGGGGTCCTGTCAGCCGTCCTTCTGAGGTCTTGCCAGCCGTACTTCTGAGGTCCTACTAGCTGCCATCCCGAGGTCCTGCCAGCTGTCCTTCCGAGGTCCTGCCAGCCGTATTTCCGAGCTCCTGTCATCCCGAGGTCCTGCCATCCCGAGGTCCTGCCATCCCGAGGTCCTGCTTTCCCGTGGTCCTGCCTTCCCGTGGTCCTGCCTGTTCCTTGTCCCTACCTTGGCTGCCACCGCGTGCTTAGTTGCACCCGTGGAGCGACCTGGTGGCTCCCCGCCGCAGCAAGTCCATCTTGCTTTGCGGCGGGCTCTGGCGAAGACCAGGAGTCCACTTAGACTCCGCTCCCGGGTTGTGGCTGGCATCTTTATCTCCCGCGGTGGTCCAGGGAGTCCACAAGACTTTAGTCCTAAAGGACTATTCCCCAAGACTGTGACAGTAAGATCCGGCCATGGACTCCACCAAGGTCCTGTATCCTGCAAAAGCCATGAACTGTGTCGAGGATTCTTAACAGCTACTGGCAGACCTTCCCAGCACTATTGCCCAGAAGTCCCAAGAGATTGCTGTGCAAAAAGAACTCCTGGACAAACTTGCTGTCACTTTACGGATGATTGCCTCCCAGCAGCAGGCTCCGGCGACTCCTCCCGTTGCTTCAGTCACCCCGTTATGTTTTTCGGCAGTAGAGACTGGACCTGAAAATTTTTTGCCGAACAAATTTGATGGTGACCCCAAATTGTGCAGGAGATTCATTTCCCAGTGCTCGCAGCACCTTGAAAAGTTGCCCTCCCAGTACCCCACCGAACGCTCTAAGGTGGCGTCTCAATGTCTGCTCTCTGGAGAGGGCTTCTGGACACCCCTCTATGGGATAGTGTGACCAGGACATGGTTTCCCATACTAAGTTCCTAGCAAAAATCCGGTCCAGGTTTGAAACCATCCAAGTTTTGGCTACCTCGCCTCTCCAGCTTGGCCCTGGTGTCCCCAGTGTCTCCACTACTCCCAGAAGCTGCTCCAGTGACTCCGCAGCTTCCCAGACGATGCCCAGCGGCGCCCTCGACCTCTGCAGCTTCCCAGTGCTGCTACAGTGGGCCTCAGCCTCCGCAGCCTCCTGGAGTGCTACAGCGGCGCGTCAGACCTCCGCAGCTTCCCAGAGCTGCTACAGCGGGCTGCCAAACCTTCGCAGCTTCCGCATGCTGTCAGCGGCGCCAAGGCTGCCGCTTCCCAGTAGCTGCTTCCAGCGGGGCCAAGCCCTCTGCAGTTTCCCAGAGCTGTTCGGTGTCTTCGACAGCTGCCGGCAACTGCTCCAGTGGCTCCGCAGCTTCGGCAGCTGCTCCAGTGCTCTGCAGCTTCCCGCAGCTGCTCAGTGGCTCCGCAGCTTCCGGCAGCGCTCCAGTGGCTCTGCAGTTCCCGCACAGCTGCTCAAGTGGATCCAGACCCATGCTGCTGCCGCGGTCCCCACTCCCCTGCCCTCTCCTGGCTCCGGTCTGTACTTCTGGCTCCCGGCGTGTAGGCCGCATGCTTTCTTCCCTGCAGTTGCCACATCCTGCCACTGGGGGGGGGGGGCGACGCGCAGACTTTCCCAGCCTATGGCTCTGGCATTCCTGGCTCGGCTCCCAGCATCCCGTGCGGATCTTCATGTCCTGTTACTGAAGAGAAAGCCCTCTGTGTTCTGAGCGTTTCCAGATGCCTAGTGTATTCTGTGATTCCCGTTGTTCCTGTGTATTCTGTGATTATCAGTTCTGTGGTGATTCCCGTGATTTCCTGTGGCGGTGTTTGTTATCCTGTGGTGGTCCTGTAATCCTGTGGTGGTCCTGTAATCCTGTGGCGGTCTTGTAATCCTGTGGCGGTCCTGTAATCTGTGTGGCGGTCCGGAATCCTAGTGGTCTTCCGAGGTTCTGCCAGCCGTCCTTCCGAGGTCTGCCAGCTGTCCTTCCGAGGTCCTGCCATCCTGAGGTCCTGCCAGCCATCTTCCGAGGGCCTGTCAGCCATCCTTCCGAGGGCCTGCCATCCCGAAGGTCCTGCCATCCCGAGGTCCTGCCATCCCAAGGTCCTGTTTCCGAGGTCCTGCCTTCCCGAGGTCCTGCCTTCCCGAGGTCCTGCCTGTCCCTTGCCCCTACCTTGGCTGCCACCGCAAAGTCCATACCCGCTTGTTGCGGCCGGGATACACTCCGCTCCCGGGTTGCTGGCTGCATCTTTATCTCCGTGTGGTCTAGGGCAGTGATGATAACCTATGGCACTGGTGCCAGCAGGTGGCACTCAGAGCCTTGTGGGCATCAGGCCATCACCAGAGATGACTCCAGGTATTCTCCTGCAGTCCCAGACAGCCCACGACTGCTGTGGTACAAGGTATTTTAAAGTGACAGCTCTACCTGTGGACTATTTTATGCTTTATTGGGTCCTCAGGTTGCGTATCAATGAAAACGGTGGACAGAAGGGAGTTATAAATCACAAATACATGTCGTGTGTGGCACTTTGCGATAAATAAGAGGGTCTTTGTTGTAGTTTGGGCACTTGGTCTCTAAAAGGTTTGCCATCATGGTCTAGGGAGTCCACAAGACTTTAGTCCTAAGGGGACTATTGCCCGAGAAGAACAATTTGTTGTATAAAACACAAAAAAAAAACTCGAAAAAATATTAATTAATGGACCCAATCCCAAAAAAGCTAATAAAGGTTAACACAAACTGGGGATTGTGCCCAAAATATAATGTTACTGCAATCCTTGAGGGGTCTGTTTTTAGAAGGGTCCACTCTGGGAAGTTTTTACTACTTACTATATTAGAGGCTCAGCCAATGCGACATAGTGCCGAAAATTTTCCAGCAAAATCTGCCAATGGATGCTCCTTCCCTTACAAGCCCTGCCAGTGACACCATACATTGAACAAAAAAATTGGATACAGGTAGAGGGGTTATGTTAGGGGAGATAGAGATCGTCACCAAATGTATTACTAGGGCCAAATGTGTGGCCCCACAGTGGTACCCTATGTGTAATTACGCACCTAGTTTTAAAAGTCCCCAGGATACAAACAAGAAAATTATGTACCCTCAATGGAGGGAAAGAAGAGGAAAACTAGAAAGATGCAATACAAAAAATAGATCTTTATTGAAACACGCATACACAAGACATAGACGATGCCAAATCAGATGGCGCCGTCCAAAAGTATCAATTAGATACAATAAAATTATGCTAAAAAACATGAGTGGGGTAGTACAGAAACAAGAAGGGGCGGACGGACCCGGACCAAGTGGAATGACAGGTGAATGAGGAAAGTTTGTAAAAATTTGACAAAAGACTGGGCAGGCATGGGAATGAGTTCTGCTATGAAGTCATGTGTTTTTAGCAGAGCAGGTGTCAGCGATAGCATAAAGGTATGTATGTCTATTATAAATGGTGATAGCGCTATCCTGTAAGCTGCATAGCCAGATGGCTATAATACATAGAGGCAAATTCTTACCCAGTCATCTATGGATTCACTATTCGGGAGAGGCCGCGTCCCGGCGTACGTTCGGCTTGGAGCGAGGCTTCGTTGGGGTGGTGTGTCTTTCCAAAACAAGGGTCTGTATATGACAGAAATATGGCCCAATGAGCATTCACGTAGAGGTACACGTGGTCGCGATCTCCCGAGTCACGTGATGCGGTACCACGGGATCACAGCCGGCAAGTCACGTGACTGGGTATCGCGAGAGTTCGGTACTTACATCAGGTATTGGAAAACAACTGACTATAGCGTTTATACAAAGCCTACGCGTGAGAGGCGTCAGCTAATGAAATTGCAACATGGCAATATGTGTCACAATGGGGTTCATTTACTAAGGGCCCGATTCGCGTTTTCCCGACGTGTTACCCGAATATTTCCTATTTGCGCCGATTTTCCCTGTATTGCTCCAGGATTTTGGCGCACACGATTGGATTGTGGTGCATCGGCGCCAGCATGCGCGCGACGGAAATCGGGGGGCGTGGCCGAACGAAAACCCGACGTATTCGGAAAAACCGCCGCATTTAAAAACGGAAAATCTGTCGCGGAGCTTGCACTTACCTTCACTCAGCCGGCCACCTGGTGGACGGCGGAGGAACTACCTTAGTGAATCCCGGCCGTCCCGAATCCACCGACAGAGAAGACGCCGCTGGATCGGAATAGGCGGGTAAGTAAATCTGCCCCATTGTGTTAAGTATTGCTGGCTGATGAGAGCATCACAGCAAGAGATATAAAGGTTTGCGACAATGCAAAATCATGCAGTGAATGTGAAGGTTTAATACACAAGTCTAAAAGCCCATCTATGCATAATATGAATAGGTTTGCATGGACATATAGAAACAAAGGTGATAGTAAATATGCCAAAGTAGTAACATTGCATGGGATGCATTGTGCCCAATAGATAGATTTCATGCATACAAATATACAAAAATACAAAGATAATGGTTGTTTAAATGTGAAGAGTATATAGAAAATATACACAATATAAAAAATAGTTAAATAGTGGGATCGATCCTATTGCACATGATTCATAACAAATAAAATTATATACAAACATTGACAAATACATAGAGTAAATCCTTCATGCTAGCCTTATATAGAGGTAAAGATGAGTAAAACGACGTTATTAGAAAATAAATAAAAAAAATTATAAACCTAGTAAACTCTAACAAAGTTTGCATAACCTGTTGGAGACGCATATTTTATCCTGTAAGGCTGCCATGAGGGCTATATGAAAAGGGTAAGTGAGGATGCGGTGTGAGAGGTGAGAAAGTGAGGAAGTGAAAGTGAGGGAAGGGGGGAAGGGGGGGGGGGGGGGACCTGGTAGAATAATTTAAAAACCATGGTTGCAAAAAATAAATATATATAGTTAAAAATGTATTACAATGCGTTTCAAATACAGAGAAAGCCATACTCAGATATTTCTACATGAGCAGATACCCTGCAGTCACTAAATAAGCGGAGAGAAACAAAAATATAGAATATATGATGCAATGATGCATCCAAATACATGCAATAACCATATTGAAAATCTGAATGTTTAAGGGAATAACAGTTAATGTATAAGAAAACAGTTTATGAAATACAATAGAAAAATAGTAATTAAGTCAGTCGTGGGTGGTCAATAACAGAGGGTCATCTCGAATTTGATGCTCAATTTGAAGCTCATATATGGGATATGCTTGATCAAAACCGATGAAGAGTTGTACTGAAATACAAAAATCAATAATCACAAAGCAGTTAAAAACAATTAAAAACTGGTGTATTGAGATGCCAGTGTGTAAATGTAATGCACAAACCCAGCGGAGGTGGTTAAATGTAAGGAGGGAAAAATAGATTATTGTGAGAGTGCCTACTGGAGAAATGGAGCAAAACTAAGGGTCTCATTGAGACCCCTAGGTTTGAGGGTATTGAGTGTCCAGATCCATTGAGTTTCTCGTTGTGCCAACACCTTCTGGGTTGGTCCACCTCTAATGCCAAGATCCACTTTGTCGATACCACGTACTCTCAGGAGACTTGGATCAGATTTGTGTTTCTCCTTAGAGTGGAGTGCCACTGGTTTCCCCTCAAAGACCGCATCACTCTCCAATGTGGCCTTTATGTCCAGCATATGTTCCCTGATACGCACTTTCATGGCACGACTCGTCATGCCAATGTAGATCAAATTGCACGGACATATATCACAGCTTTGGTCTTGCATGAAATACTACGTGTAATATTGTATTTCTTACTTCCCAGGTAATCAGTAAATGTGTTAGCACGTTCCACATTGGGGCATGCAACACAACTGCCAGAGGGTTTACATCCCCCCGCTGGTCGATCAACACCAAAAACAGTACCGGATTTGCCCGATGTATAGTGACTGCGAACAAGAATGTCACGCAAGTTTTGTGATCTTCGAGCTGTTACAGAGGGATAAGGTGTGACGTATTTACCTACTATTGGATCACCAAGTAGGATTGGCCAGTACCGTGGCAATATTTGGTGCATTTCATGCCATTGGGAATTGTCATTTGTGACAAATCTTACCAAATCCGGAGCCTTTTCCTTTTCCTTCGTATCTTCCCCCTGCAGTCCAGACAGCCCAGGACTTGCTGTGTACAGAGGTATTTTAAGTGACAGCTCTACCTTGACTATTTTATCGCTTTATTGGTGTCCCTCAGGTTGCTGGTATCAATGAAAACGGGTGACAGAAGGGAGTATAAATCACAAATTACATGTTCGGTGTGGACACTTTGCGATAAATAAGCGGTCTTTGTTGTAGTTTGGGCACTTGTCTCTAAAAGGTTTGCCATCATGGTCTAGGGAGTCCACAAAGAACTTTAGTCCTAAGGGACTATTGCCCGAGACTGAGACAATTTGTTGTATAAAACACAAAAAAAAAACCTCGAAAATATTAATTAATGGGACCCAATCCCAAAAAAGCTAATAAAGGTTAAACAACTGATTGTGCCCAAAATATAATGTTACTGACATATCTCTTGAGGGGTCTTGTTTTTAGAAGGGTCCACTCTGGGAAGTTTTTATACTACTTACTATTTAGAGGCTCAGCCAATGCGACATAGTTGCCTGAACATTTTCCAGCAAAATCTGCCAATGATGCTCCTTCCCTTACAAGCCCTGCAGTGCACCATACATTGAACAAAAAATTGGATACAGGTAGAGGGGTTATGTTAGGGGAGATAGAGATCTTCACCAAATGTATACTAGGGCCAAATGTGTGGCCCCACCATGTACCACGATGTATTACGCACCTAGTTTTAAAAGTCCCCAGGATACAAAAAGAAAATCATGTACCCTCCAATGGAGGGAAGAAGGAGGACAAACTAGAAAAGATTGCATACAAAAATAGATCTTTATTGATAACAACGCATACACAATACATAGACGATGCCACATCAGATGGCGCCGTCACAAGTATCAATTAGATACAATAAAATTATGCTAAAAACATGAGTGGTTGTAGTCAAGAACAAGAAGGGGTCGGACGGACCCGGACCACAAGTGAATGACAGGTGAATGAGAAAGTTTGTAAAATTTGACAAAAGACTGGGCAGGCATGGGAATGAGTTCTGCTATGAAGTCATGTGTTTTTGCAGAGCATGGTTCAGCGATAGCATAAAGGTATGTATGTCTATTATAAATGGTGATAGCGCTATCCTGTAACTGCATAGCCAGATGGCTATAATACATAGAGGCAAATTCTTACCCAGTCATCTATGGATTCACTATTCGGGAGAGGCCGCGTCCCGGCGTACGTTCGGCTTGGAGCGAGCCTTCGTCTGGGGGTGGTGTCTTTCAAACAAGGGTCTGTATATGACAGAAATATGGCCCAATGAGCATTCCACGTAGAGGTACACGTGGTCGCTATCTCCCGAGTCACGTGATGCAGGACCACGGGATCACAGCCAGCGTCACGTGGACGGTATCGCGAGAGTTCGGTACTTACATCAGGTATTGGAAAAACAACTGACTATAGCGTTTATACAAAGCCTACGCGTGAGAGGCTCGCTATGAAATTGCAACATGGCAATATGTGTCACAATGGGGTTCATTTACTAAGGGCCCGATTCGCGTTTTCCCGACGTGTTCCCGAATATTTCCTATTTGCGCCGATTTTCCCTGTATTGCTCCAGGATTTTGGCGCACACGATTGGATTGTGGTGCATCGGCGCCCAGCATGCGCGCGACGGAAATCGGGGGGCGTGGCCGAACGAAAACCCGACTTCGGAAACACCGCCGCATTTAAAAACGGAAAAATCTGTCGCGGAGCTTGCACTTACCTTCACTCGCCGGCCACCTGGTGGACGGCGGAGGAGCCTACCTTAGTGAATCCCGGCCGGTCCCGAATCCACCGCAGAGAAGACGCCGCTGGATCGCGAATAGGCGGGTAAGTAAATCTGCCCCATTGTGTCTAAGTATTGCTGGCTGATGAGAGCATCACAGCAAGAGATATAAAGGTTTGCGACAATGCAAAATCATGCAGTGAATGTGAAGGTTTAATACACAAGTCTAAAAGCCCACTCATATGCATATATGTATAAGGTTTGCATGGACATATGAAACAAGGTGATAGTAAATATGCCAAAGTAGTAACATCTGGCATGGGATGGCATTGTGCCTACATAGATAGATTTCATGCATACAAAATATACAAAAATACAAAGATAATGGTGTTTAATGTGAAGAGTATATAGAAAATATACACAATATAAAAATAGATTAAATATGTGGGATCGATCCTATTACACATGATTCATAACAAATAAAATTATATACCAAACATTGACAAATACATAGAGTAAATCCTTCATTGCTAGCCTTATATAGAGGTAAAGTATGAGTAAAAGTTATAGAAAATAAATACAAAATTATAAAACCTAGTAAACTCTAACAAGTTTGCATAACCTGTTGGAGACGCATATTTTATCCTGTAAGGCTGCCATGAGGGCTATATGAAAAGGGTAAGTGAGGATGGTGTGGGGTGTGGAGGTAGAAGTGAGGAAGTGAAAGTGAGGAAGTGAAAGTGAGGGAAGGGGGGGGGGGGAAGTGACCTGGTAGAATAATTTAAAAACCATGGTTCAAAAAAATATATTATATAATAGTTAAATGTATTACAATGCGTTTCAAATACAGAGAAAGCCATACTCAGATATTCTACATGAGCAGATACCCTGCAGTCACTAAATAAGCGGAGAGAACAAAATATAGAATATATGATGCAATGATGCATCCAAATACTGCAATAACCATATTGAAAATCTGAATGTTTAAGGGAATAACAGTTAATGTATAAGAAAACGTTTATGAAATACAATAGAAAAATAGTAATTAAGTCAGTCGGGTGAGTCATAACAAGAGGTGTCCTCGAATTTGATGCTCAATTTGAAGCTCATATATGGGATATGCTTGATCAAAACCGATGAAGAGTTGTACTGAAATACAAAAATCAATAATCACAAAGCAGTTAAAAACAATTAAAAACTGGTGTATTGAGATGCCAGTGTGTAAATGTAATGCACAAACCCAGCGGAGGTGGTTAAATGTAAGGAGGGAAAAATAGATTATTGTGAGAGTGCCTACTGGAGAGAATGGAGCAAAACTAAGGGTCTCATTGAGACCCCTAGGTTTGAGGGTATTAGTGTCCAGATCCATTGAGTTTCTCGTTGCGCTAACAATTTCTGATCGGTCCGCCTCTGATGCCTAAATCCACTTTGTCGATACCACGTACTCTCAGGAGACTTGGATCAGATTTGTGTTTCTCCTTAGAGTGGAGTGCCACTGGTTTCCCCTCAAAGACCGCATCACTCTCCAATGTGCCTTTATGTCTAGCATATGTTCCTGATACGCACTTTCATGGCCGACTCGTCATGCCAATGTAGATCAAATTGCACGGACATAATCACAGCTTTGGTCTTGCATGAAATTACTACGTGTAATAGTATTTCTTACTTCCCAGGTAATCAGTAACATGTGTTAGCACGTTTCCACATGGGGCATGCAACACAACTGCCAGAGGGTTTACATCCCCCCGCGGTCGATCACAAACCAAAACAATACCGCGGATTTGCCCGATGTATAGTGACTGCGAACAAGAATGTCACGCAAGTTTTTGTGATCTTCGAGCTGTTACAGAGGGATAGGTGTGACGTATTTACCTACTATTGATCACCAAGTGGATTGGCCAGTACCGTGGCAATATTTGGTGCATTTCATGCCATTGGGGAATTTCATGTGTACAATCTGTACCAAATCGGACCTTTTTCCAGGGACCGAGCTTGTAGCTAGGTATCTTGAGTCGGACGTATCTGGAAGATAACCATACTTTTTCACCAGGAGAAAAGACGGGAGGAGCCCGACGCCTCTTATCAGCCTGGGTCTTGATACGGTCTGTAGCTCGCAGAAGAGACTGGCGGGTCTGGTCCCAAATAGAGTTGAGGTCCAACAGCAGATCCTCAACCGCAGGGACATCAGAGGGAGTAGACAGTGGAAGAGGAGGGCGAGGAATACGTCCATAGACCACGAAGAATGGAGACAAGCCAGTAGACCCAGAGTCCAGAGAATTATATGAGAACTCAGCCCAGGGTAGGAGGTCAGCCCAGTTGTCCTGACGGGCTGAGACGAAGTGACGGAGATAGCAGCCCAAAGTCTGGTTCACCCTCTCCACTTGACCATTAGACTGAGGGTGGTAGGCAGAAGAAAAGTCAAGGTTGACCTGCAGTTGGTTACACAAGGAACGCCAGAATTTTGACACAAACTGGACTCCACGATCGGACACGATGTGCAGCGGAAGACCATGCAGCCGGGAGATATGTCTGAAAAAAAGGCTGGCAAGCTGTGGAGAAGACGGAAGACCTGGAAGAGGAACAAAATGCGACATCTTCGAAAACCGGTCCGTCACCACCCAGACGACAGTACAGCCCGAGGAGACAGGCAGATCAGTGACAAAATCCATTGCCACGTGGGACCACGGGCGACTGGGTATCAGTAACGAGGCTTTGTTGCGGGCACAGGAGGAGCAGGATCCCACAAACTCCCGAACATCTTTGACCAGGTCAGGCCACCAGTAGTAGCGGGAGATGAGGGCCACGGTGCGTTGCACCCCAGGGTGTCCAGCCATACGGGAAGAATGTCCCCAAGACAAAATCCTCTTCCGAAGAGCAGGTCTAACATATGTCTTGCCAGGAGGTAGCTGCCGAAGATCAACAGGAGCTGCAACAACAAGCTGGTCCGGAGAAATTATATGCCGAGGAGCTGGTTCCTCTCCAGTCACATCAGAGGCACGGGATAGAGCATCATCCTTGACGTTCTTGTCAGCCGGACGAAAATGGATTAGCAGGTTGAAACGGGAAAAGAACAATGACCACCGGGCTTGCCTGGGATTCAGGCGCTGGGCTGACTGGAGGTATAACAAGTTCTTGTGGTCAGTGTACACACATACAGGATGAAGAGCACCCTCAAGAAGATACCGCCATTCCTCCAGAGCAAGTTTAATGGCCAAGAGCTCACGGTCACCAATCAAATAATTTCTTTCAGCTGGGGAAAATGTTTTAGAAAAGAAACCGCAAGTGGAAGTTCGGCCCCTGGGCCCTTTTTGGGTGAGGACCGCTCCAGCTCCCACGGAGGACGCATCCACCTCAAGAAAGAAAGGTTTGTCGGTATCAGGCCTAGAGAGTACTGGAGCTGAGGCAAAAGCGGACTTTAACTTGGAGAAGGCCTCTTCAGCTGTAGGAGACCAGGAACGTGGATTGGCACCCTTCTTAGTGAGGGCCACGATGGGAGACACCACAGTGGAAAAATGGGGAATAAACTGTCGATAATAATTTGCAAACCCCAGTAACCTCTGTATGGCTCGGAGGCCCTCTGGGCGAGGCCACTGAAGAACTGCAGACAGTTTTGCGGGATCCATCTGGAGGCCTTTGTCGGAAATTATATAACCAAGAAATGGAAGACTGTGCTGGTGAAACTGGCATTTCTCCAGTTTGGCGTAGAGATGGTTGGCACGAAGTCGATCAAGAACTTGGCGTACGTGTCTCTGGTGGGATTCAAGGTCCGGAGAGTACACCAGGATGTCATCCAGGTAGACCACGACACATGTATAGAGGAGGTCCCGGAAAATGTCATTAACAAATTCTTGAAAGACAGCAGGGGCATTACACAGTCCAAAGGGCATTACTAAATATTCAAAATGCCCATCCCGGGTATTAAACGCCGTCTTCCACTCGTCACCTTTGCGGATCCGGATGAGATTGTAAGCACCCCGAAGATCCAGTTTGGAGAACACCTTGGCGCCGCGCAGGCGATCAAAGAGTTCCGTGATCAACGGCAAGGGGTATCGGTTTTTAACCGTGATCTTATTCAGCCCACGATAGTCTATACAGGGACGTAAGGAGCCGTCTTTCTTGGTGACAAAGAAGAATCCTGCACCAGCCGGAGAGGAGGACTTGCGTTTTATTTTTGTTCATTTATCCCTGATATTATTGTTGTCATAGTTTGTACTTAACTCTCTGTACCCTCTCTGCTGCTGTAACGCTGTGAATTTCCCCACTGTGGGACTAATAAAGGATTATCTTATCTTATCTTATCTTATCTTATCTTATCTTATGAAACCCCTCTTAAGATTCTCCTTGATGTATTCAGACATAGCAGCCATCTCAGGAACAGAAAGCGGATAGACCCTACCTCTGGGGAGAGTGGCACCCGGAAGGAGATCCACAGGGCAATCATAGGAACGATGTGGAGGTAGTGTCTCAGCTTGTCTCTTGGAAAACACATCTGCGAAGTCCATATACGGATCGGGAAGTCTCTGCAGGGATTTGTGAGACAACGTAGAAGTCCTGACAGGCAGTGGATGAAGGACCCGCATGCAATGTGAGGAACAATCCGGACCCCAACAGAGAATCTCTCCAGAAGACCAGTCCAGAACAGGGGCATGAAGCTGCAGCCAGGGGAGACCCAGCAGTAGAGCAGATGTGCTTTGTGGCAGCACAAAAAAAGAAAGTCTCTCTTGATGTAGGGCACCAACTTGCAGAAGCAGGAGTTCCGTGCGAAACCAGATGGGCACAGAGAGAATCTGACCATTGACCGAGGCAATGGACAATGGCTTCTCGAGACGAACCACCGGGAAGTGATGCTGAGAGACCAAGGCTGCATCCACAAAGTTCGCTGTAGAGCCAGAATCCAGGAAGGCAGAAACCTGGATCTGGGTACCGGTGCCAGTGCTGAGGAGCACGGGAAGAGTCAGACGTGGAGAAGCTGTACTTACACCTAGGGACGCCTCTCCCAAGAAGCCTAGGTGCTATGGGCAAACCATTCGTTTATTCCCAGATTTTGCAAAAGTGACGAGAATTAGGCGTAAAGAATTTTTTGAGGTAAAGCAAAAATTACGTCAAGCTGGAATTCAGTATTCTATGTTGTTTCCGGCCAAATTACGTGTCATATGGAAAGAAAAAACTGTAATTTTTGAGGATCCGGATGACGTGTTGGAATGGTTTATAAGGAGTTAATATGGGGGGTCACCGGGGTACGTGTATGGGGGGGGGGAGAGGGATGATGCTAGGTTTAGAAATTAGGGTCGGTTCCAAGTCCACGGCTGTGGGACGGTCCCTCTTCCATCTGGAGTTGGGGAAAGGTGGGGCTGGGAGTCTATTTATGTTATTGGTATGTTTTTTTTTCCTTTTTTTTTTTTTCTTCTTTTACCGTGCTTATCTGTGGAAGAAAGAGCATCTTTGGATGCCCGATAACCTATGAGCAAATAGTGGAGCCTCTTTCGCGCACGGCTCGGGGTAGTTCCCCTGGATTGGACGGGATTCCGTTTGAACTTTATGAGTTATATAAAGATGAACTGATAAAACATCTTCTGGAAGTATGGAACTATGCGATCACCAAGAGGGAACTTCCTCCTTCAATGAGGGAAGCCCTCATAACATTGATCTTAAAAACAGAGAAAGATAGTAACAAGCTCGAGTCATATCAGCTGATTTCCCTGATTAACACTGACAATAAACTCTTCGCCAAACTTCTCACTGAAAGATTGAAGAGATGTATCAGGAGTGTGGTTCACGTGGACCAGCGCGGATTTATGCCAGGCTGTTCCACAATGGACAATCTTAGGAGACTGTTTCTCAATCTACAGCTGATCCCGGCCAACCCAGGGGAACGTACTATTTTAATGCTGGACGCTTCTAAAGCGTTTGACACGATAGAATGGGACTATCTTTGGGCAACTTTGGAGATAATGGGGTTTGGTGATAGGTTTATAAATCTGATAAAAATTTTGTACTCGGGCTCCTCAGCAAGGATTCTGATCAATGGGGAGGTCTCAAGGGAACTGAAATTGGGTAGAGGTTCTAGGCAGGGTTGCCCCCTCTCCCCTTTATTGTTCGCCATAGCCCTGGAACCCCTGGCATGCCAGATTCGCCAATCCTCAAACATCAAGGGATTTAATCAAAGGGTGGCCCAGGAAAAGAGTTCGCTTTACGCGGACGACATCCTTCTATTTCTCAGTGCCCATGAGGCTATCCCAAGGGTTTTTCAATTTGGGAAGGCCTCTGGGTTGGCTATTAATTGGCAGAAATCGGCATGTCTCCCAGTTGAAGAAGTTTATATCAAGATTATTGAAGCAAAAGGATGGGTAGAATACCTCGGGATTAAATGCTCAGTAGATATATCTAGATATGTAGAGCTTAACATAATACCAGTGATAGGGTTTATTAGAAGTAGGATCAAGACGTGGAAAAAATTACCCATTAACTTGCTTGGTAGAATTGCTCTTATTAAGATGCTGTCAGGATCAGTGGATCCTCTGGACCACCGCGGGAGATGTAACTAGCCAACACCCGGAACCGGAGCCCAGCGGCACCTGGTATTCACCAGAGCCCGCCGCAAAGCGGGTTGGACTTGCTGCGGCAGGATACCACTAGGTCGTTCCCAGGTGTGACTAGCCCACGGTGGCAGCCGAGGTCGAGGTACCTTAGCGGATGACAATCTCGTAGACAGGTCCAGGCACAGGGTCAGGGCAGGCGGCAGAGATGCAACGTCAGGTCCAAGTCCGGGGTCAGCAACAGGAGGTCCAGGCAGAAGGGGACGGGAACACAGGCACAGGAACACAGCAACACGGAGGAACACGGGAAACACAGGACTTGGGAGCGGAGACACACAGGAACGCAGGAATACACAGGAACGCAGGAATACTCGCTAGGAAGCTTTCTCTAAGGCTATGAGGCACAAAGATCCGGCAAGGGTTACAGGAAGGGGAAGAAACTTTATAGCAGGCCAGCGGCAATTATTGGCGTGCTGGCCCTTTAAATCTAAGAGTGACGGCGCGCGCGCGCCCTAGGAGACGGGGACGCGCGCGCCGAGCTGCGGGAGCCAGGGAGGACAACGCGGGAGCCAGGGAAGGTGAGCGGTTCAGCCCACGATAGTCTATACAGGGACATAAGGAGCCGTCTTTCTTGGTGACAAAGAAGAATCCTGCACCAGCCGGAGAGGAGGACTTGCGTATGAAACCCCTCTGCAGATTTTCCTTGATGTATTCAGACATGGCAGCCTTTTCAGGAACAGAAAGCGGATAGACCCTACCTCTGGGGAGAGTGGCACCCGGAAGAAGATCCACAGGGCAATCATACGAACGATGTGGAGTTAGAGTCTCAGCTTGTCTCTTGGAAAACACATCTGCGAAGTCCATATACGGAGCAGGAAGTCTCTGCAGAGATTTGTGAGACAACGTAGAAGTCCTGACAGGTAGTGGATGAAGGACCCGTATGCAATGTGAGGAACAATCTGGACCCCAACGGAGAATCTCCCCAGAAGACCAGTCCAGAACAGGGGCATGAAGCTGCAACCAGGGGAGACCCAGCAGAAGAGAAGATGTGCTTTGGGGCAGCACAAAAAAAGAAAGCAAAAAAATATATATCTCCAGTGTTTATACGGGAATGAGCATTCTCATATAGTCAGAGGAAAAAAAGGAATCACAGCTCACCGTAAACTTGGACATGGAACATGGAACAATGGCATGGAAAAAAGTAGAAAGAGCTGTAGAGCTCTATGTCTAAAAAGCGGTAATCGGACCTACGCGTTTCGGACGCTTTGCATTGTGGTCCTTAGTCATGGTCTTAAACTTTGCCTTTTTAAGACAGACTGTACGTGTTTTCTTAAGAATACATTTATTGTGTACAGTGTTAAAGAAGCCTGTTATGAGATTTTAAAAAAGAACTTTATAGAAATATGCAAAGGCAATGTTTCACATTTATTGTATACATTCAAAAAACGTTATTATACATCTATTCTATTCGAATAGAGTATCACAGGTCACATTTGAATTGATATGGGAGTATGGATAAGCTGTTATCCAATATATCATTTACACACATGGGACGCCTTATGGTTCCTTCTCTTTACTGTAATTGTGATATTCCTTTGGGAAATCGCGCAAAAATCAGCAAATCTTGCAAATACGTTTGCCACTTTTACACATTGATTTACTGGTTGGCCTTATCGCCTTTATCATTGGGGGCTTGTTCTAAATCTGCTTGATGTTGGGGGGTCTTCCCTCACACAGCGCCATTGTTTTTCCCAAATGGTTCTTTCCGTTATTAGCCCATCCTGGACACAGCATCATTACCCTTCTCCCTAGAGTCATTTCCCCTATGAAAGTGCATGAAATCCTCCACATTGTATGCCGTAATTGTCAAGTTCCCCTAGGCATTTACTATTTCACTTCCTACCCCTACTTCTGACCAGTGGTTCTTTTGTAAAGTTTTTTAATGTCTTATGCCCTCTGCCCTCGGTGTCGTGTACTGAAAATGTCCCCGACTTTATTTCTTCCCCAAACAATATTAATGAATATTTTAGTGTTTGTATTTTTTGTATACATTTCAAGTTTCTTTGTCTATACTGTATGGTGCCTCTCTCTGAAAAATTAATGTACTGGTAGACCTGCCATGGCCCCTTTTCTGGGTTGTATTAGGAATGCAATCTGGTAGTATATATAGAGTTGTTTGCCTTGCTGTTTTCCCCCAAACAATTGTTTTCATCCGCCACTATGATTTCCCCCTACTACCGGTCCCCCTACTCCCCCATGCATCTTAGTTTTTCCATCTTATTTTGCGATCTGTAAAGAAATTATCAGTCTAAATTTTTCAAATGATCTGAAGTTTATTGAATAAAATAGTAATTTATCAAACTATCACATAACAAAACATATTACATGGGGCATACAAAAACCATTTTTACTTCCAGATACACCAGAAAACCAAATCTACAACATAAAACATTAAAAAGAACAAAGATTACTACACAGAAACACCCACGGAACCAACGCCTTGCTATAAAAATACCGGACAAGAAACAACATGACTACATAGACAACCGGTTCAAACCACGATTATTCAAGATTATACACAGATTGTTACAAAGAACAAAAATTGGTACAAATTGTACACATCTGCAAAGACCTGTCACTCATACTGTATGTGGGTGTAGGGGGAGTGTGTTGGACTGCACCAGGTAGTTTGCTTAATAGATGTAGCAAATTGTGTTGTGTGCTCTCTGTACGTACAGTAATCACTATGCTACTCTGTATCTCTCCTCATCTGTCTATATCTCTCCAGCCCATTCCCACTATGGTGTGGGTCTCACCCCAGTGGAATCAGCTTACTACATGATGCAGGAGCAGAAAACTATCACTACATTCCCAGACCCAAGTACTAATACATATGTTAGTTAAGCCCAACCCACTATGTAAACAGCATCCTAGTAGAACAGTCCTACATAAAAAAAAAAAGATATTAATGATGCTGAATCATAAAATGTATGTAGATAAGACTGACAAACCTGCAACTCTCCTCATGAGAAGAAAAAACACACAGGAGATATGCTGCTAAATTTTTTATGGTTAAAATCCACTTACTGTAATTCTGGTGACAGATGCCTTTGATAATAGGACTTCTTTCTTTCTTCTTCTAACTGGCACCAAACGATTTTCGTTTAACTGAGATTTATCACTGCAGACACACAATACGGTTCGGCTGCTCCCATAGTGATCACGTATTATACCTCACACAATATATTGTCACAGTGCCCCCACACCGTAGCCAATAAGTACTAGTCCCCCCCACTTGGCCAAATAGTATACAGTGCCCCTACAGTAGCCAATAACTATCAGGCGCCCACAGAAGCCAATATAATACCAGTTTCTCACAGTAGCCAATATCTACCATCCGATTTTCCCACAGTGCCATTATAGTCTCTCAGTAGCCATTCTAGTCACACACTCACCCCACATTAGTTTACTATTCTCAGTGCTCGTCTCCAGTAGCCAATAAAGTCACAGTCCCCAAGGTGGTCAGTGACAATGTTAAATGTAATAGATGCCACCACAGTATTTACCAGTACAGTGCCCCGGCTTGATCAATATATTAACATTGTCTATCGTAGTACTACTAGTGCAGTAAAGGTGTTCCATAGTGTCCCCGAGTAGCAAATATAGTCATATATTCCCCCACAGTAGTAAGAATAGTAACAATGGCCATACAGTAATAAGTTTAATAATAATCCCAATGTATATGTTATATGCCCCCCCAGTACTAATATAGTTACAAAGACGACCTTTCACTACGATTTTGGGGCCCCTGACTGAAAAAAATGTGTAAAGAAAAAAGAGTTTTATTAGCGGTTCAGCTCACCCTCCTTAGTCAGACTCTTGAGTGCACGGACACCTGGGCTGGGGCACCATTAAATGAGACATGTGGTATTACAACCCCGGGTTTGGCCACATGTGGTCTACTGCCCTGATATCTTCAACCAAGAAGTAGCAATGTCGGTGTGAGAAACTGATTCCCCCCACATAATTCATAATTGTACCTAAGGGAAATACATACGGGCCAAACGTATCTGTTCTAAGAATGACATCTTGTACAAACGTACAGATGACTGAACGTCTTAAATTCAGGGGTTACAACACACATCTCTCACACCATATTGCCTCTTCACTCAATAAGAGACTAGCAAAATATGCTATACTCTAAATCAAATAAGAAACCAAGTCCAACGTAACTGCTTGTCCGATATCTTCAGTACTACATATAGTGCCCCCCGATATCAGATGTGATTCGCCCATAAAAAAAATCTGCCCATCCGTACCAAGATAACATTTTGTCTCAAGTGTTAGCAACAGGTGTACATTATGCCAGCCAGGAACCCCAGTAAATGGGTTATTTTATGTCCTCTGTGTTCTTATCCCCTCCTTCTTTAGCTATCAATCCCTGATGCATTTCATTCCTTCTGACAGATGAAATGAAGGGAAAACCAAACATAGTGCAACGTCATGAGTGGTGGAGGTGAAACACAGCATTATGGAAATCCCAGGGTAATTCCAGAGAGACAGAGGTCAGTTGGCAGCAGCATGAGTAGGTAGGCCGCAGATTGGCACAATGACAAATTATGGAGGTGGCAAAACTGGGTGGCCACAAGTGGCACAATGACAGAGTTTGGAGCTGGCGCAGAAGCAGGACGCACAGAGTGTCCACATGACAGTGTGTGGAGGTGGCTAGCAACCTGGTGGGCCAACGAGTGGCACACTGACAAGTGTGGAGATGGCAGCAGCCGTGAAGGTCAGAGAGTGGCACAATGACAAATTCTTTAGGTGGTAGCAACATGTAGCCGAACACCGATGGCAGAGTGTGTAGGTTGGTGTCAGCAGCAGCAGGAGCCCACAGAGTGTTACAATGACAGACTGGAGGTGGCAAGCAACATGAATGTCACAGGTTGGAACAATGATAGAGTATGGAGGTGGCCGTAACCGCAGCAAAAGGAGCCCACAGAGTGTCACAATACAGAGTGTGGAGGTGGCAGCAACATGGAAGTCACAGAGTGGCACAATGATAGAGTATGGAGGTGGCGTCACCCAAAAGGAGCCCACAATTGTCATATGACAGAGTGTGGGAGGTGGCAGGCAATGGAAAGCCACTGAGTGTCACACTGACAGAGTGTGGAGGTGGAAGCACATAGTAGGCCACATATTGGCCACATACCCGTGTGGGAGGTGGCGTCAGCAACAGCAAAAGGAGCCCACAGATTTTTTTTCATCACATGACAGAGTGATGGAGGTGGCAGCAACATGGAAAGCCCCAGAGTGCCACATGATAGAGTGGGAGGTGGCATCAGCCAGCCGTCACAGGAGCCCACAGAGTTTCACACATGACCAAAGTTGTGGGGTTGCAAGCAACTGGAAGTCACAGAGTGGCACAATGATAGAGTGTGGATTGTGGCGTCAGCAGCAGCATAGCCCACAGAGTGTCACAATAACATGACAGGACACAGAGGGGCACAATTACAGAGTGTGAGTGGTGTCAGCAGCAGCAGGAGCCCACAGAGTGTCACAATGACAGAGTGTGGTGGTGGCAGCAACATGGAAAGCCACTGATGTCACAATGATAGAGTATGTAGGTGCATCAGCAGCCAGCCACAGGAGCCCACAGAGTTTCACAATGACAGAATGTGGATGCTGCAGCAACATGGAAAGTCACAGAGTGCACAATGATAGAGTGTGGAGTGGCGTCAGCAGCAGCAGTAGCCCACAGAGTGTCACAATAACATGACAGGACACAGAGGGGCACAATTACAGAGTGTGGAGGTGGTTCAGCAGCAGCAGAGCCCACAGAGTGTCACAATGACAGAGTGTGGTGGTGGCAGCAACATGGAAAGCCACAGAGTGGCACAATGATAAAGTATGTAGGTGGCATCAGCAGCAGCCACAGGAGCCCACAGAGTTTCACAATGACAGAGTGTGGAGGTGGCAGCAACGTGGAAAGTCACAGACTGGCACAATGATAGCTTGTGAAGGTGGCGTCAGCAGCAGCAAAAGGAGCCCACAGAGTGTCAATCACTACAGGTGTGAAGGTGGCAGCAACAATGGACAGTCACAGAGTGGCACATGGATGAGTTGGGGGTGCGTCACCAGCAGCAAAAGAGCCACAGAGTGCATAATGACAGAGTGTGGAGGTGGCAGCCAACATGGAAAGCCACTGAGTGTCACAATGACAGAGTGTGGAGGGTGGCAGCACATGGTAGGCCACAGATTGGCACAATGACAGTGTGGAGGTGGCTTCAGCAACAGCAAAAGGAGCCCACAGGTTTCACAATGATAGAGTGTGGAGGTGGCAGCAACATGAACCACTGAGTGGCACAATGATAGAGTTGTGGAAGTGGCAGCAACATGGAAAGCCACAGAATGCCACATGATAGCATGTGGAGCTGGCTTCACCGGCAGCAAAAGAGCCCACAGAGTTTCACGATAACAGGTGTGGAGGTGGCAGAACATGTAAAGCCACAGAATGCCACCATGATAGCATGTGGAGCCTGGCTTCACACCGCGCAAAAGGAGCCCACAGAGTTTCACGATAACAGAGTGTGAGTGGCAGCAACATGGAGTCAAAGGGTGGCACAAATGCATTGAGTGTGCAGGTGGCGTCAGCACAACAGGAGCCCACAGAGTAGCACAATGATAGAGTGTGGAGGTGGCATCAGCAGCAGTCCCAGGAGCTCATAGAGTTTCACCTGACAGAGTGTGGAGGTGGCGGCAACATGGAAAGTCACAAAATGGCACAATGATAGAGTGTGGAGGTGGCGAAAGCAGCAGCTGGAGCCCACAGAGTGGCACAATGACAGAGTGTGGAGGTGGCAGCAACATGGAAAGCCATAGAGTGGTACAATGATAGAGTGTGGAAGTGGCATCAGCAGCAGTCCCAGGAGCTCATAGAGTTTCACAATGACAGAGTGTGGTGAGTGGCGTCAACATGGAAAATCACAAAATGGCAATGATAGAGTGTGGAGGGCGCGAATAGCAGCAGCTGGAGCCCACAGTGGCACAATGACAGAGTGGGGAGGTGCAGCAACATGGAAGCCTAGAGTGGTACAATGATAGAGTGTGGAAGTGGCTCCAGCAGTCCCAGTGACTCATAGAGTTTCACAATGACAGAGTGTGGAGGTGGCGTCAACATGGCAAGTCACAAAATGCACTCATCGATAGTGGGTGTAGGATGGCGAAAGCAGCGGCTGAGCACACAGACGTGGCACAATGCAAGGTGTGGGTGGCAGCAACATGGAAAGACACCTAGTGTCACAATGACGGAGTGTTAATGGCTGTCAGCAGCTGCAGGACCCACAGATTGGCACAATGACAAGTGTCGAGGTGGCAGCAACATGGGAGGCCACAGAAGGCCCAATGACAGATTGGGGAGGTGTGTGTCAGCAGCAGCAGTAGCCCACCGGTGTCACTTGACAGAGTGTGGATGACGGTGGAGCAACATGGAACTCAAAGAGTGGCAAAATATTGAGTGTGCCGGTGGCTCCTCAGCACAGAGGAGCCCACAGAGTGGCTCAATGACAGAGTGTGGAGGTGGCAGCAACATGTTAGCCACAGAGTGACACAATGACAGTGTGGAAGTGGCGTCACAGCAGCAGGAGCACACAGAGATGTCACAATGACAGGTGTGGAGGTGCAGCAACATGGAAAGTCACAGAGTGGCACAATGATGAGTGTGGAGGTGGCGGTTAGCGCAGGAGCCCACAAGTGTCACAACCACAGTGTGGAGGTGGCAGCACATGGAAAGACACCAGTGTCAAATAGACAAGAGTGTGTAGATGGCGTCAGCAAGCTGCGGAAGCCCACAGAGTGGCACAATGACAGGTGTCGAGTGGCGGGCAGCAACATGGGAGGCCACAGAAGGGCCCAAGGACAGATGTGAGGTGCGTCAGCAGCAGCAGTAGCCCACCCGGTGTCACATGACAGAGTGTGAGAGTGGCAGCAACATGAAACTCACAGAGTGGCAAAATGATTGATGTGTCGGGGCGTCAGCCAGCAGACAGGACGCCACAGAGTGGCTCAAGGACAGAGTGTGGAGGTGGCACAACATGTTAGGCCACAGGTGACACAATGACAGTGTGGAAGTGGCGTCAGCAGCAGCAGGAGCACACAGAGTGTCACAATGAACAGAGTGGTGGAGGTCAAGCAACATGGAAAGTCACAGAGGCTCGCACAATGATAGATGGTGGAGGTGGCGTTAGCAGCAGGAGCCCACAGAGTGTCACAACCACATTGTGGGGTGCATTAACATGGTAGCCCAGAGTGGCACAATGACAGAGTGTGGAAGGTGGCAACAACGTGGAAAGACACTGAGTGCCACAATGGTAAGTGTGGAGGTGGCGTCACCAGCACAAACGGAGCCCACAGAGTGTCACAATGACAGAGTGTGGAGGTGGTCAGCAACATGGAAAGCATAGAGTGGCACCAATGATAGAGTGTGAAGGATAATCAGCACAGGAGGACCAAGGGTGGTTACCATCCAGAGTGTTCGAGGTGGCAGCAACATGGAAGTCACAGAGTGACACAATGATAGAGTGTGGAGTGGCGTTAGCAGCAGCAGAGGATCCCACAGAGTGTCACAATGACAGAGTGTGGAGGTGGCACACATGGAATGATACAGTGTGAGTGGCGTCACCAGCACCAAAAGGAGCCCACAGAGTGTGGGTTGACAGGTGTGGAGTGCAGCAACATGGAAAGCCATAGAGTTGCACAATGAGAGAGTGTGGAGGTGGCATCAGTAGCAGGAGGAGCCCACAAGAGTTTCACAATGACGAGTGTGGAGGGGCGGCGCAACATGGAAAGTCAAAGATGTGACACAATGACGATTGTGGAGGTGGCTCAGCAGCAGCAGGAACCCACAAGTGTCACAATCAACAGAGTGTGGGGTGGCACAACATGAATGTCATAGAGTGACACAATGAATAGAGTGTGTGGAGGTGGCGTCAGCAGCAGCAGGAGCCCACAGGTGTCACAATGATATGTTGTGGAGGTGCAGCAACCTGGTAGGCCACAGAGTGGCACAATGATATAGTGTGGAAGTGGCGGCAACAATGGTGACCACAGATGGCACAGGACAGATTGATGAGGTGGCGGACATTCCAGTCCCTGGTAAAGATGGTGAGAGGCAGATGAAGCATGGCACGCAGAATTTGTGGCATCAGGCAGTGGCAGCATCAGAATAGGGGCTGAGGCGTAGTACTGAATCCAGACTCTTTTACTCAATTTGGGGGAGGCGTCATGGCTGATGTAATCTGATGCATAAGGCATTGGGTGTTTTGAAATCCTGGCCGATCCGCTCTGATTCCTCTTGACAAAGGTCAGTCTCTCTCCATTATGGTGACAAGCGGGTTCTCCTTGGGGTAACAAACACCCGACTGAACACTCGCTCTGCTTGCTACACTACTGGCCACTGCTTTGACTGTCACTAGTTAAGCAAAGCAACCTGCTGCGGGTGATCTGCGCAATGACTCTGAGGGACTCCGGCCTCCATCTCCACTGTATACGCCACCAGTGCTTCTGGGTCATCTGCCTGTCCTTCTACCTCCCTCGGGATCAGTGAAAAACACTAATTTCCAGTCATCTTGTGCTCCAATGTCGTCCTCCTCCTCCAGTTCACACGCACCCACCAGATTCATGTGGCCATGAGATGTAGTCTCTACTTCTCCAGTGCCCTGACCAGACAGATTTTGCACATGAATTCCAAGACTTGAAGCGGTGAATGACGTTATTCATCCCCCATTCCTGGCGACTGACAATAACGTGGCCTCTTCAGAGGGCCTGTGCAAACAGCAGTGTTCATGCATGTAGCTGCCGTGTCCGACATCAAAGTTACACACGGGAGTACTATGGTCACTTGCATCATCAAACAATAATTAATGGCTTTTCCTGTTCATACAGGGGGTCTAACATTGGAATTCAACGGGTGAAAACATCGCATATCAGACTATGTTAGGGGAGGCCGTTCTGCAACTGCAACTCGAGGAGGGTGTTGCTTGGCTTCGTAAGATAGTTAAAGTGCATGCACAGTTTCCTGGCATTTTCTGTAATGTCTGCAGATGGGTGGAAGACTTCAGGAGCAGTGACACCGATTGAACCTGCCCATGCAGGGCCGCATGGGCCATCCCTCCTCGGTGCAGCACAGAATCATGTTTCCTCCTCCATTGTCTGTCACCATGTTTTCCGATTTTCATTCTCACGAGAAAGCCACAGATTGATTTCTTCTTGCATGTCGCGGAGCAGTTTTCTCTCCTCCCTGTGTCAACTTCATTCCGGGCAAGCAACCAGGTGTTAATTGCATGACAGCAGCTGGCCTACACATGTGGTTCGTGTATGGAAGCGCAGCATATTACTTATACTTGTGGGAGGCTGAGGTGGTGGTAGAAGGAGGAAAGGGCGGACACTGCACTGAGCACAGTTCGACAACTGTGGAGGAGGAAACGGCGTCTCTGTTCAGTTTTTGGGTGTGGCTGGGCGGGAAGTACATTCACCCATTGGTCATAAAGGTTTGTGTACTCCACATATACGCGATCCGTGAACCTTGGAGAAACGATAAGCTCAAGGACGGGCCCACCTTCTGTTCTACTTATTTTGTGAAAGGCTGGTACTATTCTTTTTTGGAAAAAAATTCAGCTTGGAACTCTCCACCTTGGTTTGGCACACCTTATGTCAGATTCGGGTGTGTGACCCCTGAACCACCGCAGGAGGTGGGCCCATCCGACACCGTGGGACCAGATCGAAGTGGCACCTGGTCTTCACCAAGCCCGCCACAAGCGGGTTGGACTTGCTGCGGCAGGATACCACCTGGCCATTCCACAGGTGCGACTGGCCCGCGTGGCAGCCGAGGTCTAGTACCTTAACAGGAGACAGTCTCGTCGTCGGTCCAGGCACAGGTCAAGGCAGGCGGCAGAGATGGCAGGGTAAAGTCCAATCCCAGGTCACAGGCACAGCACGACGCAACACGGAGGAACACAGTACAAACACGCAACACAGGACTCGGGAGCAGAACACACAGAGGCAGGGGAACGCTGGAGGACACAGGAACCAGGAATACTAGCAAGAAGCCTTTTCTCTTAGCTGTGAGGCTCAAAGATTCGGCAAGGGTCAAGGAAGGGTCAAAACTTATAGGCAGCCAGCGCCAATTATTGGCGCGCTGACTTTAAATCTTAGAGTGACCAGGGGACGTGCGCCGAGCTGCGGTAGCCAGAGAAGGCGTCGCGGGAGCCAGGGAATGTGAGCGGGGCATGGATCGGATGCAGCAGCGGAACACGGGTGCGCCCGTGATCCGAGACAACGATCGCGAAGCACCCTTGACAGTAACCCCCCCCCCCCACCCCCCCCTCTTCGGCCCCCCTCTTTTTCTTGCGGCCAATAAACCTCTAGAGGAGAGTCCGATCCAAATGTTCTCTTCGGCTCCCAGGATCTCTCCTTAGACCCGAACCCACCCCTTCCATT
This sequence comes from Engystomops pustulosus, assembly GCA_019512145.1. Taxonomy (NCBI): domain Eukaryota; kingdom Metazoa; phylum Chordata; class Amphibia; order Anura; family Leptodactylidae; genus Engystomops; species Engystomops pustulosus. The sequence continues at coordinate 41,800,122 of CM033648.1, read as the reverse complement.
CTACAAGAAGAACCCGTTACCCCTCACGAACTCTTCATGTCCAGAACTTCCATTAACCCTCATAGAGACGTCCGGGGAATCCGCCTCAGGAGCAGGAGGAGGGGATTGTTGGGAGAAGGCGGTTCAGGATGACTGGTTTCAGGAGGACCGACGGGAGATGGGAGGAGCCCGACGCCTCTTATCACCTGGGTCTGATACGGTCTGTGACTCGCAGAAGAGACTGGCGCGTCTGGTCCAAATAAGTTGAGGTTCCTGCAGATCCTAAAACCGCAGGGACATCAGAGGGAGTACGCGGAGCAGAGGAGGCGGGGAATCCCATTTGTCCTGACGGGCTGAGACGAAGTGACGGAGATAGCAGCCCAAAGTCTGGTTCACCCTCTCCACTTGACCTTAAGACTGAGGTGGTAGGCAGAAGAAAAGTCAAGGTTGACCTGCAGTTGGTAACAAGGAACGCCAGAATTTTGACATAAATGGACTCCACGATCGTACACGATGTGCAGTAAAGACATGCAGCCGAGATATGTCTGAAGAAAAGCTGGCAAGCTGTGGAAAAACGGAAGACCTGGAAGCGGAACAAAAAAAAATCTTCGAAAACCGGTCCTTCACCACCTAGATGACAGTACTGCCCGAGAGACAGGCAGATCAGTGACAAAATCCATTGCCCACAGTGGCACCACGGGCGACTGGGTATCGGCAACGGATAGCAGTCCACCGGCTTGAGACGAAAACTTGTTGCTGGCCACAGGAGGAGCAGGATCCCACAAACTCCTCGAACATCTTGGACCAGGTCGGCCACCAGTAGTAGCGGGAGATAGGGCCACGGTGCGTTGCACCCCAGAGCCCAGCCACACGGGAAGAATGTCCCCAAGACAAAATCCTCTACCAAGAGCAGGTCTAACAATGTCTTGCCAGGAGGTAGCTGCGAAGAACTCACTGGAGCTGCAACAACAAGCTGGTCCGGAAATTATATGCCGAGGAGCTGGTTCCTCTCCAATCACATCAGAAGCACGAGATTAGAGCATCAGCCTTGACATTCTGGCGCTGCCGGACGAAAATGGATTAGCGATTGAAACGGAAAGAATACAATGACCACCGGGCTTTGCCTGGATCAGGCGCTGGGCTGACTGAGGTATAAAACAAGTTCTTGTGGTCAGTGTACACCATACTGGATGAAGAGCACCTCCCAAACATCTGCCATTCTTAACAGAGCAAGTCTAATGCCAAGAGCTCTCGGTCTCCAATCGAATATTTCTTCTTTCAGCTGGGAAAAAGGTTTTGGAAAAGAAGCCGCATGTGGAATTTCGGCCCTCGGGCCCTTTTTGGGTGAGGACCGCTCCAGCTCCCACGGAGGACGCATCCACCTCAAGAAGAAAAGTTTGTCTGTATCATCGCCTAGAGAGTACTGGGGCCGAGGCAAAAGCAGACTTTAACTTGGAGAAGGCCTCTTCAGCGTAGGAGACCAGGCACATCGATTGGCACCTTCTTGGTGAGCACCACGATGGGAGACACCACACGTGGAGAAATGGGGATTAAAATGTCGATATTAATTTGCCAAACCCCAGGACCTCTGTATGGCTAGAGGCCCTCTGGGCGTGGCCACTAAGAACTGCTGACAGTTTCGCGGGATCCATCTGGAGGCCTCTGTCCGAAATTATATAACCGAGAAATGGAAGGCTGTGCTGGTGAAACTGGCATTTCTTCTCCAGTTTGGCTAGAGATGTTGGCACGAATACACAGAACTTGACGTACGTGTCTCTGGTGGTATTCAAGGTCCGAGAGTACACCAGGATGTCAACCGATAGACCTGACACACGTATAGATGACGGTCCCGGATGTCATTAACAAATTCCTGAAAGACTGCAGGGGCATTACACAGTCCAAAGAGGCATTACTAAATATTCAAAATACCTATCCGGGTATTAAACAAACAACACCGTCTTCTAACTCGTCACTCTTGCGGATCCGGATGAGATTGTAAGCACCCTGAAGATCCAGTTTGGGAGAATACCTGCACCGCCAGGCGATCAAAAGTTCGTGATCAACGGTAAGAGTATCGTTTTTAAACCGTGATCTTTGTTCAGTCCCACGATAGTCTATACAGGGACATAAGGAGCCTCTTTCTTGGTGCAAAGAAGAATCTGCACCAGCCGGAGGGAGGACTGCGTAATGAAACCCCTCTGCAGATTTTCCTTGATGTATTCAGACATGGCAGCGCTTTTCAGGAAACAGAAAGCGGATAACCCTACCTCTGGGGAAGTGGCACCCGGAAGAGAATCCACAGGGCAATCATACGAACGATGTGGATTAGAGTCTCAGCTTGTCTCTGGAAACAAACATCTGCGAAGTCCATATACGGAGCAGAAGTCTCTGCCAGAGATTTTTGAGACAACGTATGAAGTCCTGACAGGTAGTGGATGAAGGACCCGTATGCAATTGAGGAACAATCCGGACCCCAACGGAGAATCTCCCCAGAGACCCAGTCCAGAACAGGGGATGAACTCGCAACCAGGGGAGCCCAGCAGAAGAGAAGTGTGCTTGGGCAGGCACAAAAAAGAAAGCAAAAAAATATATATCTCCAGTGTTTATACGGGAATGAGCATTCTCATATAGTCAGAGGAAAAAAAAAGGAATCACAGCTCACCGTAAACTGGATTTTGTGACTTGGATGCCTTGTCCAGTGTGAACGGTGCCCGAAGCAGCAAAGGAATCCTGTGTCGATGCAGGTGGAATCAAAACGAAAAACAGAGTAACCGCACTCGCTGTAAGGTAAAATAAATACTAGTTTACTTTATTTCATCATGGGTTAAAAACTGCACATGGAACAATGGCATGGGAAAAAAGTAGAAAGAGCTGTGGAGCTCTATGTCTAAAAAAGCGTAATCAGACCTACGCGCTTCGGACGCTTTGCATTGTGGTCCTTAGTCATGGTCTACCCACAACCGCTATTGGACCTATTTAAAAGACAGACATATTGCGTCATACTACGCAGGGTGGGCGATAAAGGACGCCGGGAATCACGGATATATATTACAAGAATTACTTTGAAAAATACTATACACTATAAACTTTATAGAAATCCATAGTATCCGTTCTCTTGTTTAACCTTTTGGTGTTCTATGTTAGTTTCATCAGAATCCAAATATTTCCCTGTTACTTAATTAATGCAATTTGTCTCCGCTCTGGCAGGGGCGGTAATTTTTTCTATTGCCAAAGCTTGTAGAACCACCGAGGGTGTCCCTTGGTGAGTCTCTAGAAATGTCTAGACAACATGGACATATTTCTAGTAGTAATATTATTTTTTTTCTTGGCATCTCGGTATGTTCAGAAAGTCTGGTTTTAGAGATCTGAATGGTACTGCCAATGTATTTCATTTGGCATTTGGTACACAATGTATGTGCTGTTACATCATATGGAGATATACTGTGTGTGTTATCATTGTTATAAGAGGGAATGTTTTTGTAGGGTGTCATATATTGGCACATGTTGCACCTGTTTCCTCCACAAGGGTAAGAACCTTTACATGATAACCATGTTTCCGATTGTTGTTTGCTTTTAGAAATAAATACAGATGGTGAAACTATACCCCCTATAAAGATAGGTTTTCTGGCCACAAATTGGCATCCATCTTTTAGTGTATGGTAAATTCTTTCATCTCCTGATAATACTGGGAGATATGTTTTCACAATTTTCACTATTTCATGATAATCTTTACTGTATTGGGTGGAAAAGGTAAGTTTTTTTGAATCTTGATTTTTATTTTCACTCACATTTTTGTTATCTAATAGTAGAGATTGCCTGTCTATAGTGTCTACCTTTTGTTTGGCTATATTTAGGGTGTGGGGGGAGTATTATGAGTCTCGCATTCATGGTGCATACCTCTTTGTTGTATGCTTCTGTTGTGCTGCAGCTTCTTTTGGCACGAATAAATTCACCTATAGGCAAATTTTGTACACATACCTCTGCAAAACATGTCATACCATTTTTAGATCTACTTTTGGAAGGATCATCCAATGACAACTCCATTCTTACTACTCTATATAGAAAACCTACTAGTGGAAACACTTTACTGCATGCTACCAGTAGTCACCCAGGTCATATCATACAAAATTTGCCTGTAGGTGAATTTATTCGTGCCAAAAGAAATAGAGCTCCACAGCTCTTTCTACTTTTTTCCATGCCATTGTTCCATGTGCAGTTTTTAACCCATGATGAAATAAAGTAACTTAGTATTTTATTTTACCTTACAACGAGTGCTGGATACCTCTGTTTTTTCACAAAAAAAGAAAGTCTTGATGTAGGGCACCAACTTGCAGAAACAGGGGTTCCATGCGAAACCAGATGGGAACGGAGAGAATCTGACCATTGACCGAGGCTATGGACAATGGCTTCTCGAGACGAACCACCGGGAAGTGATGCTGAGAGACCAGGGCAGCATCCACTAAGTTCGCTGTAGAGCCCGAATCCAGGAAGGCAGAAACCTGGATCTGGGTACCAGTGCCAGCACTGCGGAGCACGGAAAGAGTCAGACGTGGAGAAGCTGTATTTACACCTAGGGACGCCTCTCCCAAGAAGCCTAGGTGCTGGCGTTTCCCGGACGTTGAGGACGGACTGGACAGGAACCGATGAAGTGCTCTGGGCTGGCACAGTACAGACAGAGGTTCTCCTGTCATCGTCTTGAACGCTCCTGTAGGGAGAGACGAATTCTGTCCACCTGCATAGGTTCCTCAGCAGACAATTCAGGCGGAGGCTGGAGAGGTCTTTGAAAGGCAGGAGCCAGGCGAGGAAAACGTCTTACGGGAATCCCCCTTTAACTCATTGTGTTGTAATTGCGGTTCTTAGTTACACAGACACGAATATATCCACTGTTACAGTTGCTGACTAGTCTGATATTATATCAAGATATCAAGAGATATACCGTTTGAATGAGCCCCCGCCCCCCAGCCCCAGGCCCCTCCCCCCCTTCCCTCTCCCTCCACTGACCAACTGAAGGCAGAAAACATACTAGAAAGAACCGCGAAGACCCTCTGGAAAAGGACACTCACCCTCTGCATCTGTCGATGAAATTGAAAATGGTGACCTTTTGACAACTGTACAAATATTTATAACATATTTGTGTACAAGTGTTATAAACCTGTAATATGAGTTTTAAAAAAAACTTTAATAGAAATGTCCAAAGTGCACATTTGCACATGTTTTTGTATAATTCAAAAAACCTGTTATTATACTCTATTCTATCAAGTTAGAGTATCACAGTCACATTCATGAAAATTGATATGGGGATATGGATAAGCTGTTTCCAAATTATATCATTTAACACACTGCCCTTTCATGTGTTCCTTCTCTTTACTGAATTGTGATATTCCTTTGGGAAATCGTGCAAAATCATCAAATCTTCAAATACGTTTCCACTTTTACAATAGATTTACTGGTGTGGCCTATCATCCTTGTATCATTGGAGCTTGTGTCTAAGCACTGTCTTATGTATAGGGGTCTGCGGTCCTTCCTCAGAACGCCCATGTTTTTCCCAAATGTTCTCTTTCCGTTTGCCCTCCTGGCACCACATATATACCTTTCCCCTACGAGTCATTCCCCATTGAAAGTGCATGAAAGTCCTCCACATTGTGGAGCCGTCTAATGGTCAAGTTCCCCCTAAGGCTTTACTACTTTACACTTCACAACCCTATTTGGACCAGTGGTTCTTTTGTAAAGTTTTTTAATGTCTAAACCTGCCCTCTGGTGGCGTACTGAAACATGTCCCCGACTTTATTTTCCCCAAAACAATAATTAATAATATTATTAGTGTTGTAGTTTGTTTATGACATTTCAAGTTTCTTTGTTATACTGTATGGTGGGCCTCTCTGAAAATAATGTACTGGTAGCCTGCCATGCCCCTTCTGGGTTGTATTAAATGCATCTGGTAGATAATAGAGTTGTTTGCTTTGCTGGTTTTTCCCCCAAACAATTGTTTTCATCCGCGCACATGAATTTCCCCCTATATTCCGTCCCTTCCCCATGCATCTTAAGTTTTTCCATCTTATTTTGCGACTGTTAAGAAATATCGTCTAAATTTTTCAAATGATCTGAATTTATTGAATAAAATAGTAATGTAATCAAAACTATCACATAACAAAACATATTACATGGGGCATACAAAAACCATTTTTACTTCCATAACCCAGAAGAAACCAAATCTACAACATAACCATTAAAAAGAACAAAGATTACTACACAGAAACACCCAGCTGGAACCAACTTGCTATAAATACCGGACAAGAACACATACTACCATAACAACCGGTTCAAACCACGATATTCAAGATTATTACACAGATATGTTCCAAGAACAAAAATTGGTACAAATTGTACACATCTGCAAATGGACCTGTCACTCATACTTTAATTGGGTGTAGGGGGATTATTTTAGGATCGGCACCATGTAGTTTGCTTAATAGATGTAGAAATTGTGTGTGTGCTTCTCTGTACTACTGATAAAGTCTCACTATGCTACTCTGTTCTCTCCTACCTGTCTATCGTCTCCAGCCCATTATCCCACTAGTGTGGGGCTCACCCCAGTGGAATCAGCTTACTACAATATGCAGGAGCAGAAAACATTACTACATTCCCAGACCCAAGTACTAAATACATATGTTGTAGAACCAAACCTACTATGTAACAGCATCGTAGAAAACAGTCCTACAGAAAAAAAAAGATATTAATGATGCTGAATCATAAAATATGTAGATAAGACGGACAAACCTTGCAACCTCCCTCATAGAGAAGAAAAGCACAGAGGAGATCTGCTAATTTTTATGGTTAATTACAACCACTTACTGTAATTCTGGTGACAGATGCCTTTGATAATAGGACTTCTTTCTTTCTTCTTCTTCTAACTGACAGCCAAACGATTTTTCGTTAACTGAGATTTATCACTGCAGAACACAAATACGGTCGGCTGCTCCCATAGTGATCACGATTATACCCTCACAATAAATTGTCACAGTGCCCCACCGTAGCCAATAAGTACTAGTCCCCCCACTTGGGCCAAATAGATACAGTGCCCCTACAGTAGCCAATAACTATCAGTGCCCACACGAAGCCAATATACCAGTTTCTCACAAGCCAATATAGTACCCAGTTTTCCCACAGTAGCCATTATAGTCTCTCAGTAGCCTTCTAGTCACACACCCCCACAGTTAGTTTTACTATTCTCATGCTCGTCTCCAGTAGCCAATAAAGTCACAGTGCCCCCAAGTTGTCAGTGACAATGTTAAATAGTAATAGATGCCACCACATATTTAACAGTGACAGTGCCCCTGCGTGATCAATATAGTAACAGTGCTATCGTAGTACTAGTGCAGTAAGTGTGTCTCATAGTGTCCCCGAACTAGCAAATATAGTCATATTCCCCCACAGTAGTAAGACTAGAACAATGGCCATACAGTAATCCTAAATATAGTATATACATGCCCCCCGCAGTAGCTAATATAGTTACAAAACAGACCTTTCACTACGAATTTTGGGCCCCTGACTGAAAAAAATGTGTGAAGAAAAAAGAGTTTTTTAGCGTTTCAGCTCACCCCCTTATGTAGACTCTTGAGTGCCGGACACCTGGGCTGGGCACCCATTAAATGAGACATGTGGTATTACAACCCCGGGTTTGACCACATGTGGTACTGCCCTGATATCTCAACCAGAAGTAGCAATTCTCGGTGCAGAGAAACTGATTCCCCCCACATAATTCATAATTGATACCTAAAGGGAAATACATCCGGGCCAAACGTATCTGTTCGAATGACATCTTGTACAAACGTACAGATGACTGAACGTCTTAAATTCAGGGGTTACAAACACAAATCTCTCACACCTATTGCCTCTTACTCAATAAAGAACTAGACAAATATGCTATCTCTAAATCAAATAAGAAACCAAGTCCAACTGTACCTGCTTGTCCGATATCTTCAGTACTACATATAGTCCCCGAATCAAGATGTGATCGCCCATAAAAAAAATCTGCCCATCCTGACCAAGATAACATTTTGTCTCAAGTGTTAGCAACAGGTGTACATTATGCCAGCCAGGAACCCCAGTAAATGGGTTATTTTGTATGTCCTCTGTGTTCTGTATCCCCTCCTGACTTTAGCTATCAATCCCTGAATGCATTTCATTCCTTCTGACAGATGAAATGAAGGGAAAACCAAACATAGTGCAACGTCATAGTGGTGGAAGTGAAACAGCATTAGGGAAATCACAGGGTAATTCCAGAGAGACAGAGGTCAGTTGCAGCAGCATGTAGTAGGCCGCAGAGTGGCACAATGACATTAGGGAGGTGCAGAAACATGGTGGCCACAAGTGGCACAATGACAGAGTTTGGAGCTGGCGGCGAAGCAGGACCCACAGAGTGTCCACATGCACAGTGTGTATGTGAGTCAACCCTGGTTGGGCCAAGAGTGGCACACATACAAAGTGTGGAGATGCGCAGCACGTTGAGGTCAGAGAGTGGCACAATGACAAATTCTTTAGGTGGTAGCAACATGTAGGCCCCCGATGGCAGAGTGTGTAGGTGTGGTGTCAGCAGCAGCAGGAGCCCACAGAGTGTTACAATGACAGACGTGGGAGGTGCAGCAACATGAATGTCACAGAATGGAACAATGATAGAGTATGGAGGTGGCGTAACCAGCAGCAACAAGGAGCCCACAGAGTGTCACAATGACAGAGTGTGGGGTGGCAAGCAACATGAATTCCAGAGTGGCACAATGATAGAGTATGGAGGTGGCTTCACCAACAAAAGGAGCCCACAGATTGTCATATGACAGAGTGTGAGGTAGCAGCAACTGGAAAGCCACTGAGTTTCACAATACGAGTGTGGAGTGGAAGCACATAGTGCCACATAGTGGCACATAACCGTGTGGGGCGTGGCGTCAGCAGACAGCAAAAGGAGCCCACAGATTTTTTTTCAACACTGACAGAGTGTGGAGGTGGCACAACATGGAAAGCCACGAGTGAACAATGATAGAGTCGGGGAGGTGGCATCACAGCCGTCACAAGGAGCCCACAAGTTTCAACACGCCAAAGTGTGGAGGTGCAAGCAACATGGAAAGTCACAGAGTGGCACTGATAGGTGGTGGAGGTGGCGTCAGCAGCTGCAGATAGCCCACAGAGTGTCACAATAACATGACAGCACAAAGGGGCACAATTACAGAGTGTGGAGTGGTGTCAGCGCAGCAGGAGCCCACAGGTGTCACAATGACAGAGTGTGGTGGTGGCAGCAACATGGAAAGCCACTGAGTGGCACTGATAGAGTATGTAGGTGCATCAGCACACCACAGGAGCCCACAGAGTTTCACAATGACAGAATGTGGAGGTGCAGCAACATGGAAAGTCACAGAGTGCACAATTAGAGTGTGAGGTGGCGTCACACAGCAGTAGCCCACAGAGTGTCACAATAACATAACAGGAACACAGAGGGGCACAATTACAGAGTGTGGAGGTGGTTCAGCAGCAGCAGGAGCCCACAGAGTGTCACAATGACAGAGTGTGGTGGTGGCAGCAACATGGAAAGCCACAAGTGGCAAACATGATCAAGTATGTAGGTGGCATCAGCGCAGCCACAGGACCCCACAGAGTTCACAATGACAGAGTGGGAGGGGGCACAACGTGGAAAGTCACAGACGGCACACTGATACTTGTGAAGGTGCCGTCAGCACGCAAAAGAGCCCACAGAGTGTCACATCACAGAGTGTAAGGTGGCACCACAATGAACAGTCACAGAGTGGCACAATGGTAGAGTATGGATGTTGCGTCACCAGCAGCAAAAGAGCCCAGAGTGGCATAATGACAAGTGTGGAGGTGGCAGCGAACATGGAAAGCCACTGATTGGCACAATACAGAGTGTGGAGGGTGGGCAGCACATGGTAGGCCACAGATTGGCACAATGACAGTGTGGGAGGTGGCGTCAGCAACAGCAAAGGAGCCCCAGGTTTCACAATGATAGAGTGTGGAGGTGGCAGCAACATGGAAAGCCACTGAGTGGCACATGATAGAGTTGTAGTGCACAACATGGAAGCCACAGAATCCACATGATAGCATGTGGAGCTGTTTCACCCAGCAAAAGAGCCCACAGAGTTTCACGATAACAGGTGTGGAGGTGGCAGAACATAAAGCCACAGAATGCCACCATGATAGCATGTGGAGCCTGGCTTCACCACAGCAAAGAGCCCACAAGTTTCCCGATACAGAGTGTGAAGTGGCAGCAACATGAAAGTCAAAGGCTGGCACAAGGATTGAGTGTGCAGGTGGCGTCAGCACAACGGAGCCCACAGAGTAGCACAATGATAGATGTGTGGAGGTGGCATCAGACAGCAGTCCCAGGAGCTCATAGAGTTTCTACCTGACAGAGTGTGGAGTGGCGGCAACATGGAAAGTACTCACAAATGGCACAATGATAGAGTGTGGGAGGGCGGAAAGCAGCAGCTGGAGCCCACAGAGGTGCACAATGACAGGTGTGGAGGTGGCAGCAACATGGAAAGCCATAGAGTGGCTACAATGATAAGTGTGGAGGTGGTATCAGCAGCAGTCCCAGGAGCTCATAAGTTTCCAATGACAGGTGGTGGTGGAGGGGGCGTCAACATGGAAGTCACAAAATGGCAATGAGTAGAGTGTGGAGGGTGGCGAATCAGCAGCTGGGAGCCCACAGATGGCACAATGACAGAGTGGGGAGGTGGCAGCAACATGGAAGCCATAGAGTGTGTACAATGATAGAGTGTGGAAGTGGCATCAGCACAGTCCCAGTGCTCATAGATTTTTCACAATGACAGAGTGTGGAGGTGGCTTCAACATGGAAAGTCACAAAATGCACAATGAAGAGTGTGGAGGTGGCGAAAGCGCGGCTAGGACACACAGACGTGGCACATGAAGAGTGTGGAGGTGGCAGCAACATGGAAAGACACCTAGTGTCAAAATGACAGAGTGTGTAGATGGCGTCAGCAGCTGCAGGAGCCCACAGAGTGGCACAATGACAGAGTGTCGAGGTGGCAGCAACATGGGAGGCCACAGAAGGGCCCAATGACAGATTGGGGAGGTGGTGTCAGCAGCAGCAGTAGCCCACACGGTGTCACTTGACAGATTGGTGTACGGTGGCGCAACATGGACCTCAAAGAGTGGCAAAATAATTGAGTGTGCCGGTCGCGTCCAGCACAGACAGGAGCCCAAGAGTGGCTCAATGACAGATGTGGAGGTGGCGCAACATGTTAGGCACAGAGTGACACAATGACATGTGGAAGTGGCGTCAGCAGACAGGAGCACACAAAGATGTCCACATGACAGATTTGGAGGTGCAGCAACATGGAAATTCACAAGTGGCACAATGATAGAGTGTGGAGGTGGCGGTGCATCAGAGCCCACAGTGTCACAACCACAGTGTGAGGTGGCAGCACATGGAAAGACACCTAGGTCAAAATGAACAGAGTGTGTAGATGCGCGTCAGCAGCTGCAAGCCCACAGAGTGGCACAATGACAGGTGTCGAGGGGCAGCAACATGGAGAGGCCCACGAAGGGCCCAGACAGATTGGGAGGTGGCTCAGCACGCAGCAGTAGCCCACCCGTGTCACTATGACAGAGTGATGAGTGGCAGCAACATGAGAAACCCACAGAGTGGCAAAATGATTGAGTGTGTCGGTGCGTCAAGCCAGCACAGGAGCCACAGAGTGGCTCAAGACAGAGTGTGGATGGTGGGGCATCAACTGTTAGGCCCACAGAGTGACACAATGACAGTGTGGAAGTGGCGTCAGCAGCAGCAGAGCACACCGAGTGTCACAAGGACAGAGTGTGAAGGTGGTCAGCAACATTGAATCACAGATGCACATGATAGAGTATGGAGTGGCGTTAGCAGCAGGAGCCCACAGATTGTCACAACCACAGTGTAGAGGTGGCATTAACATGGTAGCCCCAGAGTGGCACAATGACAGAGTGTGGAAGGTGGCAACAACTGGAAAGACACTGAGTCCACAATGGTAAGTGTGGAGTGGCGTCACCAGCACAGGAGCCCACAGTATTCACAATGACAGAGTGTGGAGGTGGTCAGCAACATGAAAGCATAGAGTGGCCCAATGATAGAGTGTGAAGGATAATCAGCACAGGAAGACCCAAGGGTGTTACCATCACAGAGTTCGAGGGGCAGCAACATGGAAGTCACAGATGACACAATGATAGAGTGTGGAGTGGCGTTAGCAGCAGAGGATCCCACAAGTGTCACATGACAGAGTTTGAGGTGGCACAACATGGAATGATACAGTGTGAGTGGCGTCACCAGCCCAAAAGGAGCCCACAGAGTGTGGGGTGACAGAGTGTGAGTGTGCAGCAACATGGAACCATAGAGATTGCACAATGATAGAGTGTGGAGGTGGCATCAGTAGCAGGAGAGCCCACAGAGTAGTCACAATACAGAGTGTGGAGTGGCAGCAACATGGAAAGTCAAAGAGTAGGCACAATGACAAATGTGGAGGTGCGTCAGCAGCAGCAGGAGCCCACAAGTGTCACAATCAACAGAGTGTGGGGTGGCAGCAACTAGAATGTCATAGTGGCACAATGAAGAGTGTGTGGAAGCTGCGTCAGCAGCAGCAGGAGCCCACAGCGTGTCACAATGATAGTTGTGGAGTGGGCAGCAACCTGGTAGGCCCAGAGTGGCACAATGATTATAGTGTGGAAGTGGCGGCAACATGTAGACACAGAGTGGCACAGTGACAGATTATGAGGTGGCGGCCATTCCAGTCCCTGGTAAAGATGGTGAGAGGCAGATAAGCAACAGCAGCAATTTGTGGCACAGGCAGGTGGCAGCATCAGAATAGGCTGAGGCAGTAGTACGAATCCAAACTCTTTTACTCAACATTGGGGGAGGCGCATGGCTGTGTAATCTGATTCATAAGGCATTGGGTGTTGTTGAAATCCTGGCCGATCCACGTCGGATTCCTCTTGACAAAGGTCAGTCCCTCTACATTATGGGACAAGCGGTTCTCCTTGGGGTAACAAACACCCGCACTGAACACTCGCTCTGGTTGCTACACTACTGGCCAGACTATTGGACTGTCACTAGTTAAGCAAGCAACGCTGCGGGTAATCTGCGCAATGACTCTGAGGGACTCCGCCGCTCCATCTCCACCGTAAACGTCCACCTTGCATTCTGGGTCATCTGCCTGTGCTTCTACCTCCTCTGGATCAGTGAAAAACACTAATTCTCCAGCTTGTGCTCCATGTTCGTCCTCCTCCTCCAGTCAGCACCCCCACCAGATTCAGGTGGCCATGAGATGTAGTCTCTACTTCTCCCAGTGCCCTGACCAGACAGATTTTGCGCATGAATTCCAAGACATTGAAGCAGTAGAATGACGTTTTCACCCCCCATTCCTGGCGACTGACAATAACTTGGCCTCTTCAAAGGGCCTGTGCAAACAGCAGGTGTCATGCCATGAGCTGCCAGTGTCCGACATCAAAGTTACACACGGAGTATATGGTCCACTTGCATCATCAAACAATATTAATGGCTTTTCTCTGTTCATACAGGGGGTCTAACATATTGAATTCAACGGGTGGAACATCGCATATCAGACTATGTTAGGGGAGGCCGTTCTGCAACTGCCCTCGAGGAGGGTGTTGCTTGGCTTCGTAAGATAGTTAAGTGCATGCACAGTTTCCTGGCCATTTTCTGTAATGTCTTGCAGATGGGTGGAGACTTCAGGAGCCAGTGACAACCATTTGAACTGCTGCCCATGCAGGCCGCATGGGCCATCCCTCTCGGTGCAGCACAGAATCATGTTTCCTCCCATTGTCTGTCACCATGGTTTCCCGATTTTCATTTCTCACGAGAAGCCACAGATTGATTTCTTCTGCATGCTCGCACGTTTTTCTCCCCTGTGCACTTCATTGATAAGGGAGAGGAGCAGCGAGGACATTCGCAAGCAACCAGGTTTGAATTACTGACACGCTGTGCCCTACACATGTGGTATGATGGAGCAGCACTTACTTGTGGAGGCGGAGGTGGGGTGGAGAAGGAGAAGAAGACGGACACTGGCACATGAGCAGCAGTTCGACACGTGGAGGAGAAAGCGGCGTCTCTTGTTCATTTTTTGGTGTGTGGCTGGGCGGGAAGTACATTCACCCATTGGTCATAAGGTTGTGTACTCCACATATACGCGATGCGGTGACACCTTGGAAAAATCGATAAGCTCAAGGACTGGCCCACCTTCTGTTCTACTTATTGTGAAAGGCTGGTACTCTCTTTTTGGAAAAAAATTCAGCTGGAACTCTCCCACCTTTTTGGCACAAGCCATTAGGTCAGATTCGGGGTGTGGAAACCCTGAACCACCGCAGGCGGGTGGTCCAGCCGACCCACTGGGACCGAGTCGAAGTGGCACCTGGTCTTCACCAGAAGCCCGCCACAAGCGGGTTGGACTTGCTGCGGCAGGATACCACCTGGCCATTCCACAAGGCGACTGGCCCGCGTGGCAGCCGAGGTCTAGGTACCTTAACAGGAGACAGTCTCGCGTCGGTCCAGGCACAGGGTACAGGCAGGCGGCAGAGATGCAGGTAAAGTCCAATTCCAGGTCACAGGCACAGGAACACAGCAACACGGGAAGACACAGTAACAACACGGCAACACAGGACTCGGAGCAGAACACACAGAGGCAGGGAGGAACGCTGGAGGACACAGGAACGCAGGAATACTAGCAAGAAGCCTTTCTCTTAGGGGCCTGTCAAAGATTCGCAAGGGTCAAGGAAGGGTCAGACTTATAGCAGGCCAGCGCCAATTATTGGAGCGCTGGACCTTAAATCTAGAGTGACGGACGGGACGTGCGCCGAGCTGCGCGGAGCCAGAGAAGGCATCGCGGGAGACCAGGGAATGGCGGGGCATGGGACGGGTGCAGCAGCAGGAACACGGGTGCGCCCGTGATCCGAGACAACGACGCGAAGCACCCGTGACAGTAACCCCCCCCCCCCCCTTCCTTCGCCTCCCCTCTTTTTCTGCGGCCAATAAACCTCTAGAGGAGAGTCCGATCCAAATTTCTCTTCGGCGGCTCCAGGATCTCTCCTTAGACCCGAACCCCTTCCAGTCTACAAGAAAGAACCGTTACCCCTCACAAACTTCATGTCCAGAACTCTTAACCCATGAGACGTCCGGGAATCCGCCTCAGCAGAGGAGGAGGTTGTTGGAGAGAAGGCGGTTCAGCAGGATGACTGGTTTCAGGAGGAGCCCGACGGGAGATGGGAGGAGCCCGACGCCTCTTATCATCCTGGGTCTGATACGGTCTGTAGCTCGCAGAAAGACTGGCGCGTCTGGTCCCAAATAAGTTGAGCTGCCTGCGCATCCTAAAACCGCAGGACCAGAGGGGTAGACAGCAGGAGAGGGCGAGGAATCCCATTGTCCGACGGGCTGAACGAAGTGACGGAGATAGAGCCCAAAGTCTGGTTCACCCTCTCCCTTGACCATTAGACTGAGGGTGGTGACAGAAGAAAAGTCAAGGTTGACCTGCGTTGGTACCAAGGAACGCCAGAATGGACATAAATGGACTCCACGATCGTACACGATGTGCAAGAAAGACATGCAGCCGAAGATATGTCTGAAGAAAAGTCTGGCAAGCCGTGGAAAGACGAGACCTGGAAGGAAGGAACAAAAAAAAATCTTCGAAAACCGGTCCTCACCACCTAGATGACAGTACTGCCCGAGGAGACAGGCAAATCAGTGACAAAATCCATGCCCACAGTGGGACCACACGGGCGACTGGGTATCGCAACGGTGTAGCAGTCCAGCCGGCTTGAGACGAAAGACTTGTTGCTGGCCACGAGGAGCAGGATCCCACAAACTCCTGACCATCTTGACCAGGTCAGCCACCAGTAGTAGCGGGAGATAGGGCCACGGTGCGTTGCACCCCAGGGAGCCCGCCACACGAAAAGTCCCCAAGACAAAATCCTCTACCGAAGAGCAGGTCTAACAATGTCTTGCCAGGAGGTAGCTGCGAAGAACTACTGGAGCTGCCACACAAGCTGGCCGGAGAAATTATATGCCGAGGAGCTGGTTCCTCCCCAATCAATCAGAAGCACGATTAGAGCATCAGCCTTGACATTCGGCCTGCCGACGAAATGGTTAGCAGATTGAAACGGGAAAAACAATGACCACCGGGCTTGCCTGGATTCAGGCCGGGCTGACTGGGAGTATAAAACATTCTTTTGGTCAGTGTACACAATCTACGGATGAAGACCACCTCCAAATACTGCCATTCTTACAGAGCAAGTCTAATGGCCAAAGCTCTCGGTCTCCAATCGAATATTTTTCTTTCAGCTGTGGGAAAAAGTTTTTGGAAAAGAAGCCGCATGTGGAAGTTCGGCCCCTGGTGCCCTTTTTGGGTGAGGACCGCTCCAGCTCCCACGGAGGACCCATCCACCTCAGAAGAAAGGTTTGTCTGTATCATGCCTAGAGATTACTGGGGCCGAGGCAAAAGCAGACTTTAACTTGGAGAAGGCCTCTTCCGTCGTAGAGACCAGGCACATCGATTGGCACCATTCTTGGTGAGCACCACGATGGGAGACCCCACAGTGGAGAAATGGGGATTAAATGTCGATATTAATTTGCCAAACCCCAAACCTCTGTATGGCTAGAGGCCCTCTGGGCGGGGCCACGAAAACTCTGACAGTTTCGCGGATCCATCTGGAGGCCTCTGTCCGAATATATATACCGAGAAATGGAAGGCTGTGCTGGTGAAACTGGCATTTCTTCTCCAGTTTGGCTAGAGATGGTTGGCACGAGACAAACAGAACTTGACGTACGTGTCTCTGTGTTATTCAAGGTCCGAGATACACACCAGGATGTCAACCAGATAGACCACGACCCACGTATAGATGAAGGTCCCGGAAGATATCATTAACAATCCTGAAAGACTGCAGGGGCATTACACAGTCCAAAGGGCATTACTAAATATTCAAAATACCTATCACGGGTATTAAAAACACCGTCTTCTACTCGTCACTCTTGCGGATCGGATGATGATTGTAAGCACCCTGAAGATCCAGTTTGGAGAATCCTGGCACCGCGCAGCGATCAAAGAGTTCCGTGATCAACGTGGTAAGAGTATCGGTTTTAAACCGTGACTTGTTCAGTCCCACGATAGTCTATACAGGGACATAAGGAGCCTCTTTCTGGTGACAAGAAGAATCTGCACCAGCCGAGAGGAGGACTGCGATATAAACCCCTCTGCAATTTTCCTTGATGTATTCAGACATGGCAGCCTTTTCAGGAAACAAAAGCGGATAGACCCTACCTCTGGGGAGAGTGGCACCCGGAGAAGATCCACAGGGCAATCATACGAACGATGTGGAGTTAGAGTCTCATCTTGTCTCTCTGGAAACACATCTGCGAAGTCCATATACGGAGCGGAAGTCTCTGCAGAGATTTTGAGACAACTTAGAAGTCCTGACAGGTAGTGGATGAAGGACCCGTATAGCAATGTGAGGAACAATCCGGACCCCAACGGAGAATCTCCCCAGAAGACCAGTCCAGAACAGGGCATGAAGCTGCAACCAGGGGACCCAGCAGAAGAGAAGATGTGCTTGGGAGCAGCACAAAAAAGAAAGCAAAAAAATATATATCTCCAGTGTTTATACGGGAATGAGCATTCTCATTAGTCAAAGGAAAAAAAAAGGAATCACATCTCACCGTAAACTGGATGTTGTGACTTGGATGGCTTGTCCATGTGAACGGTGCCCGAAGCAGCAAAGGAATCCTGTGTCGATGCAGGTGGGAATCAAAACGAAAAAACAGAGGTATCCAGCACTCGCTGTAAGGTAAAATAAAATACTAAGTTACTTTATTTCATCATGGGTTAAAAACTGCACATGGAACAATGGCATGGAAAAAGTAAAGAGCTGTTGGACTCTATGTCTAAAAAAGCGTAATCACCTACCGCTTCGGACGCTTTGCAATTGTGGTCCTTAGTCATGGTCTACCCACAACCGCTATTGGACACTATTTAAAAGACAGACATATTGCGTCATCTACGAGGGTGGGCGATAAAGGACGCCGGGAAATCACGGATATATTTACAAGAATTACTTTGAAAAATACTATACACTATAAACATTATAGAAATACATATTACGTTTTCTCTTCTGTTTAAACCTTTTGGTGTTCTAGTGTTTAGATTTCAGAATCCAAAATATTTCCCTGTTTACGTAATTATGCAATTTGTCTCCGCTCTGGCAGGGGCGGTAATTTTTTCTATTGCCAACAGCTTGTAGACCCGAGGGTTCGCCTTGGTGAGTCTCTAGAAAATGTCTAGACAAAGGACATATTCTAGTAGTAATATTATTTTTTCTTGGCATCTCGCTATGTTCAGAAAGTCGGTTTTAGAGACTGAATGGTACTGCCAATGTATTTCATTTGGCATTTGGTACACAATGTATGTGCTGTTACATTCATGATGGAGGATATACGTATGTGTTATCATTGTTATAAGGAGGAAATCTTTTTTGTAGGGTGTCATATATGCACATGCTTGCACCTGTTTCCTCCACAGGGTAAGAACCTTACATGATCCATGTTTCATGATGTTGTTTGCTTTAAAATAAATACAGAATGGGAGAAACTATAACCCCCTTAAAGATAGGTTTCTGGCCACAAATTGGCATCCATCTTTAGTTATGGTTAAATCTCTTCATCCCCTGATAATACTGGAAGATATGTTTTCACATTTCTACCTATTCATGATAAATCTACTGATGGGGAAAAGAGGAATGTAAGTTTGAATCTTGATTTTTACACTCCACATTGTTATCACTAATAGTGAGATTGCCTGCTATAGTGTCTAACCTTTTGTTTGGCAATTTAGGGTGTGGGGAGTATTATGAGTCTCCATTCATGGTGCTACCTCGTGGTGTAGCTGCTGTGTGCTGCAGCTTCTTTGGCACGAATAAATTCACCTACAGGCAAATTTGTACACATACCTCTGCAAAACATATCATACCATTAATCACTTTGGGAAGGACCATCCAATGACAACTCCATTTACTACCAATATGAGAAACCACAGTGGAAACACTTACTGCATGCTACCAGTAGTCACCCGGTCATATCATACAAAATTTGCCTGTGGTGAATTATTTGTGCCAAAAGAAATAGAGCTCCACAGCTCTTTCTACTTTTCCATGCCTTGTCCAAGCAGTTTTTAACCCATGAGGAAATAAAGTAACTTAGTATTTTATTTTACCTTAAACAACGTGCTGGAAACCTCTGTTCACAAAAAAAAAAGTCGGATGAGGGCACCAACTGCAGAAACAGGGTTCCATGCGAAACCAGATGGAAACGGAGAGAATCTGACCATGACCGAGGCTATGGACAATGGCTTCTCGGAACGAACCACCGGGAATGATGCTGAGAGACCAGGGCAGCATCCACTAAGTTCCGTGTAGAGCCCGAACCAGGAAGGCAGAAACTGGATCTGGTACCAGTGCCAGCACTGCGGAGCACACGGAAAGAGTCAGACGTGGAGAAGCTGTATTTACACCCTAGGGACGCCTCTCCCAGAAGCCGGTGCTGGCGTTTCCCGACGTGAGGACGGACTTGAAGGAACGATGAGTGCTCTGGGCTGGCACAGTACAGACAGAGGTTCTCCTGTCGTCGTCTTGAACGCTCCTGTAGGGAGAGACAAATTCTGTCCACCTGCATAGGTTCCTCAGCAGACAATTCAGGCGGAGGCTGGAGAGGTCTTTGAAAGGCAGGAGCCAGGCGAGGAAAACGTCTTACCCGGGCTTGAGGGTGCTCGGTGCTCAGTTCCTCGGCGCGTTCCTTGAAGCGAACATCAATCTGAGTGGCCAGTGTGATAAGACCACTCAGAGTTGACGGCAGGTCCTGAGCAGCCAGAGCGTCCTTGACCTACACAGAGAGTCCCTTCTTAAAGGTAGCGATGAGGGCTGCATCGTTCCAGGCAAGTTCAGAGGCCAGGGTGCGGAACTGAACCGCATACTTTCCCACAGACGAGCTGCCTTGGCGCAGGTTCAGTAAAGCAGTCTCGGCAGAAGATGCCTGTGCTGGTTTCTCAAATACAGCCCGGAACTCAGCCCCAGAAAAGCCGTGAGAGTAGCCGTGACCAGGTCGCCTCTATCCCAAAGAGGGGTAGCCCAGGCCAGGGCTTTCCCGGAGAGGAGGTTGACGAAGAATGCCACCTTAGACCGCTCCGAGACAAATTGCGAAGGCATGAGCTCTATTTGCAGAGAGCACTGAGTTATAAAGCCCTGGCAATCCTTGGGGTCTCTATCAAACTTGCGGGACATAGACAGCCGAAGTCAAGGTTCAGCAGCAGGGGGACAGACCGGACCGGCAGGGGTCACAGGAGCGGGGACAGGAGCCTGTTGCGGTTGCTGGGTGGCTAGCAGCTGTTGCAGCATGGTGGTGACTTGATCCAGCTGTTCACGCTGAGCGGCAATCTCCCGGGATTGCTGGACCACAATGCCGGCAAAGTTGGGACGAGTAGGAAGCGAAACCACGGCAGGATCCATGGCTGGATCTTACTGTCAGGATTCGGGGTGTGTGAATCCCCTGGACCACCGCCGCAAAGCGTGTTGGACTTGCTGCGGCAGGATACCACCTGGCCGTTCCACAGGTGCGCCTGGCCCGCAGTGGCAGCCGAGGTCTAGGTACCTTAACAGGAGACAGTCTCGTAGTCGGGTCCAGGCACAGGGTCAAGGCAGGCGGCAGAGATGCAGGGTAAAGTCCAATCCAGGGTCACAGGCCAATCCAGGGTCACAGGCACAGGAACACAGCAACACGGAGGAACACAGGTAACACGGCAACACAGGACTCGGGAGCAGGAACACACAGGAAGGCAGGGAGGAACGCTGGAGGACACAGGAACGCTGGAGGACACAGGAACGCAGGAATACTCGCAAGGAAGCTTTCTCTTAGGCTGTGAGGCTCAAAGATCCGGCAAGGGTCACAGGAAGGGGCAGAAACTTATAGCAGGCCAGCGCCAATTATTGGCGCGCTGGCCCTTTAAATCTTAGAGTGACGGCGCGCGCGCACCCTAGGAGACGGGGACGCGCGCGCCAAGCTGCGGGAGCCAGAGAAGGCATCGCGGGAGCCAGGGAAGGTGAGCGGGGCACGGGACCGGGGGCAGCAGCAGGAACACGGGTGCGCCCGTGATCCGAGACAGTGATCGCGGGAGCACCCGTGACACATTAGTCCATGACTTGGAAAGAGCGGGACTGCAGTACCATAAACTTGGACAGGAGCACGGTCAGCTTCTGCTATGGCATACAGTTGTCTCTTTGTAATCACCTCGTGCAACGACTGCGGCCGCCATATGTAGCGAGGAGCAGGAGCATCTGGACCGGTAGATGATGTCAAAGACAAACAGCTCCCTTCTGCAGAGGTGCTGGAGCTTTGACTAGCTATAATGGCCTGTGTGCCACTAGATGCTGCTGGTGTTGCTGCGGCAGCAGGATGCACCTCCACATCTGTACCACATTTCTCCCAGGCCATTGGATGGTGACGCTGCATATGTTGACGCAGGGCTGTGGTGCCATTGTTAGCTCCCTGGCCATGCTTCTCTTTCTGCCCGCAGATTCTACTATACACACGCTCGACTCCTCTTTGCCACTGCTTAATTGGACCTGCGGAGCAGGGTTTGTACCCCACGTCCCGGAATTGTCATAACAAATGCCTGAAAGACTGCAGGGGCATTACACAGTCCAAAGGGCATTACTAAATATTCAAAATACCTATCACGGGTATTACAAAAAACACCGTTCTTCTAACTCGTCACTCTTGCGGATCCGGATGAGATTGTTGAAGCCACCCTGAAGATCCAGTTTGGAGAGATAACCTGGCACCGCGCGGCGATCAAAGAGTTCGTGATCAACGGTGGTAAGAAGTATCGGTTTTTAAACCGTGATCTTGTTCAGTCCCACGATAGTCTATACAGGGAATAAGGAGCCGTCTTCTTGGTGACAAGAAGAATCTGCACAGCGGAGGAGGACTGCGTATGAAAACCCTCTGCAGATTTTCCTTGATGTATTCAGACATGGCAGCCTTTTCAGGAACAGAAAGCGGATAACCCTAACTCTGGGGGAGAGTGGCACCCGGAAGAAGATCCACAGGGCAATCATACGAACGATGTGGAGTTAGAGTCTCAGCCTTGTACTCTGGAAAACACATCTGCGAAGTCCATATACGGAGCAGGAGTCTCTGCAGAGATTTTGAGACAACGTATAGAAGTCCTGACAGGTAGTGGATGAAGGACCCGTATGCAATGTGAGGAACAATCCGGACCCCAACGGAGAATCTCCCCAGAAGACCAGTCCAGAGACAAGGGCATGAAGCTGCAACCAGGGGACCCAGCAGAAGAGAAGATGTGCTTTTGGGGCAGCACAAAAAGAAAGCAAAAAAAATATTATCTCCAGTGTTTATAAGGGAATATGAGCATTCTCATATAGTCAGAGGAAAAAAAAGGAATCACAGCTCACCGAAACTTGGATGTTGTGACTTGGATGGCTTGTCCAGTGTGAACGGTGGCCCGAAGCAGCAAAAGGATCCTGTGTCGATGCAGGTGGGAATCAAAACGAAAAAACAGAGGTATCCAGCACTCGCTGTAAGGTAAAATAAAATACTAAGTTCTATTATCATCATGGGTTAAAAACTGCACATGGAACAATGGCATGGAAAAAAGTAAGAAAGAGCTGGGACTCTATGTCTAAAAAAGCTAATCAGACCTACGCGCTTCGGACGCTTTGCATTGTGGTCCTTAGTCATGGTCTACCCACAACCGCTATTGGACTATTTAAAAGACAGACATATTGCGTCATACTACAGGGTGGGCGATAAAGGACGCCGGAGGAATCACGGATATATATTACAAGAATTACTTTGAAAAATACTATACACTATAAACATTATTAGAAATACCATAGTACGTTTCTTGTTTAACCTTTTGGTGTTCTAGTGTTATTTTCAGAATCCAAAATATTTCCGTTTACGTAAATGTATGCAATTTGTCTCCGCTTGGCAGGGGCGGTAATTTTTTCTATTGCCAAAGCTTGTAGACCACGAGGATTCCCTTGGTGAGATCTCTAGAAAATGTCTAGACAAATGGACAATTTCTAGTAGTAATATTTATTTTTTCTTGGCATCTCGGTTGTTCAGAAAGCTGGTTTTAGAGTCTGAATGGTACTGCCAATGTATTTCATTTGGCATTTGGTACACAATGTATGTGCTGTTACAATCATGATGGAGGATATATGTTGTGTTATCATTGTATAAGAGGGAATGTTTTTGTAGGGTGTCATTATTGGCACATTTGCACCTGTTTCCTCCACAAGGGTAAGAACCTTTACTGATAACCATGTTTTGATTGTTTTGCTTTTAGAAAATAAATACAGATGGTGAAACTATACCCTATAAGATAGGTTTCTGGCCACAAATTGGCATCCATTTTAGTTTGTATGGTTTAAATCTTTCATCTCCTGATAATACTGGAGATATGTTTTCACAATTTCACTATTTCATGATAATCTTACTGTATGGTGGAAAAGTAAGTTTTTGAATCTTGATTTTTATTTCACTCACATTTGTTATCTAATAGTAGAGATGCCTGTCTATAGTGTCTAACCTTTTGTGTGGTATATTTAGGGTGTGGGGAGATTATGAGTCTCGCATTCATGGTGTACCTCTGTGTTGGATGCTTCTGTTGTGCTGCAGCTTCTTTTGGCACGAATAAATTCACCTACAGGCAAATTTGTACACATACCTCTGCAAAACAGTACATACCATTTTAGATCACTGGAAGGATCATCCAATGACAACTCCATTCTTACTACTCTATATAGAAAACCTACTAGTGGAAACACTTTACTGCATGCTACCAGTAGTCACCCGGTCATATCATACAAAATTGCCTGTAGGTGATTATTTGTGCCAAAAGAAATAGAGCTCCCACAGCTTTTCTACTTTTTCCATGCCATTGTTCCATATGCAGTTTTAACCCTGATGAAATAAAGGTAACTTAGTATTTATTTTACCTTACAACGACGGCTGGATACCTCTGTTTTTTCACAAAAAGAAAGTCGTGATGTAGGGCACCAACTTGCAGAAACAGGGTTCCATGCGAAACCAGATGGGAACGGAGAGAATCTGACCATTGACCGAGGCTATGGACAATGGCTTCTCGAGAACGAACACCGGGAAGTGATGCTGAGAGACCAGGGCAGCATCCACTAAGTTCGCCCTGTAGAGCCCGAATCCAGGAAGGCAGAAACCTGGATCTGGGTACCAGTGCAGCACTGCGGAGCACAGGAAAGAGGTCAGACTGGAGAAGCTGATTTACACCAGGGACGCCTCTCCCAAGAGCCTAGGTGCTGGCGTTTCCCGGACGTTGAGGACGGACTGGACAGGAACGGATGAAGTGCTCTGGGTGGCACAGTACAGACAGAGTTCTCCTGTCATCGTCTTGAACGCTCCTGTAGGGAGAGACGAATTCTGTCCACCTGCATAGGTTCCTCAGCAGACAATTCGGCGGAGGCTGGAGGGTCTTTGAAAGGCAGGAGCCAGGCGAGGAGGAAAACGTTACGCGGGCTTGAGGGTGCTCGGTGCGCAGTTCCTCGGCGCGTTCCCTGAAGCGAACATCAATCCGAGTGGCCAGGTGATAAGACCACTCAGAGTTGACGGCAGGTCCGAGCAGCCAGAGCATCCTTGACCTACACAGAGAGTCCTTCTTAAAGGTAGCTTTTAGGGCTGCATCGTTCCAGGCAAGTTCAGAGGCCAGGGTGCGGAATGAACCGCATACTTTCCCCACAGACGAGCTGCCTTGCGCGAGGTTCAGTAAAGCAGTCTCGGCAGAAGAGGCCTGTGCTGGTTTCTCAAATACAGCCCGGAACTCTGCCAGAAAAGCCGTGAGAGTAGCGTGACCGGGTCGCCTCTATCCCAAAGAGGGGTAGCCCAGGCCGGGCTTTCCGAGAGGAGGCTGACGAAGAATGCCACCTTTAGACCGCTCCGAGACAAATGTGAAGGCATGAGCTCTATTTGCAGAGAGCACTGAGTTATAAAGCCCCAGCATAATCTTGGGGTCTCCATCAACTTGCGGGGCATAGACAGCCGAAGTCGGGGTTCAGCGGCGGAGGACAGAACCGGACCGGCAGGGGTCGCGGGAGAGGGGACAGGAGCATGTTGCGGTTGCTGGGCGGCTAGCAGCGTTGGCAGCATGGTGGTGACTTGATCCAGCTGTTCACGCTGAGCGGCAACCTGGGATTGCTGGACCACAATGCCGGCAAAGTTGGGACGAGTAGGAAGGGAACCACGGCAGGATCCATGGCTGGATCTTACTGTCAGGATTGGGGGTGTGTGAATCCCCTGGACCACCGCCGCAAAGCGGGTTGGACTTGCTGCGGCAGGATACCACCTGGCCATTCCACAGGTGCGACTGGCCCGCAGTGGCAGCCGAGGTCTAGGTACCTTAACAGGAGACAGTCTCGTAGTCGGGTCCAGGCACAGGGTCAAGGCAGGCGGCAGCGAGAGATGCAGGGTAAAGACAATCCAGGGTCACAGGCACAGGAACACCAGCAACACGGAGGAACACAGGTAACACGGCAACAAGGACTCGGGAGCAGGAACACACAGGAAGGCAGGGAGGAGAACCTGGATGACACAGGAACGCAGGAATACTAGCAAAGAAGCTTTCTCTTAGGCTGTGAGGCTCAAAGATCCGGCAAGGGTCACGGATAGGAAGGGCAGAATTATAGCAGGCCAGCGCCAATTATTGCGCGCTGGCCCTTTAAATTAGAGTGACGGCGCGCGCGCACCCTAGGAGACGGGGACGCGCGCGCCAAGCTGCGGGAGCACAGAAGGCATCGCGGGAGCCAGAGAAGGTGAGCGGGGCACGGGACCGGGGGCAGCAGCAGGAACGGGTGTGCCCGTGATCCGAGACAGTGATCGCGGAGCACCGTGACACTTAGTCCATGACTTGGAAAGAGCGGGACTGCGAGTACCATAAACTTGGAACGGAGCACGGTCAGCTTCTGCTATGGATACAGTTGTCTCTTTGTAATAACCTCGTGCAAGAGCTGGGCCGCCATATGTAGCGGGAGCAGAGACATCGGACCGGGTAGATGATGCAAAGACAAACAGCTCCCTTTGCAGAGGTGCGGAGCTTGAATAGCTATAATGGCCTGGGTGCCACTAGAAGCCTTGCTGTGTGTTGTTGCTTGGACGGCGTTTGGCGGCAGAGGATTGCACCTCACATCTGCTACCACCCATTTTATTCTCCCAGGCCATTGGATGGTGACGCTGCATATGTTGACGCAGGGCTGTGGTGCCATTGTTAGCTCCCTGGCCATGCTTCACTTTCTGCCCGCAGATTCTACTATACACACGCTCGGCTCCTCTGGTGTCTTAACAAATAACTTTGCCACTGCTTAATTGGACCTGCGGAGCAGGGTTTGTACCCCACAACTAAATTACCCAAATATACAATACAATAAGCTAAAAGATTTCTTAACCATGGATGTAGGTAGATGCGAGCTTAGCTATAGTTTAGAGCTTATATCTTCACAACTAGCTTCTAGTTCTTAATGTTAAGTTCTTAAGGTTATACAAGCAGAGACACTAGACGAGACAGATAATTTTTAAAATTTTAAATTTAATACACTATGTTACAGTACAAACATAAAAACATCAATTTGTCAAATAAAAAATAGGTACAAGGCGTACATACCATAGTAATACATCTATGAGAAACCAGTTTATAAAATTAAAAGGAATAAAAATATAATAATATATATATAAAAATATAAAATGTACCTTATTTTAATGGAAATAGACGACTTATGGCAGGGGAATGGAATGGATGGAAAGCAAGATGATTGATGATGAAAGTCTAGGGTGTAGGGTAACATGTAATTAGGGTAGGTGGTTAACCTGTCCCCTGGTCTGACATGGTGGATCAATCCCAAAGAACACTCCCCAGCTTTGTGATAGTCACTGGAGAGGGTTGTTCTGATTCATTAATAAACACTATTTCCGTGAGGACATTGTAAACGCGAATTGTATTAAAACCTCAAATCTGGCAAGAACCAGAAAATGGTTACAATGATTGCCAAAACATATTCAATTGAATGGGTGGGTATTACTATAATTTCTCACCCATATGGGGTGGCTTTGGCTTTGGCTTTATATTGGTGGCTTTATGGTTGGCTCTATGCTTTAAAAGCAGTGTTGTTATGTCATATGATCCAGTTTTTTCCAATAGCTATAGTACTGAAATCTATGAGTACGTAAGGTTTTTTAAAATCCTTAGCCCTATACCTTAGTTGGGGCTTCATAACAATTTATGTCCAAGTTATTTTGGTTAAAATAAGTTTTCCCAATATGTTCTTTGTAGGTCTTTGTTAGTCTCAATTAGGCGAAGGAACCCAAAGGGAAGGACAGCTCCACCACCTCCTACTGCTTGGCCTAGATCTTTCATCATGGTATAGGGTGTTTTATAATGTACATACTATTTGTCGAGGTGTGACCTGATCTCATTCTCATAGCATATCACTCTGTTGGTGGACGGGGCGTGGTCTCTTCTCCTGGTCAAAGCATCTCCTTTCCTGGTCAAAGCATATTATTCTTTACCATTTACTAATTTACGCTACACGTTTGCAATTATGCTTATAATGCTGAACTAAATAACTTTATTATTATTAACAACCCACCAGTAATAGATAAAATAATCAAAGTTCATTAGTTATGGTATTTGTTGGCACTTCTTGACATAAAATCTGTACAAAATCAATCTTTATGTTTTCTTTTATACTCGTTGAAAAATCTGAAAAAACAAAACATAATACGTATTGGTGGTGATTAGCTTAATTCATGTATAACTTCCAGATATTTGGACACAGTAAACATCATATTTACGATTTGAAAAACTATGTGTAATAAAGATAAAACTATTTTTTTTAACTAGTAATAGGCAGCGGCAGCATATTTGCAATGGCCTTCTCT
The DNA here is from genome assembly GCA_019512145.1 of Engystomops pustulosus. Classification (NCBI taxonomy): domain Eukaryota; kingdom Metazoa; phylum Chordata; class Amphibia; order Anura; family Leptodactylidae; genus Engystomops; species Engystomops pustulosus. The sequence continues at coordinate 41,772,113 of CM033648.1, read as the reverse complement.
CATTGATTTTTTGAAAAATAGGGAACATGCTTGATTTTAATTGTACTCTAATCAATCTCCAGCAGCTAGCTAATAAACATTGGATCAGAGTAAGAGCTATCAGTCCTTCCAATACTAAAATTATTATTAGTAAAATGTATTAATCTTTTTTCCTATTGTAGGAATGTTATTGGTCACTAGCATCACTAATATACACATCCTCCTCACTCTTAGAAAATATACTCAATGTCAAATAAACTATTTTCCCCTTTTGGTCTGTTGTATATTGCGACAATAAACCTATTTCTATAAAGTATATCACAGTGCTACGGTCTATTAGGATGCTTAATTTAATCTGGAATTTTTAACTACAGTAATGGTTTAGGGCAGAACTTATTTTTTCGTGCCACTTACAGGTATGTAGTATTGCGAATGAGGGGTACACGTGCTTCCAGGCCGAACGTCCAAATGACACAATATTATTGGCACAAGGCTTATTTTACTAATTCCGTGGATCGCCATTTGCGACATCCCCAACATTTTTGGGATTTGCCGCCTGTATTGTGACAGAGATTTAGCAGGGGATTATGCGGTACGGCAATCATTGGATTTATGCAACAGAAATCGGGTTGGGGCCACCAATGTATTATATATTATGTTTGGCTCAGCTATACACTTTGAAACACCTAGGGGCCTCATTTACTTACCCAAGTCCTGTCACAAAATCCAGGAGCGTCGTTCTCCCCGAGGATCTCGGTAAGTACTGTGTCAAGCGTCCGTTTTTTTAAAAAATACACGGGTTTTTCCGACTGGCCACGCGCCGCCCGATTAAAGTTGCATCATGCCGGCCCCTAATGCCGAACAATCGATAACGGATGCGCCAAACCACCCGGGGCTATTCGTCGCGAACGGGTAATTTTCGGGGAAACTGCGACAATGGAACGATTCCGGGGCCCTTAGTACATGAGCACCTCTAGGTAACCTACTACTAATAGTGTCACTACTAGATAATACGACCACAGAAGTTGGTTTTAACATTGTTAAACGCGCCCGGCGGCTAAAATCCCAACGCTACCCCCCTATGTGATGTATCCGCTAATGTAACAGGGACTCAAACTCCCACAATGACGCGTGGAAAACTTTTTTATATAATATCAATTTATATCTATCATTTAATGAAAGGTAACATTTTGTTCCTCCAGATGAACACTCAATTTCTCCTCCCTACCCAGCGGAAATTTCCAACAAGCTCTCCCACAGGCCATTTTGCTTGCGCGCCAGCACTAAACCTAGGGGAGTGGAGGTATTTGGTTCTCAGGCCATGTCCGTGTTTGGTACAGACCACCTGCGCGACTGTATCAAACTTTTTATGCACCAATCAAGGATAGGTGCCATGTTTTTCAGGGGATGTTGAATAAAGGGGGTTCATTGGTGGTGAAAGGTGGTGATAATGGAGGGAAGACCAAATATGTCCCCAGGCCTCTATAAATATATCCAATGCTTCATAGTGGACATGATTACCCCTTCCCAGGACAAGCACACTGATTAGTTAAATTTTACATACTAGGACCGTTATCTTTGGAGGGACGTACTTGACCATGGGGGACTTATATATTTTTCAGCAGCTGCACAGAAAAATACACCAATCAATCATTATTTGTTATATCCATGAGCGCTTAAGGGAGTGCTTCACATAGCATATGTGCGATATGGTTGGATATGATCCGTGGTCTTATGAAACAGTGCATTGGGAGGCTAATAAACGTGGGGTTGAATAAGCAGCATTTAAACTAATCCCTCTTATTAGCAATCTTTGAGCCGTGGTGTCCTCTCGTCCAACACCTAATAGCCTTGGAGTTTGCTTGCCCGGAATAACATAGGTGTGCTATAGCAGTATTTTCACTTATATAAGAAAAAGTAAGCAGGAGAGGGGATCCCCTCCACTTCTGTCTCGTATGGTCTTTTATGTCAAGTTTGTGCTGGACCGGCATATCAAATGAAGACCTATCCACTGGTTTTGATATATCGTACAGTACATATGCATATTAAGTGTTTGATTTGCTTGGCTTGTAAGATTCTTTCCATCTGGACATTGAAGGTCTCCCTGAGATTGTGAATTATTGGACTTGTGTTATCTTTCGCCAACAGTAAACCTGGTCTTTTACATCGCTCCTACCTCCCCATTTTCCTTTACTATTTAGTGTAGATGTGATATTGTTCTAATGTTATATGTTGGCATCTAATTGAAGGTTCTGTGTAAGATTGTAAAACGTTTATATGTTTCTCCAGTTTTGTCTGGGGTATAATAAATGAGTGAAAACACTTGTAGGTACAAATAATTGCCCTCATGTGTTAATCCCTGTTCTCCAAGGATTAAGGACATCTACCACCAGGATCAAGGATTGTTAACCAAGCAACTGTCACACTGGTTGTGCCCACTCTGTCTCTTTTTGCTTCTAATGCCAAGGTTTTTACAAAAAAAAAGGACTTCTCCATCCTCATGCCTGAGGTGTGGCCCTTTCAGTTCATTGCATCATTTTCAAAGCTTAAATGTGGATCTACCAGAGGGGATACGCTTAAACTAATTGTCAGTGTGCTTGGTTTAACAAAGCCTTGATCTGGGGTTTGTAGTTGCAGCACAGTGGTAAATCATGTTGCAATGTAGCTGGCACATTTTCGCATATAATGCCACTACGTTTTGAAGGTTACATGTTTTTTCATGTATCTCCACCTGTTAAGGTACTCTCTGACATAACAGGTGATTTTCCTCCCCACTTTTGACACTGGGTCGAACTTCTTTTAGTCAAACACTATTATGCGATAAAATTTAATTTTAAAGCAAATATAGTGAGTTGAAGTACTATCTTCTTTTAGCTAAATTGGCCTTATTTGTTACAGGCCATAATATCTGGTATTGAGGGAGGCAATCTATATAGATTATGACTATGATGTCAAAAAAACTTAATTATAGGTGCAAATTTTTACTTGAAGCATGCTATATGCCCATAACTAATGCAAGATAAATTCCCATTCCCTTTGGGACCCTTTTATTAGCAGTCTGGAGATATATTCTCTTGCTACTGAATATCAACTTAAAATATGTTTTTAAGCAAAAAAATATATGTTGCAGAATAAGGTTAATCTGAGAACTGACAGAAGTGATTAGAGCATTATGAATACATTTGTAAGAGTAACATAAAATGCTAGGCCATAAACTGTATTGCAATTCCTAAATTTCTGGTGGCAACGAAGTGTTGTATATGCTCCGGAATGGAAGAAATCATTTGAGGATTTATAGCCAAGCTTTGTATGCACAAATAACAACAGCCTGAACTTCAAGTGTAAGTACCGGACATATCGTCGGTCCATTTGTTTCCCTGCAGAAAAAATAGAATGTAAGAGATGACATTTCATTTATAGTGAGTCATCTACAGGCTGGTCCCCTACCTTAGAACCACTCGCTTACATACGACCCACTAGTTTAAAAGACGACCTCTGGATATTTTTTTTTTGGTAATTTCTTGTACTTTAGTCCTGGATACACAAACAGCTTGAAACAGTTATCAAATGTGTCTGGTAATGAAGCTAGTTTAGTGTTAATACTTGATTCTTATGACAACCAAACCTTTTTAACCCCTGCCGCTGAGCACACTTTTCCCTTCCTGACACGGCCCATTTTTTTAAAATCTGCCCTGTGTCACCTATAAATGGTTATAACTCAGAACGCTTTACATAAACTCCGCTTGAGTTTTGAAGATTGTGTTTTTTCGTTTCGTGACCATGGGTACTTAATGTTAGTTGAAATTTGGGGCTAACTTTTTGCGTTTGGTTTGAAAAAAATGAAATTTGGTGAAAATTTGAGAAAAAATGCTATTTTCAAACTTGGAAATTTCTTTACGTTTTCAAGCAGATTGTCTATATCCCCAAATAACTTACTAACTAACATACACCTAAAGTCTTCTTTACGTTAGCATGATTTTTTAAGCAATTATGCTTTTTTTGGAAGATAGGAGGCTTATAACTATAACATGTGATTTTTACAGGTTTGTTAAATACGACAAAACTATATTTTCAGGGCTAGAATAAGTTTGGTGATTACGATGAAGGCCCTAAATGAGAGAAAACCCCCGTTAATGACCCATTTCTAAACCTTTACCCCTCAAAGAATGTTCAAAACCAACTGTTATTGAAAGTTTTACCAACTTTAATGGTTTCAAGGTAGTTAAAAACAAAATCAGGTACAATTTTCAAATTTAATTTTTTTATAGCAAATGAATGTATTTTGCAAAAAATCTACCAATCCTCAGTGGTTAAAATACCAAATGCTCACCAGAATAATACCCAATTCTTCTGAATATCCAACACCCAATATGTGGTGGTTATACTGTTGTATGCACCACAGCAGGGCCATAGAAAGGAAAAGCACACAGGTTTTTGAAGTAGATTAGGCGGAAATACTTTTATGTTACCATGATACATTTGGAGACCCCTGAGTACCAAACAGTGAAAATCACCCACAAAGGACCCCATTTTGGAAACTACACCCTCAGAGATTTTTATCAGGTGAAATGGTATTTGGACACCACAGGACGTTCAAAACATTCTGGGCTGAAAGAAAAACATATGAATAATTTTTTTCCATCAAAAATTCACTTTTTCCCCAAATTTTTGGCATCCACAAGGGGTCAAAGAAAAAATTGCTCCACAGAAAGTTCAACAATTTATCCTGAACACAAAAATCACCCCCAGTGGATACTAACTTCTTGTAGGGAACCACAGCAGGACGTGGAAAGGAAGAAGCAACCCTGTGGCTTTTTGAAGGCAATTTGGACCACAAGTTTCAGTGGCAAGATCATATTTAAAGCGCCCCTGAACGTTACCATAAACAGTGAAATCACCCCAAAGACCCCATTTTTGGAAACTACAAAACCCTTCAGAGATTTTATCAGGGGTATGATAGTATATGGACCAAGAGATTTCAAAATTTGGGCTGAAACATGAAAAATGAATATTTTTTCCATCAAAAATTGACATTTATCCCAAACTTGTTTGGCATCGCACAAGGGGCAAAGAAAAATTGCCACCCAGAAATTGTCAACCAATTACTCTGAACACAACAATACCCCACATGTGGATATTATAATCTGTAGGACACACAGCAGGACGTGGAAAGGAAAATCACCCTGTGGCTTTGTGGAAGGAACTTGGACCTAACATAGTTTTCAGTCGTAAGGATGCATTTTAGAGAGCCCTGAAGTACCATAAAGGATGAAAATCACCCCAAAGACCCCATTTTGGAACTACACCCTGTCAGAGATTTTATTAAGGTGTATAAATGAGTATTTGGGACCCCACAGGAGTTCCAAACATTTGGGTTCTGAAAACATGAAAAAAATGAATATTTTTCCATAAAAATTCACTTTTTTCCCCAAAATTTTTTGGCATCCACCAAGGGGCAAAGAAAAAATTGGCCCACAGGAAATTGTTCAACACACTATCTCCTGACACAAAAATACCCACACCTGTGGTCTAACTTCTGTAGGGACACACAGCATGGACTGTGGGAAAGGAAGAAGCACCCTGTGGGCCTTTTTGAAGGCCAATTTGGAACCAAAATAGTTTTCAGTGCAATGATGCACTTTAAGAGAGCCCCGGTAAGTAACCAAACAGTGAAAATCACCCCAAGGATCCCCATTTTGGAAACCACTACCACCCTTCAGAGATTTTCAGGTGTATAATGAAGTATTTGGACCCCACAGGAAGTTCAAAAAATTTGGGTCTGAAACATGAAAAACAATGAATATTTTCCATCAAAAAATTCACTTTTTCCCCCAAATTTTTGGCATCCACAAGGGGCAAAAGAAAAAATTGCTCCATGTAGAAATGTGTTCAACAATTTCTCCTGAACAGTCAAAATACCCCACATGTGATTAAACTTCTGTAGGGACACAAGCAGGACGTGTTGGAACGGAAAGCACCCTGTGGCTTTTGAAGGGCAATTTGGACCAAAATTTTCAGTGGGCAATAGCATTAGAGAGCCCCTGAAGTGACCACTACAGTGAGAAATAACCCCAAAGGACCCCATTTTGGAAACTAAACAAACCCTTCAAGAGATTTTATAAGGGTATAATTAGTATTGGACCCACAGAGTTAAAAATTGGGCTGAAACATGAAAACGAATATTTTTCCATAAAAAATTCACTTTTTCACCCAAATTTTTGGCATTCCAAGGGGCAAAATGAAAATTGCTCCACCAGAAAGTTGTTTCAACAATTTTCCTCCTGAACAACAAAATACCCCCACATGGTGGTATAAAAACTTCTGTAGGAACACACAGCGGACGTGAAAGGAAGAAGTCACCCTGTAGCTTTTGAAGGTCATTTGGCCACAATAGTATTCAGTGGCCAATGATGCATTTAGAGAGCCCCTGAAGGTACCATAACAGTGAAATCACCCAAAGGACCCCCATTTTGGAAACACAATCCTCAAGATTTTATCAAGGGTGTATAATGAGTGATTTGGACCCCACAGGTTCAAAAATTTGGGCTGAAACATGAAAAATGAATATTTTTTCCATCAAAAACTTCTTTTATCCCAGTTTTGGCATCCCAAGGGGCAAATGCGACATTGTTCACAAAACTGTTCACCATCTCTCCTAACACTGAATACCCCATATGTGGATAAAAACTTCGTAGGGACACACAGCAGGACGTGGAGGGAAGAAGCCGCGTTTGACGTTATCGAAGGCAATTGGACCAAAAAGTTTTCATTACTCCGAAGTACTATTACAGTGAAAACCCCCCTCCTAAAATACCCCTATTTGGAGAACTACACCCTTCAGAGATTTTATCATGGTGTGAATAATAGTATTTGGACCCCACAGGAGGTTCGAAATTGGTTGTGAAACATGAAAAATTAATATTTTTTTCCACAAAAATTCTCTTTTTCCCCAAATTTTGACATCCACAGGGGCCAAAAAGAGAAAGTTGGTCCACAGATTTGTTCAAAAACCATTTTATGGAACAAGGAATGCCCGCATGGTGGGATATAAACTTCTGTAGGACCACCACAGGATGTGGAATGGACAAATAGTGGGGATGGGTTTTTGGTGGTGGAAGGAGCAGATGGGTATAAGGAATGGTGGTACCAGGGCAATAAATATAACTGAAATCAGGTGTAAATTATAATTCTAAAGCATTCGTTTCATGCAGTGGCCAGGTTTTCAGGACAGTGTCACATTGATTAATTGTGTCCTTTCTTTCCCCATTTTGTACATTACCTTTGCATCTTTTTTGGTCCTTCTCGTTCCTCCATTGGGGTACCTCGCAGGGAATGTTGCCCTCGGTACAATACGGGGGACATCAGAAGTACTGGAGGTCCTTCTGTGCCAAACTAAGAGGGCCTTGATCACCCGCCTCTGAAAGACAAATAAATGATCCAACATGACATGCACATTCCGTATAGCACATCGGAATTTACCGTGCCTCTGTACAAGTTCGACGGCCACTTTTGGTACCAGATCTTTGATTTCCTAGTAGCAATGTAGGCTTTCAGCACCTGCTGAAAGATTACCCCACCATGGTACTTTTATAAGCCAGGATGCAGTACTGGCTGTGGCGAGTGTATAGCTGGTACCTCGTAATGAGTGGGGTGGCTGGGTGTCTTTGGAATTGTGGGCAAAACTAGGACATCCCTCTTGTCCTTATATTGACCAACGCAAGTTCTCGCAACAGCGTAGCCTTTGAGTATGTCTTTCATTAATGGTTTGAGTTATCAGGGTCCTAGGATAGCCTCCTCGGGTTTCTAGTACAGTGCCGCAGCTACAGTACCCCTGGAAATTAGGGACTTGAAGAGTGGGAATGCGGTGTATAAAAGTTATCCACTCTACGGTGGTTAACCCTTATCACCGCAGCGGTGTGTATCAGATCCCAGACAAGCCCCAGCATACTACTAGGACAGGGGGCTTCGGGGAGGCATGTTGTTTATCTTTTCCTCATAACCCCCAAATCGGTGTGGGTGTCACCCTGTGGTACTCTCGCACAGCTGTACATTTTAATTCCATATACTTGCCCTTTTGCTGGGGCTTACTGGCGTATCCGGAGTCTCCTTTAAACTGTAACAAGCGTTGACTTGTCTACACAAGAAATTTTTCAGGGTTGTAGGCCTCAAAAACTTGTGCTTAAGTGATGCAAGGATTGGCCTAATTTGTATACGCGGTCCAAATGATGGATCGCTTTGAGGTGGGCACTTGCGAATTGTCATTGTAATGTAAAAAATTTTAGAATTGCCTCAAAGCGTGTGCGATTCAATTACTGAGCGTAAATAGGAAGTACTGTAGAAAATTTTATAGAACTCATGTTGTTATGATGTCATACTTCTTAAGTGCCGATTACTGAGTTTTGATTAATGCCAGGGCTTGGCAACGGGCAACATTAGAATGGGGAGTAGATTCCAGTAGGTTAGTGTTTAGATGGGGGCACAAGTTGGTGGTGCACAGGCCTCTTTATCAAATGATATTTTTCATGTTTTGTGGTGCATTGTCATCGTGTGGGTTGTTTTCCTCGGTCGTGCTGATAGACTGAGGAAAACAGTAATTGTTTCTATGAATCTCTCTTTTTTATGAGTTCATTTCTTTGGTTAGTGTTATCTCTGGTTTAGTTGCTTGGATGCTAATTGACACCCATCTCTCTGCAGCCTTGCCCTCTGCATCAGAAAGTTAATACACCTGTGATTACGGACTGGACCCAAACATTGAGCAGAATTCTGTCTGCCAGTTAAAAGTTTGCTTTACCTGCTTTTCTGTTCTTTGTGTATTCTCCTCTGTGATCTGTACTTCTGGTTTCTTGATTTTGGGTCTTGTTTTGTGACTATCCCTTTGTATCTGCGATTTTGTGCTATATATGCTATCTCTGGTGTGACCCGAACAGCTCATTATTTTTTTGTATTATTTGCCCGTTTGTCCTGTTACGTGTCCCCACTTTGGTGTAGGGTGGGAACAACGCCCCAATTACTTGTCACTGGTTAAGGTGGACTTAGTAAGTAGGCAGGTGACAGTTTGGCAAAATCCGGTCCAGGTTTGAACCATCTCAAGTTTGGCTACCTCGCCTCTCCAGCTTGGCCCTGGTGTCCCCAGTGTCTCCACTACCTCCCAGAGCTGCTCCAGTGACTCCGCAGCTTCCCAGAGCTGCTCCAGCGGCGCCTCGACCTCTGCAGCTTCCCAGTGCTGCTCCAGTGGCGCCTCAGCCTCCGCAGCCTCCTGGAGCTGCTACAGCGGCGCTTCAGCCTCCGCAGCTTCCCAGAGCTGCTACAGCGGTGCCCAAACCTTCGCAGCTTCCCGCAGCTGCTCCAGCGGCGCCCAAGCCTCTGCCGCTTCCCAGAGCTGCTCCAGCGGCGGCCAAGCCTCTGCAGTTTCCCACAGCTGTTCCGGTGTCTTCGCAGCTGCCTGCAACTGCTCCAGTGGCTCCGCAGCTTTCGGCAGCTGCTCCAGTGGCTCTGCAGCTTCCCGCAGCTGCTCCAGTGGCTCCGCAGCTTCCGGCAGCTGCTCCAGTGGCTCTGACAGCTTCCCGCAGTGCTCAAGTGGTCAGCACCCATCATGCTGCCGCGGTCCCACTCCCCATGCCCTCTCCTGGCTCCGGTCTGGTACTTCTGGCTCCCGGCGTGTAGGCCGCATCTTTCTTCCACTGCAGTTGCCACATCCTGCCACTGGGGGGGGGGTGGCGCGCGCAGATTATCCCAGCCTATTGAGCTCTGGCATTCCTGGCTCGGCTCCCGCATCCCGTGCAGATCTTCATGTCCTGTTACTGCAGAGAAGCCCTCTGTGTTCATGAGCGTTTCAGATGCCTCAGTGTATCTGTGATTCCGTGTTCCTGTGTATTCGTGATTATCATTCCTGTGGTGATTCCCGTGATTTCCCTGTGCGGTGATGTTATCTGTGGTGGTCCTGTAATCCTGTGGTGGTCCGTAATCCTGTGGCGGTCTTGTAATCCTGTGGCGGTCCTGAATCGTGTGGCGGTCCGGATACTAGTGGTCTTACGAGGTTCTGCCAGCCGTCCTTCGAGGTCTGCCAGCGTCCTTCCGAGGTCATGCCATCCTGAGTCCTGCCAGCCATCTTCGAGGGCCTGTCAGCCATCCTTCCGAGGGCCTGCATCGAGGTCCTGCCATCCCGAGGTCCTGCCATCCCAAGGTCCTGTATTCCCGAGGTCCTGCCTTTCCCGAGGTCCTGCCTTGTTCCCGAGGTCTGCCTGTCCCTTGCCCCTACCTTGGCTGCCCGCAAAGTCCAATACCCGCTTTGCGGCCGGGATCCACTCCGCTCCCGGGTTGCGGCTGCATCTTATCTCCGTGGTGGTCTAGGGGCAGTGATGATAACCTATGGCATGGTGCCAGAGGTGGCACTCAGAGACCTTGCTGGGGCACTCAGGCCATCACACAGAGATGACTCCAGGTATTCTCCTGCAGTCACAGACAGCCCACGACTGCTGTGGTACAAGGTATTTTAAAGTGACAGCTCTACCTTGACTATTTTATGCTTTATTGGGTCCCTCAGGTTGCGCTATCAATGAAAAACGGTGGACAGAAGGAGTCAGAATCACAAATGACATGTCTGTGTGGCACTTTGCGATAAATAAGAGGGTCTTTGTTGTAGTTTGGGCACTTGTCTCTAAAAGCGTTTGCCATCATGGTCGAGGGAGTCCACAAGACTTTAGTCCTAAGGGGACTATTGCCCGAGAAGAGACAATTTGTTGTATAAACACAAAAAAAAAACTCGAAAATATTAATTAATGGACCCAATCCAAAAAGCTAAGAAAGGTTAACACAAACTGGGGATTTGACCCAAAATATAATGTTACTGCAATCCTTGAGGGGTCTGTTTTTAGAATGGGTCCACTCTGGGAAGTTTTTACTACTTACTTATATTAGAGGCTCAGCCAATGCGACATAGTGCCGAAATATTTTCCAGAACAATCTGCCAATGGGATAGCTCCTTACCCTTACAAGCCCTGCAGTGCACCATACATTGAACAAAAAATATTGGATACAGGTAGAGGGGTTATGTTAGGGGAGTGAGATCGTCACCAAATGTATACTAGGGCCAAATGTGCTGGCCCCACAGTGGTACCACTATGTGTAATACGCACCTAGTTTTAAAAGTCCCCCAGGATACAAACAAGAAAATTATGTACCTCAATGGAGGGAAGAAGTAGGAAAACTAGAAAGAGAATTACAAAAATAGATTCTTTATGAAACACGCATACACAATGACATGAGACGATGCCAAATCAGATGGCGCCGTCCAAAGTATCAATTAGATACAATAAAATATGCTAAACCATGAGTGGGGTAGTACAGAAACAAGAAGGGAGGACGGACCCGGACCAAGGGAATGACAGGTGAATGAGGAAAGTTTGTAAAAATTTGACAAAAGACTGGGAGGCATGGGAATGAGTTTGCTATGAAGTCTGTGTTTTTAGCAGAGCATGGTGTCAGCGATAGCATAAAGGTATGTATGTCTTTATAAATGGTGATAGCGCTATCCTGGAAGCTGCATAGCCAGATGGCGTCTAATACATAGAGGAAATTCTTACCCAGTCATCTATGGATTCACTAGTCGGGAGAGGCCGCGTCCCGGCGTACGCCATTCGGGCTTGGAGCGAGGCATTCGTTCGGGGGGTGTGTCTTTCCAAAACAAGGGTCTGTATATGACAGAAATATGGCACCAATGAGCTTCACGTAGAGGTACAGTGGTCGCTATATCCGAGTCAAGTGAGCAGACCACGGGATCACAGCCAGCAGTCACGTGGAGCGGGGTACGCGAGAGTTCGGTGGGATTACATCAGGTTATTGGCAAACAACTGACTATAGCGTTTATACAAAGCCTACGCGGAGAGGCGGTCAGCTAATGAAATTGCACATGGAAATATGTTCACAATGGGTTTCATTTACTAAGAGGGCGCCGATTCGCGTTCCCGACGTGTTCCCGAATCGTTCCTATTTGGCCGATTTTCCCTGTATTGCTCCAGGGATGTGGCGCACACGATTGGATTGTGGTGCATCGTCGCCAGCATGCGGCGACGGAAATCGGGGGGCGTGGCCGAACGAAACCAGACGTATTCGGAAAAACGCCGCATTTAAAACAGGAAAATCTGTCGCGGAGCTTGCACTTACCTTCACTAGCCGGCCACCTGGTGACGGCGAGGAACTAACCTTAGTGAATCCCGGCCGTCCCGAATCACCGACAGGAGAAGACGCCGCTGGATCGCGAATAGGCGGAGTAAGTAAATCTGCCCATTGTTGTCTAAGTATTGCTGGTGATGAGAGACATCACAGCAAGAGATATAAAGGTTTGCGACAATTCAAAATCATGCAGTGAATGTGAAGCGTTTAATACACAAGTCTAAAAGCCCAGCTATTGTCATAATCGAATACGGTTTGCATGGACATATAGAAACAAAGGTGATAGTAAATATGCCAAAGTAGGAACATTCGCATGGGAGGCATGTGCCCAATAGATAGATTCATGCATACAAATATACAAAAATACAAAGATAATGGTGTTAAATGTGAAGAGTATTAGAAATATATACACAATAATAAAAAATAGTTAAATAGGGGATCGATCCTATTCGCACATGTTCATAACAAATACAAATTATATAACAACAGGCAAATACATAGAATGTAAGATCCTTCATTGCTAGCCTTATATAGAGGTAAAGATGAGTAAAACGTATTAGAAAATAAATACAAAATTATAAAACCTAGAAACTCTAACACAGTTTGCAATAAACCTGTTGGAGACCGCATTTTTATCCTGTAAGGCTGCCATGAGGGCTATATGAAAAGGGTAAGTGAGGATGCGGTGTGGAGGTGAGCAAGTGAGGAGTGAAAAGTAGGAAGTGAAAGTGAGGGAAGGGGGGGGGGGGGAAGTGACTGGTAGAAATGTAAAAACCATGTGGCAAAAAATATATATAGATAGTTAAAAATGTATTACAATGCGTTTCAAATACAGAGAAAGGCATACTCCGATATTTCTACATGAGTCAGATACCCTGCAGTCACTAAATAAGCGGGAGAAACAAAAATATAGAATATATGATGCAAGATGCATCCAAAGACATGCAATAACCATATTGAAAATCTGAAATGTTTAAGGGAATAAACAGTTCATGTATAAGAAAAAACAGTTTATGAAATACAATAGACAATAGTAATTAAGTCAGTCGGGGTGGTCAATACCAGAGGGTATCTCGAATTTGATGCTCAATTTGAAGCTCATATGGGGATATACTTGATCAAAACCGATGAAGAGTTGTACTTGAAATACAAAAATCAATAATCACAAAGCAGTAAAAACAATTAAAAACTGAGTGTATTGAGATGCCAGTGTGTAAACTGTAATGCACAAAACCCGCGGAGGTGGTTAAAGGTAGGAGGGCAAAATAATTATTGTGGAGAGTGCCCAATGGAGAAATGGAAGGCAAAACGAAGGGTCTCAATTGAGACCCCTAGGTTTGAGGGTATTGATTGCCGATCCATTGAGTTTCTGTTGCGCTAACAAGTATGCGATCGGTCCGCATCTGATGCCTAAATCCACTTGTCGATTTACCACGTACTATCAGGAGACTTGGATCAGATTTGTGTTTATCCTTAGAGTGAGTGCCACCGGTTTCCCCTCAAAGACCGACATCACGCTCCAATTCGCCTTTCTGTCTAGCATCTGTTCCCTGATACGCACTTTCATGGCATCGACTCGTCAGGCCAAGGTAGATCATGTGTACTTGCACGGACATATATCACAGCTTGGCTGGCATGAATACTTACGTGTCATATTGTATTTCTTACTTCCCAGGTAATCAGTACATGTGTTAGCACGTTACTACATGGGGCATGCAACACAACTGCAGGAGGGTTTCATCCCCGCTGGTCGATTCAACACCAAAAACAGTACCGGATTTGCCGATGTATAGTGAATGCGAACAAGAATGTCACCAAGTTTTTGATCTTCGAAGCTGTTACAGAGGATAAGGTGTGACGATTTACTACTATTGGATCACAAGTAGGATGCGCCAGTACCGTGGCAATATTTGGTGCATTTAATGCCATTGGGAATTGTCATTTGTGACAAAGCTTACCAAATCCGGGAGCCTTTTCACTTTTCCTTCGGTATTAGGAGAGTTTGGAGTGGTGGTCCTCTCGCACACCAGTATGCCTTCTCAAAGACCTCTTACTGTAGGTCCCGCGTAGGAATCTAGTTTTAGGTCAGTAGCTTGTATTGCGAACTCTTTTTCTGTGGAGCATATTCTCCTTGAACCGGAGGAATTGGCCCGTAGGTATCACTCTGATGGTTTGAGACGGATGAGATGATGTGGCGTTAGTAGGAGTTGACAGAAGATTCTTTTCTGAAAACAGTGGTCTGTAAAAATCCATGGCGTCTCTCCAGATGGATACATCCCAAAATGAAAAACAAAATGTCAGCACTGTATGTTAATTTGAGTTATACGAATTGTTATTCAGTGTGGCAAACAAATTCTTGTAGCTCCCGCAGGTCCCTTCCAGATGATCAGGTGTCATCTACAACCCGGTCACTGTCCAGGAGGTCCTCTCCACAGCCCGAGGAACAGGTTCAGCTATGAGGGCGACAAGCCGCCCCCTAGCAGTCCCCCGAGAGCAGTTAGGTAGAAGGACCCCCCAAACACGAAGAAATTATGGTAGAGGATAAATTCCAATGTTGTAGGCCAAATGCCAAGACTTCCGGTGTTAAAATTTCAATGGTAGGAAATATTTAACTACCCTCAGACCCTTGGTGTGCGATACAAGTGTAGAGGAGACTCCACAGTAAAATATTTCCTATCCATGGAAAAACACACCGGAATTCTCGGTATTTGTACTACAAACTATTGGAGTAAACATATACATAATTTCTCGTGTTTGGGGTCCTTCTACCTAAGCTACGGGGGGGACAGCTATGGGGGCATCTTGTGCGCCCTCTATTATGCTAAACCTGTTCCTCGGGCTGTGGAGAGAGGGACCTCCCCCGGATCTTCATGTCCTGTTACTGAAGAGAAAGCCCTCTGTGTTCCTGAGCGTTTCCAGATGCCTCTGTGTATTCTGTGATTCCCGTGTTCCTGTGGTGATTCCCGTGTTCCTGTAATCCTGTGGCGGTCCTGCAATCCTGTGGCGGTCCTGCAATCCTGTGGCGGTCAGTATCCTAGTGGTCTTCCCAGGTCCTGCCAGCCCGCCTTCCCAGGTCCTGCCAGCCTGCCTTCCCAGGTCCTGCCAGCCTGCCTTCCCAGGTCCTGCCAGCCTGCCTTCCCAGGTCCTGCCAGCCTGCCTTCCCAGGTCCTGCCAGCCTGCCTTCCCAGGTCCTGCCAGCCCGCCTTCCCAGGTCCTGCCAGCCCGCCTTCCCAGGTCCTGCCAGCCCGCCTTCCCAGGTCCTGCCAGCCCCGTGTCCCTACCTTGGCTGCCACCGCGGGCCTAGTCGCACCTGTGGAATTTTTTAAGGTGGCGTCTCACTACTGTTCTGCTCTCTGGAAGGCCTGGAACACCTCCTCATGGGATAGTGGATGACCATACATGGTTTCCCATACTAAGTTCCTAGCAAAAATACCGGGTTTCCCAGGTTTGAAACCATCAGATTTTGGCTACCTCGGCCTCTCCAGCTTGGCCCTGTGTCCCCAGTGTCTCCACTACTCCCGAGAGCTGTCTCCGTGACTGCCGCAGCTTCCGCGAGCGCCCAGCGCGCCTCGACTCTGCAGCTTCCCGTCTTGCCTCCAGTGGACGCCGCAGCCTCCGCAAGCTCCCTGGAGTGCTACAGCTGCGCTTAGCCTCCGCGCTTGCCCGCAGACTGCTACAGCGGTGCCAAACCTTCGCAGCTTCCGCTCAGCTGCTCAGCGGCGCCAGCACTGCCGCTTCCCAGATGCTTCCAGCGGGGCCAAGCCTCTGCCAGTTCCCAGAGCTGTTTCGGTGTCCTTCGCATCTGCCTGCAACTCTCCAGTGGCTCCGCACTTCGGCAGCTGCTCCAGTGGCCTCTGCAGCTTCCCGCAGCTCTGCTTCAGTGGCTCCGCAGACTTCCGGCAGCTGCTGGCCAGTGGCTCTGCAGCTTCCCGCAGTCTCAAGTGCGTCCGCAACCCATCATCTGTCCGCGGCCCACCTCCCCTGCCCTCTCCTGGCTCCGGTCTGGTACTTCTGGCTCCCGGCGTGTAGCCGCATGCTGTCTTCCACTGCAGTTGCACACTCCTGCCACTGGGGGGGGGGTGGGCGCGCGCAGACTTCAATCCTAAACAGCCTATTGAGCTCTGGATTCCTGGCTCGGCTCCCAGCTCCCGTGCGGATCTTCATGTCGTCTGTTACTGCAAGGAGAAGCCTCTGTGTATCATGAGCGTTTCCGAGATGCCTCGAGAGTGTATTCTGTATTCCCGTTTCCTGTGTATTCGTGATTATCATCTCATGTTCCTGTGGTGATTCCCGTGATTTCCCTGTGGCGGTGCTGTTATCCTGTGGTGGTCCTGTAATCCTGTGGTGGTCCTGTAATCCTGTGGCGGTCTTGTAATCCTGTGGCGGTCCTGTAATCTTGTGGCGGTCCGGTATCCTAGTGGTCTTCCGAGGTTCTGCCAGCCGTCCTTCCGAGGTCCTGCCAGCTGTCCTTCCGAGGTCCTGCCATCCTGAGGTCCTGCCAGCCATCCTTCCGAGGGCCTGTCAGCCATCCTTCCGAGGGCCTGCCATCCCGAGGTCCTGCCATCCCGAGGTCCTGCCATCCCAAGGTCCTGTCTTCCCGAGGTCCTGCCTTCCCGAGGTCCTGCCTTCCCGAGGTCCTGCCTGTCCCTTGCCCCTACCTTGGCTGCCACCGCAAGTCCATCCCGCTTTGCGGCGGGATACACTCCGCTCCCGGGTTGCGGCTGGCATCTTTATCTCCCGTGGTGGTCTAGGGCAGTGATGGCTAACCTATGGCACTGGTGCCAGAGGTGGCACTCAGAGCCCTTTCTGTGGGCACTCAGGCCATCACCAGAGATGACTCCAGGTATCTTCCTGCAGTCCCAGACAGCCCAGGACTTGCTGTGTACAGAGGTATTTTAAAGTGACAGCTCTACCTGTGACTATTTTCTGCTTTATTGGTGTCCTCAGGTGCTGGTATCAATGAAAACGGTGACAGAGAAGGGAGTATAAATCACAAATTACATTTCTGTGTTGGCACTTTGCGATAAATAAGCGGGTCTTTGTTGTAGTTTGGGCACTTGGTCTCTAAAAGGTTTGCCATCACTGGTCTAGGGAGTCCACAAGACTTTAGTCCTAAGGGACTATTGCCCGAGACTGAGACAATTTGTTGTATAAAACACAAAAAAAAAACTCGAAAAATATTAATTAATGGACCCCATCCCAAAAAAGCTAATAAAGGTTAAACAACTGGGTATTGTGCCCCAAAATATAATGTTACTGCAATCCTTGAGGGGTCTTGTTTTTAGAATGGGTCCACTCTTGGGAAGTTTTTACTACTCTACTATATTAGAGGCTCAGCCAATGCGACATAGTGCCTGAAATATTTTCCAGCAAAATCTGCCAATGGATGCTCCTTCCCTTACAAGCCCTGCAGTGCACCCATACATTGAACAAAAAATTGGATACAGGTAGAGGGGTTATGTTAGGGGAGATAGAGATCTTCACCAAATGTATACTAGGGCCAAATGTGTGGCCCCCACAGTGGTACCCCTATGTGTAATTACGCACCTAGTTTTAAAAGTCCCCAGGATACAAACAAGAAAATCATGTACCCTCCAATGGAGGGAAGAAGGAGGACAAACTAGAAAGATGCATACAAAAATAGATCTTTATTGATAACACGCATACACAATGACATAGACGATGCCAACATCAGATGGCGCCGTCACAAAAGTATCAATTAGATACAATAAAATTATGCTAAAAACATGAGTGGTGTAGTACAGAACAAGAAGGGGCGGACGGACCCGGACCAAGTGGAATGACAGGTGAATGAGAAAGTTTGTAAAATTTGACAAAAGACTGGGCAGGCATGGGAGTGAGTTCTGCTATGAAGTCATGTGTTTTTAGCAGAGCAGGTGTCAGCGATAGCATAAAGGTATGTATGTCTATTATAAATGGTGATAGCGCTATCCTGTAAGCTGCATAGCCAGATGGCTATAATACATAGAGGCAAATTCTTACCCAGTCATCTATGGATTCACTATTCGGGAGAGGCCGCGTCCCCGGCGTACGTTTCGGCTTGGAGCGTAGCCTCGTCTGGGGGGTGTGTCTTTCAAAACAAGGGTCTGTATATGACAGAGAAATATGGCACCAAATGAGCATCACGTCTAGAGGTACAGTGGCGCTATATCCCGAGGTCAACGTGAGCAGGACCCGGGATCACAGCCAGCAAAGTCACGTGGAGCTGGGTGTATCGCGAGAGTTCGGTGACTTACATTCAGGTATTGGCAAACAACTGACTATCAGCGTTTAACAAAAGCCTACGCCGGAGAGGCGTCAGCAATGAAATTGCACATGGAATATGTGTCACCAAATGGGGTTTCATTTATAAGAGGGCGCCGATTCTGCGTTTTCCCGACGTGTTACCCGAAATCTTCCTATTGTGCGCCGATTTTCCCTGTATTGCTCCAGGATTTGTGGCGCACACGATTGGATTTGGTGCATCGGCTCGCCAGGCATCGCTGGCGACGGAAATCGGGGGGCGTGGCCGAACGAAAAACCGAGAGTATTCGGAAAACGCCGATTTAAAACGGAAAATCTGTTCGCGGAGCCTTGGCACTACCTTCACTGCCGCCACCTGGTGACGGCGAGAGGAAACTACCTAGTTGAATCCACACCCGGGCCTGTCCCGAATCACCGCAGAGAAGACGCCGTGGATCGGAATAGGCGGAGTAAGTAAATCTGCCCATTGTGTCTAAGTATTGCTGGGGCTGATGAGAGCATACACAGCAAGAGATATAAAGGTTTGCGACAATCAAAATCATGCATGTGAATGTAGAAGGATTTAATACACAAGTCTAAAAGCCCATGCTATGCATATATCGAATACGGTTTTGCATGGACATATAGAACAAAGGTGATAGTAAATATGCCAAAGTAGGAACATTGCGATGGGATGGCATTGTGCCCAATAGATAAAAAAGGATTCTGCATACAAAATATAAAAATTACAAAGATAATGGTTGTTTTAAATGTGAAGAGTATTAGAAAATATACACCAATAATCAAAAATAGATTAAATAGTGGATCGATCCTATATCGCACATGATTCATAAACAAATAACAAATTATATCAAAACATGCAAATACATAGAGTAAATCCTTCATTGCTAGCCTTATAAGAGGTTAAAGCTGAGTAAAACCCCGTATTAGAAAATAAAATACAAAAATTATAAAAACCTAGTAAACTCTAAACAAGTTTGCCAAATAAACCTGTTGGAGACCGCATATTTACCTGTAAGGCTGCCATGAGGCTATATGAAAAGGGTTAAGTGAGGAGCGGTCGCGTGAGAGGTGAGACAAGTGAGGAAGTGAAAGTAGGAAGTGAAAGTGAGGAAGGGGGGGGGGGGAAGTGACTGGTAGATAATTAAAAACCATGGTCAAAAAATATATTATAAAGTTAAAAATGTATTTACAATGCGTTTCAAATACAGAGAAAGGCATACTCGATATTTCTAACATGAGTCAGATTACCCTGCAGTCACTAAATAAGCGGAGAGAAACAAAATATAGAATATATGATGCCAAGATGCATCCAAAACATGCAATAACCATTATGAAAATCTGAAGTTTAAGGGAATAACAGTTCATGTATAAGAAAAAACAGTTTATGAAATACAATAGAAAATAGTAATTAAGTCAGGTGGGGTGGTCAATACAGAGGGTCATCTCGAATTTGATGCTCAATTTGAAGTACTCTATGGGGATATACTTGATAAAACCGATGAAGAGTTGTACTTGAAATACAAAAATCAATAATCACAAAGCAGTTAAAAAACAATTAAAACTGAGTGTATTGAGATGCCAGTGTGTAAATGTAATGCACAAACCGCGGAGGTGGTAAAGTAAGGAGGGCAAAATAGATCTATTGTGAAGGAGAGTGCCTCGGAATGGAGAAATGGAAGGCAAAACAAGGGTCTTCATTGAGACCCTAGGTTTGAGGTGTGATTGAGTTCCAGATCCATTGAGTTTCTGTTGCGCTAACAATTTGGGACGATCGGTCGCGCATCTGATGCCTAAATCCACTTGTCGATTACCCACGTACTCATCAGGGAGACTTGGATCAGATTTGTGTTTTCCCTTAGAGTGGAGTGCACTGGTTTCCCCTCAAGACCGACATCACCTCCAGTTGGCCTTTATGTCTAGCATCTAGTTCCCTGATACGCACTTTCATGGCCACGACTCGTCAGCAAGGTAGATTCATTGTCTTCACGGAATATATCACCAGCTTGGTCTGGCATGAATACTACGTGTCATATTGTATTGCTTACTTCCCAGGTAATCAGTACATGTGTTAGCACGTCCTATATTCTCATGGGCATGCAACCAAACTGCAGGAGGGTTTACATCCCCCGTACTGGTCGATCAAACACCAAAAACAGTACCGGATTTGGTCCCCCCCGATGTATAGTGGACTGCGAACAAGAATGTCACCAAGTTTTGTTGATCTTCGACAGCTGTTACAGAGGGGATTAAAGGGTGTGACGTATTTTAACTAACTATTGGAATTCCCACCAAAGTAGGATTGCGCCAGTACCGTGGCAATATTTTGGTGCATTTAATGCCATTGGGAATTGTCATTTGTGTGACCAAACTTACAAATCCGGAGCCTTTTCACTTTCCTGCGGTAGTTAGGAGAGTTTGGGTGGTGTGTCCTCTTCGCACCACCAGTATGCTTCTCAAAAGACCTCTTACTGTATGGTCCCGCGTAGGTAATCTTATTTTAGGGGTCAGTAGCTTGGTATTGCGAACTCCTTTTTCTGTGGAAGCATATTCTCCTTGAACCGGGGAGGAAATTGGCCCGTAGGTATCACTCTGATGGTTTGAGACGGATGAAGAGATGTGGAGTTAGTAGTGAGTTGACAGAAGATTCTTTTCTGAAAACATTGTGTCTGTAAAAAAAAAATCCATTGGCGTCCTTCCAGGATGGATACATCCCAAAAATGAAAACAAATTTGTCAGCACTGTATTGTTAATTTGAGTTATACGAATTGTTATTTCAGGTGGCAAAAAATTCTTGTAGCTCCCGCAGGTCCCCTTCCAGATGATCAGGTGCATCTACAACCCGGTCCCCACTGTCCAGGAGGTCCCTGCCCACCAGCCCGAGGAAACAGGTTAGCATATGAGGCGCGCACAAGGGACCGGCCCCCCCATAGCAGTCCCGAGAGCAGGTTAGGTAGAAGGGAACCCCCCAAAACACGAAAAATTATGGTAGGAGGATAAATTCCAATAGTCCTGACTTATAGGCCAAATGCCAGAAGAACTTCCCGGTTGTCTAAAATTTCATGGTAGGAAAGTATTTAACTACCTCAGACTCCTTGGTGTCGATACAAGTGTAGAGGGACTCACACAGTAAATATTTCCTATCCATGGAAACACACCGGAATTCTCGGTATTTGTCACTACAAACTATTGGAATTAAACTTACATAATTTCTTCGTGTTTCGTGAGGGGGATCCTTCTACCTACAGCTCACGGGGGGACAGCTATGGGGGCATCTTGTGCGCCCTCTATTATGCTAAACCTGTTCCTCGGGCTGTGGAGAGAGGGACCTCCCCTCCAGTGGCTCTGCAGCTTCCCGCAGCTGCTCCAGTGGCTCCGCAGCTTCCGGCAGCTGCTCCAGTGGCTCTGCAGCTTCCCGCAGCTGCTCAAGTGGCTCCGCTCCCCCTGCCCTCTCCTGGCTCCGGTCTGTACTCTGGCTCCCGGAGTGTAGGCTGCATGCTTCTTCCCTGCAGTTGCACGCTCCGGCCACTGGGGGGGGGGGGGGGGCGGCGCGCGCAGGCTTCCCGAGGTCCTGCCTTCCCGAGGTCCTGCCTTTCCCTTGCTCCTACCTTGGCTGCCACCGCGGGCCCGCCACAGCAAGTCCATCCCGCTTTGCGGCGGGCTCAGGCGAAGACCAGGAGTCCACTTAGACTCCGCTCCCGGGTTGCGGCTGGCATCTTTATCTCCCGTGGTGGTCTAGGGAGTCCACAAGACTTTAGTCCTAAGGGACTATTCCCCGAGACTGTGACAATTTGTTGTATAAAACACAAAAAAACTCGAAAAATATTAATTAATTAATGGACCCCATCCCAAAAAAGCTAATAAAGGTTAAACAACTGGGTATTGTGCCCCAAAATATAATGTTACTGCAATCCTTGAGGGGTCTTGTTTTTAGAATGGGTCCACTCTTGGGAAGTTTTTACTACTCTACTATATTAGAGGCTCGGCCAATGCGACATAGTGCCTGAAATCTTTTCCAGCAAAATCTGCCAATGGATGCTCCTTCCCTTACAAGCCCTGAAGTGCACCCATACATTGAACAAAAAATTGGATACTACCTTAGTGAATCCCGGCCGGACCCGAATCCACCGCAGAGAAGACGCTGCTGGATCGCGAATGGGCGGGTAAGTAAATCTGCCCCATTGTGTCTAAGTATTGCTGGCTAATGAGAGCATCACAGCAAGAGATATAAAGGTTTACGACAATGCAAAATCATGCAGTGAATGTGAAGGTTTAATACACAAGTCTAAAAGCCCATCTATGCATAATATGTAATAAGGTTTGCATGGACATATATGAAACAAAGGTGATAGTAAATAATAGATTTCATGCATACAAATATACAAAAATACAAAGATAATGGTGTTTAAATGTGAAGAGTATATAGAAAATATACACAATATAAAAATAGATTAAATATGTGGGATCGATCCTATTAGCACTTGTGAAAGACATACATGATGCATAACAAATAAATTATATACCAAACATTGACAAATACATAGAGTAAATCCTTCATTGCTAGCCTTATATAGAGGTAAAGGACGAGTAAAACGTTATTAGAAAATAAATACAAAAATTATAAACCTAGTAAACTCTAACAAAGTTTGCATAACCTGTTGGAGACGCATATTTTATCCTGTAAGGCTGCCATGAGGGCTATATGAAAAGGGTAAGTGAGGATGCGGTGTGAGAGGTGAGAAAGTGAGGAAGTGAAAGTGAGGGAAGGGGGGAAGGGGGGGGGGGGGGGACCTGGTAGAATAATTTAAAAACCATGGTTGCAAAAAATAAATATATATAGTTAAAAATGTATTACAATGCGTTTCAAATACAGAGAAAGCCATACTCAGATATTTCTACATGAGCAGATACCCTGCAGTCACTAAATAAGCGGAGAGAAACAAAAATATAGAATATATGATGCAATGATGCATCCAAATACATGCAATAACCATATTGAAAATCTGAATGTTTAAGGGAATAACAGTTAATGTATAAGAAAACCGGGGGACTGCTATGGGGGCTCTTGTGCGCCCTCATATGCTAACCTGTTCCTCGGGCTGTGGGAGAGGGACCTCCCAGGGAGCAATAAGTTACTGCTTTAATTTTTGGTTGGCACCTCACGATAAATAAGGGGGGTTTGGGTTCAGTTTGGGCACTCGGCCTCTAAAAGGTTCGCCATCACTGCAGTAAGAGGTCTTTGAAGCAGGCATACTGGCGTGCGAAGAGGACACCACGCCAAACTCTCCTAATACCGAAGGAAAAGGCTCCGGATTTGGTAAGATTTGTCACAAATGACAATTCCCAATGGCATGAAATGCGCCAAATATTGGCACGGTACTGGCCAATCCTACCATGACGATTTGTGCCATGAAAGTGCATATCAGGGAACATATGCGAGACATAGAGGCCACATTGGTGAGTGATGCGGTCTTTGAGGGGAAACCAGTGGCACTCCATTTTAAGGAGAAACACAAATCTGATCCAAGTCTCCTGAGAGTACGTGGTA